>OU696487.1:18016250-19247500 GCA_916048165.1 Spilarctia lutea
GTGCTTGCAGGCTTCAAGGCAAGGTCTTCTTGATAATGCGTCTGCGTTACCGTGAGACTTTCCACTGCGATGTCGGGCAGTACTATCAACCGCCTTATTCTCCTGAAACCGCTCGTATTCTCTTCCTATGCTTCGCTTAAGGCAGCTGGACCGAAGGTGACCTTTTTCACCACAGGCGTAGCATCTAGGGCTGTACCCCTTAAATCGGTCCCGCAGAGGTGATGCCACAACCTCCCGGACCCGATGAGACCGATGGTCTTGTCTCACAGCTTCCACCTCCAAAGCATGGGCCAGAGCGTCCTTTAGAGTTTCATGGTGCCCCAGTCTCACAGCAGCTCTAACTTCGAGGTCACGAATGCCATCGATGAAAGCTTGCACCAGATTTCCGCCAACGAGCGCAGGTGCAGACTGGTATGCCTTACGTACCAGTTTCTCAACTTCTAGAGCCCATTGTTGCAAGTTTTCACCGATGCGTTGGGCACGATCCTTCAGCTGTGCACGAAACACGTGCTCCAGATGAGCGTCACCATATCTTGCCTCCAATGCCTCCAGCAGTTGCTCATAGGTTACCTTCTTACCGAGGGCTTCGAGGACGGTTAGAGCCTGGTCTCGAAGACCCAAGGTGAGCGCGGTCATAGCTTGTTCCTTTGTCCAGCCGTTTGCCGTCATAACAGCCTCAAACTGAATCTAGTAGGCTGACCACGAAGATGTTCCATCAAACGGCGGTACTTTGAACCCCCGTACCGAAGGAGCAGCAGTTACTATAGTCGCCGCTCCGTCTCCAACTTTAAGGTTTCCTAAGGCCTTCTTCACGTCAGCAATTTGAGTTTCGGCCTCAGTGATACGATTCTCGTGTTGAAGAACCTGATCCTTCACTACCTTGATTTCTTTGCCGAAAGTCTCATGTATGCCTTTTAACAAGAGCATCTGTTCCTCCTGGCGGCGGGCCTGCTCCTCCTTGTCCCGCTGCAGTTGCTCTTCCAAGCGGCGGGCCTGCTCCTCCTGGCGGCGGGCCTGCTCCTCCTTGTCCCGCTGCAGCTGCTCTTCCAAGCGACGGGCCTGCTCCTCCTGGCGGCGGGCCTGCTCTTGGAGCATTGCCATTAGGGCCGTGATATCTGGAGCTGCTGCCGATGTGGACGGCGTGGTTTCCATAGCTGGCTGCTGATCTTCCAATGTAGGCAGTTGTGCACTTCCAAATCGCCTCTGATCAGCCTCTTGCTGGCGCTGACTCCTAGTTCGGATACCTTCCGTGTCTTCCTTTGGTAAAACCGGCATACTTTAATCCCGCTTCTGACACCAAATTGTTACGAGCCGGGTATTACATAAATTAAAGTACTCGATTAATTACCAAAAATAACACAATATTTATTAAGAACACTTTTTACAATAAGAAATCACTAAATCACTGGTTAGTCGCACTAGAAGATCTCTTCGATGTTTATCCGCTGTATCGTGAAACAATACTGTCCCTACGGCCAACACGTTCCGCTTTTATATGGCCGTGGAAATTACTCGAAACTACGAAAACATTCGATCGATGTTTCTAGGCTAAATAGATTACTCTAGAGCTGCTTGTAGCGCCATCTAGCGTTGAGTAATCGTCATAATGCACACAGTTGCGCGCTTTCCGACACTAGATGGCGTTGTCCTCGACAGTTCTCGATTCTTCTAGTGGACACTAGATTCATCTGGTTATGGCGCAACAATAATATCAAATATTCAGTTCTACGGTCTCTCGGAGCTGTAAAAAATTCAACTTGTAAGCTAACGCAATCAAAAGAGACAGGGTACTTCACGTGAACTTAGAATCTTGGAGTTTGGTACGAAGCAAAGTCTTTGAGCACAGATTAAGGAAAAAATGCGAACAGCCTAAATTTTAAGTTACCTCATATAATGTACCTACAGGTTTATACGGAACTCTCTGTGCGCGAATCCGACTCGCACTTAGCCGGTTTATATTCATTTTGGTTTTCTGCACTCCCTTTTAACTTGAACTCCATATTTACTTTAACCTAATTTCCCAAATACTATTCGCTAAATAGGTACTATTCCGTTCGTGCGAATTTCGTAAATCGGTTCTGAAAGTTTATGTTTCACTTATTAACATTTAGATTAATAGGAAGTTCCGAAGTTCGTTTTCTAAGTTTGATTTAAAAAAATTAAACTACATTTTCCTCATACATTGTACCAATTCGTATTCGCTTGAAATGATACAAATCCATCATCATTACATTATTCTGACTATAATGATTCATCTTCTTAGTGCTTTTACTAAGAATTGACTTTTAATACTTCCATATGATATTCTTCTGTTTATAATAATAATATTATTACGTTTCTTTACATAATTCCACATTAAACACTAATTAGTTACACACAAATCAATTATCGAATAAATGTTTTCAGTTGATAAATGGATTCTTGAATAGTAATAAATAAATATTCCGGGCATCTTACACACAACGCCATCTAGTCCCAAGCTAAGCAGAGCTTGTGTTATGGGTACTAGACAAGTGATATTAATACTTATATACTTTTTTTTGTAAAAACATACATATTATACATAGAAAACACCCAAACTCCGAAACAAATATTTGCAGATCATACAAAC
This sequence comes from Spilarctia lutea, assembly GCA_916048165.1. Taxonomy (NCBI): domain Eukaryota; kingdom Metazoa; phylum Arthropoda; class Insecta; order Lepidoptera; family Erebidae; genus Spilarctia; species Spilarctia lutea. The sequence continues at coordinate 18,018,862 of OU696487.1, forward strand.
ATTTGGTCCGACCCGGGAATCGAACTCGAGACCTCAAGCTTAGCAGTTGCACACGCTACCGCTAGGCAATCGGCAGAATAAGTTTGGTATAAACTATAATTTACGAAATCAAAAACAATATCGAATCAAAATAAAATTGAGTTAAAAATCCAGAATAAATGACGGTCACTTGTAAAGTGAAACATTTTATACTCTTGTTATAACATGATAAATGTATTGAAAACAGGATGCGGACCGGTTAGATGGGCTCGCCGTTGAAAGTAAGCCAGAACACTTGTGTCTTGGCCGCACTTGTGACTTTATTGGTGTAAGACTTTTTTTTTTTTTATTATATAGGGGTAAAACGAGCAGACGTATCGTCTCATGGTTAGCGATTACCGCTGCCCATGGACACCCGCAATACCAGAGGCGTTACAAGTCCGTTGCCGGCCTTTTAAGTATTGGTCCGGGAACACCGCAGGCGACAGCTCATTCCACAGTTTTGTTGTGCGAGGCAGAAAGTTTCGGGAAAAGCAATTTGTGGACTGCCAACCATCTAAATGATGGGGATGAAATTTCTGTCGCGTAGGACGATGGCGGAAAGAGGCGGCAGGGATCAGTCCGAACAATTCCACGGAGCACTCTCCATAGTAAATGCGGTAGATTATGTGTTAACATAGAAGTTGTTGACTTGATCTTAAAGAAAGGTTATTTTTCATCAACAACAATCAGCCTTTAACAGTAATGTTGGGTATAAGCCTCTCCTAAAAATAGGAGGCCTCTGTCCACCTACTACGCCACGCTGGCCAGACGAGTTCATATAGGGTTGTTATCCTCCTCTTTGCAGTGAAGTGGTCCTGCGTAGTTTGCACTCTTATGCCCGGTTCGTATATTTAACGAATCGTCATCGTTTAAAAATATTCTACAACCGACTACGAGTCGTAAATACCGTTCCTCAATTTATTTCTTATAGGAACGTTTTAAGCTTACGCCCCGTATAATATACTACTATTCGTACCTAGAACGGATCGTTTTTCAAATATTGGAACTGGGCATTAGTTGGCTCTAGGAGTATAGCGACATACTGGACTACTTCTAACGGATAAGGTAATTTTAAAAGGATATTATTTATTTATTTTATTTATACCACAAAAAGAAATGAAAATTTACAGACATAACTACATGAAAAAACTACCACGGGTGATAACAATAGGCGGTCTTATCACTCACGGCGATCTCTTCCAGACAACCCTATAAACGGATATTGTGTAATTTGGATTTTGGGTAGTCTAAAGTGTATCTAATTTTTAAAATAATCTGGTAAATAATTAATATATAAACTTAATATATGTATATAACAGTATATGACATAAATACATACATACAATACAATAAATAATATTATTCAAGGTGACGGTATTAAGCCGAGTCTCCACCGAACGGAAATTATCAACTTTTGTATTGTCAACGCGTGTTGTAGAACAAAAGTTTCTATTATTTCCTTACTACTTACTTGTGTTGGAAACAAAAATTTTAAACAAATGGGGATCGTGTTTCTGTTTTAGGCGGTAAATATCAAAAGATTACGCTTGTTGCAGATATTAATTGATTCTGTGGAGACGCTTAGTTGGAAACAAAAAGAAACATGCCTGACAATTAGACGAACGAATCAATCGAGTTGTTAATTAAACCGTGGGAGAGCCACGCTTCGGCATGAATGGGCCGGCTCGACCGGAGTGAAATAGTGCTTGCGCTGTGTTTCACCCAGCGAGTGAGGATACCGGAGGCACATACCCCATCCCCTCCCCCAGCCCTCTCCTCATCCTCCTCCCCATCCCCCAAAGGCCGGCAACGCACTTGTGACACCTCTGGTGTTGCGGGTATCCATAGGCGGCGGTAATCGCTTACCTTACTTACGTCTGTTCGTTTGCCCCCTATTCAATAAAAGAAAAAAAGAATTAATCGGCGCGTTGTTGGCGACTCAGTGAAGACACAATGGAAACAAAAGTTGGCGATTATCTAAAGAGTTGCAAGCAGTGGTAGGGTATGCAACTGCTGTGCTTGAGGTTCTGGGGGTCGATTCGCGGTTCAGGCCATATGTTGGTACGATCTGCAAATATTTATTTTCAAATTTGGGTGGGTGTGTAGTATTTACAAAAAAGTATATATGTATTTACATTAATTGACTTGACCCATAATAAGCTTTCTGCTTAGTTTTGGACTAGATGGCGTTGTGTGTTAGATGTCCGAACAATTTTTTTTGTTTATACAAGAATAGCTCGATTAAAAGTATTAGGTACAACGACAGCTAGAGGGGTTAGTGCAATGTTTGCATCAGTTTTCTTTTCTTTGCAATGCAATTCTGCTTAGTTAACTTGTTTGTTGTACGTGCTGTATTCCACCCACACATATTTTTGTAACATAATTATATATTTCCTAATCTCTTAACAGTGCAAAAAAGAACGATGACAGCTTAATTAATCAGCAACTGATGTCATTGTCCATCTCATAGATACGATTGAGGACATTTGTTAGTCATGATGGTTAGATGTACAAGCCAAACGCAATATATAGATTTGTCTGTCGGTGAATTGAGTGTAATCCTGCCTGTTAATAGATTCATTTAGTTCTCATAGCGATGTCGATAACCTAGCATAATGACGTCATATGGATTAGTTAGGTTACTATTTACATTGACTTTCTTTATTCGAGATTAACCTATCAAACGTATAAGACTTTTATATTACGAGTAATAAAACTATATTTTATAAATGCCGCATAGAAAGTTTTAAAACTTGTTGATTAAGTCTCTGATAGACCAATGTGAACTTATATGTCAGATATCTAGAGAATCCAGTGCCACAAATCTTGGATAGAGACCTTTATATATATTTATTTAATGTATTTTAAAGCCTACCAAATTGACTTTACTCTGCCTCGTTGGTCTAGTAGTTAGCGTAAGCGACAGCAGATCAAGAGGTCTCGGGTTCGATCTTCGGGTCGGACTGCTGTTGGGTACTTCTTACAAGAAATTCTTAATGCAGCCCGGAGTATGGAAGATATGGCGATGTTTCCCGCCCGTAAAGCCACGTAAAGCTGTCGATCCCGGTCGTCTTGAATATCTATGGTAATCGTTGTTGGGAAGTCAGTGCCCTCAAATATACTGACAACTAGTTTAACTTTGGAATTTAGTTCACCCTCAAGGTTGCGGAGATCAGATGCCAGTCGCTCTGTATACAAGCTGATATTCAGGTAAAACCGGTTGAATTAGAAGCTGACCCCAAATAATCTTGGGAATAATAAAGGCTAGGAAGATGAGTTATTTGCTATCTGATACTTTATCAACAACTTGTAAAATTGCCTTAAGCTTTTCTAATACCGAACCATTGTTTTTGACATAACTAAGAATATTAATTCATACAAGTAAAACGTAAAACTCTGTCACGAGTTTAACGTTGTCTACGGTATTATTTGAAAAGTGAGAGTCTTAACGAAATTCTCACTATTTTCAAAAAGCTCATTGTTTAAATCGTAACCAGTTGAACTGTTACGAATCTAACTCAACGTAAGAAACTAGGTTGGTTTTGACAAAGACCGACAAAGGTTTGTCGATGGATATTTGCACACAATAGTAACACAAAAAATAGTCGCGACTTTCCTTGGGACGAGAATTTGCTGAATTATATTCCGTTTTCATATGAATTGTAGGTTTGACAAAGAAACCGATACATTATTTATGACGCGCCATATTGTGCTTCTGAATAGGCGCTATTGCTGTAATTTATGTCTTCATATTTGTATTTAATTACGTATATTATTTCGCTTTGAGATAGAAAACGTTATTTGTTTTACAAAATTTCATAAAAACGTATTGATTTATAATATTTTTACTCAGTCATCCATGGTTTAAGATTATAAATTTAAAAGTAAATCTGTCTGTCTGTCCTTTAACATTTTGCGGCCAAACCGCTGCACCGACTTCAATGAAATTTGGCAAGGAGATACTTTGAGCAGAGTGGAGTCATTTTGACAGGGCAAAGAAAAGTTCTAGGGTAACATACTTCTTACTCTATAACTTTTTTTTAGTAAAATTTTGTTAGTAATCCTGAACTACACAAAACCTGTGCAATAGCAAGAATTTGATCGATAGGGCCGTCAGTTTGTGCTGTGATATCATTATTAAAATTGACAGCAACCATCCGTAACAGGTTTTACTACAGGTTCTTAAAATATAACATAACTGTTACTCATTAGGTATTTAATGATAATAATATATACTGCTGAGGTGTTTAATTCATTTTTTTCAAAGAGAAGCGCATCTGGGGTTTTATTTCGGAATTTTGGTGTTTTCTCAGTATGTATTTACAAATCCAAAGTTATTTATATCAGTAGTCTAGTACTCATACTACAAGCTTTGCTTAGTTTCAGACTAAATAGCGTTGTGTATTAGATGTCCGAAACATGTATTATTTGATATTATCCCTTCGATGACCGTAAATTTGTACGAACGTATTTTGTAAACTAGGTCCACTATAAGTCAGTAAACTATAAGTCTGGAAATCGACCAAAATCTATTTTTCATATACATATATATGGTAGGGGTGACCCGCCCCTAATTTATTTTTATTTTTATGGCAAAATATTTTTTTTCTTTTTATTGTATAGGGGGCGACGAGCAGATATATCGACTGTTTACCGGGTTAGCTAGTATATTATATATATATATATATATAAATGAAACATAATATCGGTGTGCTTATTACGCAATAAATTGTTTTGATAAAAATGAACCGTTATGTATAAATGAAAAGGTTTGTAATTAATAACGTTTATTTACATTCTAACGTTACTTATTAACTTGTTTCTTTCACTCCACGGGTGGCCTGCTTACCCTATAAATGCGATATCGTGTAGCTGAGATAACTGTTAAACTGGTATTCAAATCTATGCGACAAAACTCAAAAGTAACCGGCTAGGGTTGTCATTAGATAAAATAAATATTTTACTACTGCTGGTCGCTACTATTTCTGTATTTCTATTACCTGTTGCATGATGCTTTACAGTACAACCCGTCAAAAATACCCGAGAACTTCTTTTAGAACTATTTAAGGGGGAAAAGTCTTTCATACATTGTTTGTTGCGCAACTATAACCGCAGCACACGCAATGGAAACACTCAAAAGGAATAATTTTCCACCGTTTTTGCAACATTTTTCATTGATACTCAGCTCCTTTTGGTTGTAGCGAGAACATCTAATTATAGCCTATAGCAATTTTAATCCAATACGCAAAGAGTTTTGTGTTTAGTGTATTTTTCAACTAAGTAATACTACTAGTAAGTAAGTATATTTGTATTGATGAGACACATTAAAACAAATTATATTAAAATTTTAGTAAATTTAGTGACGTACGAAGATAGTACTTCGCTTGTCAGTTCACTCACTCAGGGTCGCTTCAGGTTTGATTACATTTCCGCGAGGAGGCGACGTACGAGTTTGACGTGTCGTACGTCGCCTAAATAGAGTTTTTACCAGCAGACGGTGCAAGCAGGCCCTGTTTTAACAATATTAGTACCTGAATCCCTCCTATCTCAGGTGCAGAGTGGCACACCGTGTGGTTTTAGTCGGTACGATTCCGATACACCACCCCGTCGCAAACCTTGATGGGGTAACGGTCCGTGAGGGTAAGGGTAAAAAAAAAAAGTTTGATTACAGTAATTTTTTTACTAGTCTCAGTGGCCAGTAATTCTGACTGTATGCATAGCCTAGGTCGTGGTTTAAATTTGCACCCAATAAATGATTGTGTTGAAATATAAGTAGTGGCAACCCTGACACTGGCTGTTCTTGAATAACACGACCACGGTATTCAAATGTTGTAGAATCCCTGACTGAATTGCGCAATTAAATTTAAACTTGCAATAGATTGGAGAAAGAAATGTTCATTTGACGGTTGTACTTCTTGACATATGGAAAAGTGCTTCAAGTCCTATAGCCTGCATTTAACTATTACATCATTACATTAATATCTATTTAGATGTATAAGTAATACTTTTAATCGAGCAATTCTTCTCTCCTTTATATACCTGCCAGGCCAGGCAGGGGGTTTCGGGAACGAAAAATCGATCTAGCTAGTAAGATTCATTTTTAGAACATTTACCAAAAAAAAAGCTCAGTCATTCAGGTACTGAGATCTTTAGTTACTAATTTTCACATTTTTTTTCTATGGAATAGGGGGCAAACGAGTTGACGCACCTGATGGTAAGCGATTACCGCCGCCCAAGAACACCTGTAACACCATAGACGTCACAAGTGCGTTGCCGGCCTTTGGAGGAGGGGCGGGGGGAGAGTTTGGTTGTCGTTCTTTTACGAAAAGAGCAAGCAAACCAGTTGAAATATTATAATATAATATAATAATAAACTCACACACTAAACGGTAAACGGAATCTAACTTACCATCACAGACTACTTCAATAAACAGACAGATTTCCACTCATTTTCTTACATTACAATACATGTTTACGATATCACATTACATACACTTGGAGTCGAGTATAATCTTTTCCGACAACTTGACAGCTCTGACCGACTCTTCAAAAGCTATCAAAATGAGTAGCTGGAAAACCAAATCTTTGACGAGATAAATTTTATCAAGACCACTTTCAAAAGCTATAGATATCAATCAATATCATATTCTTGTCTTATCCCTTTGTTCCTTTAATGATTGCAAAATCTGCATCAACGTTTAAATACATCGAGCGCTTGTACTTGACTGTAGATTTATACTTATACTAATACTAAAGAATTAAACCTTTCTAACAGTTATTAATAGGAAATGACAATTTTTATTTATTTGGTAAATATCCATTTGTTTTACGAATGCAAAGCGGATGACGTTACCTCGTGAAATATTTACTCAATGATATTATTACACCACTCTAACTCATGCAAGCCTACAATATTCGATATTTATATATTTGTTAAATTCTAACACCAGAATAACTCCCTATTTACTTTTGTACCTCGATGTTCCCATTCTGCCCCCATTAGGCCTACTTTTGCTAAGGTGACATAAGGTGTCATCTCCAGGCTTGCGCTTATAGAGGGCGAAGATCGTTTTGCGACCTCCGGCGCCTGAGTCGTCTACAGTAACGGACTTGTTCCAGGACCTGGCGGACTAGGAGAGGATTAGGTCCTGCTTCACTATCTGTTTAGCAAGCATATCTTGCCCGAAGACTTTTACGTGCTTTCGCTAAGTATCATGGTTATAATCATGTTATTCGTAAGTTATTTAAAGTGGTAGTTGAAGGAACCATCTTATTTGAGTACCATAATAAATGACATATGTAACTGTTGTCCAGATCGCAGTATTAAACCTGTGTGCATCAATCCAAAGTAAGAGGAAGCACCCATTTGCCCCCTCATGCTCGTATAATTGAGGTACGCACGCGAGGAAACGTCAATCTTACGAAGACACAGGTCTTTGCTTCCTAATTGAGTTCCTTAGAGGCCCCTTGACCCAGTTCCAAAAATAGAAGTTTATAAAATAAATTGCAAAAAAAGGAAGTTCAAATTACCAGAAGTAGTAACTTGCTGAGAATAAAATTGCATAGTCACTCCTCATTCTAAAGATGACATTTTTGTCCTTATCATTTCATTAAAGTTTCGTGCTCCATAAAAGGGTCGGTCACATCATGATGGTCTAACCAAGTCATTGAATAGTTTATTGATATGATCATATATAATACTTGACTCCATAAAGGTATACCATGTTTACCATCTAAGGAAGTAGTAGAACTTGAACAAGTAGTTGCCAAGTAGGGGACCTAAAGTGTTCAGTTACTTCATTACCCAATTGGGACCAAAAATTATATGTGGATGCCTCTACCTTATTGAATATGAACGTGAGCGTGTACGTACAGATTAAAGTTATATTTTGATAATCAGTGCCAATAACTATATGTACGCACACTTCGTGATTTGTCCTAACATGTTGTGAATTAGTTACATTTTCCACAGTTAAAAGCTCTAATGTCATGTTATTAATGAGTATTAATGAGCGACTGCACGGTTGGCCTAGTGGTTTAAACATTCACTACTGCGCCAAGTGCCGTGGGTTCAAATCCCACGTGGGACATCACTTTGTGTGATCTACAAAATGTTGTCCTGAGTCTGGGTGTTATTTGTGTCCGTTACATGTATGTTTGTAAAGTCCCCGCGACACAGGATGTATATTCCTAGTGCGGGAGTTGTCTTTTAAAAAAAAAAAAAAAAGTTTTTACCTTTTTACATTAATTTGACTGCCATCAAACGGTTTTAGTCCATTTTAGTTAAATATATCTGATAATACATATTAATCTTTTCATATTTCGCAGCTGATGCAATATTATTACACATATACCTAAGTTAATTCAATAAAATGTTCATACGTCTCTGGTGAAGCAGTTCATACAGCTGAAACAATATTTTTATTACTGGCAATTTTATCCTCAAGATGACGTGTGGAGTGATCGACACATGCCAGAAAACAGAACGTACTATATATCACTACTACTCTGACGTTACAGTGTTCTCGTTGACGTCATAGTGTTGTAGATGAGTGTAGTTGTCGATATATTTTTAAAGTATTTAATATTTATCAGTCATTATCAGACCGTGGGAGAGCCACGCTTCGGCATGAATGGGCCGGCTCGACCGGAGTGATACCAGGGCCTCACAAGAAACCGGCGTGAAATAGCGCTTGCGCTGTGTTTCACCGAGTGAGTGAGGACACCGGAGGCCCATACCCTAACCCCTCCCCCATTCCCTCTCCCCATCCCCCAATGGTCGGCAACGCACTTGTGACGCTTTTGGTGTTGCGGGTATCCATGGGCGGCGGTAATCGCTTACCATCAGGTGATACGCCTGCTCGTTTGCCTACTATTCAATAAAAAAAAAACACCCTTTTCACCGATTGAGTTAGGTCCCCGGAGCTGAAAGGACTATATTACAGTAGATATAGAAGGAATAAAAAGGAAGTACAACCGATTCTGGAAGTGAATTGGCGCTTAACTTTCAAGAATCACAAGTATAGCTTTTGAATTACAAATGGACATGGTCGACTATTATCTCACTCATTTTATGTTTTTCTTTTAAAGATTAGATTAGATATAATCTCAGACACGACAATCTGATCACAAACTAAGCAGAGTCTATATAATCTGATAAATTGTACTGACTACTAGATACTACTACTACAAGATAAATTAAACCCAGATAAAGAACAAAATGATGCCGCACTTAACATAATATTTGTCTTGGGTAGGTGTCGAACCTATGATAGTCAGGTACTCTAATCACTAGACCGAAGGCCTAGGAGACCAGTCAAATATTGAGGTTGTAAATCTGACTATCTTTAAGGCATCTGAAAACAACAGAATTTTAAATTTTATTCGCGTGAAAAACAATTTACACCCAAAATGTGCACACAGACGTAAGCATTATGATATTATGATAATTTAGGTAATTGAATTGTAAATAACTGACGTCACTTATCCACTGAATGATAATTTGGTTCATCGTCGATATGCTTTGTTTATCCGACTCATTTATGGAGTAGCTTACCAATTTAACGGTAACTTAACTAACCGTATAACCGGTAATCGTGGGAGAGCCATGCATCGACAGTCGGTCTCTTAGAAAACCGGTGCCTTAGTAATTATTTCGTTGCATTTCACAGATTGGGTAAGATTACCGTAGTACCAATGATAATATCCTGACAGGATTTTAAATGTTTTTAGTTAAACAGTCAATTATTTTACGATTATTTGTCAGTAGAGTTTTATAGCTATTAGCTAAAGCTTAACTGAAAGGAAATAAGAGAGGAACACATCAATTAACATTTTCTATGTAACATAACATAACATAACATAAACAACGTCATCTAGATTGATAGAATGATGTATTTATTTTTTTATTATTTATTTTTCATATTATACATAGAAAACACCCAAACTCCGAAACAAATATTTGTAGACCATATAAATACTTGGTCTGACATGGGACCTCAAGCACAGCAGTCGCATACGGTACCACCACACAGGCACGGGGGCAGGCGTCACCGAGTAGGTCAACACATTTCAAGGTTAAGCAATTCAAGTGACCATTCTTAACATAATGAGATTCCTTCGTGTCTCGTCGGTCCCGGTTGCCAAACAAACATCTGTAGCTATTGTTTCAGTTAATTGAAGTTTTAGAAAGGTTAAAGACAATAGTATTTGTACAAAACTTTAAGTCTAGTATTTGGGTGGAAGTCAGTCGTTCAGCCGAACCGACTTAAAGTCGAATCAAACCAAATTTAGTAAAAAAAGTTCGAAGGGGGAACTGGCAAGCCAAATCAGTATATTAAACTTCATAATTCTAGGCGTAGTTCTTTGTTGAATGAAATACTATGAATAGACGTCATTTATATACCACGGTATCTCAAATATTTATTCCCAGTCCTTATTACTTCTAAAATTAGTTGAGGTCGGCTACTAGCTCAACCGGTTTGATATGAATATCAGTTTTTCCACTAAGCGACTGGCATCGGACCTGTGCAACCCTGAGGGCGAAATGAACTCGAAGGTATATTTAACGATGTCAAAACAAGAGAAACTTAAATTGATAATAGGAGTTATAACTCATGTATACATACATACATACATGGTGTATTAATGCTTGAATTGAGTCCTCGTAGAATTTATGCTATGATTTTATTCGTTCATTTTATTTCATTTAATCAACAAGTTGCGCCCCGCAGTGTTACCTTTGGTCGGTGTTGGAAAAGTAACAGCCGTGGGTAACCCCGCGTAGTGTGGCTTATTTAACAAACAAACCTTTCTTTTGAATCACTCTATCTGTTTCTGAAAACTGCATTGCAAATCGTTGAGTAGTTTAAAATGTCTTAGCGAACAAACAGCGGAAGCAACTTCATTTTATACTTTGTTAATAAAAATGTTTATAAATATTTTTAATATTAATATCTAAATACTATATTTCATAATTATTATCTAAATACTTTGCTACTCGATAGAATTAAACATATACACACTATTAAATAATAGAATCCAATTAATCGATATTTCTAATTTAATTTCATTGAAACTACATCACTAGTAAATTCTGATAGAAATTGAGTCCAGAAAATGAGGTGACTTGTTAATTCCATAGTTATTTAGTTATGTTACGTGTTGTTTTTGACTATTGTAAACTGATTTGAATGATTGATTTTTAACAAATATGTTATGCTATAAAAATATATTGGCCCCGACATAATGAATCTGTATAAATAATAACAATTGAATCACCATATATTTTGTTAACTCAAGAAAAAAGGAGACAAAAATGTAAATACTTCGAGGAAAACAGTAAAAGGGACACTTATCTTTATTCATTTCGGATATCTTTTTTTCATTTTCTACACGGTACATATACCAAAATAACATTTTTAAATTTTTTGTCGGTCTGTCTATATGTTTGTTCCGACTATCCGATTAATCTCTGGAACGGCTGGACCGATTTTAACAGGACTTTCACTGGCAGATAGCTAATGTAAGAAGGAGTAACTTAGGTTTTATTTCTTCCTTTATTTTAGACAAACTTTGTCCCGTGGTGTTAAGCGCGGTTGTAAAGGTACAACAATAACCAATACCGAGTTAGGTAGTTTATAATATTTATTTTTTTTAAATACAACTCCCGCACTAGGAATTATTCCTGTGTCGCGGGGGACTTTACAAACATACATGAAACGGGCACAAAGAACATCCTGACTTAGAACAACAATTTGTGAATCACACAAAGTGTTGTCCCATGTGGGATTTGAACCCACAACACTTGGCGAAGTAGGGAACGGCATGGCAACCGGTTAACCACTAGGCCAAATGTGCAGTCAATATAAAATATAAAAGTATGTTTATCAGCAGCCCGGTTACCGTAGATTCTGCCTAGTTTGGAATCAGACAGATGGAGATGTGTCAGATCATTATTATGATATTCACAAAGAACTGCTTGCTTCAGCGGTTATAAAGGGATATGAACACGCTAATGAGTCAGACACAGGTGGAACTCGCGGCAACTGAATAGGTTTGGTTCAGTTTATAGCCCGCTTTGATCCAAGTTAACGACTTGTATTTAAACAAATAACAATGGCAAAACTATTAATGTCCACTATAAAAGAAACACGTATTTGTAACGAGCTTATTTCATGTTTTTTCAAGTTCAAAAGTGTTGACAAAATCTTTTCTAATATTATAAATACGAATGTGAGATTGTATGTTAAATTTTCACGCCTAAACTACTTTTTTTTTACGTGTGGAATCACGTCACGGGCCGTCACCCCACCGGGGTTTGCGGCGGGGTGGTGTATCGGAATCGAACCGACAAAAACCACACGCTATGCCACTCTGTGCCTGAGAAGAGAAGAAGAGACACAGGTCCGGGTACTGCTGTTATTAACAAGACCGGACCTCTACGCCTAAACTACTTCTTTTTCCTTTTTTTTAACGTGTGGTAACCCCCTCGAGCCGTCACCCCGTCGGGGTTTGTGGCGGGATGGTGTGTCGGAATCGAACCGAAAAAAACCACTCAGTGTGCCACTCTGCGCCTGAGAAGGGAGGGGTCCAGGAACTGCTGTTCTATTAACACGACCGGACCCATACGCCTTAACTACTAAGCCAACATTTATTTTACCGCGATACCCGCCATATATGTATGCAGGTGGTGTCGTAATCTGGTAATATATACATATTATATAAATCCTCTTTTCTGTTGCAGTGCAGTAAACATCAATATTCTCTATTATTTGTAGCAAAAATGTTTTATGAAATACCATAAAACAAACATTTTACCCGAAAAATTTAAAATTGTTTTGGCAGTCTAAGTATTTTCTTTTTTCACGGTAGCTCCTAAACTACAAATCAAGGTGTCGATATATTCGTAATAATGGCGCGGATCTACGGTTCGATTCCCGTCCACGACAAATATTGTGTAATATAAAGGGTCTGTCGTTAATAATGGATAATCCGGTAAGTGGAGGTAGTCCAGAGGTCAGGCTGCAATAAAATCATTGTTTTATGTCAGTTTTACCAACAGTGTACAAATGGTGTCCACATTTTTTTTTTTTAATTTTGTTCCTTTGGCCATTCAATCGGGTGTCATTTTAACAAAATTTGCTATTTTTGTGGCATCGTACTCCTAGAGACTCAGCAATCTAGTTCCTTTATCATAGTTTCTACCTCTGGCCAGTTGGTATTCAGACAGCCCTGTGTGATAAATGCTGTTAAAGTTAATTTTATCTATAAACAATCAAGACTACCTTCTGAAATATTACACCTCAGTTTACATCATAAATCATTTGTAGTCTTTATGCTGTTATGTTCGTTAATTTCCATAGAATAGTTCTCTTATCCGGAGTCTCGCAATACAAGAGACCAAGAACCAAGACATAAATTAAAAGCTAGGTAATTACAATATCTAATTCAGGAAGCGCTGGCAGCAAACTAATGTACTGTTAGGGGCCGTCGCCATGTCAAACTTTACAGTAAATAAATCAACTACACCGGGTACTTAGGACCGAGAAATTCGCGTAGGAAGAATCATGCTTCGCAAAAAAATGCAAATTGATTAAGTTTTAATTTGAATAGTTTTTCTGCCAGTCAGTAACGGAACCCGCGTGATAACTGTTATCAATATATGCAATCTGGTTTTCTAAGAGCTACGGCACAATGGAGCTACGATTTGAAGAAAGTGTCTGGCAGTGTATAGGTTCGGGCTGTTAAAGATCGGGATAGTTAAATAATAAATAAATATTTCGGACATCTAACAACGCACACAACGCCATCTAGTCTCAAGCTAAGCAGTGTTATAGGTACTAGACAACTGATATAAATACATTTAATTATTTTTTTGTAAATTCATACATATATACATAGAAAACATCCAAACTCTGAAACAAATAGTTGCAGGTCATACAAAGATTTGGTCCGATCGGGTATCGAACACGAGACCTCAAGCACAACAGTCGCATACGCTACCACTGCGCCACTGGGGCAGTCAAATTGATTGAAGTTATAAAAATTTTTGAGAATGATTAATATAGGACATTTGGTCACTCAATGACTGTCTGTGTGTGTTTGTGAATGTTTAGTATCTATGATTAATTTTTCATAATTATTTGTACGTGCTTTATAAAATATCAGTCTGCTTACGTATTTTGCGAATGTTATCAGTTCTAGGTAACAGTTGCGTCAATGGGGTAATACCTATTCCTTTCTTATCGATTATCTCACTGAGGCCGGTAGTATACGGCAAGATAACATGACACACATTTTATAGATGTAGAGAATTTGAGTAAAGGTTATCTTTTATTATATTAGTGATTCAAAGAAGCAGCGGCAGAGGAGGAAAACACCTGGAGCCAAACAGAATGATCTCAATGACAAGTCGCTTTGAACTGCGTAATGAAATTGTAAAGGCAAGTCTGACCAACGGTGTACAAGATAAGTCGTAGTATTCGGGAACTTTCTTCCTAGATTATACCCGTTTAATATCCGTAAGTGAGATAGAACAGCATGTGATTAGGGGGCGTTCATAAAATACATGAGATGTTTAAGGGGGGAGGGGGTCGAGTCAAATCTCATCTAATCTTACGTTGGAGAGAGGGCAAATATCACGCAATTTTTTTCAATCACTGTAGTTACGATTTAAGCATCTATCTATTGTAAATTTTTATTACAAATACATGCGTGGTAATAAACCCATTGACAAAATCCACCTATCAAAATTCCTCGTAACATACACGGATAAAATTGCTTTTATTTTTAGAATTAGAACTCTATTTTTATTTATTATTATTTCGAAGGTAATGCCTATTATATGTCCGTCTGTGGACTATTAAAGCCTGTTAATGACAGTAATTATTTTAAATATTAGCTTTTTTAAAGAAAGCTTTTGCATTTTAGTGTTGATTAGTATTTTTTTGTTTTTCGATTGATTATCCTGTTGGTCTAGTGGTTGATAGTCTTGAGTGCCAGGATGGGTTCGATGCCATCCCTAGACTAAATCTTTTTAGGAATAAAATGCAGTTCTGTTGCCTAATGTCTGTAATTCAATTTGTTATTGTTTGCAATTTATTCCTCTTCAAATAAATTTCAAATATTTGTATAAAATAAACACTAGAAAATCATGAACAATATGTGCCTTCTTTGAAAAGCATATAAATATTAGGAAGTATTGAAATCTATTATTACATATTAATAAGTTTTTAAGGCTACCGAAATAAATCTTCAAAACCGCAGGTACCCCATAAATACTCTTTATATCACATGCAAAATGATTAAAACTCTGCATATTATTCGCAGAATCGCTACTTACAGAAGCATCCCAATTTTTTTGTCCTTCAAAATTGCTCGCACCCTGTATAATTGGTCGTTATATTGAACTGATATGATCTTGGTTGCTCTTAGGGTTGATAACCTTAGGTTAAAAGGATCTTTTATAAAAATACTTATTTTTTACCGCGACTCCGCCTACGTGTAAGTCGATTATCACGGTAAAGAGTAGCCTATGTCCTTGGTTCTTTTTTTTATTATTGAATAGTGGGCAAACGAGCAGACGCATCACCTGATGGTAAGCGATTACCGCCGCCCATGGACACCCGCAACACTAAAAGCGTCACAAGTGCGTTGCCGACCTTTGGGGGATGGGGAGGGGGAAAGGGGGGAGGGGTTGGTTTATGGGACTCCGGTATCCTCACTCACTCGGTGAAACACAGCGCAAGCGCTATTTCACACCGGTTTTCTGTGAGGCCGTGGTATCACTCCGGTCGAGCCGGCCCATTCATGCCGAAGCGTGGCCCTCCCACGGTAGACCTCTCCTGGTTCTTTCTTAAGAATCAAAGTATCTCCATGCCAAAATTATATTAAAATCGATTCAGTGGTTTGGCTACTTCCGAATTTATAATATTAATATGTTTATCGCCAATTGATATTTGAAGGTTGAATGAGGAACAGTGAATGCCTCTTTAATAAAGATGGTGCTCAAGTCCTCGGGGTCATTGTCCAGAATATAAAAGCACTTTTTATGTAATGTGTTAGACCGGATGCACTAGTATTATGTACTTCTGTTGACTGTGGAGCAAAAAGTTTAACTATAATTTAAAAAGTTAAAATGAATAGAAGAGTGTGCGGTTCGCAGATAATTGATAGACGAGCAGGTTACATTGAAAATTTAAGCAATTCCAGACAGGTCAGCCTATGGATGGGTGACAGGATGGGATCTTATTCGTACCTCGGTTAACACGTTAAAGCGTCGGTCCCTACAGCTATACAACCTTTCTAGCAATAGATATAGATAGATTGAGATGGAGCCCTAAAGAGTTCGACAAAAGACTTTCTACAGAATCTCGACGTAACTCAGCAAAAAAGAATTATTCAGCAAATTACACTGTTTTCCTTAAAAACATTGCCGTAATTTTACAGCCAAATATAAAAACTAGACTATCCAAGCAAATAAACAATATCGTTTAACTTTTAAACAATTTAAACTAACCTCACTTTCGATTTTTAGAGTTCCAAAACGCTTGCTAAAACTTGATCGGTGAGTCGTTGACCCGGTTGATGCTGGCCTTATTGGAATTGGTTTTCCTACGTCTGATGCTACGCGCACCGCTATCTTAGGTTAGTCATCCTGAACCGACAGTAGTGGATTTACATTTTTGCCGTCAACACAGGCTATTTCAATTTTTCCGGTCCTACTAACCTCTGTAATTCAACGTGTGTAAATTTTCAATGAAATTGTAATTTTTAAGCCCCCGACGCAAAAAACAGACATAATCACAACTGAAACAATATTAAAACTCAAAAAGACAAACTTATGCCCGCTATGTCTGTCTGTGGCTGAACCGATTTAGATGCGGTTTTTTTTATTTGACAGTAGGTTTTCTAACAATGCTTCTTAGCCGTAGATAATGAAGATCAAATCAGTCAATCCAAAGATATCTACATATTGACGTTTTGTAAAAGGTGTTTTAACATAAATCAAATTATTGTAGTTTCAGTATATAAAAGTTATAAGTATACCGAACATCGCAGTAGTAGGTATCATCTACAATGGCTCCTTGCGGACCAGACACAGATGCTCTACGGAGCATTCCTTTCCTAGCTCAAGAGAATACAAGACAAGAGGAACTTTAACACAATATACAACACGCTTTAAATATCAGTTTTTTATTTTTGTTCTTCACTTCTCATCAATGCAAATAATGCAATCACAATATGTCAAAGTGAAATATTGCAGAATACATTTTCTTTGGAAAAAAATTTAATCCATAAAAAGGATGCTGCAAATTCGTACATTTGGGCATATCTTACAGGAAAATTATACAAGTTAATACGTTATCATAAAGGTAAAACTCAGGACTATAGCACGGACAACAGCAACATTATTGTAACTAAATACCTACTGTAAAATAATTGGTGTAGTGGTTAAATAAAGGACGGAAAAATCGCCATTCATTCAGATAATTGTGTCCTTAACTGCTGTAATACTTTACAAGTTTAAATGTACTAGTGGTCGAAATTACATTACACAACGTCATCTAATCCCAAGCTAAGCATTGCTTGTGTTATGGGTACTAGACAACTGATATAAATATATACATATATACTTTCTTTTAAATACATATATAAATTATACATAGAAAACACCCAAACTCCGAAATAAATATTTGTAGATCATACAAACAGTAGCATAATATACGCTACCACTGCGCCACCGAGGCAGTTCCGATATTGTTTTTTTAACTTCCTTCATTCTTTCGCATATTTTTGTAAAAAGGGTTCAAAGTTTCTGCTTCACGGATTAATACCTAGATAATTGACCTGCGCCAACTGTCATGGGTTCAAATCCCACAAGGGACGACACTGTGTGATCGACAAATAGTTGTTTCCGTTTCATGAATGTCTGTAAGGTCCCCCGCAACACTTGGATGTATATTGCTAATGAGGGAGTTTTCTTTGTAAAAAAATATACTTTTTACTGGCTTCTTAGTCCAACGGTTATTGAACCTGACTATTGATACTAGATCGATGCCCACACAACAAATAATCGTGTGAAGACCACTATTATTGATTCGGTGACTGTTATTTATGTGTATAATTCGTATGAAGATATAACAGGCAATTGATAACAAGGAAAAGTTGACACAAATCCTTTACCAGCCAGCATTCTATAGTCAATAAATATATTTGTAAAGAAAATCCTACGTCCAAAAATTGAGAAATAAATACTATTGATGATGTCTACCGTTCGTCACTTGAAATATATTATTCTCAGCTGCAAATAGATCACTTCAAAGATCTCTCCAAAAAAACGAATATACCAATTTAATGAATTCAAATATTTGAACAGCAAACAGGTATTATCGTGACACTTGCTCTAACCACTGGTCATAAACACTTCATAGGGTCAATTACCTCTAAAACATGCACTGGACATGTACCGATAACTTTTTTAAGCATACCTGTTTATATATATCTTGTTTTAATGTGTGAACTGGACAGTAGTATAAGAAAATACTAAAAAACATATGTCATTAAGGCGTACATACACTTCGAGATTTTATTAAGTTTAGCCAAGCTTTGACATCGAGAAAACTATGCTTCCCTACATTTGGTGCTGATCTAACACATGTGATACTATGTCCAGACAGTAAATCACTGTAAAGCAATTTTTTTTGTTGTCTTCAACTACTGAGTTGACCGCAGCTGAAACCCAATACCTCCCCGCTTTTAATTTTGCAAAGAGGGTCACTCAAAGGATATCAACGCATTTGTAACTGCCTCGGAGGCGTAGTGGTAGCGTATGGGACTGCTGTGCTTGAGGCCTTGGATTCGATTCCGAGTCGGACCTAATGTTTGTATGCTCTGCCGATATTTGTTTAGGAATTTGAGTGTTTTCTATGTATGTACGTATTAACAAAAAAAAAGTGTATATTTGTACTTAATTATATCAGTTGTCTAGTACCCATAACATAAGCATTGCTTAGCCTGGGACTAGATGGCGTTGTGTGTTAGATGTGCGAAGTTTTTATTTATTTTTAAAAGTTCTTGAGTTATGGTTGTTTAAGGGCAAAAAACTTGCAACACCTCATTGGGAATTAAATTTCCATATTCACAGCGCGGCACCATTATCGGCTAGTGCCCAACGAAAGTTTAATGTCTATTAAATTAGAGGGACTAAAATTTATATAATTTACATTTTATAGAAATATCAACAGTTTTTTAACTTCAGGAGAAACTGATATTCTTTATTTGCTTTTTAACTTTTTCCCTATGCTTCTCACAGTAACATATTCAAAGAAATTGATACTGTAAAATAAATTATCCCAGTGTAACACAACCTTACAAAAACCTATTTATAAATTATTCTATCTTAAAAACAAGTAAAGGTACTCGACCTCAAATAAATGCAAATCTTTTCAAACTAATCTCGATCAATTCTCGTGTTATCAACAGTTTTTTACAACATATATTAACACGAGGCGACAAATACCCACTCCTGCAATTTCGGAGTCAATTATTGCGATATTTGACACCGAACAGCGACGCTCACTCACAAAGAAACTCACAAAAAAAGTACTTGGTCTCTATCCACATACCGGCTAAATAATAATAATAGTAATAATATTTATTGATTTCAAATTAATGATACAGTTTATATATCACTTATGTTATCTAAAGATTTACTAATGATTAATACAATAGTTGTGATATGTTGAACGTTGATAGCCGTACTAGTATTAACTGTATGACAGCCATCAGCGCCTTCTAAGTGTGTTGATTTACAAACAGTAGTGATAATAATTCGAAAAGGTTAAAAAAAGTAGGAAAAAAAAGAACAAAACAAATTCAACATTCACAAAAGCAGAGAAACTATAACTAAATGAAGTGTTTGTGTATGAGTGTATGTGTATGTGTAAATCTATACTAATATAATAAAGCTGAAGAGTTTGTTTGTTGGTTTGTTTGAACGCGCTAATCTCAGGAACCGATGGTCCGATTTGAAAAATTCTCTCGGTGTTGGATAGTCCATTTTTCGAGGAAGGCTATAGTGTATATATCATCACGCTACTACTAATAGGAGCGGAGCAACAATAAAGAATGTTTCAAAAACGGGGAAAATTTTCACGCTACGGGCAATATAAAACGCAAACGAGGTTGCGTGGGTCAGC
Organism: Spilarctia lutea; assembly: GCA_916048165.1. Taxonomy (NCBI): domain Eukaryota; kingdom Metazoa; phylum Arthropoda; class Insecta; order Lepidoptera; family Erebidae; genus Spilarctia; species Spilarctia lutea. Next base: position 18,039,084 of record OU696487.1, read on the forward strand.
TAGTGTTTAATATATCTGAACAGCATGTAGGAGTATTTAATTAAAAGTACAACGCAAGTAGGGTTACCATAGTACTTTCTCTGCCTAGCTTGGAATGCCACGGCCCTATAGGAGCAAAACCCATATTCAGTTCCGCCTCTATCCTTCGCGTATAAAATAACTCTAATTACGTAATAAAAGACAACTGCTCCAATGAACACTCCATGAACAAATATGAGAAAATATATGCTCATATTATGTTTACTGTAAAAGTACTGTTACCATTGCTGACGAATTCCAATTACCCATAAACTGTGTAAATTATTGTAAAGAAATCAATTAGTCCTTACGTTCCTTAACCATTGTCTCTTCGTAGGAACGATGAAGGACATCGGAATTCCCCACAACCACTTTCAGTAATAAAACTACGTGCAATGCCTCCGTTGCGTGCATATAAGTATCCCACATCTCCGTAATAAGTGGTTTGTTAAATTATAATAAAGTTAATAATATGTCAGTTACTCAAATTACGCGATTGTTGAGAGTGATACGTAAGTCCAGAATCACTTAAATCCCTCGACTTATCGTGACTTTTGTTGAACTTGTGCACACTTGGTGCACACAGGCGTGAAACTTGGATGTCACAGTCTACATGGGAGCTGATCAACGAACGAAGAGGACTTCACGTTAAACTGCTAAGCACTAACGACGAGTTACTTCAAGCCGACCTCAGACAGAGATACCGCCAGATTCGAAGAAAAATCTACCGCAGCTCGCGGAAAGATAGAAGATTATGGACTGACAGTATCGCTGATAATGCCCAACGCGCTGCTAATAGTGGAAATCTGAGAGAGCTGTATAAAGCGACTAAAATGTTGGCAGGTAACAGCGGTTTACGTAAAAGGCCTTTGAAGTCAAAGAATGGGCAACTCATTGTGACACCGGAAGGGCAACTGGAACGCTGGCGTGAACACTTTGAGGAGATCTTCCGTGCCATAGTATGGACCGTACCGGATGTACCGCAAGATACACCTCCACCACCTAGGCTTCTTGACATCAACGTCGTACCTCCGACGCACGAGGAAGTAGCGAAGGCAGTACTCTCGCTCAAAACTGGTAAAGCTCCAGGCCTCGACCTAATAACTGCGGAAATGCTAAAATCTGATTTAAACTTCGCCGTCGAGGTACTGACACCTTTAATAAAGAAGATCTGGACAAGTGAGGAGCTTCCAGATGACTGGAACAAAGGGCTTCTTATACCTGTGCCCAAAAAAGGCGACCTCAGCCAATGCAGCAACTGGAGAGGCATAACTTTGCTCTCGGTACCTTCCAAGGTTTTATGCAAGATTGTCTTGGACAGATTATCAGGGGCTATTGAACCCTTACTGCGCAAAGAGCAAGGAGGCTTTCGCTCGAATCGTTCGTGTGTCGACCAGATCAACACTCTGCGTATCGTTCTTGAACAGGCATCAGAATGGCAAAGGGAAGTCTATCTGACCTTTGTAGACTTTGAAAAAGCTTTCGATACGCTGAGATGGACTACCATATGGTCGAGATTTATCGAAATTGGTGTCCCGCCGAAGATGATCAACCTTGTAAAAGCCATCTACAGAAAATATTCCTGTAAAGTGACGCAAAATGGCATGGTCTCTAAAGGTATCGAGGTACATGCGGGTGTTCGACAAGGCTGTATACTCTCGCCTCTCCTATTCTTGATCGTCCTCGATGGGATTATGCTTCGCACACACCACAATAGGCGACGCGGCATAGAATGGGGACTGACCAGTGTCCTAGAAGACTTGGACTACGCCGACGACCTGTGCCTGCTGAGTCACACGCACCGCGATATGCAATCCAAATTGGACGACCTATGTCGAGAGGCGAGTTTAACTGGGCTTAAAATTAACACACGGAAGACCCAAGAGATGCGATCTGGAGTGAAAAATAGCACACCATTACGGATTGGTGCAGAGGATGTGGAGCGAGTCCACAAATTTACATACCTCGGAAGCGTTGTGTCAGAGACTGGGGGAACTGAGGAGGACATCACTTCGCGCATTGCCAAGGCTCGAGCAACCTTCGCACAGTTGCGGCCCGTGTGGCAGTCACGGAAATTGACGCGAAGAGTGAAGTTGAAGATATTCCAGTCCAACGTCAAATCCGTACTGCTATATGGGTGTGAGACGTGGAAGGTCACAAAAAATATCTCGCACCGGCTCCAGATCTTCGTAAACCGCTGTCTTCGCCGAATTCTCGGTATTTACTGGCCCGAGAGAATCTCCAACGAAGACCTAATGAAGCGCTGCCGTGAAACGCCGATCGACATTCAGATCAAACGTCGCAAGTGGGGCTGGATTGGTCACACACTCCGTAGGGATTCCGATCATATCGCCAAACAGGCGCTCGATTGGAATCCTCAAGGAAAACGAAAACGTGGCCGACCCAAACAGACCTGGCGGCGTACAGTTGCAGACGAGACGAAAAAGGCCGGGAAGACGTGGAGCCAGCTAAAATGCGAAACTCACGACCGAACGCGATGGCGGAATGCTGTTGACGCCCTCTGCCCCAACTAGGGGACATAGGACTATAAGAAGACTACTAATAGGAGCGGAGCAACAATAAAGAATGTTTCAAAAACGGGGAAAATTTTCACGCTACGGGCAATATAAAACGCAAACGAGGTTGCGTGGGTCAGCTAGTGTTTAATATATCTGAACAGCATGTAGGAGTATTTAATTAAAAGTACAACGCAAGTAGGGTTACCATAGTACTTTCTCTGCCTAGCTTGGAATGCCACGGCCCTATAGGAGCAAAACCCATATTCAGTTCCGCCTCTATCCTTCGCGTATAAAATAACTCTAATTACGTAATAAAAGACAACTGCTCCAATGAACACTCCATGAACAAATATGAGAAAATATATGCTCATATTATGTTTACTGTAAAAGTACTGTTACCATTGCTGACGAATTCCAATTACCCATAAACTGTGTAAATTATTGTAAAGAAATCAATTAGTCCTTACGTTCCTTAACCATTGTCTCTTCGTAGGAACGATGAAGGACATCGGAATTCCCCACAACCACTTTCAGTAATAAAACTACGTGCAATGCCTCCGTTGCGTGCATATAAGTATCCCACATCTCCGTAATAAGTGGTTTGTTAAATTATAATAAAGTTAATAATATGTCAGTTACTCAAATTACGCGATTGTTGAGAGTGATACGTAAGTCCAGAATCACTTAAATCCCTCGACTTATCGTGACTTTTGTTGAACTTGATTTTGTTATTTGTGACTTTTATTATAGGCTTGAAAATGTGCGTATCACGTCATTAGTTACTATATACGTAGTCTATTCAATTACTTTTTATAACAAATAACTCTTACATTGCGAACAAAACATTTTTTGCATGCATAAATTAAAATTACAACTCGACCGTACCATAAATGATTTTTAATTGTTTTACTATTTAAGAAAATTATAAATATGAATGTTAGTTTCGTTGTAACACACTCGATACCACCGATAACTATATGAAATTTGCGTCCATGTTGCCAGGACTAAAGGAGAGTCTTAGATAATAACAAATAAAACAAATAATTGTTAATTTTTTAACCACAATTTTTTAGTTATTTACAAATATTATGCCTACTAAGTAATACAATCTATCAAGACAATATTGTGGAGACTGGTGCCTAGTACTGCCTAGGCCAGGGTCACTAGGTCTCCGCTCCTTACATATAAATAAAAAAATGCCCTCTAATAAAAAAATATCAGTTGATAGGAAAAAATATTAAATTTATAAAATTTAAATCGAATCAATCAATAAATAAGCATACACAAGCAAAATCGCTAACAAACATTTGTTTAAGATTATACCATACTAGCTGACCCACGCAACCTCGTTTGCGTCTTCAATTGCCCGTAGCGTGAAAATTTTCCCCGTTTTTGAAACATTCTTCATTGGTGCTCCGCTCCTATTAGTATTACCGTGATGATATATAGCCTATAGCCTTCCTCGATAAATGGACTATCCAACACTGAAAGAATTTTTAAAATCGGTTTAGTAGATCCCGAGATTACCCCCTACAATTTAACAAACACACAAACTATACTTCTTTATAATATTAGTATAGATTTGTAGGATCTTTGAAAAGTCGGGAGGAAATGACGTCAGTCCACTTATACGAGTACATCGTGACGTAGCTGCTGATAATAATGAATTGACTATGCGTGTACGCTTTAATGAAATATCTACTGATATACAGATGATAATTACTGTAAATAGCTTTAGTTCGACTGTTTATTAATATTCGGAACACCTTTATCACAGTTTCCATTCATTTTGTAACCTTAAATAAGTCACTGAGAGTAACAGTCAATTTCTTTATTACTTTTCCCTTCCTTAGTTCTCAAGTCAACGATTAAGTCTCGCACCGATTACGCGAATGGGACTAAATGGACTAAATAATATTTAGAAAGTAAAATATAGCTGTTTAATACGTTTCCCCTTTCGTCGTAGTGTTTTTTATCAGTATCAGTTAGCGGTATTTTTGTCAGGACCACGAATTAGTTATTCAGTTTTGAAGTTGAAGTGAAAGAGGCCATCTACTGGCTTATTACAAAGCAAATGTGGTTAATTATTATTGTTTGTTATGATTAAACTTCCCTAATTGATGTTGATGACCTTCTAGTAATAAAAATGATTTTATTTTATCATGTTTTGGATTCACGTAACTCGAGGTAATCGTTCGAAATTTAGCCCATGGCGCCGAAATAAATAACTTTAAGATCCCTTAGTGATGCAGCGTCCCGAATCATCATTTAAAATAATTGTTGAGTTGAATGTACAGATTATGTTTAAAACATGTAATTATAATTTAATGGAGATTGCGTCGTGGTGATTTTAAATAGTTAAATTATATAATGAAACATACTATTAATTTTAAACCTCTTAAGGGCAACGTACAACATATGTATATGCATGTATATTCTATACATGTATACTCCATACAAATAAATAAAATTGAAGAATCTGTTAGGAATATTAAAGTAAATTATAGGCGGCGGTAATCGCTTACCATCAGGCTATACGTATGCCCGTTTGCCCCTATACAATAAAAAAAAACAAAAACCAACTTTATTGGAATGCCCTGAAAAGAATAAAATAAAGCATTCCTTGATTTTTTTTACTATCAACTTATAATGTCTTTAAACAAATTATTTATCTAATACAAAAACTCGTCGCGAGATTTACCTACGTATTTAAGGAAGTAAATAATAATATTTAATAATAATATTTTTCGAACCCACGACTTCTAGCTCCACAATCAAGATCACTAACCACTTGAGCAATCGAAGTAATAGACCTTTCAGATCTCTACAAATACAGAGGCTGCATATGCATGCTATTTTTTCTCTTAGCTAGATCGATTTATCGCACCACACCCGAAATCACCTGCATACTAAATTTCATGAAAATGATTCAAGATTCAAATTGTATATACAACAAGAATTGCTTGTTTAAAGGTATTAGACAGATAGATAAATAAAACAAAAACAATAATAATAATAATAATAAGTTCTGGTATTTATCGATAGATGGAAAAACTAAACTAAAAAGTATCACCGCTGTGCCGGTCGGAATCGGGGGTGTTAGGTTCTTTTCGTTACGGAATTTTCATGATTCGGTCTCCACGCTCAAGGCCCGCGATAAAAGCTATGCAATAGCTTAAAATATTGTTGTTTTCTTTCAACAATATCGCAAATACATACAAATCGTATGTAGTAATAAGTATGTAGGTCTCTTATTAGGGCCAATCATTGACTCTTATTGCTTATTACCAGTGATTTGTGTTTGTAAATTGTGCCTGTGATTGGTACGACCTTCGGGTGTGAAATATATTAGCGCGTTTACACCAAAATATTAACGAAGGAACGGTCAGCTCGACTGTGTAATACCAAGATGACACAGAAAACTCTCGTTATGCGTTTTATCTGTTGGTTTTCACGAATAAATGTTATTAGAGTCTCCTAATTCTGGGGAAGTTACGACCGGAAAAAACCGTGCGCAGGGGCACGGGAGTAAAGACAAGAACTCCCAAACTATGGGTTGTTATTAAGGATTTTTATATCAGAGAAACTCAATAACACTTTTTGCCCGATCCGTTAATCGAACCCGAATACGTTAACTGGGCAAACGAGGCAGATATGTCAATTCTTTTCTCTAGGTTTAATTATTATTTACTTTCAGTCAAAATATGATTTAATCATATTACAGTCAACGTTGAATTTTAATTCTTTACTACTAGTAGTTTTATATAATAGAATTTAGACTGCACGGTTGGCCGAGTGGTGTCAGCGGTCGCTATGCCGCTTGCTACTGCGCCAAGTGTCGTGGGTTCAAATCCCACGCGGTACCTACAACACTTTGTGTGATCCACGAATTGTTGTCCCGAGTCTGGATGTTCTTTGTGTCCGTTTCATGTATGTTTGTAAAGTCCCCCACGACACAGGATGTTTATTCCTAATGTGGGAGTTGTCTTTTGAAAAAGAGAAAAAAAAAAAAAAAAAAAAAATTCTTTAAAATATGTCACTGATATTTATAGATGTCAGCAAATTAACTACCGACTGAGAGTTATATTTTCGTATTACGAAGATATTTGTCAAAAAATCAATAATTTATAATATAAACGAAGGTATCCCATTGGAAGCTGTGGCACAGGCCAATTACTAGTCTGTCTCTGTGTTACTAGTCTGCGTGTGTCTGTTTGTAATCTCAAGTTAACAGTTTTACACCAAATACATAAACTTTTCTCTAGCTGTTTGTTCCGGGTTCCAGTTAACACATAGAACAACTGGACCGATTTTGACCAAACTTTCAGTGGCATATAACTCATAATATACATAGGCTACTTTGTTTTAGACTAGCTTCAAAGCGTAACCTGCGTTTGTTGAGCTGGTTGTTGGTTCAGCTAGTTTACAACATAAACAAAGGCAACACATGGGAAGTCACGGTATATTACTAGTATATTTTAATTGTAAAATGTAACTTAAACTAAAGTTGCGTCATTTTGCAGACGACAGATTTTATATTCTATTGTTTGGCACGGTGGGTTTATAGCGCCATTTTGTTGTAATGTCTATCCTTATATATAGATATAATGTTGTCTGACGCTGTGTTAGTGGAGAATGAACACCACGCCATAGAACGGTGAGGAGACAATTCTTGGATGCAATTAAATTAACTGTTAGTTAACCGGTAGTTGAAGTCCGACTATATTTTTTAAAATATTGAATATCTTGAAAGTTTAAGGCGTGTGTATGTATTTATAACCAGCTGACATTTAGTTTAGCCATAAAAACGTAACAAACAGACAGAGTTCGAATCTATACTTAATATATGAAGCTGAAGAGTTTGTTTGTTTGTTTGCTTGAACGCGCTAACTTGAGGAACTACTAGTACGATTTGAAAAATTATTTCAGTGTTAGATAGCCCATTTATCGAGGAAGGCTATAGGCTATATATATCATCACGCTAAGACTAATAAGAGCGCAGCTTCAATGAAGAATGTTTCAAAAACGGGGGAAAAGTACCAAGTTTAGGTAACAAATTAGGAAAATTCTTTTTTTGTGTTTGTTATTATTAAAAAATGTAGGACAAGTTTTGTTTAGAAAAAACTTAAAGAAATACGACGTTGTTATATTTCTTAGTCCACGACACACGGCTGTACACTACCCATGGGAACCTGAGCCAGGCATGAATACCAAAACAAGTTTTTCAGAAGTTAATAAAAACATTACTATACATTATACACTATTTATAGATGTATGGATAGTATCTAATTAAAATTAAAACTCACGCCACATGAAAATATCTACTTAATACCTGTACTCGAGTATATATAAGTACTAGCTTTCGTCCGCGACTTCGCTTGCATTTAATTAAAAGTATCCCATGTTACTTTTAATACCTTCAAGAATATGTGTAGAAATATTCATTATAACCGTTAAGTAGTTTTCCCGTGAAAGCGTAACAAATTAAGTTACATTTATAGTTATAGATAGATAGATGAGTAATATTTAATAATAATAATAAAAATTTCGGACAATTTAACACACAACGCTGTCTAGTCCCAAGCTAAGCAGAGCTTGTATTATGAGTACTAGACAGCTGATATAAATACACATAAATACTTTTTATTGTAAATACATACATATTATACATAAAAAACACCCAAACTTCGACACAAATATTTGCAGACCTTACAATCATTTGGTCCGACACGGGAATCGAACCCGAGACCTCAAACACAGCAGTCGCTTAAGCTACCTAAGCTACTTGCGCCACCGAGGCAGTTAATGTTATGTCGTATTTATAGATCATAAAATCAAAAAAAAAAAAAAAAAAAAAAAGAAAAAAAAAAAAAAGTAAAATATTGGCAGATAAGGATTCATTCAATATTATTCCACAGGTAATACATACAAACCCGGTTCGATACCTAAATTTTCCAGCTGTTTAATGTAATTTTTGTGTATGTGAGTAAGGGATCCTTTGACGCATAATAATATGGACAAGTCAATTGCTTGAGGATATCAGAAACCCAACCTCCCACCCAATTCATTCGGAGAGAGGTTTCTGTGGCCCCACTTTCGACAAATTGAGAACCTCCTCCTTTTTTTAAAGTCTGTTAAAATGTACATCACAGTATGTTTACAACAAACAAGTCATTAGTTTTATTCATTGATGTAAGGTAAAACCCTAATCACGCCACTTTGTCGCACTATACAGGGTGCGTATATTTATGTCTCGCTCTTTTTTGATTCAAAAGACTGACCTCGAGACGGAATTACATAAGGTACCATCCAGGTCTTCTATTGTCTGAGGTACAACAAAAAAAAATTACCATAGTCTTAAATTAGACGTTGCCAATTTTTATCTTTAACTTTTTTCGAATATTATTACTAGATTAAACAAATAAGTTATAGATTTAACCATTTGAAAAATTGATTTATTTTTATTCAAGCGTCATAAATACCTGCACATCATTACCTTCTCAAAAGGCTTGCAGTAAGCAATACTGTTTTACCATTGGTTTTAGTGGAAAATAAATGTATGGAAAATTGACCAAAAATACTTAAAGGATTGACAAAATATTTAAAAAAAATCATTGACTAAAATAAAGATTTTTTATTAACCAAATATAAAGGTTTTTATTAACCAAAAATACAAGGTTTTCACATTGACGATGGTGTAACATTAAAAACTTTAAAAAAATGTTTGCTACAAAATAGTAGGTTGCGTAAAGTCTAAAGTACCTTCTGAAATCACCAGGAATTTAGTTACAGTTACAATATGACTATAATTACATCGCTGTGGTTACGTGGTCAGCTGAAGAACTGCCGCCGATCCATGTGTTCAATATTATGTTTTTTCTTTACTTCGCTTAAGAAATTAAAAAATACCTCCAAGAAAATTTAATAGTTTCATAAAATTACCAACCATTTTGGTGTTAATAACTTGCTTATGATACACATAAGTTATGCAGGCTGAATCAGTTTTACTATGTCTTTTGACTTCTTTACAAACATACATGAAACGTACACATAACAACCAGACTCACAACAACAAAGTGATGTTTTATGTAGGGTTTGAACCCACAACTCTCAGCTCAGTAGAAAATGACGTGGCGATCGTTTAAACCACTACTTGCAGTGCATATTTAAAATATATAAGTATGTTTATCAGTAGGCTGTACCATTGTAAATACTGTCTAATTTGGAGTCAGACGGTAGTCTGCGAGGTGTGAAAAGTTATTATCATTACTAGGACTAACTTTAGCTACAATTCGCAAATAATATTTGATACCTCTTAATTTCATGTGTACAGACCGTTCACCGTAAGGTGTACCCTGCCGTGATGTTGGCACTATTACTAGTCATTCTGTTGTTGGTTGGTTTGTCTTTTCTCTCTCACAACAGGCACGCACCTTCAACACAATCTCTCTTGCACTGCTTTTATATGGATATTAAATATTAACACAAAAACTAACGGAACACTTCACAACAGACAATCTGACAACAACAGAATGACAAGTAATAGTGCCAACATCACGGCAGGGGACACCTTACGGTGAACGGTCTGTAAAAAGTAACCTTTGATGTAAGGAAGGTAAAAATTAAATAAATATTTTAGACACACCCTGTATAAGTAATGTAGACACAGAGTTGCGACACGAGGGCAATGCTCTATTGCGTTTTATTCTACGCTTGTAAATATCGAACCACATTTTAATGAACTACAGACGCCATTTACATTTTATCTTACTTTGAGTAGTGGTCTTTATTCTTAACGGGGTGAAATATCCCTTCGGAACTGCGGCTCCTTTGGAGACGCAGGAGACCGGAGTATAGTGTTTATATCCCGACGACTCTACTTTGAAGAAGACCCGAAACATGTTATTTCAGATCCCGATCGACGCCCCGCCTAACCAGGCCCTATCCTGAGAAAGGAAGGAGAAGAAGCAGATGCTTCCTACCCTCTTGATTGGTAGTCTAGTCGCTAGTAATCCTGGCTGCTAAACCAGCGATAGTAGATTCCATTCCCATACGACAAATAGTTCTAATGAGTTTGATAATTTGTTCTAAATGAGGGTTTAAGTCATCTGTAATATTTATAGATTTAGAACTATATTAGTAGGTTTCTTTACAACACGAAGTGTCAAAACCTATATTCTTTTTGTAGGTGCCTTAAGAGCCGACTAAACGAGCAAACAACACAGGACAACATCACCGAAAAGAGAAAAATAACTTAAAATACTTCCTGTACCCGTCCGGCCTGTGTTTAGTTGGCAAGAGGCCTATGTCCCACTGTAGTACTATTAAATACTGATACAATGATGATAAATGTATTTAGGCACAAAACAAATCAATACATAGCCTTTTTACTGCCTCTATAGCGACGTGGTACCGTATGCGACTGCTAAGCTTGAGGTCTCGGGTTCGATTCCCGGGTCGGACTAAATGTTTGTATGATCTACAAATATACGTTTCGAAGTTTGGGTGTTTTCTATGTATAATATGCATGTATTTACAAAAAAAGTATATAAGTATTTATATTAGTTGTCTAGTACCCATAACACAAGCTCTGCTTAGCTTGGGACTAGATGGTGTTGTGTGTTAGATGTTCGGAATATTTATTTATTTATTTTAAGAGATGATTCTGGACGAAACTTATGTCACAATAGATGTTTCACAGCGAACCATTTATATTCAAATATATTTTAATTAATTCGATATCCGGTGTTGATAATGCAAGAGACATACTCCAAAAATATATGGAACAATGCGTCTACAGTATTGGCTCATTAATAAACATTACAATTATAATAAATCAGGCGACATGCCGTCTGATAGGAAGAGCCAGCTGGCCAACACTAAGTGAACTGTCTTGAAGGACGTTTGAAGTACAAATGTAATGTAAATATAATATTATATTTATTTAAAGTGTTCTTTTATTTGCCGTAATTGCACATATGTCGATATAATAATATGTAATGCTGTGTATATTTTAGTTAAGTACGAAACCTATGTGCGTTTACCTCACAAGATTTCTACGCCACCCTGAGGTTGACTGGTTTAGAATACCCTGTGCATTAAGTCCGCCGATGTACAATAGCATAGAGTTTTGTAAGAAGACGTTTTAAAATGAAAATTTTATAGACAGGTTTGGATGGGGAGTAAATTCATATACATAGGTCATTATCAATATGGTCACGTGATGTCTAAACACTGTATAATAAACACTGTATGTATATATATAGTGTTAGAGTGTGTAGTGTACACACACACACACAAACACACACACACACAGCCACGGACACACACACACATGCGCGCTAAATTGCTATTTAAACATCACTAAATAATATAACTAGCAACCCAGTTCATTGTAAACCCAGAAGGAAACGAACTGTTATCCCTCACCACAGGTTACTACCTAACCTACCAAGGGTGCGGAACTTCACCCACAAGATTGTATCCATCTGCAAATGAATGTAAAATTGACAATGTTTTAAAATCTTATGCTACAATCTTTCTGTATTCAAAGTAATTATTAATATTATAACTAACTGTTTAAACTTTCTGTTCTGTTTTGTTTTCTTTTTTTAATGGCCAAGTAAATCAGTTGCCAGTTATATTATATGAAATGATATAGGGTTACCAGATTAGCGAAATCGATAAATATTTATCGTACATCTGTATTTTATTTGTACTATAGACAATCAGTTTGTTTATTTTTGTTTGCATTTAAATTTTCTGCAATGACGATCATTTTCTAAATCAATTACGGTAACAGGTGGCCTTTACTAGACCACTGCTGGGCATAGGTCTCTCTTAGAAAGAAGGTTTTGGTACACTATACCACCCTGGTCGGATAGGTTGGAATATGGTTTGCTTCAAATTTTCCTTCTTGTACGTACCCACTACCATTTACTGTACCAAAGTTACCTGCAATATTTCAAAATGCATTGAGTCGAGCTCGTTAGTTGTTTAAGCAATACTAGTTATGAAGTTTTAATGTTTTCAGAAGCATTGGCCTTAGATAAATAAATTATCAATAGTTCAGCTCATATAATTAGTTCTTATGAATTTCCTGGGCCATAAACCATATAAGTAATCACCATAAAATCAAACAACCCATATTTTTCGAGATAATTGTAGAAAGGAGAAAGCTCCTATATATATGAGGATAATAGTTTTAGAGATATGCAGGTACACAAATAATGTTACACAGATTTTGTGCACTGCCTCGTTGGTCCAGTTGTTAGCTTATGCGACTGCCAATCAAGAGGTCTCAGGTTTAATTGCTAAACCGGAACAAAAAGTGCTATTAAGATTATTTTACAAGAATTTTTTGGTGTATTAAGCCGTCAGTCAGAGTCTTCAATTATACTAAAAAATAGTTCAACATTAAAGTTAGAAAAATAAATAAAAACATTTAAGTACCTAGTTAAAACAATTATATCCCTTATTTTTTTTATTTTTTTCATAGTTACAGAGGCAAAGAATTTAAAAATTGGCAACACTTGACAAACATTTAAAAAATAGTATAAAATGTTGGCAGTTTTAAGCGCACATATAGTTTTATAGATATTATAATAATGAATAGTTGGCCAGGTGTTTATGGTAGCACATTTTATAGCCCGTCGGGTCACCGGTGTACAATGTCCTTTATGTTCGGACAAGCGTGCAAGGTCGTGACTCCGAAACGAGCTTCGGATACCATTCAATCTAGACATAGGAAGCATAAATCGCTCTCAACATCTTAATACTCAATTGTTTGATACACCCACTTTGACTCACCGGACTGGGGAGAGTGAACAACGCTGACAATTTGACGTCTTAGCGGCGCTGGTGATCATATACGTTCGTATGTATGAGTGTGTATATGTGTGTTTGTGTGTGTGAGTGTGTCTTGCCATCACTGACAATTAACTTTTAATTAGTTGGCTAAAAACAAAAGAATTATACCTTTCGGGCGAGGTTACCTCTTCAACCGTAACAGACGCGTATAGTTATGGGAATATGATCAAGATCAAGCACAAGACCCAGTGTTATCACAGACTAAACTAACCTAAACTACCGATTTTATTGTATTTATAAATCTGATTCTAGATACGTACAGCTATATTCTCACAGCAGCTGTTCAAAAGTATCTAACGGTCGATCAGATGGGCCAAAATTTATCGTTTCCCAAAACACTATAAATGAAGCGTTCGAATTTCCCTTCCCAAATCTTCTGAACTTCTAAGTTGATACAAACAAAAAACCAGCATAAAACAGTTTTAATTGCGGAAACAGAAGCCCATTAACATAACTTAACGGTGATTGGATTCGGAAAATGTTACTTTATTTGGACCCAGCTTTAGACATAGGTGTACACATATTTGACAAAGACAAGCAAGCACAGAGCAATGAACTGGATTTTTCCGCAGTCATGTGTTCCAATGACAGTTCAAATTATTTTTTTACTGTTAAAGTTTTGGTATTCAAACAATAAATGCCTTAGGATACCTCGCTAATATGAGGGTTATTTCCGGTAAATATAGTTCGGTTTTCCTGTTTTCAAATTCTCTAGTAAAAAAAATTATTATGCTGTTATTGTCATACGGAAGCTCAACCTTTATGCACATGCACCATCAGAATTAAGATTAAAGTCTCAAGATACATAATCTACTCGTCAATGCTAATAAATAATTGTAGGGTACAAGGGCACAGCAGAGAAAAACGCATTTCATTGAACGAATTACAACCAAATAAACGAATTACAATGCCTATGCCTAGCCAGCAGTGGATCAAAAAGAACACCCGGTCTAGCGTGAAAATTGAAGGTCAATATTTTAAAGCTTCAAACGAGGTTTGGTAAATGAAATTGCCACTATTCCTTTGTATGTTCTTGAGGTCTCGGTTTCGATTCCCGGGTCGGACCAAATATTTGTATGATCTATAAATATTTGTTTCGGACTATGGGTGATTTCTATGTATAATATGTATTTATTTACAAAAAAAAATTATATAATATAGTTGTCTAGTACCCATATCACAAGCTCTGCTGAGTTTGACTAGATGGCGTTGTGTGTAAGATGTCAGTAATATTTATTTATTTATTATGTCACATGCCACAATGTCAAGGATAGTTTATTCTTATCAAATGACAATTGAAGAGCAACACCGCTGAAGTTATTAATATATTTAATGTATTGTCAGTCCGTCCGACGCCAATAAGACTAGTGTGATTTGCCTTAATGCTGAGATTTTGAGAATGAATTTTAAGATATTCGCGGCCTACACGTGGCAAAATAACACCATGTGTAGGCATGACCTCGATTGTAAATCAGTTGTTTAAAGAAACGCAGACTAAATAGAGACTCAATAGATATATTTTTGTGTGTTATTCATTTACTTTTGCGTTGCTAATAATATCTGCTAGTAAGTAATATGTTATGCGCTAAATGCTCTGGCTTATATCGTTCACACTACATGGATGTTATATTTAAATCTCTTAAAGATCGAAGGTATCTTTGCATAGTTTAAAATGAAGTCAGTTCCGCTGCCTGTTCGCTTAGATCGTCTAAAGTACTTAACGGATTTTAATACAGTTTTCAGTAATAGATAGAATGATTCAAGATGAAGGTTCGTATGTATAATACTTGTAAAATTCGACTATATTTTATAATATTAGTAGTTTATTTCCGTTTATAATACATATTAGTAGGATTTTGGTTCTACTATTCTGGACACACGAATCACCATCAAGGTGTTACTGAAAATCAGCGCTGTATCTTTAATGATGCAGCATTAGGCTGAGCAGCATCTGTTTTTAATGTGCACTGCGACGCAACTTTGCATCAGTATATGTGTAAAGATATATATAAATTGTTATAACATTGATTAGTTATGTTAAATACTTAACTATGCATTAAGATAATGTTTCAATACTGTATTATGTACCATTTCATTTAATATACTGTTGTGTTGCAATGTCGTTAAAATAAATACTTTTTGTTTCTTTCTTTCTTAAAGGAAAAAAAATTATAATATTAGTAGGATTTAAAGGAAAAACAAATTGACGCTTAGGTTTTACCATAATTCGTTGTTAAAATACAGCCTTGCAAAAATATAAACCTTTTTATTTTCTCTTATCTGCAAACTGGTCTTTCCAGGCGGGTTTAATGGGAGCATTTTACAGATAAAATCGATATACATATAATTTATCCTCTGGTCATCTTATCAGATCTTTCGTTGGAGAATTTGGAAACACAGAATTTATAGCTTGGACTTGATAAAAATAATAATAAATATTTCGGACATCTAACACACAACGTTGTCTAGTCCCAAGCTAAGCAGAGGTTGTGTTATGGGTACTAGAACAACTGATATAAATACATACTTTATTTTTTTGTAAATACACTCTTATTATACATAGAAAACACCAATGCTCCGAAACAAATCCATACTAATAATAAAGCTGAAGAGTTTGTTTGAACGCGCTAATCTCAGCTAACCACTGGTCCGATTTGAAAAATTATTTCAGTGTTGGATAGTCCATTTATCGAGGAAGGCTATAAGCTATACATCATCACGCTAATACTAATAGCAGCGGAGCACCAACGAAGTATGTTTCAAAAACTGGGGAAAATTTTCATGATACGGGCAATTGAAGACGCAAACGAGGTTGCGTGGGTCAGCTAGTGTAATAAATAAAGTATTAAAATTTCAATGACAGCTATTAATTATTGAATCTACCAATCCTTTTCGATTAGGCAACATTTTCGATTTTCAAGAGTAATCTCTGACCCTACTGTACATACATCGTCTTAATTTTATATAGTTACCGTTCTATTTTAATATTACTATTAACTCCAATAAGTGATAAAGACTGTCATAACGAATCATTAACGCTATATCATACAATTAATAGCACACGTACGCAAGCTACAAGTGATGGTAAATTTTACATGAGTGGGTAATTTACATAATGTTATGGGCTAACTAAGCAATTTATCTCACGGTCTTGTTTCAAGATCTTGTCGACGGTCCAGAGATCCGCTATACGCACTCACAAAAACTACTACAGGCTAGGTGTGTGTAATGTTTTACGGTAATATTTGTGATCAACTGACTTTAAAAGACTTCATTTTTATGACTAATTTAAGTTTTTTTTTTAGATGGAGTTTCTAAGGGCCTTATGACAAGATTATACCATAATCCCTCCCCCTAACGGGAGGGGCATAAAGGGTAGCAGTGTATTACGTGACCCTTGAATTGCAGGTATACGTGGAACACTTTGTCGTATCAAAATTTTTATGATAAGTTATCCCGGATCCCCAAATTTCCGTGTCACTTTTCTCCTGTTTATCACCTTAAAACCTCTTTCAAACTATTAATTAATTTATAAACTAAAGAAATACTTAGATCGGTGCAGCCGTTTTCGAGTTTAACTTTAACTTTTCATTATATTTACATTGTATAAAATAAAGTCCGCTGTCAGTTCGCTTAGATCTTTTAAAGTAATCTACAGATTTTGATGCGATTTTCAGTAATAGATACAGTGATTCAAGAGGTAGGTTTATATGTATAGTACATGCATATTATAATAGAAAAAATCCGATAATTTCAACAACTCCGGTGCGAAACCGGGCCGAGTCGCTAATCTATAGGGTAAAACCGGGATAGTTGCCCCACTTTTTGAATGGATAATTTCTGTGCATGTAGCTAGCTTAGTTATTTAAGTTGGATTATTATTTGTTTTTTCTGACCTAATAATTACAGATTTTGTAAAATGTAGGTTTCTGTGAAACCCTTTTTTTGGGATAGACGCCTACCTGTATGGATAGTTGCCCCACCATGAAAATAACAAGGAGGATAGATGCCTGCAGTGCGGGATAGATGCCTTTCATACTGTGTAAAACAGCAATTCTCGAAAAACATTTATTTTAATATGATACAAACAACCATAAATAAATTTTAAAACTATTTGTTCAACAAAAGTATTAAATCTTAGTTTTTAATATTAATTGTTAAGTTCCAACAAACATACTTATACTTTTTTTAAATTAAATATTATTTATCACTAAGAATAATTGTGGTCGGCTACTAGTTTGTGAAATAACTGAATATCAGCAATTATATGGAGCGGCTGGCATCAGACCTCCGCAATCCTGCGGGTGAACTGAATTTGAAGGTCGAACTAGTAGCTATTATATTTGAGGGCACTGACATGTCAATAACGATTGTCCTAAGGTGTTCATGTCAACCGGTACCGACGGCTCAAAGTGTTCCGAGGCACGGGTGGGAAATACCGCCATCTTTCGTAAAACTTTTATAAGAAAAACCCAACAGCAGTCCGACCCGAAATTCGCACCCATGACCACTTGATCGGCAGTCGCTTGCGCCAACCGATAGATCAACGAGGCAGTCCCAAAATGTGAAGATTTCCTAAATAAAATACCTAATGAGCTAAATCAAATCTCGTAATATTCTATAGTATTTCGTAATGACGTTATATTTTTAGCAACAAAACGCCTGCGCATGATTCTAGATAGAATACCAAATCATCAGAATATTTCGTTTATCCCCAAGGATTTTTTATTCATTTCATCGAAAGCTGACTGTAATTGTACAAGAACATATATGGGCACACATGGTGTATGGAGGGATAGGTGCCCTTAGGGGCATCTATCCGTCCTTAGGGGCATCTATCCCTCCAAAAAATCAGGGCAACTATCCTTTTTGATAGGGATAGATGCCCAGCCATTTTCTTAAATAAATTAAAAAAAAAATAGCAACTTTTTACATTTAAACGCATCCTTAATGAACCAGTGTATTGACGTAATAAAAAATATAACATAATGTATTACTACTTATAAAGTTATACAACGTGAAAATAGTAACTTTGAAAATTTCTACGTGTTAGTGAAGCTCATTTCGGATAGCTCAACGGTAGATATAGCACAACAGCACATGGATAAATTAGGTACAGGGTGACAGAGGCTCCTACTTATACTATTAATTCTTAGTTGCGATTTTAGGAAGTTAGGTTTCTTGGATGTGAAGCATCTATCCCGGTTTTACCCTACTAATATTATAAAGCTGAAGAGTTTGTTTGATTATTTGTTTGTTTAAACGCGCTAATCTCAGGAACCGCTGGTCCGATTTCAAAATTATTTCAGTGTTGGATAGACCATTTATCGAGGAAGGCTATAGGCTATATATCATCACGCTAATACTAATAGGAGCGAGGCACCAATAAAGAATGTTTCAAAAACGGGGGAAATTTTTCTCGCTACGGGCAATAGAAGACGCAAACGAGGTTGCGTGGGTCAGCTAGTATACACATAAAGCACACTGACATCGGTGATCTTAGTTGAGGCTTACTTCGCAACAAGCCAGCGATACCTACTTGTAAGTGAATACATATTACGTACATAAAGAGAAATGAGTATTGCGGCTGTAAACAAATATAATTGTTTGTGAAATGTATTAGCGTCATTACTAGCTCAAGTTTCAAACGATATATTCTGAGTGCTCTTTTAACGTCCTGTGTTGGTAAAATACAGTTTAGAAATAGCAGTTTATGTCAAGCGTTACGACTGACTCAATAGCAAATAGGTGTGAGTCGCCACTTAATATATCTACTAGCTTAGGTGTGAGTCGCCACTTAATATATCTACTAGCTTACCCACACATCTTCGATTGTTTGTGTCTCTTTTCTTTTTATTATTTTACTAGCTGACCCACGCAACCTCCTTTGCGTCTCATATTGCCCGTAGCGTGAAAATTTTGCCCCGTTTTTGAAACATTCTGCATTGCTGTTCCGCTCCTATTAGTAGTAGCGTGGTTATATATAGCCTTCCTCGATAAATGGACTATCCAACACTGAAATAATTTTTAAAATCGGACCAGCGGTTCCTGAGATTAGCGCGTTCAAACAAACAAACAAACATACAAACTCTTCAGCTTTATAATATTAGTATAGATAGGGGGCAAATGAGCAATACCGTTAGTGTCTCGGGTTACTTCCGAAGAATGTCCTCTTAAATGTAATTTTAATTTTATTTATTAGTATATTTTCAATCATGCTGTCTGTTTGATTGTTCATATGTTTAAGCATGATGTTAATTATCCTATTTTTGGCACGCAAGTAAAACACACATTAAAAAACGTGAAAATCGGAGATAGTTTTGGTGTTCATCGTGCAATTATAAAAAACAAACATATTAATACTACGAGTGGTACCACGGCCTCACAGAAAACCGGTATGAAAGCCTGCGCTGTCTTTCAGCGAGTGAGTGAGGACACCGGATGCCCATACCTCAACCCGTCACCCCTCCCCAAAGGCTGGCAAAGCACTTGTGACGCCTCTGGAGGCGGGTCTCCATACTTTTTTATTTAAACCCTCCATGGGTAAGCAACGGAGAGGCTTATTAATAGTGGACTGCGGTAGGCTATGACGATGATTTACTTTATGACATCAGTAAATACAAAGTCTTGACTTTTTAAATAAGAGCCAGTTTTCAGCCAGTTCTGATGACCTTTATAAAAATTATATAAAAACAACTTCGATGGTTGCGGTAACACCTAGGAGCTGGATGCGAGAAGCCGAGGATCGAACTAAGTGGCGTGCTATTGGAGAGGCCTATGTCCAGCAGTGGACTGCGATAGGCTGATAATGATGATGATGATGATAATACCTAGTTGTTTTATAATAATAATCTATACTAATATAATAAAGCTGAAGAGTTTGTATGTTTGTTTGAACGCACTAATCTCAGGAACCGTTAGACCGATTTGAAAAATTCTTTCAGTGTTGGATAGTCCATTTATCGAGGAAGGCTATAGGCTATATATCATCACGCTACTACTAATAGGAGCGGAGCACCAATGAAGAATGTTTCCAAAACCGGGGAAAAATATTACACTACGGGCAATAAGAGACATAAACGAGGTTGCGTGGGTCAGCTAGTCAGATATACATTTGCAGTAGAGTTTTATGTCATCTGCATTTACTCAAAATTTATTAGATGTCTACTTAACTTGAAAATGAAAACTACAATAAAGTTCACAGTTTATTGTTTCGAATTGTATTTTTTTTACTTTGCTAGTACTACGGTTAGTACTACTACTATTACTACGGTACGGCTAGTACTAGTGCGGGACTACGGGCCCGTGTCGAAAATTGATGGGTCATGTGAACCACCAGGAGACTTTTTTAGAAAGATACAGGGGCATAAAACAATAACATTTAGCACTATGCTGTCACTTAGAAGCTGTCCAACTGAGTATAGGTAAAGGGGAGGGAGTAGGAACCGTCGATTTTTCTCCCTTGTCACATAATTTTTGTACGGCGTTGCGAGATAATGGATTAGAAGAGATATTGAAATTGAATGGGACCGATGCCGTCTAAAATTAAATGACTAAATTGAGCGAGACAATCGCCGGGAAATCAAAAAGAAATCCAACTTTGTGGCTCACTATTTTTGTACGGCATCGGTCACATTCAATTTAAACGAAATTTAAACCCACGCAAAATTTAAACGGTTTTTTAATTAAATTAATTACATTACATTTAAGAGGACATTTTTTAGGAAGTAACCCGAGACACTAACGGTATTATCGAGTTGATTGAGCTTTAAACGCAATAAAATATTTATAACTACCCATATTAATGATAAAGTAGTATCATTAATTATTATAGCTTTTTATAACAAACTAGCTGACCCACGCAACCTCGTTTGTTTCTTACATATCCCGTAGTTTGAAAATTTCCCCCGTTTTTGAAACATTGTTTATTGATGCTCCGCTCCTATTAGTATTAGCGTTATGATAACATTTATCGAGGAAGGTTATATAGCCTATAGTCTTCCTCGATAAATGGACTATCCAACACTGAAAGAATTTTTCAAATCGGACCAGCGGTTTCTGAGATTAGCACGTTCAAACAAACAAAGAAACAAACTCTTCAGCTTTATAATATTAGTTTAGATATATTAATGAAAAACAAATGAAATAATGATGTTGTTGTAGACGACCTTGGAAGAGGTCTATGTTTAGGAGTGGAATGCTAAGGAGGAGTTGTTGAAGTTAGGGAGTAACCTCGAGTTAGCAAGTTCAATTTACAGGTATGCAAATCTAATCTGTTCGGGCAGACGAAAGCAATAGCTACGTAACAGGCAATTGCTTTCATTCCTCAATCTATCTGTGTTTTTTATGGAATAGGGTGGCAAACGAGCAGACGTACGCCTGATGGTAAGCGATTATCGCCGCCAATGGACACCCGCAACACCAGAGGCATCACAAGTGCATTGCCGGCCTTTGGGGGATGGAGAGGGAGATGGAGGGAGAAGTTGGGGTATGGGCCTCCGGTATCCTCATCCACTCGGTGAAACACAGTTACACAGTATTTCAAACCGATTTTCTGTGAGGCCGTGGTATCACTCCGGCCCTTCTGCGCTGAAGCGTGGCTCTTACTTATTCTTTTCCTGTCATTCTCTTTCTTACCTACTTTTCCCTCTCAGTTTGGAACTTAGGAATGTAGAGAGGAAAATTGGACGCATTTCAATTTTGCCATTTAATCCTGACAATGCCTGGTTATCCGCAATAGACTGCCCCATAATGAGACTAAATCCGTTCAAGCTAAAAGTTGACGTATCATACGACTCTGATTTCCTTCTTATTCTTCTGGGTCTTGAGTGTATACACCTACTGCACTATGTAGGTATATTTACACATCAGAATATGTATGCATGTATATGATGTTCTCCTTGCTTATTACAGCCACGACTGCCAGTGTCAACGGAGACCAAAACTACGCAGTAGATATTATAGTGCTGTCTCTATTCTTTCACTCTCATAATCCGATGGGACGGTAAAACCAACGCGATCAGTGAGACCGGCGCAGGACCGACATCGAGACCTCTTGATCGGCAATCGCAAACGGTAACCCTAAGACCATCGAAGCAGTTAATGTAATATACATACTTAAAAACGCACATGTTTGTATTCTAACGCAGATTTTCAGATCTAAAAGTATCTTCAACTGTTATGTGTAGGTTTTTTTTTACTAAAATTACCATTTTATATATTACACACTATTTCATAGTTATTTCACAAATTACGCCAGCATGGTATTGAATAGTTAGGTCGTTGGGGTCATTTCCTCTTAGTGCAAATATTTGCATGCATAAATAAATACGTCTATTTGATTAGTCATGATATAATTTGAGGTCACGGCTGTGCCATCGCCAAATTAAACAAAGAGAAATGAGAAAAGTTTAAAAAACTATAACCCAATTACTTAAATTTTTTATAAAATTTATATAGCCGTTACCCGGGTCATTTTAACGAATCGGAAATATCTGCGCACCCAGCTGGAATGCGCTTCACCTCTCACTTCCCCACGCATCGTCCCGCCTTCGCCTATCTAGTACCGTTGCCAACGCAAGCGCCGACGCACGTGTATTATTCTTGCTTTCGTAATCTCATCTCTCTCCTTGTTTATTGTTTCTCTGTTCAGTGTAATATAAATAAACTACCTATTTAGTAAACTGTATTAATCAGTTAAGTAGTTTGGGCTCGCTACGGTCGAACATACATAGACTGCCAAAACGTAGTCGATTAAAAATTAGAATCTACGGTAACGGGTCTTCGAGATGAAATAACACACAATATCGAGAAAGTGAATGAGCAATTAAATAGGTGTTGTGTTTATTCAATTCGAAACAGAAAGTAAATAACTATTATCGTATCAAATTGAGCATAACATCGCAACAGTATAACTATTTTAGTTTATGGGCAATCAACAGTTGATAGTAGAGCCACGTTGATTTATGCACGGTTGGGCCGGCTCGACCTAGGCGGTACTACCCTCGCACAGAAGATTACCGTGGGAGAGCCACGCTTCGGCAAGAATGGGCCAGCTCGACCATGGGCGGCGGTAATCGCTTACCATCAGGTGATACGCCTGCTCGTTTGCCCACTATTCAATAAAATAAAAAAAATCAACGTAAAATGACAGCGATCGTGCTGTCGTATTTCGTTGGTGAGTGCGAGACCGGAGTCCCAATGATGCAGAAGCATCACTAGTCCGCCATAGTGTGAGTCACCATGCTGTATTGTTGCATTGTCTGCATTCACGATGAGTATGGTGACCACCACTCTTGGATTCTGCTTATGCTTTCCATCAGGCCGAGTAGAGTCATCTTGGCCATACATAAAAAAACCGATGAATGCTAATACCGCTTATTTTATTTAGTCATACAATCTTGTAGTAAACATTCATATTCTTTTTTATTAATTAATCAACACAAGACGCACAAAGTACCAAGATACATTTCCGTGACATCTTTATGTAAATTCGAGATTTACCACGAGCCAATGACGTTAGAATGGTTAAATAAATAACAAATAGACACACTATATAACAGGTTATACTATAACAAATGACAGGCCACAGATAAGCTTTCGAAGACGTTACCATTTTGGCCTTGAAACTGTCCGTTTGTAAACTTCAATATGACCACTATACCTGCATTTAGACATCTTATATATAAAATTCTCGTGTCACAATGTTAGTTATCATACTCCTCCAAAACGGCTGGACCGATTTTCATGAAATTTGTGAGCATTTTAGGTAGATCTGAGAATCGGTAGTCCACCCCTAAATTTTATTTTTTTTATTTTCAGATTATTTTTTTTATGATACAGGATTAGAAAATACATACAACCCTGAATTTTCAACCCTCTACGATCAACCCCTATTTTTCCATCGCGATTTTTATTGACCCACCTCTACAACATATATTCCTTTTTATGGCAAAGCAACGTTTGTAGGATCAGCTAGTAACAATATTGTTACGAGCGGTATTGACCAAATTAAAGTAGTCGATTAATTACCAAAAATAACACAATATTTATTAATAACACTTTTTACAATAAGAAATCACTAAATCACTTGTTAGTCGCACTAGAAGATCTCTTCGATGTTTATCCGCTGTATCGTGAAACAATACTGTCCCTATGGCCAACACGTTCCGCTTTTATATGGCCGTGGAAATTACTCGAAACTACGAAAACATTCGATCGATGTTTCTAGGCTAAATAGATTACTCTAGAGCTGCTTGTAGCGCCATCTAGCGTCGAGTAATCGTCATAATGCACACAGTTGCGCGCTTTCCGACACTAGATGGCGTTGTCCTCGACAGTTCTCGATTATTCTAGTGGACACGAGATTCATCTGGTTATGGCGCAACACTGCCCCCTCCTAAGACATGCTCGTCCCGAGCATTATCGGTTCCATAGTATCGCGCCAGTCGATCTACATGAACTATCTTTGGGGCGCCTCTTGGACACTTCTGTATCCGGTAGGTAACATCATTGATTTTAGTGACTACCCGGTATGGCCCATCCCATTTTGCTTGTAGCTTCGGAGATCTCCCTTTACTGCGAACTGGATTATGTAGCCATACTAGCGAACACTCTTCGAAGCCCTTATTATTCGCTTTCCGGTCATAACGGGTTTTCATCTTTTCAGACATTTGTTGGCCCGATTGTCTGACATGCTCATAAATGTCATTCATCTTGTTCCGCAAGTCATTCGCGTACTCCGTTATACTTCGCGGGGTATCAGGGGGTATTCCAGTGATCAAGTCTGCAGGCAACCGTAGTTCTCTTCCGAAGTTTGCAAAAGCTGGTGTTACGGAAGTACATTCGTGGACTGCACTTCGGTATGACAGAAGACTTCGTGCACTAATTTATCTGCAACTGTTGATGCCTCTTGGTTGGGAATGGCAAAGACTTCTGGCCACTTAGTGAAGTAATCCATTACGACCATGAAGTACTTGTTTCCGCTTTCACTTTCAGGAAACGGTCCTGCCACGTCTATAGCAATTCTTTCCCAGGGTGCACCAACATTATACAATTTCAATGCGCCTCTGCTATGTGTATGAGGTCCCTTCACGGCCGCACAACTGGTACACTTGCGACACCAGTCCTCAACATCATCACGACAATGAATCCAGTAGAATCTTTCCCTTATCTTTAACAATGTCTTCTTAACTCCCATATGACCTCCTGAACATCCGTTATGGTAGAGCTGCAGGACCACTGGTATCTTAGCTTTAGGAACAACCATTTGCAGATGACAGCTGTCTCCTCGAGCGTTTTCCCATTTACGGCACAAGACTCCATCCTGGATGACTAGACTATCCCATTGAGCCCAATAACTCTTCGTGGTCGAGCTCAGCGATGCAACTTCGCTCCAGTGTGGCTTAGGAGTCTCAGCTTTAATCCACTCGAGAATTGGTTTGATATCTGCATCCTCTTGCTGTGCTTGCTGTAGGCTTTCCTTCCATTCGTTGCTAAAGTCCGTCTTTATCGTCCTTATAGGAACAGCTTCCTTTACTTCTTGCTTGGCGTAGTGCTTGCAGTCTTCAAGGCAAGGTCTTCTTGATACTGCGTCTGCGTTACCGTGAGACTTTCCACTGCGATGTCGGGCAGTACTATCAACCGCCTTATTCTCCTGAAACCGCTCGTGTTCTCTTCCTATGCTTCGCTTAGGGCAGCTGGACCGAAGGTGACCTTTTTCACCACAGGCGTAGCATCTAGGGCTGTACCTCTTAAATCGGTCACGCACCGGTGATGCCACATCCTCCCGGACCCGATGAGACCGATGGTCTTGTCTCACAGCTTCCACCTCCAAAGCATGGGCCAGAGCGTCCTTGAGAGTTTCATGGTGTTCAAGTCTCACAGCAGCTCTGCCCTGCTGTTGTCGGGCAGTACTATCAACCGCCCTATTCTCCTGAGACCGCTCGTATTCACTTCCTATGCTTCGCTTAGGGCAGCTGGACCGAAGGTGACCTTTTTCACCACAGGCGTAGCATCTAGGGCTGTACCCCTTAAATCGGTCCCGCGGAGGTGATGCCACAACCTCCCGGACCCGATGAGACCGACGGTCTTGTCTCACAGCTTCCACCTCCAAAGCATGAGCCAGAGCGTCCTTGAGAGTTTCATGGTGCCCAAGTCTCACAGCAGCTCTAACTTCGAGGTCACGGATGCCATCGATAAAAGCTTGCACCAGATTCCCGTCAACGAGCGCAGGTGCAGACTGGTATGCCTTACGGACCAGTTTCTCAACTTCCAGAGCCCACTGTTGCAAGTTTTCACCGATGCGTTGGGCACGATCCTTCAGCTGTGCACGAAACACGTGCTCCAGATGAGCGTCACCATATCTTGCCTCCAATGCCTCCAGCAGTTGCTCATAGGTTACCTTCTTACCGAGGGCTTCGAGGACGGTTAGAGCCTGGTCTCGAAGACCCAAGGTGAGCGCGGTCATAGCCTGATCCTTAGTCCAGCCGTTCACCTTCATAACAGCCTCAAACTGAATCTTGTAGGCTGACCACGAAGATGTTCCATCAAACGGCGGTACTTTGAACCCCCGCACCGAAGGAGCAGCAGTTACTGTAGTCGCCACTCCGTCTGCGACTTTAAGGTTTCCTAAGGCCTTCTTCACGTCAGCAATCTGAGTTTCGGCCTCAGTGATACGGTTCTCGTGTTGAAGAACCTGATCCTTCACTACCTTGATTTCTTTGCCGAAAGTCTCATGAATGCCTTTTAACAAGAGCATCTGTTCTTCCTGGCGGCGGGCCTGTTCCTCCTTGTCCCGCTGCAGCTGCTCTTCCAAGCGGCGGGCCTGCTCCTCCTGGCGGCGGGCCTGCTCCTCCTGGCGGCGGGCCTGCTCCTCCTTGTCCCGCTGCAGCTGCTCTTCCAAGCGGCGAGCCTGCTCCTGGAGCATCGCCATTAGGGCCGTGATATCTGGAGCTGCTGCCGATGCCGACGTGGACGGCGTGGTTTCCACGACTGGCTGCTGATCTTCCGATGTAGGCAGTTGTGCACTTCCAAATCGCCTCTGATCAGCCTCTTGCTGGCGCTGACTCCTGGTTCGGATACCTTCCGTGTCCTCTTTTGGTAATACCGGCATACTTTAATCCCACTTCTGACACCAAATTGTTACGAGCTGGGTATTGACCAAGTTAAAGTAGTCGATTAATTACCAAAAATAACACAATATTTATTAATAACACTTTTTACAATAAGAAATCACTAAATCACTTGTTAGTCGCACTAGAAGATCTCTTCGATGTTTATCCGCTGTATCGTGAAACAATACTGTCCCTATGGCCAACACGTTCCGCTTTTATATGGCCGTGGAAATTACTCGAAACTACGAAAACATTCGATCGATATTTCTAGGCTAAATAGATTACTCTAGAGCTGCTTGTAGCGCCATCTAGCGTCGAGTAATCGTCATAATGCACACAGTTGCGCGCTTTCCGACACTAGATGGCGTTGTCCTCGACAGTTCTCGATTATTCTAGTGGACACGAGATTCATCTGGTTATGGCGCAACAATATATAATACTTCGTTTTTGTGGTGACGTGGAACACGGAGTGTCACCATACATATTTATCCTGTAAGTATCGTGGAACCCGACAAAGTGCAAACTACACAGGACAACAGCGCTGGAATGAGAAGGAATACTTGAAACAAACCCTTCGCCAACTCATCTAGCCAGCTAGGGATAGTAAGCCTTTGACCTCTTTCGTAAGGAGAAGCCTATGTACTGAACATGTTGACTAAGAAAGACTGTCAATGATGATATAGTGTGTCTCTGTTCCAATTTATAAATAGGTATACTCGTAACCAGACGGTTCTCTAATATAATTCGTGAGTAAAAAGTAACGGGCAATAAAACTGTTGTTGTAGCATTTATAATCATGACACATAGAGATATGAAGCGATTTCTTTTTCAGTTCAATGGCTTCAGGGTTTACAAACGTTGAATGCTGTCATCGTGATGTTTGTAAAATATAGTAAATTTTACGTCATCGTCAGGGGTAATTTACGAGAGTATTACCATAGACAATCAATATAACCATATTCTTCTACCATTGAAACTATTAAAAACACGGGCTTTTGCTCGCGGTACCACCTGCGTGTTTGTAGGTTACCGCGGTAAATAGTACCCTATGTTTTATTCTTATATATAGCCTACATTATTGTAAAGTTTCATCTAAATCATTTATTCATTTATCTATCATTTAGTAGTTTTATATAAAAAATATTTTTTGCGTGCAAAAGTAACAAACATCCTCACAAACTTTCGCATTTTTAATATCAGTAGGATGCCTCTTGAAAAACTTTTAGCAGAATCTCTGCGTTGACTTTTTCTTCCATACAAAATAATAATAAAACAATTCACAATACATTAAAAGTTAATAAGTAGTCCATCAGTTTGTGAACTACGTCTATAGTTATCAAAATAGATTTTATATTCTGTGTAAATGTTGAGTAACTATGCTATACCACAGGAACCAAATCTTTCTGGAATTAAAAGAGTTTATGCCATTCTCTGCAACATAAACTATTCTCGTGCAAAAATTGAGGCCAGTTGCGCGCGAGCATTCGAGTCGATCATACACGTATAGCCGCATCGCAAAATAATATCGCGTCATTTTATTGTTCTACCCACATTAAAATTATGTTACTTTATTATTTTATGTTATTCATAAATGGATGACATACATCATAGTGTGAACCTTGATGACTTAAGTGCCAGCGACATGGAGCAGGAACCATTATTTGAGAGTGAGCAACAACCTAATTTGATTTTAAATGAAAGGGTGAGAAATAAAGAGAATGAACAACGATTTGTGGAGAAAAGGGGGCGGCAAGATGATGAGGAAATAGTAGAAGAGGATGGATTGGTCAAAGTCATTAGAAAACACAAGCGAACCAATAGAAAAGATTTCATAAGTGGCAATTTAGTAAAAGATCGGGATGAAAGTGAACTATGTATATGTGTGACAGGAAAAGATATTTTACCAAAACAGTTTGGGATGGCGAAACTACTAAGAACATATAATATTAAAGACATAGTAAAAATGATATATAAAAGTGCTTTTAGGGTCCTTATCTTTTTTGATAAAAAAGAAAGTGCTTTGGAGCTATTGAATTGCGAACAATTTATTAACCTAGGATACAGATTACAGAGAACGGATGAGGCGAACTTGTGTTATGGAATACTTAGACAAATAGATCTGGAAGCTGAAGAGAAAGAAATAATTGAAAATATTACATGTGACTTTGATGTAATATCAGTAAGAAGGCTTAAAAGATTGGCTGGTAATGGCGAGTGGGTAAATTCAGAGACAATCAGAATTTGCTTTAAGGGTTCCTCTTTACCACCGTATGTGTATGGATACGGTTGCAGGTTTAAGGTGGAGCCTTACACCTTTCCAGTTTCCCAGTGTTCTGGTTGCTGGAAATTTGGACATTTATCCAGATCATGTCCAATCAAAAAGATTGTATGTCCTAAATGCAGTAATTATCATGCAAATTGTGACACAAATAAATACGTATGTGTCAACTGTAAAGGGCCACATATGGCAATGTATAAGAAGTGCCCTGTATTTTTAAAAGAAAAAGAAATTAGAAATATAATGACCAGACAGAATTGCACTTATCGAAAAGCACTGGAATTATATATAAACAATAGAAGTATGCAAGAGAATAATAGCAAAACTCAAGATGTATTAGAGACACAACAATCTACCACACATACTTCACAGACCACTGAGAAAACTTACAGAGATGTGCTTGTGACCGAAGCAATTGTTCACAACAGTAGCGGTGGTGACACTATTTTGTTAAAGGACACACATTTACAGAAAAACATAAATCAGCATATGAAGCAAAAAGAACATCCCTTAGAAATAAGAAAAATGTCAAATAGTCAAAATAGAGATAGAGAAAAATGTTGTTCCGAGTCAGAAAAGAGCTCAAATGATAATCAAGGTCCTAACTTTAATTTAGATATTACCAGAGTTATACTAAAAATCAAAGATATAATTACTGATAATACGAATTGGCATACTAAACTACAACTATTAGGTAAACTTGTTAAGGAAATTTGTACACAGTTATTTATTACATTTTTGAGAGGAGATGACATATGTACTACATTTATATCTATGTTTAACAATGGCTAATGGTGTTACAAAAATGTTTGAGTTACGTATTTTACAGTGGAATGCACGAAGCTTACGACCTAAACGTGTTGAGTTTGAATTGCTGTTGGCACAGGAAAAAATACATATTGCTTTAATATCCGAAACCTGGTTAGAACCTGAATCTCAGTTAAACGTAAGTGGTTATAATATTTTTAGAAAGGATAGGTTAGATGGGTATGGTGGTGTCGCTGTTATTATTTGTAAATCTATTAAAGTACAACAACATATCTTGTCTATACGAAATTCTGGCATAGAAATTGTTGCAATTAAGCTATTAAACTGCAATGAAATTGGGAATATACTGTTGTTATATTGTCCTTCGTCTGTGCGTACAAGTCTTACTGATTGGGAACAAATATTTTCACTATTTTCAAGTAAATGTATAATCGCAGGTGACTTTAATGGCCATCATACAATTTGGTCTTCTAAGACCGATGTAAGAGGAAGCCAAATTTACGATGCGTCTTTGGATGCTGGATTTATGCCTCTTAATGATGGAAGTACTACAAGATTAAGTTTAGTAGATAATGTAGTCCAGAAGACTTCACCTGATGTGACCTTTGTTTCAACTGACTTGTCTATCTTGTTAAAATGGGAAGTTATAAATGAAAATCTGGGCAGTGATCATTTGTTTATTAAGATGTCCTATGAATTAGATAACCAATTTAATTCGGATGTCATTAATAAAAAGCGAAATTACAAATTAGCAAAATGGTCAGAGTATGGTAAATCGTTGGAACGGCATCTGTTTCGATTTTTAGATGTAGTCAGTGTGCAGTCGTTGTATGATAATTTTATTAACCAGGTAAATAAAGCGGCGGATGAAAACATACCATTTATTAGAAATTGTGATAAACCAAAAAAGGGATTTCGCCCTAAACCCTATTGGAATCCATATCTTTCGAAGTTAGTTGCACAGCGCAGGTTGGCCTTGCGAAATTTCAGGCGAAATCCTATACCAAGTAATTTAACAATACTTGAACAAAAGACAAAGGCTGCCAAGATTGCTATTTATCAGGCAAGATCTAAAGATTGGCAAAATTACTGTAGCAGCATCGATTCAAGAACGACAAACTCCGAAATGTGGAAGCGTATGGGATGGGTTAAGGGAGTCAGTTCGGCCAGGCAACAGGTTTCAAATGATCAAAAGACACATCTACTTTCTGATTTAGCTCCAGATTACGTACGCCCAAAGCCCCTTGATTTTAAATCTGAAAATAATTTACTCGAGGCTGACTTTACTTTGCAGGAAATGTGTCGTTGTTTTAAACGAAAGGATGCAGCCCCCGGTAATGACGGTATAACATATTCACTTATATATCATTTATCTCCCTTAAGCAAACTATATTTATTAAGTCTATATAATTACATATTTAATACGGGCATTGTCCCTACACAGTGGCGTGATATATTAGTGGTACCAATTCCTAAAAATTCAACTGTTAATAATATTCAATTGCGACCTATTTCATTAATTTCATGTATTTGCAAAATTTTTCATTCTATGATAACAAAAAGGCTTGAATGGTATATTGAGAAAAATAAGATATTGTATCCTTTTACTTCTGGGTTTAGAAGAGGTCAGTCGTGTCAGGACTGTTTAGTTAAATTGGTTAGTCAAATCTATTTAGGATTCTCGAGTAAAATACCCACTGTTGCCTGCTTTTTAGACATCACTAATGCCTATAATAATGTAGTAGTGGATATTTTGATGAAAACTTTGGATGATATCGGGATTGGAAAAAAATTATGTCTGTACTTGTACAACTTTTTAAGTGAACGACACCTTATAATGAAAGATGAAATGGATCAAACTAAATATTTCATAAGATACACAAATTGTGGTTTAGCACAGGGGGATCCAGTTTCTCCTATACTTTTCAATATAGTCACAATTAAATGTTGTCGAGAAATTAAGAATGTAACAATGTGCCAATATGCAGATGATTTCGTGTTATACTCTTCGTCGAGGAATTTAAGGGAAAGCCAAAATGAATTTCAAGCGGCTTTACATACATTTTCTGACACTTTAGGTGAACTAGGGCTAGAATTGTCGGCTACTAAATCTAAAGTGTGTATTTTTAGTAGAGGTTTTAAAAAACTGCAAATAGAACTAAAATTAGATAATGATAATTTAGAAGTAGTAGATAACTACAAATATTTAGGAGTGTGGTTAGATAGATCTCTGAGATGGAGTAAACACATCACCATAACGGTAGAAAAAGTGCAAAGGAGTCTTAATTTACTTAGGGTATTGGCTGATGCTTCCTGGGGTTTGCATCCTAAACATCTGAGACATATATACATTTCATTGATCAGAAGTCGAATAGATTATAGTTGCTATCTGTATGATACTAGTGCAAAGTGCCATTTAGATAAATTAAATAAAATCCAAAATCAGGCTTTAAGAATTGTAGGTGGATTTATTAAAAGTTCTCCTATTCACGTCATGGAGAGTGAGCTTGGTGTGGTTCCACTGGACTTACGAAGAAAATATTTAGCTTATAAGTTCTGTTTAAAATCAAAATCAATAGAAAATAATATTGTCATACAAATGTTAGAAGACCTTTACACTCTTCGACAAAATAGTTTTTGGAGAAATAAAAAAATTCCTTTATTAGTATCAGTATTTAATGAAATTAGTGACTTGCAAATTTCTTCATCTTATCCTTTACTGATGTATACATTGGAAACGTGGATAACTAATATTAATCTAGACGAAATATTAGAAGTAGATTTAGAATCGGTTAAGCATTGTAAAAAGTCATATGAGACTAATTCACTAAAGTATGAAGTTATTAAAGAGTTATGTACAAAGTATAGTGATTGGAATTTTATATATACAGATGGATCGAAGAGTGTAGAAGGACTTGGGGCAGCGTACTATGTATCTAATAAGAGTAGTAATAATAACGATAATTGTTTTAAAATATGTCAATCTACATCCATTATGACTTTGGAACTCATTGCAATCTTAGAGGCATTAACTTATGTGGTCAATAACAGTAGTATAGAACGTGTTGTAGTTTGTACCGACAGCAAGAGCTCTTTACAGCATATGGCTCGATGCGCCTCTGGTTTCAGAGGTGCATCGATAGCTTATGCTATCCTGTCTAAAATTATTGAACTAAGCTTAAAAGGGGTTGAACTGCGATTGCAATGGGTTCCGTCGCATATTGGATTACAGGGCAATGAAAAGGCTGATACATTAGCAAAATATGCCGCTGTGAACGGAAAAGATTATAATTTAAAACTAGATTACTATGAATATTTACCGATGTTTAAAAATAAATGCTATAGTGACTGGCAGGAGTACTTTGATAAGCGGTCATTAGAAAAAGGGATATGGTATAAAACCATACAGTGTCAGCCTCTTCATGTGCCCTGGTGCATGAACAGTAGGTTAAGCAGACAACTAATTGTTGTTGCCCATAGACTCAGATCTGGACACATCCCATGCAACAAATTTTGTTATATGATGAAGAAAACCGTTTCGCCTGATTGTGGGGAATGTGGAGTTGTTGAAGACTTACACCATTTGTTGATGGAGTGTGTCAGATATGAGTCTAGTAGAAAGAGTTTAGTGGCCGACTTGAATTTGAATGGAGCCGACGTAGGAATGTTTCACAGAATCCTATCGGAACCAAATAGCGATGATGCGAAGGCTCTGTTCAGATTCATGTCGATTGTTTTTAGACGATAAGTATGTAGTAACTGGTTCAGGATACGATGGAACTGGCATACGCTGTGCGTAAAAGTTCCAAAACAAAAAAGAATAAAAAAAAAAAAAAAAAAAAAAATTGAGGCCCGCTGTTTCGCGCGCTTTTGCTTCGTAAAAAACCTACAATCTACAAAAAATCATAGTTATTAATTTAAGTCCTTGATTAAATTACGTCTTTAGATGTTTAATAGCATCACGAAGACACTGACATAAATGTTAGAGATGTTGATTTCTAGTTCAGACTTTAATAAACTCACAAACGAAAAACAAAGTGAAAGATCTAGCAGTTTCTTATTGATTATTGTAATAAACGATTAATTTCTGGCAGACTTAAATCCACCTACTAGCCCCATCCCTCTTCATCAAGTTCCATATATATTGGAGTTATGAAAAGCTAATAAAATGAGCCTGTATGAGCCAAGACGAATATTTACTCAGATTAAAGTGCTATAAAATACATATAAATGTTCAAAGTTTAATTTGAATAAGAAGTTTCAAAATAACTCCAAAAAGGCAAGTCATTATTAGTTACAAATAAAATTAAAAGCGTGTTAAAAATAAAGAATTATTTAAATCGTTTTCTCTTTTGTAATCATTCCACATTCAGAGATAACAATAAGTTAGTACGAACGCATTTAATATT
Source organism: Spilarctia lutea (assembly GCA_916048165.1). NCBI lineage: Eukaryota > Metazoa > Arthropoda > Insecta > Lepidoptera > Erebidae > Spilarctia > Spilarctia lutea. The sequence continues at coordinate 18,074,059 of OU696487.1, forward strand.
CATCACACAGAACAGAAAGAGCATGACGGCAATAAAATAACAAAACGTTTAGGCATACTTACCTACTGCTCACATTTTAATCTTTATATTACACTATAAATAACTGTTTGGTAAAATCGTAAATTTATCTGCTCCACAGGAAGATAAACTTTATCAAATAACATTTTAAATTTTACGCATTTTCGCTCACCTACATATAAACTCCGGCCTAGAGACAGTAGAGAGTGATTTCAGCACATAACCTAATCTAAAATTTTGAAACAAGGATTTTGAACTTACTTAACTGGCAAAGAGATATAAATTATTAGCTGACCCTCGCAACCTCGTTTATGTCTACTAATGCCCGTGGCGTAATAAGGTGCCCCTTTTTTTAAACTTTCTTCACTGGAGCTCCGCTCCTACTAGCGTGATGATATATAGCCTATAGCCTCGATAAATGGACTATCCAATACTGAAAGAATTTTTCAAATCGGACCAGCGGATCCTGAGATTAGCGCGTTCAAACAAACAAACAAACTCTTCAGCTTTATAATATTAGTATAGATTTATCCTACTCATATCTAAGTGCTTCTATATATGTATATCCAACCAGAACCAGCTGACAATACTTCGTTAATCACATTTTAGCCATTTCGGTGTCACCGCAACAGATTATAAATGCGATAACTGATAACGTCACTGAACTTATCTACAATAGGGCCACTGGTTACAGACGTGCCAAGGCCGAGTCTACGTAACCGATATATCTACAGTTAGCTACCAAATTTGTTCGAGACAAGGAATATGTTTAGACGTTTATATTAACATACATATTTATGTAATACATGGGGCGTTGAAGAGTTGTTGTGTCTAATAATAACTCAACATCTTTACTAGTTCATTCTGGACATAGACCTCTAACTAGAAAGCCGGTTTTTGCCTAAGATAGTCTTTTTAAGTTTTTTTTTTATAGATTAGGGGGCAAATCGATGATTACCGCCGTCCATGGACACCCGCAACACCAGAGGCGTTATAATTGCGTTGCCGGTCTTTGGGGGATGGGGAGGGCGAGGGGGGAGGGGTTGGGGTATGGACCTCCGGTATCCTCACTCACTCGGTGAAACACACCGCAGGCGCTGTTTCAGACCAGTTTTCTGTGAGGCCGTCCGGTCGAGCCGGCCACGGAAGTGGGGAAACCCCTACAGACTGTCATACTACCGGCGAGTCGGATCCCTGCGCCTGGGATGAGAGGAATGGTATAGTAAGATCAAACCCTCCTTTTCAAGGAGAGGCTTATGTCCTGCAATGGACAATTATATTGTTGATGTGACGATGAGGCCATGGTATTAAGCACGCCATGGCTTTCTCACGGAACACGACAGTTAATTAGTATTGTCATGTAGGCTTTGTAATAAAAAGAAGGTAATAAATATTTTCGGTCTGTAGAAGCAAGGTCTGCAAGCAAATTCGTGCGGCAGCTTTGTACAATATTAATTTTGTTACACAAATACGTCACGCCAACTAGCTCCGAGCTAGATAAGATACAAGATAACCTGAATCTTAGCGTTCCGTAAACAATGAGCGTCGCGCTGTAGCACGTGAGTTCGAAAGTGAAACTGTCTTACACTCATTATTATAAATTAGTTCATTTTGCAAAAAATATCTCTCTAGACACCTGTCGGTGGCAGCTTTTCAAATATCAAGCCTTAAAAAGAAATGTCAAACGGAATCATGGTTTTATTTATTTTCTAGCTGAACCCCGCGGTTATTGTCGTACCACGGGTAAAAAGTCAGTAAAAAAGTAGTCTAAGTTACTCCTTATGTCATCAGCTACCTATCAGTGAAAGTCCCGTCAAAATTGGTCCAGCCAGTTTAGCCGGAACAAACAGAGAGACAGACACAAATTTTCAATAAAATATTTTAGTATATGTACCGTGTATACATATATATACATTTAGTAAAATGCGATTATTTTAATATTACAAACAGACACTCCAATTTTATTTATTTGTATAGAGTATAAATGTATACATTTATTTATTAATGGAAAACTTAAAACTACTAACTTACAAAAACCAACCACAGAGAGCCAATTACAAGTTTTCACTTACTAGTTTTAGACTAATCTATACTAATATTATAAAGAGGAAAACTTTGTTTGTATGTTTGTTTGTTTGTAATGAATAGGCTCTAAAACTACTGGACCGATTTTAAAAATTCTTTCACCATTCGAAGGCTACATTATCCACGAGTAACATAGGCTATATTTTATTTTGGAAAAAAATAGGGTTTCGTAAGATATTGGGGTTTTTCGGACACAAGGTGTAAAAAATCAACCCTATACGGGGGAAAATTTTTCGCTACGGGCAATAAAAGACGCAAACGAGGTTGCGTCGGTTAGCTAGTATAAAATATTATAAGCAAATAGGTTAACGAACGAACATAAAACAAAAAAAAAATCTCACACAATACTTAAGTATCAAATAAGTACTAAATAATTACTTCATCGCTAATTTATACAACACTATATCTGCTCAAAGAAATTAAGGCCTAGACGCCATCTTGCCGAGGACACACTAATTAAAAAAGGTATCAATAACATGCAGTTTAAACAATCCTACTACTATTATAAAGGCGAAAGTTTGTAAGTATGGATGTATGTATGTATGGATGTTTGTTACTCTTTCACGTAAAAACTACTGAATGGATTTGAATGAAACTTTACCACAATATAGCTTATACATCAGAATAACACATAGGCTACTATTTATAAAGATATAGCTTCGCCTCGCGGCGTTGCCCGCAGTTATCATCGTACCGCGGGTAGCACCGCGGGGTTCAGCTAGTTAATTATAATTTCTGCTTGCGCGTACCAAGTAGCTGTTCTTGAAAAATGCAAAGTAGACACCGAGGGCGGATTTATATAAAAACCTTAAATTTGTTTGTTATGAGTAGAACAATCACAATACTCAGCAGTATATAAAGTGTCTCGAAAATTCCACGATTCGAAAATGTATCGCAAGCGTAGTCAGCTTTTATAACAGGTCAATAAAAAAGTAAGAACTATCATTTTTACAACGCTTACAACAATAATTATGTGTCTGTGTCTGTGTACTACATGACTGTAGGTTCTAGGAAATGTATACATTACAGTAGTAATAAAATTACTAGGAAACATGAATGCGTGAAAATAATTCATTTTGAAGTTTCAATTTTGCGACCAGCCCTAGTGTGGTACTTGCAAAAAATTACTAATTTTATATTATTAAAAAAATTCTAATAAAAATTAATATAATTAAAGTATTGTTATTGCTGTTTAACAATCTCGAAAATGGTAGATAAAGTGATAAAAGCGAGCAAAATTATTGTTATTATTATTGTTATAATATATATTATTATTACTGCTTGAAGAAGGTTGCAGCCAATGCTTCGTGGCTCAGAGGCTAAATGTGAGTCGGTCGACAGTTCAAAGGACCTGGCATCGCTATCAAGAGACCGGTTCCGTCAAGAGAAGGCCTGGTTCTGGCAGAAAGACATGTACCAAACCACGGGATGATCGTTTTCTAGTTAGTCAAGCGTTGAGAAATCGCAAATCTTCTTATGTGGACCTCAAGAACAGCCTCGAAGAAGTAAGAAATGTGCAAATTAGTCTATGGACGGTCAGGAGGCTTCTCGCTGCTAACATACACAGTCATCGCCCGGCACGCGGCCCTAAATTACTCCGTGGACATCGAGTTGCCAGGCTTAGCTTCGTTCGAAATTGTGTGTCATAGACTCATGAAGACTGGGATAGGATATTGTTCTCCGATGAAGCCAGGATATCTCTGCATGGTGAAGACCGACGTCGGCGAGTGCTACGTAGACGAGGAGAAAGCTTTGCAGAGGCATGTTTTGAAGAAATCACACCTTATGGAGGGGGCTCTGTTATGTTTTGGGCAGGAATAAATTCCATGGATGACGTACGGAGTTAGTCTTCATCGAAAACGGTACACTGACTGGACACCGATACATAACGGAAGTTCTAATTCCTTATGCACAACCCGCTTTAACCGCTCTTGGCGAAAACTCATTTTTTATGGACAACAACGCTCGCGATGTGGAAGCGTATATGCTAGAAGTCGGAATTCGTCGTTTGTACTGGCCAGCTAGAAGTCCGGACCTCAATCCCATAGAGCATGTCTGGGACGTTCTGAAGCGACGGGTGAGATCAGTGCAGCCGGCTCCGCAGACCATCAGAGAGCTAAAGAATGTGATTACCGCGGAGTGGGAACGTATTCCCCAAGAAACCATAAAAGATATACTCGCTAGCATGCCCAGACTCAATACTAAACTTTTATCTGCTTTTAATGTATTCAAGAAAAACAAAGAAATTAACACGTTTCATTTTTATTTAGCGAGCAGGTACAATAATAGTGTTTTGAGCTTAAACATTATTTCTCAATAATTTAATCAAAATGTTATGATAAAACTGATGATACCTATTCCTTCCTAATTAATTTATGAAATTCTGAGGATAACAATACCTAAAATTGTCAAACAAACTAATAGTAACTATAAAATAGTTCTTTGCTTAAGTGCCCGTTTTTTTTGCAAAAGAGTGTATATGTGAGATTACAATCTATCTAATTATAGTAGGACTAAAAACTCTGTATCTAGAAATCTATAGTGTATTTTTATGTCAATCATTACTTGTGATATTGTATAGTTATTGCTGTTAATATACATCTCTAGCCTGCCGATTACTACAGAACCTACTCTAATTAATTTTACGGGATTATGAAGTGTCGTGTTTGTCGGCAGTGGTCACCTCACTCACTCACTCACCTACTGACTCATAATCATCATCCTATCGCAGTCCACTACTGGATATAGACCTCTCTAATTGCTCGCCACTTCAGATTTCAGAATGAATCGAGCCGATAATCGACTCATTATGAAATCTGTTTTTTTTTTATTTGGCAGAGATGTAGTGCAGGTCATTAGGTGACAGCTTCAGAACTTAAATCTAGAGAAATAAAATTCCACAGTGGTTGATTGCCGACGGTCCCGAAGGTAGGAGGAGAACCAGTCCAGTGTTTCACGAAATACCGAGAAGTGGGATAGGACAGCAAGGAGGAGGTTATGACTGATGTTATTAAAGGCATTGGAAAAATCAATCAGTACTACGGTTGTAATCTTAGAATCCTCCATTCCCACTTTACTATCCCCAGTCACTTTAAGAAGAGCAGAAACCGTGCTATGCCCTTGTAGAAAACCAGACTGAAAGGGACTATGATTCGTGTTTTAAAAGCCAAGCCTTACCCAATCTTACTAAATAATATATTATTTACGTCATACAGGTACCGCCCCACTCAAACATAGATGCCAGGGAACAGATTACAAGCAATTTTTAAAGTAAATCATTTTAATCTTATTTTAAATCGGTTAGTGTGGTTGATCATTTTACAGTTAGTATGTATAAAATCGTAGAATTTTAAGTTAAAATATAAAATGTAACATCGGTTAAATAAAGAAGGACCAATGGTATAAAGAAGTAAAATTTATACGGCATTTTCTTTTCATTGATGGTGTATGTTATTTCGACAGAATGAGAGTGAGAGAGAGAATGAGAGATAAAGATCATTGAAAGGTTCAGGAGGAGGTTTATAAGGCCGTGATCCTTTCCTGTTTCTAGGCTGGGTGTAGTTCACCACATTTCCAAATGACTAATTAAAACTATATTAAGTCAAAAGCTGAATTCGCCCCTGGAGAAAGTTGTACCTTTCAATTTTGCCGCCTGTTGCAGTTAAGTCTTATAGCATGCAACGGCCTCAAATCTCTTCAGCCTATTGCTGAACGAAGACCTCACACAAAGAGTGATAACGATACCAGAATAACCGATATCGCACGGAGAATCAGCACGCTGAAGTAGAAATAGGCCGATCAGGTCTCTAGGCGGACAAATATAATACAATTTTAAATTTTTGCCTAGCTTAATTTTATTAAAGTCAAACTTCACTTTACAACACACCCTAAAAAATATCATCAATTCTCCTTTTAAATTTTCACTGTTCATTTTCAAAATACGTGTTTCCCAAACACGTAGTGTTATAAATTCTAGTTAATATAAGTCTAGTAGCGTCTGTCTGCGTGTGCACGTCCGCAATCATGACGTCTGTCCCAACATTACGCACTTTAAGTCGCAAAAACTGCCGACGGCAACATAAACCGGTTGCTATTGCCCCCACAACGACACTGAGATGCTTGCTCTTATATGCAACATTACTGAACACGAAAAAAATAAGTACTATAATTGCGTTCCTACACTTTAGATATAATTTTAACACAGAACGCAAGTTGGTTTAAATCTATATAATTATAATCATAACGGCCGTCTGATCCTCATCTACGCAAAACCTCTGGCTATCAGGCTATTTCTAAATATATACTTACATATTACTAATAAATTAAATTACTTAAGACACTTTTAGAAAAGATGTCGTCAAATATTTATGTTTCGTTAGATCAGAAAATAAATATTTCTGACATTATATTTGCATTTACGTGAATCAAATATTTGACTAACAATCAAACAGTCCATCACAAACACGGTTTATTGACAGAATCCTGATAAGGTTATTTCTTATTAGATTTAAAGAAAAGATTTTACTGTTTTTCAATAATTTAATTCGCCGTATCCATTACTTCCATCACATGTAGTGGTCCATCGTTGATAATGGTATTGTTTTCCAAGATATTGTATCGATCGTGGCTTCTGCAAATCATTGAATTAATGTTCGCTTGATACCCACCCATTAAAGTCGTCAACAATATGTGATTGCGGTCTCTATATAGCCATACATAAGGTTGATCCCTATCCTTGATCTGGCACGAATAAGTTTTTCCTTGGCTACTTTGCCTGTTATCAAGTTGCTAGAAAGCAAAGCACTTCAAGATAACACATAGGCATATCGTAACTTCATAATGACTAAAAAAACGTTGGTTTCTATCTCACAAACTGATCAACACCCACAATATGCATGACAGTCGCAAAATTATAACAGACCAACGTTACACGATCCGTTTACATTCAAATTAACATCCAAAGAAATTGGTACCGTATTTCTTTTCATCGACGCTAATAGAACCGAGGTGCATTAGGTCCGTCTTGAGACATGTATACTGTACATAAATGCCTTGCATACAAAGTAATTTGAATCCACGTCAATGTAAAACGACCCCGTACGTACAACGATAAAACTCGCCAGGGCAGTTAGCTATCAGAATTATTGATAGCACGCCTTGAATTAGAATTTAAACGCTAATTTTGCCACAAAATTTCACGACCGTGACCGAATCCTATCTACACAGACTCACACATAAATCTTTTACAATAGTATATTTAATTATAAATGTTCAGTTAAAAACTTCTTACACGAACCGTTTGCATTTTTTTTATGATTTTTATTTTATAGAATTCTTATTAGATGTCATTTTAAAGACAAAGGAGGTTTCAACGAGAAAAAAAAAACTAATGTCAATCGTTTGACGTTCGAAATTCAAAATCACGTAATTTTTACTATTCTTATTTTGTGCACATAACATAAACTGTTAAAATTATGTTGCCATGTATGCTAAATAGTTTATTTTTACTTGGCCAGCAGATGCTCCGAAAAGTTATCCAGAAAACAGTGTTATTCTTTATGACGCAATTTGATGTCTTTACGTTAAGAGGATGTGATACAAATTAAAATTTAAGGTCAACGGCCAATAAAATCACAAAATGTTAATTAAATATTGTCGTTAAATTGCACAAAACCAGCTTTTATAAAGTACTTATGTTTGTTTAGACCAGCCAAGAGATAATTAGGTATTTTATGAAGGCAACATTCAAAGTTTCCGTTTCATGAACAATAAAATGAAGTTATTATATAATATTTTAATACCACCGATTGCATTGTTCTGCATGCACATTAAAACCATGTAAACATAGCCTTAAGCGAGGAAGTCAGTTAAGCCCCGCAGGCTTTAAAGGTGTATCGGACGTTTTCCTGCTTGCTTCTTTAACGAAATCATGAAAGAAAAATAAAAAGACAGACCAGGTTTAATTTTTAGCCAGGCAGTAACTTGGCAGAAACGTGGCTTTATATATTATTAGCTGAATTTCGCGGTGCTACCCGCGGTACGACAATAACCGCGGGCAACGCCACGAGGCGAAGCTAGTATCTTTATAAATGGTGGCCTATTTCCGATGTACGCTGTCTGTTCAAAAAGTATAGCGAATTTTGTTTTTTTTTCAAAAATTATTTATTTATTCATGAATATCTATTTTGTCCCCTTCAAAGTAATCCCCATGAGATATTATACACTTGTGCCAACGGTTTTTCCAATCTTCGAAGCACTTCAAAAAAACATTTTTTTTATCTTGTTCAGCTCCTCCTTCGATGCCGTCTTTATCTCGTCAAGCGTAGCGTAACGTCGTCCTTTCATGGCCCTCTTCAGTTTAGGAAACAAGAAAAAGACACAGGGGGCCAGATCTGGGGAATACGGTGGCTGCGGCATCATTAGTGTGTTGTTTTTGGCCAAAAAGTCGCGCACAATTGAGCAATTTTGGTACGAATTTCGCGGCGACCCGTCTCATGCCCAAATCATTGATAAAAATCGAATGGCACGAGCCAATCGATATGTTTAGGTCCTCAGCAACTTCTCTAACGGTGATTCGACGATTGGCCAATACCATTTTCTCCACTTCATTAATTTTTTCGTCTGTTGTTGAAGTGCTCGGGCGTCCGGCACGCTCTTTGTCGTTCACATCTTCTATGCCTTCTAAAAACATTTTGTACCACCGATAAACGTTGCTTCGGTCCAAGGTAGCTTCTCCGTATGCCACAGTCAACATTCGGAATGCATCCGCGCACTTAATTTCGTTTTTCACACAAAATTTGATACAGGTTCTTTGATCCATTTTTTTGAATAAGTAAAAATCGAAGACGATCCAAAACACGTGCAAGTAAAGCAGCTGTCCACAATGAAGTAAACATTCAAAATGGCCGAGCTTGTCGGCATAAGTGAGAGACATGAGTACCAACATAACGCCACAAAAAATCGAAATTCGAATATACGTAACCCGCGAAAATTCAAAATTCGCGATACTTTTTGAACACAAAAGTGTGTAAAGTTTACACCTCTGTAAAGTTTAATCAAAATCCATTCAGTAGTTTTGCGTGAAAGAGCAACAAACATACTTACATACTCACAAACTTTCGCGTTTATAATATTAGTAGGATATATATATATATATATTTATATATATAAATGTCCATTAACAAGATCTTCATCTCTCGAAAGGTATACATTTCCACCGTTCTTGCAACCATTTCCATTTGTGTGTGACTCTTATTAGGCGTAGCGTGATGTTATATAAACTATATATATATATATATATATATATAGGCAATATAGCTTGCCTCGCTAAATTGCCTATCCAACACCAATTGAATTTTCATTCGAACTAGTATTTCTTGAGAATAATAATATTAGTATAGACACATATATTTCTGTTTTATGTGGCAGGCGAAATAAATACCGACTGTCAGTAGTTCATCATAAAGTGTTGGTAAGCTACTAAAAACGTTACTAATAGTCCAAGCCAATTTAATCATCATTTTCCTAGCCTTTATAATAATAAATACAAAGTAAACGACCCCAAATACTCTTGGGAATATCCAAGAGTATTTGGGGTCGGCTACTAGTTCAACCGGTTTTACCTGAATATCAGTTTTCCACGGAGCAACTGCTATTAAGAATGACTTGTAAGAAACAGGGAAACCCGGGAATCGAATATTCTTGATCGGCAGTCGCTTACGCTTACCGCTAGACCAACGAGGCAGTCAAGCCAACTTAATGAGATAATTTATTTTTTTGCCTGAAAAATCTTTTATAAAAACCTTGACAGGACAACCGTGGGGTTACCTATTAAAAGATAATATTCATAAAGGCTTATTAATGTACAAACAGAACAAATACAAAGACAAGACAGTTATTGTTGCGTATTGCAACGTGACTCATTTATTTGCTGATAGCGTTGAAAAGCAAAATCGTGTATATACAGTAGATTGCTCTAGAGATGTTTGCTGTCCCTCTAATTGTTTTTGGCGCTTGCTTTAATTGAACACAAATTTATTATCGCGTATCTTTATACATATCCTGGAGTTAAGTGTTTCCGTATCGCTGGCTTAACTATCCTTAACTGCAGATTTAGAATAAAATGTCGTATTAGGTTTAGGTTTTTAGTTGAATTTGTCTAATAAACATCTTTTTTTTTATTGAATAGTAGGCAAACGGGCAGACGTATCACCTGATGGTAAGCGATTATCGCCGCCCATGGACACCCACAACACCAGAGGCATCACAAGTGCGTTGCCGACCTTTGGGGGATGGGAAGGGGGATGGAGGAGGGGTTGGGGTATGGGCCTCCGGTATCCTCAGTCACTCGGTGAAACACAGCGCAAGCGCTATTTTACACCGGTTTTCTGTGAGGACGTGGTATCACTCCGGTCGAGCCGGCCCATTCATGCCGAAGCGTGGCTCGCCCACGAAACATCTACCTACGGATGAAACGCGTCACGAAGATGTGCAGCGTTTTTCTAGAAGAGTAGGAAAGAGAGAGTGAGACAGGGCGAATTTTAATTTAATATTCATCATCTGAGATTTTATCATAATATTTTTTAAACAATATAAAATAAATTTATTTAAATAATTATCTTTAATCATTTTTATTAATAATTAGTTTGTCAAAGAAGTTTCACTTCTGACATGTGTACTTTGTACGCACGTCCTTTTTTCTATTGTGTATTTTGCTTGCGTGCCTAAGATAGGACAGTTAACATGACGTTTGAACCTATAAAAGAGAAGCATTATTAAAAAAAGACGCAGACGTCAGGTAGTATTTGTATAGTGCGAATTCGTGGTCTATTTCTACTCTGGACTGTCAAAAGCTGTCAAATATTACATATAAATTAGACCATAGATATAGAGACACGTCATAACTTAAGTATTTTTCTCCAGGGCGAATCAAACACCCTTCAATATCTGACTCAATTAGGACCACTAATACTACACCAGTCATACAAAATTCAGATAAAAAAAAATATTTATATTATTAGTAAAGCCTACTTACCGAAGTCTCGTCTCTTTCTCTCTCTCCTTTTCCCGTAAAATTTAAATTTAAGTTGTTGAGGGGGAAGCACTCAAAAGGTAAACAACGCATTCTTGACTTGCATTTATCACTTAATATTAGTAGATATTTCAGCTCATTTTCACTATATTCTATTAAAAATCACTTCAAATTGACGCACTATGCAAAACTTAAGTTTCGACTCGTGTCGTTTCGAATGATGATCGCTCAAATGTCGCATCATTGGCACTATCGTAGACACTATACTACGTACATATAAAACTCGAAACAGCATATGCAGTTATTTTAATAACTACTGCACAGTATTAAATCTTAAAATGTACATTTTAAGTAAAACAAAGAGCAATAAATTAGTAACAAAGTGTTCTGCATATGTTTCTGAGTAGAAATAACACGGGCGGTAGGAGATAAGGAAGTTTGTTCGCAATTTTTATGGTGTTTAACTAACTAGAAAACCGTGTAATATTGCCCTATGGCGTGTACCTAGGGCTGTTAAAGGGCCCTGGCAACATTCATTCTTCTGTCTCTTTCATAAATTTAAGTGAAGGTTAGCTGGTGTTTCTCCATAATATTCTCAAACACTGACGTTAACGCGCTGGACTAACGATGGACTTAACAGCTACTCGTTATTTGTGGTACACGCAATTTACAGAAAGAAATTATTAACTTCAGTAATGGGTTTTGTATATTAAGGCGTTTGGGTTTTTTCTCACATGAATATTTTGTACATTGGCGAGAAGAGTGTAGTGAGAAGAGTGTGAAATACGACAAATATATTATATTTTGTTTGTCAATTTAAATGTTACTTGTGAACCGTTGTTTAGGGGACAAACACATGGAACATAACCTCTATCCATCACGCACAACACACATGAATAATACGCACCTTACACTGAATACTCACGTCTAAACCTATTTTCTTAAATTAAAAAATTCATATGTACCTTGACTTTTGTAATATGAATATACATGTAGACCTGTACCTAACTCTTGTTTTCTACGTTATATTGTATGATAAAGTATTTCTTTGCTATGGAAGAGCGGAGCTTCCTTTTAACCGACCCGATTTAGAATGAGAAGACGGTATTTGAGCTTGGGTAACTTTGGTAATTCGGTGAAAAGCAAACATTGAATCACATCGGTTTTATGGAAGGAGTCCGGTCGATCAAACCAATACGAACAAGTCCCAGATATTTCCCAGTATAACTTTAGGACTAAGCTGGTAGTAAACATTAAACTGGCAACCCTATTGTTTGAGACAATATTCACATTTAGCAACGTGTTAATGACCATAGATAGTTACCTGCTAGCACTTAAATTATAGGGAACTAATATTGGTCGCTATATATACTAGTTTAGGTGGTAAGCTGTACATAACAAACTATTTTTCATGTAATTACCTGAATATCATATTTTTTTCCAGCTAGGGATACAGCGGTGTTCCTTCATATTGAAAGTAAATGTATAATTATGTACACTAATGCATGCAATATTGATGCTCAGAAACCAAAACAGAGGACTTAGAAAGGCTCAATGATAGTTTTATTGCTATTCATAGGCAAATGTAACAGTTTAACAGCCGTGACGTGCTACTTTGACAGCTAGTTTCTGTCAAAAAATGACAGGTGCGTCATATCTCAGAGATAAACGTTGTTATTATTCGTTTGACTTTCAATTTCCGCAAAAATACTTTTAAAAAAAGAACAAACCTGTACAAGACGAGTTTGTGTTTAACAATCTTAACAACGATAAATGCGTCAATTTGAACATAGAACAGACGTAGCCTATCCTTTTTTTTAAACCAGTAATAAGGAAGGAGTTTGTATAAACAGCGTTACCTTGAACTTTATGGCGGCAAACGAAAACTTTGTTCGACGACGACGTAGGACGTAAGTGTGAACTGGAAAAATATTTTGAAATGTGCTATCGTTTCGACAAAATGTTACGCAGGCTGATTTTAAGTAAAAATAAAATGTTAGCAATATATACGTCCTGTTCCAATGTATACATAAAGAAGAATAAATTTTAACCGTGGGAGAGCTATGCTTCGGCATGAATGGGTCGGCTCGACCGGAGTGATACCACGGCCTCACAGAAACCTCTCCCCCTATCCCCTTTCCCATCCCCCAAAGGTCGGCAACGCACTTGTGACGCCTTTGGTGTTGCGGGTGTCCATGGGCAGCGGTAATCGCTTACCATCAGGTGATACGTTTGCTCGTTTGCCCACTATTCAATACAAAAAAAAAATACATAAAAATGCGATACTATTTCTGTATTTAAACAGTTTGAATAAATAAAATTGAAGTAAATTTATCAGTTTCTTGAATATATTAAAATAAAATCAATATATATTTCAAGCCGATATCTTAATCACTCGCAATGCCATAAGATTTAATGTTTAATTTTAGTGCATTGATTAAATTTGTTTGAATAATTTTTAAACATAATTGAATAACTTGGGCTTTTTATGATCTTAGTAATGTTTGTAACCGTTTACAACAATTGATTGTAACATATAAATGTAACACTTTTATTTAGTAACGCAAGCGTACAACGCATACACACAACAGCCGTGGAAACAAGAACAAATGTAGCTAATCTTATGTTATTGTTTCATCTTCCAGTGAACGAGATTATTATCAATTTATTTATGAGCAATGAAACCATCTAGAAATGAAAAATAATTATACTTTAAACATTAATTTTATATTTCATCAACATTGATGATCAACATGACTTTTAAGACTATTAATCAATGTAGTGACAGTTTTATTTGGTAACGTGAGGAAATACAAGTTTTAATTTTTTTTTTATGGAATGCCCTCTATGTAACGAGCTGACGTATCGACTGATGGTAAGCAATTACCGCCGCCCATGGACACCCGCAACACCAGAGGCGTCATAAGTGCGTTGCCGGCCTTTGGGTGATGGGTAGGGGGTGGGAGGGTTGGGGTATGGGCCTCTGGTATCCTGACTCACTCGGTGAAACACAGCGCAGGCGCTGTTTCACACCGGTTTTCTGTGAGGCCGTGGTATGACTCCGGTCGAGCCGGCCCATGCCTGCCGAAGCGTGGCTATCCCACGGTATGGGTAAATCTAGTAGCCTATTCCCCGGGATCGAAATACGTGTGTCCAGCCTCTTCGAACGTCTGCAGCCTCAATATTTTCCCTTTCCCAAGCTCCCTCGCTCTATTCTCTAATTGCCTCGGTGGCGTAGTGGTATGCGTATGCGACTGCTAAGCTTGAGGTCTCGGGTTCGAATCCTGGGTCGAACCAAATGTTTGTGGAATCTACAAATATTTGTTTCGGAGTTTGGGTGTTTTCTATGTATAATATGTATGTATTTACAAAAAAAAAAGTATATATAAGTATTTATATCAGTTGTCTAGTACCCATAACACAAGCACTGCTTAGCTTGGGACTAGATGGCGTTGTGTGTTAGATGTCCGAAATATTTATTTATTATTTATTTATTTATTCATTTATATGTTCTATCGTCCAAGCAATGTTTTTTCCGTGGTCACCTGACCTAGTCCCATGGTTACCTGGTGACCTGAGTATTGTAAGTGACTGTCGCAATGCAAATGGATGGACACCTGCAAATTTCGAAGCAACGAGGGTGTTGTTGTCTTTTATAGTTTAGAATAAAATAGAATTAATCTACAAACGGCTTATATTCATGGTAGCTGACCCACGCAACCTCGTTTGAGTCTTCTACTGCCCGTAGCGTAGCGTGAAAATTTTCCCTCGTTTTTTAAACATTCTTCATTGGTGCTACGCTTCTACTATTATTACTAGCATTAGCGTGATGACGTATAGCCTTCCTCGGTAAATGGACTATCCAACGCTGAAATAATTTTTCAAATCGGACCAGCGGTTCCTGTGATTAGCGCATTCAAACAAACAAACTCTTAAGCTTTATATATTAGTATAGATTTAAGAATACCTATTTTTATTTTAAAATATTTGTAAGAACATATTTATTAATAATATGTGCTAATAAAAGAGTTTAAGCGTAACATGATGTCTAAGTATAATATCTGATTAATAACATTTTTAAAACACATTCAATAACCTCTTTAAATGAGCTTTAAATTTAAAATACTTACGTTCATTACTCTTAATTGAATTAATTAATTTTTATCAAAGCCATCAAATGGTTAATAAACGTTTTTTTTATTTCTGGGAACAGTGATTAAAACTATTTTTAGGAATTTTAATCGAAGTTTTTATGTCATACCGAACTTTTTATTGAAAAACAGTGTTTTGCATTGAATGACCGAGGTACTGTATTATAGAGAGAAGAGCTAAACTGGCCAAGGGCACATCTGACTAGTGTACTGTGGGTTCTGTACACAAATAAAATTTAATGTAGGTAAATTAAATCGGTCTTCGAAGATTTGACAATGTGTTTAAGACTAATCCAAAAAGTTGTTCATAATTCATGTATTTTTATGAGCGTTACCACCTCAAATTTAAAATATCTTTCCATTAAACTTTAAACGCAGTTAAAAGATATTTTTAGAATCGTTAAGTTACTGTGAAAAAATTAACCTAGCCGGCGTGTGTTTGCCATGACAGAGCGGTTATGTTTTTTACTTAATTTTTTTATTAGCATTAGTTTCGTGTAATGCGATAAAAAAACCTCACTTTGTAGTTCTAAAAATTTCTCATTTTATTAACAGTTATTTGAAACTATCAGATTACTAAACTTAAACAAATGGAATCTCGAAAAATATTTATAACTAATATTCAAACAACGAATTTAAAAACTTTACGATTTTTCTTGAATTAGTTCTGGTCAATGCATTCTAATTCATTATAAAGTTAGATTGTTTAAAGCCAAATAGATCCTTGTGTTCATCTTCCATTATTGACTGCCTCGGTGGCGCGAGTGGTAACGTAAGCGACTGCTGTGCTTGAGGTCTCGGGTTCGATTCCCGGGTCGGACCAAATGTTTGTACGATCTGCAAATATTTGTTTCGAAGTTTGGGTGTTTTCTATGTATAATATGTATGTATTTACAAAAAAAAAGTATATAAGTATTTATATCAGTTGTCTAGTACCCATAACACAAGCTCTGCTTAGCTTGGGACTAGACGGCGTTGTGTGTTAAATTGTCCGAAATATTTATATTTATATTATATTTATATTTATCTTACTAATATTATAAAGGGGAAAGTTAGTTTGTTTGTTACTCTTTCACGCGAAAACTACTTATCCGATCATCATGAAATTTTGCACACACTTGGAGGCATTAGAAGTAACGGAATACTTTTATTAAATGGCGAATCCGCGGTCGAAAGCTAGTTTGATAATTATTCCAGTTTAACAACGCAATAAATGGTTTTGACGGACAGTTAGATAAGAAAATGATTATATGTAATTATAAGTTTCTTTTAAATATTGACGAACGGTACCCTAAAAAATTAAATGACTCAAATTATGCACTTATTTTATGTACAATTAATTTCAAACATTTAAATACATAACACATTAACGCACATGTAAAATAGATGTAATTGTATTTATCAGTAACATTAAAAAAAGACTAAACAGTTAAACAGACTAAAACTAAAATATAATTATGAAATAATTTAGTTCAATTTGAAATTTATGCTAACAAGAAATTAACTTCTGTTCGTATAGGTAGGTACTTTATAATAATCATGACTAACACGTCATATGTCTTGGTTAAATATATGCGATATGATATTACAACCCATGTGAATAGAATACTTACAATTTAACGTACATTTTACTATTTTCGCAACAATTGGTTTACGTTCAACATTACCCAATTTAACTTTTTTAAATAAAGAACGTAATGATTATTAAATAATACTTATTTACATAAAAATTACAAGGAGTTACTGTAGCAAAGTAGGTCTTATAACATTGGCTTTTAGACCGTCGAATAAAAGGTTGTTCAAACAGACGTAATAAGAAAACTTGTAACATTAGGCACACTACGTGTCTATCTACATCATCGGTCAGTGATCCTAAGTTGACTGGCGCAGGCCACGCTCCTTGAATCGCGGAATAATTAACTTCTACGCCAGCGAAATCAATTTCCTCCGCTTCACGTTCCTTTACATGCAGCAAAGAAATAACAATCGCCAAAACTTTCTTTCACACAACATTCATCTTTATTGCATACGCGCTAAAGATTATTATCGAATGATAAAATTTATATTAACACCCCACCGTTTAGTGCGTATAAGTATTATTGCTTCATATGTTATTATCAGCAACATAATTTGAGAAACTGCGGAAACCTCAGCAACTTGCTTTAACTCGTAAAGTCCTGTTTATGAGCTTTTTGTTAACTGTCTACTTTTCAATTGGAAAAATACAAAACTCAGATACGAATCACATCAATTAAACATGACAATAACTTTGAGATAAATGGCAAAATTAATTTGTAATTGATACTAACACAGCTACACTTTTTTCTTCTGTTATCCTAAAGAACCATTGTCTGCACACAGGGATACGGGTTGACCAGGAAGATTGTATCAGGCCTAAATCACTGTTACGTGATGAACTGAATCCAAAGACGATAAACCCAGCGACCTTTTAGGGAAAATGTACTAAAAAGGCAATACCCTCCGACCCTCTGCTAAAAGAGGCATGCGAAAAATCTGAGAGCCATAAAATAATAGCAATACCGATTCCAAATAACTAAAATGAAGTTAATAGAAATAATGTCTATCTCAGAGTTTCTAAATAAGCTTTGACCGTTTCTATCAGACTAGTGCTTACTAACCAAACGCTGATTTTTAAAATAACCACACGTTATACGCACCGTAACACATCGAACTTAATGATAGTGCAAATGTACTAATCAAACGTAATCCAAATTAATGTTGCTGATAAAGTATCGAACTTAATCATTAATATAGTATCGGTTACATAAACTACATAAAAGTATAAACATAATATATTTCAATTATAATTTAGCACTTACATCATAACTCCACGTGCACGAAACGCCAGCGAACTTGGCGACACACCGGCCCAGCTCCACGTCCTCATGAGTGGTGTACAAGTGTTTCAAACAGTACTTCACGTGGGGTGCCACTCTCTTCAGTGTTTCCCTGGAAAACAGCACTCCGGGACCGCCCATGCAAAAGTTCTCGTTGTAATCCAACGCTAAGCTATCTTTCTCGTCCCTCATACCTCTTCCAGCTTGTCCGATAAACTGCGGCTTTCTACTATCCACAGAACGCAAGAACTCTTCTAATTTATCACCTCTCACATAAACGTCGTCGTCAGCACGCATGAACCATTCAAACTTATCCCCATACTTCTCATACATGTACAGTAACATCATAAATGACTTCTTTTGTGGAGGATAACTGTCGTCCACATTACGCAAAGGAACTAAAGGTAAACCTGGGGCACGCGACACTTCCGAACTGAAAAACGCTATTCGTCCAGGCAAGTCCTGGCTCCAAGTTTCGAACACTGCTTTCGCACGAGAACTCAAATACTGTTCAGCTGTCATAACACCTACGAACACCAGAGTTCTGTTCGAATTGTGAACAGTTTCGTTTGGTAACAACCCTATTAGGGCTAGGGGATCGGAATCGACGACTAATCTCGCTGATTCCGGACATGATTGAATCGTCGTCCGCGACGAAGTCCTTAAACACAACTTAAGAAATATTCCAAAGGTTACGCCGAGCGCGATGCCCGCCGCAAGATGCATCCATCTGCTCCTCCGAGGCATTGTGGTAACACTGCAGCGGAGTCAATACAAGCAGCCACGTTTACCCGGCGGCGTCCACATGTGTGCATTCCAGGAATAACCTTTTTATCCCTTTTTTGTAGCGGCCGGGAGGGGTAGACATTAGCGGATGGTTTTTTTGTTTGATTTTCGCTCCCATCGGTTGAGGAGCGATCACATGGCCGAGCGACGCCGGCGAAATATCGCGCACGAATTGGAACCCTATCGCGCTATCGACGGCCTAAATATCGGTTTCGCAGATGTTATCGGCGGTGCAAGCGCGGTGAGGCGCGGCGCGTATAGAAATGCGACCCGTTCATGTTACGTTGTAATCGCAGCGCGCGTGGGAACTGTTCGACTCGTGCGCCGCGCGCCAACCAACTGCACTGTTCCAAAACAAAACTCAAGCAGCGGTAATTCCGAGTGTCCGCGCGGACCGTATTCTTTTCTCTTTCGCGCTTACGATTTCGCTGTGTCTGTGTCGCACTTGGCGGCTAATGTGCACCGGATCGGAATGAACTTGCCCCATTCATCGCAGTTTGTCTGGCCGACGATGACAATAGACAATGCGGTGGCCGCCTATTGTCTCCTAGGTCACCGGCTCGCGGAAACTACATTTTATGACCTATTTGCAAAACTCCGGGAACTACGCGACATTGCAGGAAACTGTGTTCCATTACAACATTACGTTACTATTACAATTAATTATGTTGTAATTCCTTTTTGCTCCAATGCCCTAGAATAATTTTAGCTCCGTATCTTTCGCAAAACCACTCTCTTGCAGTAACATTCTTCAAAGTGAAGGGATAATTTCTATATTCCGAGTATTAAGGCATCTTATGCCCAACAGAAACGGAACGGACTAGAAATGAAACGATGCCGATGTTTAAACAAACGTGTGCTAGTTACTATACACTTCAATATCAAACACTCTTGGCATTGACCTATTACGTAAAATAAAACTACATTATGTAACGTAATTCCACTTTGTAAGGTGCTTTTTAGAGTGTTATCTACATGAACCGATATAGTCTCGCGTACTAAATCAGGCCAACCAAGACCTTAAGAAATATAGAACTATTTCTGATTGTATATACAACTGAAATTTAGTACATGACTAGATATTTTTGAACGGTTAAATTCTTGAGTGTGTACTAGTTTTCGTGTAGCATGCACAGGTAAAGTGTTACAAAATTTTAATGGATACATTACCTAATGTTATTATAGTGGCAGAAAATATTACGAGATAGTACAAAATTATGTCTTTAATATGTTCTTGTGTTAATATACATCCATGGAGTACGGAACGTAATCATTCTTATTAAATATGCTTTTCAGTCCGCAATTACATTCAATGAATCATGCATCACGCTATATAAGATGTAGACTGTCATATCAACACAAGTCGGTGCATGCATTCAATGTTAGAGTTTACGTTAGAGTTACGTGAACAAAACTAAGTAAATATTGTCAAATAATTTACTTTCAATGTTTTATTAAATGATGAAAAAAATTAAGCAACTTTAAATCGATAAAGAACATAATTTTTCAGTCTTAAGACCTCCTTTCACAAATTAGGTTATTTATTGGTTTTTAAGATTTCAATAAAACTTTAAAATATAAAAAAATAGTAGTACGTTTTGATAGAAGGTCGATCAGAACAGACGGATGGTTGGATTACTGAAACAGCACACAGGCTATTCGTAATTTTTGCCCGACAAAAAATATTGGTAAAACCCATAACCACGGGCAAAGGATAGTTGTAAATAATTTACTAAATAATACAATGATTTTAGAAGCTTTGAATGTAATAGTTAGACCTAAGCAAGTACCTACTCAATGAAAAGTTCAACGACTTTGTCAACTGGGTCACAGCTGCTGCAGACGAGCCAAGGGCAAGGTTCTGACAAAATCCTATACACGTCCCAACTCCCAATATAAGTACAGAAGGGTGTACGTACTAAAGTCTGAACATCTAGGGAAGGAAGTGAATGTAGGTTACAACATCTTACGGTCTTGACGGCTAGTACAAGGAAAATGCAAACAAACGTGGATTTTACGTTGGTTCAAATAAAGAATATTTTCCTAAAACGAATAAATTGTAAACAGATGTGCGATGTCCCTTTTCGCGTAATTTAAATGACGTATTATGTCGGCGTCGGAGTTTGTACAAAGACCCCAGTTTTTTGCTCTCTCACTCTACAGGCAGGAAGTCTGAAGAAGGTAGCGAGAACTGTGAGAGGCCATTAATTACATGACTAGTGGGAGAGAGATAGATGATCAATTTGACTCCAGTTTTTACAATGGTCAATGTATTCGGCTATTCACTTTTTTTTTCTAAATGTATTCGACTAGTTTTCGTATCGTGTTACACATGCTTTGTTAAGAAGATCCAAAACACGAGAGTCGTTTTAAAAGGGGCTTTGATATTCGATCAATAAGTTTAATTAATTTTGTATGAGACTTTAAAGTATCTCTAGTTTATGTATGTCAATAAAGTCTGATATCGTTTGACCAACTACCATAAAAAGTTGTATATTTCATGGAAAGAAAAAAATATGTTCTACTACCTACATTTTTTTTAGTATAAGACGCAAATGAGCAGACTGGTCAACTAAGTGTTATTAACTACCAATAGTTTTCGATACCTTTAATCCTAGAAACATAAGTGAGGAAACCATCCTTTGACTACAGAACTAGGTTCCTTGGGTGACTTGAATTACTGTATGAAAAACAATGAATGAATTGATTATTACTGTTTATCTTCGACCGGAGTAATGCTACATTACTGCCTGGATCGCATATTGATTCTTAAATCGGCTGACGACTTGTCGACGTATCTAATTATAATTTATTTTTTTATTAGAATAATTATTTCATACGTACTTGCCTTCCCCTTACGGGTGAAGAGTGTATGTATATATAGAGCATCTCAGTAACCGTACACTTTTCAAATTTAGTGTCATTTTTAGGGTTCCGTACCTCAAAAGGAAAGAATGAAACCATTATAGAATCACTTTGTTGGGTTTGTCAAGATCCTTTTTCGTAGAAACGAGTAGAAGTATCAAGCTGAAATTCATATCAAATATGTACTCAGGTATATACAATATCCATTTATTCTATTGCTAATTTATGGCGTATAGCTAGTTGAATCACACAGTTTTAATGCTCATTTGATTTGACACTGTATTTAACTTATGTGTAGTCACTAGAAAAATGAAAGTGGCATACTCGTACATTGCACGTTAAACATTTCGTAGATAATATCAGGAACGGTATAGTATGCGGATCTTCTTTCAACTAGGATGAGTTTCATTTTCATTGCGTGTGGGCGTCATTCATGATTATGACTTACTCAGAAATAAAGCGGCAGACATCTAAATACTTCTTAGTTTTATTCGTTATTTGTATGAGTTACTATGTTTCTATAACATATTTATTTATTTATTTATTTATTTACAACTTCATGCACATGTACATCGGCGGACTTAATGCCAAGGGCATTCTCTACCACCCAACCTTTGGGGGGTGTAGAGATCTAGTAATAAAAAGGTAGGTGCATCGAGGTTAATGTTGTAACCTAAATTTATCTAACCAACACAAAAATTCATATACTTAAATACATACATACATCCATACAAAAAGAAATATATAGGTACATAATACATATACTTACTAATCGTACACTGGAAAGTAGACTTTAAGTAGGAGTACATTTAAATAAGTTATTCCGCGATTTGAAGAAGGTGATTGTGTACGCTCTTTTTAAAAATGTAACGGTTTGTAGACATCCTGATTTCGAGTGGGAGCGCATTCCAAAGCAGCACTGCTTGCACAAAGAATGAGGCGTGAACGAAATCAGAGGTGTGGGAAGGACATAGGAGGAGCAGATTATTCGTAGAGCGGAGGTTTCTGTCGTGATTCGAGGAAAGAAAATGTAAATCGGGATCAAAATAAGTAGGTGAGAATGGGGAATTAAGGAACGAAAAGAGAGAAGTCAGCGCACGCTGATAACGACGTAGACGGATGGGTAACCATTTTAATTGGGAACGTAAAGCAGATACATGATCATACTTGCGAAGATTAAATATGAATCGAATGCAGTTATTGAGAAGACGGTCTACTTTATTTAGGAGGTCTGCATTCAGGTCGAAACAACACACATCACCATAGTCGATTAAAGGAATAATTAAGGTTTGCATGAGTGAGATTTTTGTATCTAACATATGGTTTAGGTGAATAAAAAAATTCCAATTTTGGAACATGTCAAATGTTATACTATTTTTCAGGGTAATTATTAATGATTCTGATTTAAATGAGAACGTGGGTGTTTTAGGAAGAAACCAACCAACCAGCACGCTCCGCAGCGTCCGCGCCGTCACCCGGGCCTGCTTCTGGCAGGCAGACGACAGATGGCCTCATCTGTCACCCTCAGGCTTGCGCTTATGGAGGAAGGAGATATATAGATAATCTCAATTTAACAAAAGAAGTGAGTCAGAGACAGAGTGTCAGGTATGATAAAACAGTTACGTCATAACCGTCCTTATCACCATTTCATAGGCATTCCTGTTTTTATCCGGTCTACAATATTACAAAGATATAAAAAGCATTAATAACATTAATTATGGATATTTCTAAAGCTTTTAACTCTTTCGGTCACCTTTATTACTAAGAAACATTTGAATTTATTGCAAGTGGAAAATAATTTAATCCTTGAAATAGCGACAAGGGACGAAGATGGACATAATTTGAGGATTACCGAAAAAAATCTTTATAGGCCTGAACCAGGAACGCACTGGTGGGGAGTACCACAGGGACGCGAGCTGGATCCATGACTTTCTTGATTTATATAAACGATCTGATTCAAATGTCGTGTTTGTAGATAATGCAGTACATGTTATTTTATCAGTGAAAATAAGGCTGTATTAACATAGTATTAATATGATTCTTAAATACAGAAGAAAATTGATGACAAGGAACTAGAAATCTAAGCTGTTAAAATGAAATTGCACTTATACATAAATGAATTCAGTCTAAAATCCAATATTTTGGATTATCAATAACTCAAACTGATAAGTATGACATAATTCTTAATATTAATAATAGTTAGATAATATTTTGACACGGAAATCCCATTTATAAAACAAGCAAGAAGACTTACAACTTTGATTGTGGCTAAATTATTGCTTGGATTTATGAGAGGCTTTACAAATGTACTGTAGCTTTACGTAAAAAAAAAAAAATATTTTAGGACATCTAACACACAACTAAACAAACTAAGCAGAGCTTGTATTATGGGTACAACTGATTTTAATATATATTTATATGTACTTTTTTATAAAAACAAACATATATGAAAATACAGATATCATTCTCTATAAAATTGTAGGAAAGAATTTCTGAATATTTCGATATATTAGTTGTGGCTGGCTTGAACTTGAACTCGCGGGCTGGGTTTCCGCAACTCGACGACTTCAATGCGCCTATTATGCGTGGAGGGTCGGCATTATTCATGCCAGCCCGGATCCTCCAAGAAGTTTAGCAGACCCTTTACGTAGCCAACTGCTTCTGGCAGTGAGCTCGGCGATCTGAGGTGTCTCGCTCGGTATTCTGCCACCCCAGGACATGTCATGATGACATGGACGGCTGTTTCTTCCTTGTGGCTGGCTTAATACGTAAAAAATTAGGACATTACGATTGTCAAGCAGATTGGATTTCCCTTTGTTACGAAGAGGTGACACCCATTTCTCTGTTTTGTTTTGAATGCCGTAACTATAACCTTGCAAAAAATCTGTTATATGATGACATTGAATGAGTTAACTTGTTCTACTCCTGAGTATTTGACTTGTATTGTGACTCACTTGATATTGGGCTTCACATGTGGAACTACAGCCAAACTGGATTACAAACTCGAATAAGGCGTGAACTTGAATGCAGATATACTTTTAGCAGCATATTGCGAAACAACAATACCTTTTAAATGTATTTTTGGTGAACTATTTTTTTTATGTATGGCCCTGCCAAAATGACTACCTCCTCTGCCTGATGGAAAGGATAAGCAGAATCCAAGAGTTATGGTCACCATACTTATTGCGAATGCAGACAATGTAACACTGCAGCATGATGACCCACGCTATAGCGGCCTTGTGATATTTCCGCATCATTGGGCCTCCAGTCTCGCATTCATCAACGAAACACGACCGCACGCTATCATTTTACGTTGATCTTCTGTGCGAGGGTGGTACCGTCCCGGTCGAGCCAGCCGGCCTATTCGTGCTGAATCAGCGTGACTATACCTGTAAATTATATGGGATTGATATTTAGGGTTAATTGTGAAATAGTATATTTAACCTGAATGTACTAAAACATAGCCATAAGCTAGGACCTTTGACCTTGGCAGTCAAAGTGGCTTAAACCTTATTAATTTTAGTCTAACATTAAATAAAACCACATAATGAAAATAACATTTTATATTTATACATTTCGTTTGTGAAGCTTTAATGTATAAAATATCCATCCACACTACCGAACTTACAATTTACTACAGTAACATTCATTAAACTACAAATAAATAAAAAAACAGTTGTTAAAACAGCTCCTTAGTAATGGGACATTCGATCTTTTACGCTATACTAGAGTATTTCATATACAAAAATAATAAAAGCAGCATGAAAAGCAATATGACTCTCACCATTCAAAATTCAAATGTGTGTAAATTAATTGTGGGTAGTTTGAAATTTTAATGATTTTATCAACAAAATTTCAAACTACCCACAATTATTTTACACAAATAATAAGTTACTATACTAAGAATTTTGTATGATAAGGCCATATATTATTTTTAAGGTGCTGAAATATACATATAAATAATGAGTGAATACTTAAAACTTTTGTCTTTTTCTTTAAATATTTATAAAAATAGTAAATAGACAGACTAGCAAAGCAGAGCAGTTTTGTTTATATGCTGAGAAAAGTGTAGAATCTTCCTAACTTAGTACAAAATAATATATTCTCTACGTTCTTTCTGTTCAATACTTTTTTTTCAAGATCCTTTATACTTTCTACTTCTTCTGTTCAAATTCTGAAGAGCTTCGACGTTAATTAAAACCTAGAACTATTACATATTACTAGGTACTAGGGCAACTAGGTACCCGACATAGATCTGAAAATTGTAGTAGTAGTAACAATAGGTTTGGTCATATTTGTCGTAGAACCGATAACCGCTAAGTAAGTGTGTTCTGGATTGGAAACCGATCTTGGCAAACGTAGTGTGGGGCACTCTCTGGCCAGATAGCGGGAGGACGTGCATAAGAGGGTCGGCGGCGACTGGATACAAAATGCAGCAGACAGGGCTCTGTGATGTACCTTATTATTATAATTTATTTTCATGTGTAACGTCCTTCATCTTTCTTTCCTACAGTCTATGGGTGTGACTTCATGAAAAAGGACGGAAGCGTAAACAGGAAATCGGAAAACATACACTTTGAGCAAAAAATAGTTTACTATTAGTTAGGTCTACACTTAAATATTTTTAGGAAAATTGGATGTTACTGGTGTCTGCTCTGATAGTCTGTTCTACTCTCTCACAATTGACCTAAAATTTCGCTATTTGACCGATATTTTACATTTGTCAGCTAACTAAATAAATTGCAATTAAGTGTAATTATAAAAAAAAATATTTAAGAACAAAATTGCACATCGTGTATTTACAATATTAACATTTCATTTAAAAACTACATCACATGTGTCGACAAAACGCCACCGTCTCCGATATAAACCTGCCAAGTATTGTCCTCTCGCTTGCCCACTAAGCGAAGTCATACAACACGAGTGAGATAGACTATTATAGTACCTACAACCGAATAGTGCACGTAAGTGCTTTTAGACTCGAATAAAATAAAAAAAAGGCAATCACAATTCTAGTTTACTTCATAATTAACTCCATACATACAGCATATTTAAGCGTTTTTATTTCACTTAGTTTAAAAATACATCTATAGTCCGTTCGCTTTATGAAAATAGTGATGCAAACGACTTAAGCTCCGCCCCCGACCAATCAAGTCAGGCTGCATCACTATTTTCGTAACGGGAATAGTCTAAAGTAATTTAGAAATAGAAGTTAGAGGCCTCGGACTTTCTGACAACAGTCTATTCGAGCCATAGGTCGAGCCATATAACTTTGACCTGCTCGAGTTTTTGCTTGCATTCCACAACCTATTCGTATAATTATTAACCAATATCCCATTCTTCGTATCTACATTTATTTTCATACACTCCCAATTTTCGCATATTGTAATCCCTAAAGTGCCCAGCTAAAGGCAATAAGGTTGCCTTCTACCTTATTTAAGTAGGGGCTGAAATTCGATCAATACACCGCTGCCTACCTCCTTAGGGATAAAGGGGTAAGTGCACGTATGTGATTTCTTACTCAACAAAGTTGTGATGATATTCCATATGGATATTCATATCCTTCCTTGCTCCAGAAATTGGTTAATTACCTGGAATAACAAAGAAACAATTGTTAAAAATATAAATAAAACTGGAACGAGTTTAGCCGCGTGGAAAAAAAGGAGGTAATTCTGTATGCGGTAGGTATTTCAGAATGCAATTGAAGAAAAGTATACGAATTTAAAGAACAAATACCAGAACGTTATAAAATAATGATCAGTCGCGAAAAATAGGTAACATTTTCTAGTAATAAGAACTAAAAATCTAGCTGTAAACGGACATACAAATACACGAATATTTATTTAAAAACCTTTAGGGTTTTTTACCACGAGTACGAAACTCAAAAAAACTTTAAATAACATACCTAACGTCATTTCTAAAAAAAAACTTTTCAACCTTTGAATGTAGTAAATCAGTTGTAGGATTATATTTTTCATCACTTTTATAAACGATGTAACATTATAATTATTTATAGGTATTTTTCTCACAAGTACCGCATATTTCAGTGTGAACTCATCCCTAAATGTAAACACATATTATGTAGTTAGCACCTGATGTAGGTACTTGTGACGTCTGCTCTGTTCCCTGTTTTTACGTACTATTAATCATCATTTCTTGAATAAATCTGGCTAAAGATGTGAATATGCAAAATATTTTTGTTACGGCTATTTTAAAATAAGAAACGTTTTAAAACTGTAACTTGAATATTATTACAAATCTTTTGACACATAATTCAATTAATTAAATTCGTATCGGTACCTATATAAAAATATACACAGATTGTGGGTAGTCAGTTAACGACTATTCAACGGCTCAAAAGATCGTAAGGTACATTTAAATCTTGATTTTTTTTTAAAAAGCGACGCCTTCATTGTTGTATCATATATTATGTGTATGGAGACAAATATAGATGGTTCACACAGTGTGTTGTCTCACATGGGGTTTGAAGCCACAATATTCAGCGCAGTAGAGTACAGCGTGGCGTAACCGCTACGCAATCCGTTTACTTGTAGGTGTCCTCAGGAGACCTGTCTGCTCAGTTGCGTTTCTACATCTTAGAAATAAACGTATATCATCGATTATAGTGATGTATGTGTTTAGTTGACCTAGGGCACCAGCCAAATATTAAGGACAATCTAAATAGATAGGTATGGCTGACAAGGCCCACACTGAACATAAAAATTTTTAAATAAAGACGTGCTAAAACCATTGTGTTAAAAGCGCCTGTCTAAACAAACCCTTCACATAAGCAATATTTTTAATGGATTAATAATAGTAATCCATTAAAAATATTCGAGAAGTATTCGTGATCCGTCGTCGTGTACCGTGTGAAAACTACTCTTAATTTTTATTTCTGGTCCGTGAACATATATATCACGATGCTTTCATGGCAGTAGTGATACGCTAACTTCAGCAAGGACAGGTCGGCTCGACCGGGGCGGTACTACCCTCGACAGACGACCAACCTCAAATGATAGCAGTCGTACTATCGTATTTCGTTGGTGTGTGCGAGACCAAAGGCCCAGAAAGGGCGCGCGCGCTCAATAAGGGGCAACAAAAGCCCTCGAGTTGTAGGAGTCTCTTTGTTTACCAATCATAGTATCAAAAGGACATCCTTGTAAAATGATTTACGTACGAGAATTAAAAGTAGGTTAAAATTTACTTTCAAGATTTTAACTTAGCTATTACACACAAATAACACGTGTACACTTAAATGCATTAGTTTCTAAGTGCCCGTTTAGATATGATTGAGAACGTAACGTTAACAGCATAGATATAAAACCATTTCCGTATTGTAGTGGTAGTATTTTTATATACTAGTATTTTCCCCCAATTTCACCTGAGTTTTTAGACATACATATTTCACTGTATTTTTTGTTTCGTATTTTTAACCGACTTCAAAAACTAGAGGAAATTAATCAATTCGACTGCATTTCATTTTTTTTTTTATGTTTGTTGTGACATAACTTTCGACTGCGTGGAACCGATTTTGATGATTTTATTTGAAAGCTAGTGCTTCCCGTGTGGTCCCATTTTAATTTGGTCCAGTTTTTTAAGTCGGTTGTTTTTTTTTTAATATTTTAATACATAGTAACATATTCTGTTATTAGGGTCGTTAATACATGAAACAAATCAAAGATTATAAACATCGGTCCAGTCGTTCTTTATTGGTGGTAGTTAAGCTGTTAGCTGAACATCACTTTCAGGATCGTAGCATAAGCTGAGCTGCAGCCCTTTAGTCACACAGCCAGATTATTTCACTGTTTTTACATTGTTTGTTTTGCATTGTTTGTTTGTCGTTTAGTTTTGTCCCTGGTCTAGAAGTGGACTGCGATATTTGATGCCCAGCTGAGCAGACGGGTTGGTAAGTAAGCTAAGACGCTTAAATTCCAACATAATAATAACGCTGATTAAAATCAAAAGATAACTGATGATGGACGCATGTTGGAAACTTATTTTCCGGACACATAAAACTAACCAACAATACGGAAACGTTAAACATTTTAGAACTTGACTTATCACTTGATAAATACACTTTTAGTTCTACAAGAGAGATGTTTTATTGTAAGTACTTCCTTACAAGAACATTGTTATTGAACAAGGAATACGTGGTGTGCTAGATGTACCTAATAAATTAATATTTCGGACATCTGACACACAACGCCATCTAGCCTCAAACTAAGCAGAACTTGTACTATGAAAGCTAGAATGACGGATAGAATACTCATATACTTTATTTTTTGTAAATACATAACATACAAATTAGAGATTTATTCTCCAGGATATATTCCTAGTTTGAGTGTTGTCTTTTTTAGACAAGATAACAAGAAAACACGCAAAAGTACGACCCGGGGATCAAACCCGAAACCTTGTAGGAGACAGATGTGTCATGTCCCTCTAACACAAAGGGAGGGTCGTCCGTCCAGACGAGGTCATGCCTGGCGGGCCACTCCCCAATAGTTGATGTTGGGATGTTGTATATATGCGAGAACTTCTGTTGCGCGATTCTGGATTAGTACTGTTGTGTTGTACGTTACTCCGTAGTTCAGTGTGACTTCGGTAGATGGCGCTGTAATGTACTTCTGTTTGCGTTGTATGTGGAAGTCACCACCATCTCAAGCGCAGCAGTCGCACACGCTACCATTGCGCCACAGAGGCAGTCAAAATGTACCTGATCTTGATTGTTTTCAAATCACCAAAAACAGTTTCAATTTTCAAATTTAACTAGTTGGAAATGGATAGTAAAGAAATATCGAAAAATGGTTTTTTGAAGACAACAAAAACAGTAAACCATTTTCGAAGGGGGTTTATAAAAACGGTGTTTTATATTAAATATTATCTGGCAACTAAAAAAATAATATATGAAGCGAATATGATTTTTTTGTTATGACGTAACAGTGAAAATATTTATGGTCTTTCTTGCTGATTCTAACGTAAATTATTTTCTATTTTCCTATTTTTATTATTATTATTACCAGCCTATTCAAATTTAAATCTTACCCCCACTTTTTTTTTCTTTCTAATATTGGTTCATTGTTGAAATATGTGTAAGTAAATTATAAGTTCTTACTCTGTTACGAGACGAGTTCGTCCAAGGCCTGATCCCTGTTGAACTGATGCTTGACGAGCGCTGCCGAAACCTTGTCTTCTGAGAAACCCAGGTCCATGAGTTCGCCGACTATCAGCAGACATTCGATCACCTGGAATCAACAAAAATAACAGCTTTAGTTTGAATGCTTACAGTGAAGGAACAATTTGTAGATTGGTGGTTTCAATCTATACATACGTACATACAAATAAATAAAATTAGAATGTCTGTTTGTAATATGTATTAAAATAACTGATTTTTACCGTGTATATATACCAAAATAACATCTTTTGCCATTTTTGTCTGTCTTATTGCTCCGGCTAATTTTGGGAACGGCTGAACCGATTTTGACGGGACTTTCACTGATAGGTAACTATAGCTATAGGTCCCCGAGGTACGACAATGATCGCAGGTAACACGGGGTTCAGCTAGTCTGTACTAATATTTAAACTAGCTGTCCTGACAGACTTCGTTCTGTCAAAGTTATTGGTCTTTCGCAGTCCTATAGACATGAGATATAAAATTTGAACAAAAAGAAACGACTTCGAGAACTGGACTAAATTGGACTGACACCACGCGGGAAGCAAAAGCTTTCAAATAAAAAATAATCAACAAAATCGAACGTTCTGAGGTAAAAGACATAAAAACATTCAGTCGAATTGAGAACCTTCCACTTTTTGAAGTCGGTTAAAAATAAATAGGTGTTGTTTTTACCATTTTCCTCGCAATTTTAACGTTTTCTCTCTCAATAAGAACATTTCTTGTGCCATAATCAAAATATGAAAAAAAATAACCGAATTGGTTGAGGGGGTCTCGACTTTAGCGCTTAGCAACACATTTGGCAATTCATTTTTATTTAAATACATTCTAAAGCAAGTCTGTATGTCTGTCTGTTACACGTTCATGGCTAAACCGCTTCACTGATTTAAATTAAAATTGGCATGGAGATACACTGATTGTTGATACGGGGGCGGAGCCGCGGGCAAAAGCGAATTAGTTTAGGAATTTCCACACGTTGTTTTGCAACTTTTATACATTTGGAGATCCCCATTCAATCTTTATAAGGAAAAAACACATGGTATGGTATGATATTTTTTTTTTTTTTTTTCTTTTTTTTTTTTTTTTTTATCTGCAATCAGCCATTCGGCTTTTATCAGATTTGAAGGTCATTTCGAGATCAGTTTGAGATTCACACCCTCTGGTGTGTAATCTCTTTGTTTGTCAGGCTTATACTGACGCTAGCGGCTTTCTTTTTAGTCCATAGCTAGACTCTGAGGACTCTAGGAGTGCCACAGCTAATTGATTGCTGTGTTGTTGGAGTCTTGCCTTATATTTTTTGTATGAGTTTTCTATAACGTCTTCAACTGTTGGCACCTGTAGAAACTCATGCACTTCAGTGTTTCTCGTAAACCAAGGTGCACCGCTTAAGATTTTCAACGTTTTATTTTGAAAGCGTTGCAATATTTCGACATTGGAATGACTTGCTGATCCCCAGAGCTCTATCCCGTACGTCCAGATAGGTTTTAGGACGGATTTATAGATCAACAGTTTATTTTCTAAGCTAAGAGAAGACTGTCTGCCTATCAGCCAGTAAAAATCTTTAAGTTTTCTGTTCGCCTGGTCTCTTTTGGTTTTTATATGTTCTCGCCAAGTAAGTCTTCGGTCGAAGTGCATTCCTAGGTACTTTACGACACCTTTTTGGGGCAAAATGTCACTGCCTAGTTTCACAGATGGACAGTCTCCCTTTCTCAGACTAAAGGTTATGTGGATTGACTTTGCAGAGCTAGCTTTGATTCTCCATTTTTTCAGCCATGCCCCAATTTGATCTAGGTGATTTTGGAGTTTTACGGATGCCGCAGTCCGATCCACGTCACAAGATAGAACCGCGGTGTCGTCAGCGTAGGTTGCAGTAACAATTAAGTTTGAAGTGGGTATATCAGCAGCGTATACTGTGTACAAGATAGGACCCAGCACAGAGCCTTGGGGCACTCCCGCCATGGTATATATATATATATATAATAACAATGGTATGATATTGAAAATAAAAATAATATTTTTTAAACTAAACTCTTTAGTAATTATTATTATTGGTGTTTTTTCAATAGTTATGGAGCAATTAACGTATTCCCAAACTGGATGGCGCAATGCGTGCATTGGCACGGTTGTTAACAAACATGAGGGGGCCCGATGACTGCTGCAGGAGATTACGCTGGGGTTGTGCGGTCCATGGCCTTTATGGGCCCAGTATGGGCGGAAGCCC
The DNA here is from genome assembly GCA_916048165.1 of Spilarctia lutea. NCBI lineage: Eukaryota > Metazoa > Arthropoda > Insecta > Lepidoptera > Erebidae > Spilarctia > Spilarctia lutea. The sequence goes on from OU696487.1 coordinate 18,107,243, forward strand.
TGAAGGCGAGCAATATCACTCTATGACGACGACCGCAACAAGTGCTGGTGATCAGGATCATAAAGGGGTTCAACGAGATCTCTTTTGAGGCGGCAAGTTTCTTGACCGGAACTCCACCATGGAAACTGGAGGCGAGAGCCTTTAGGCTTGGGAGTTGGGTAGGAGTCCTGGGACTCGAGAAATCGAAGATCAGAAATCCCAACTCCGCCAGGTCCTCCTCTAGGAGGAAAGGAACGACTTGGGCAACCGAGTGCTGGGCATGCCGTCATTGCGGTGGTAAGCGGCGGCGGCGTCGCAAGCGCTACAACGTTCAAGCGCCCTTTGCTCTGAGCAGGAGAGGAACATCGGGGTTCCTGCACAGGAAGGCGTCATCTACAAATCGCAGATGGCCCGAGGTACGTCGAGGTTCCAGAAATTTCGTCGCTTCGCGTACGGTTTTAGTCGGTTCGAGTCTGACATTGCCATAAGTCGGTGGTATCCGAGAGAATTTCCGTGCCCTGGTTTGATCTGTGTTCATTAATCATACTTAATATTGACAACTGAATAAGATATAGATGTTTATATTTAAATCTAAGCTCATAAAACTGCCTCGGTGGTGCAGTGGTAGTGAATGCGACTGCTGTGCTTGAGGTCTCGGGTTCAAATCCTGGGTCGGACCAAGTATTTGTGTGATCTACAAATACCTGTTTCAAAGTTTGGGTGTTTTCTATGTATAATATGTATGTATTTACAAAAAAAAAGTATCAGTTGTCTAGTACCCATGACACAAGCTCTGCTTAGCTTGGGACTAGATGGCGTTGTGTGTTAGATGTCCGAAATATTTATTTATTTATTTATTTATATACACTACATGTCGGAATAAGAATATGGAGTGTTACTACCTCTAAGTATCGTGTGAGTGTTGTAAGACCCGACTATGAGAGCAAACTGCAAGATAGGAAAGAGGAGGAAATCTTGAAACAAATCCTATACCAAGCTGACTGGCCAACGTGGTACAGGAGGCCAAAACAGCCTTTCTAATTTACTATATCGCTTTTGAGCTTAATTTATATCAAATGTGAGAACATTAACGTTTTCTTTTAAAATAAGAACAATCAGACCAAATTACTACTTTATTTATGTAGTATAAGTATATAGGTATGTACTCTTGTTTGTATAGTAAACAAAGCTTACAATAACGTAATTACCCATTAAGTTCTAAATAAACACTGTTATCAAGCGCCAAATAGTTCTACAATCAGGTTTCATTGCCTGAGGTCTAAGCCACTGTCTAATTACATTAAACATTAAAGGCGTTCCACTAACGCAAATAAATATACACCTTACTGAGGAACTATAAGGTGTATATTATAATGGCAGTTTAATATAACATGTAGTACTTAAGTTGTCAGATAAAATTGTCTCCGGAATTCATTTATATGGTATCCTACATCAGTAGAAATATGAATATGCCTATTCAGATTTGGTATTTAACTAAAACAATGAATAATTTGATTTTTAACCAACTGAAAATAGATTAGACTGGACTTGACTTTATGTCTGTTACTTCGGAACTTTCGACTGGGTGAACCGGTGTTGATGATTCTTGCTGCTGACTGATTGATGCTGCTGAAAACAGACGCTTCCCGTGTCTCTCCCGGATCTCATTTTAATTAGGTCCAGTTCTTGAAATCGTTTTTTTTATGAAAGAATATTTTCTAAAGTGAGAAATTGCATGACTTTTGTTAACCAACTTAAAAAGAGAGGATGTTTTAACCATAGGTTTTTTTGTATTATGCATCTCAGTCTTTTATTTATGAACCGATTATTATATGATTTATTTAGGAAGATTCTATTTGCTTTATATAGGTACTTCCCATTGCGTCTTATTAATTCAAAGAAAAAATTCCAACCAAGGGTGAAAAATTATGAAACGAACAATAAAGCACGTACTTATTATACAAATACAGAACTGTATATGCAAAACGTCATAATGATCTCCTAAATAGTTAAAGCGTGAGAGCGTAACAAAAAACACACTTTCACATTTTGTTATGGTATGGAGAGCAAATGAAATGAAATCACCACCATTCATGAATACTTGGGGCTCCCCCAAGAATGGTAGAAAGGGTTAACCTCACTGACTTGGTGTGATACAATGAAAGCTTTACTTAACACCGCTTTACTTTTCTCTAAAACCGTAACATCACTTCGGTTGAGCTGAGCCCAATTGTTGCGAAGCATGGTCGTCCTTCAATTTATCAACAACTTTATCATTTTGTACTCAAATTAAGTTTTTGAAAACTATAGTCCAGAATTAAGAACTATTAACTAAAAATATTTTTTAACAACCAGTAAGTAGAAACTCCATGTCAAAAAAATACCATATACCTAGTTGTTTTAAAGGGGAAAAGGCTGACTCCTCAAATAAAATACGACACATTTAGAAGAATTCTACTGACACACATTTGAATGAGATTTGAGCATAGCTCCTTTAGCTCTACTTTTGATAATTTTATATAAAGCATGTTATTTAGATATATAGATTTTATATTGTATGGCACTTTTCATTAAATATTGTAATCAATTATCAATATCATTCCAATCATGATAAGCAGAAGTTAAAATAACCTTCCTCAATGATTACTTTGACATTACAATTTAACTAAAACCTGACAGATTGATCGACATATGTGGCTAAGCTAGCAAAAAAACAGTAGAACCCGTTAAGTAATTTATATGATAATATGCCTTTTATTTTACTAGTACTTGCTTTACCTGACTACATTTACAATATCAGACAACCCTGGGAATAGGAAACCACAGCACATATAATTAAAAAAGTACGACTCCACTTACCTTCTTATCATTATCGCCTACAAGAGTACAAACTCTAGCTACCCTGTCAATCGGAAAACCCATTCCATGTATTTGTCTGCACATTTCTTGGGTCTTCAAAGGCAACTTCTCCAATGGATTGGACAAACTTTCCAATCTCCTTTTACTTGTCTTGTCTGCTCTTTTATTAGCTGTTGATGGTTGTGGTTGTGTCGCCTGTGAATGTGGAGCATTTTTTGGAGCTGGACTAGCATTGTACGACCTTTCACTCATTCTCAACTTTGCTAATTCTTCATTCAATTCTTGAACAATGTCGGGTACACTGCGAGATCGTGATTTAACAGTATTATGTGATGTTGCTGCTGGCATTTCTGTATTCTCATTCGGTACAGGAGTATTATAAACAGGTGCATCTGGTAATGGGTATTGAACAGGGACATGTGGATACTGATAATAGTAGGGTTGTGGAATGTACGAAGAACCGTTAGGTGCTTGACTGATGTCTGATGCTACTGGTAACTGGCTAGCGTAATACGGTTCTACAGTTGAATATCTGTTAGCAGGGACATAGTATTGATAATTTGGTATATAAGTATTGATGTTATCTGTCTCTGTGGGGATGTAATACCCGTTAGACACGGAATAATGTTGTGGTGAATTGTACATCATGCTAGGACCTTGAATCGACTGTTCTAAGTATGCAGCTGGTAAATATGAAGTTCTTTCAACTTGCGCCTGTGATGCACAGCTAGGAATGGGGTAGCTTTGTTGTTCTGTTATATAATCCGTTGGTTGTGGACAACTTACAGTTGAATTTTTTTGAGTTTGCAACACTTGAGCTAAGAGTTCCATGTCATTTATAGTTTTTAATTCAACATTATCAAACGGACTGGACGTATCATGCTCAAAATCTCTAAATGTCAAAGTTTCTATATTAGCATTGTGTGGCATTCTAGTTATCTTATTGCTTAATTTTAAATTTTGTAACGGATCAGGATCATCAAGCAAACTATTTTCTGGGTAATTTGACTTCACCTGTATAGGTTGTAGGATATTTAATTGAGTTTCTGTAGCAACATTCACAGGCGGCAAGTTTACATTAGTGGATACATCAGCTTGTTCAGCGTTAACATCAACATTAGTACAATTATCACAGTTTTTATCAGCTTTCTCGTCGGGCGACAACGCGCTAATTTCCTCAGTACTCGGGTACGACACATCTGACACGCTCAGTTGCTTCAGTCGCTCTTCCTCTTCGGCGGCAGCTATCGCATCTAGTCTCTTTTGCTCAGCCTCCTGTAGCAACTGGAGGCGATGTCGTCTTTCATTTTTCTTCGTTTCTTTTGCATTCCTTAGTTCCTTGAGCTTTGTAAGTACGTTTTTCTCAAACGTACATGAGTAATTAGAAGCGTTAGCGCTCTCAACAACTGCCTGAGCCCTAGTAATACACTCATTAACACTATAAGGTAAATCGATTCTCGTATGTCGCTTGTATTTTTCTGATATTTTAACGGACACCTCGTCCATAAAATCATTGAAATGTGACATATCAACGTGCTGTACAGCTGAGATAACGGAGATTATCAAACAATGAGAAAGCAAAGTTTGTTTTTTGCACTTTTAAGGTTACATAGTCTTCATTCAACGTCATCACTCGTTAAAAAGTAATTTTTATATTTAAACAAATAAATACAAGGCTATTGAAATGTCTTCCATGGCCACTAAAACAATTATAAGAACTATTTATATTGTTTTTGTCAATAATTCTATTATTTTACGCGTATTTGGCAGATATAATATGTCAAACACAATATGAAAGGAAAAAAAACATCATTCTCAGCATGAAACAGCGATTAATAAGGAAGACAAAGATGGCGCGATACGATTCTTGCAAGTTAAAACAGATGAAGTATTTATTTAGTGAAATGACACATTGAGCAATACAATACAACCAAGAACCGTCAAGAACGTTGCTACATGCTACATGTCAATGTCACTTTATTTCTTGCAAAAGGAAAAAATAGGAACGCCAACTAACTGTCATGTGACTTTGAATAGCATGTATTTAATAGTTTCGTTTATTATTTTCAATAATATACAGAAACAATGGTATTTAAGATACTTGAAATTTTTTATATTAAATGAAATAACTAACTTTTTATCACTGGTTTGAAATGGAACAATAAAATTTGAAGTAGAAAAAAAGTAAAAATCACGTGTACTGTTTTGTCAAATGTCATCAGATGTCGTTAGTGTTGCTCCCTAAAGTCATGGCGGATCTTTCTCATTAGATTTTACAGATTTGCCATAATTCGTGGGTAGATTTATTAATACCGGCGTCGAAATAATTATAGGTCGATTTGTTCATAAAGTGGGAAACTAGCGACACGTTGATTTCGACACAAATACCGGCCGGAAGCTACCGAATTGGAAAAAACGTCCCACTGACGAACGTCTCGAATTTCGGCGTAGTCAAGATAAATAGAATCACTCGATTTCGACGTCGCACCATAGTTTAATTAATTTACTACGCCTAATATGACGCAATAGTCGCCCGCCACGCCGGACGCCATCGGAATTCACGGTCGGAATACAGGTCGGTATGCAAAAAAATTACTGTTGAAATTTGCCGGCGAATCTCTGCTCATAACCTGAACGCCGGCAGGGTATTGAAGCGAGAATGAACGAAGGTGTGCCGATGATGTACCACGGGAACGGGGGCTTTGGAGGCCCCGGCCAAATGTTTCTAATGGGTGGTCAGGCCGAGCGCACAACGCGTCACTACCCGTTGGACGCTCTGCAGAACCTGAGCGGCTCTCCGGGTGGCCACAACACACCCCGCCGCTGGCAGCCCCGCCGCGAACGACATCCCAACTCCAAGAATACAGACAATACAGCCTTTGGATATGACTCTGATGACTCCAGCCTATCAAGTAATGCATCAGGCTCAAATAAGTCAGGAGAGAAAGGTTAGTCTTTATATATTCTATAAAATACTAATACAGTTATTCCTCCATATAAATTGTGATTATAATGGATTCAAGTATTGAGTTAAGTTATTAAGCATTTAATATAATTTAAAACCTACCCTCAATGTTTAATTAAACAGTGTTGGAACCATTCTAGAAAGCTTTCAGAAATATTAATATTTGTGTCTGAAATACCAAGATAACAGGTTTATGTTATCAAAATCTTATTTTCATTATAAAACAAAGTGCATTGTAAAGCCAACTGCTTTTGCTTTGAATAAAGGTTTTCATTTACATTTAAACAGTTTGGGGGTATATTTATGTGAATACCTTTACTACATTATCTTATTAATTTAATTATTGATGTAAAAGTCTACTATACACTATGCCTTTGCACTTAAACTAAATGCTATCAGAATATTTATAATATAATCCTGATTCCTAACATTGTACTTACTGTATCTGAAAAATATTCAAAAATTTTCATGAAATTCTATGCTCACTTAAATCTGTTACCACAAAGTTCTCTTTCTACTTGTCTGTTTGTAGAACTGAAACCAGGTTATATGCCTTGTTGTGTGTTTAATAATAAACTTAACAAAACAAGGTAACATTTGTGCCTAAAATATTTTCAATTGATAATACAATACATTGATAAATTTGTATCTACTAGTGGTCACCCAGTTGTCGAAATTTAATTATAACTATTTATTTTAAATATTTAGTCATGTAACAACACCATCTAGTCCTCCCAATCTCAGCAGAGTTTGTATTATGGGTATGGGTACATTAAGGAACTGATATAAGTAGGTACATATTTTGTGAATACATAGACCTCATACACAGCAGTCGCATGCACTACTACTGTGCCACTGAGGCAGTCGCAATTCTATTTTTACTTAATTATAACGAATTTTATAGTCGCCTTTGAATAATTTTCGTAAAAAGGGGTATAAGCTTTGTTTTTCGCATGTGAATATTCAGATAAACCAGTTGAAAACTGATCCAATTTATACAAATTTGGTTAATAGGTATATAGTTATCAGATTGATGGCGGTTGATCAGTAGCTGTCAGATCAAAAATGATAACACATATAACTTACAACAATATTTTAAAAAGTGACAGTTGTAGGTTGTTTCTATATTTAAATTTATCTATAGTAAATTAGATATATTTTATTTTTTTATTTAAAAACAATTATTAGCATTGATAGTCAAATGTATACAGCCAGTAATTTTATACTTTCATAAATGTGCCTAATATTATAAAGGCAAATAATTGTGATGATATACAAATTTTTAATTATTTTTTACACAAAACTACTGAATAGATTAAGAGGAAAATTGCCAGTAATATACGAATTATGCATGGGTGGAACGGCAGTCAAAAGCTAGTCTAATTACACAATAACTAACTGAACCCCGCGGTTAGTTATTGTCGTACTGCGGGTAACGCTGTGGGGTGAATCTAGTCTAAAAAAAGTAGCTTAAGTTACTCCTTATATCATATGCTACCTTCCAGTGAAAGTCCTGTCAAAATTGGTCCAGCCTTTCTAGAGATTAGCCAGGATAAAGTGACAGACAAACAAAATTGCATACATATGAGTAATACATACTCGTACATGTGCATTAAGTAAAAAGCGGCTATTTTAATATTACAAACAGACCATTTTTATTCATTTCTCTAGATGTTTAAATAACTTCATACTCCTTACTCATGGCCACCTAAGCCCAAAGTGGGCAGTAGGTACCATATCAAGTTAATTTTAATCTTTTACACCTTTAATAATAACTAACTCGAACTTCATCCTCTAACTAAATCTGAGAAGAAGAGACTTTCGAGCGACAAGTCCTTGTCTTGCATCTATATTATTTCTCATCATCAGAAGATCTAACTGCTTCCTAACATTGTATATATAAAACACTAGCTGACCCACGCAACCTCGTTTGCGTCTTATATTGCCCGTCGCGTGCTCGCTCCTATTAGTAGTAGCGTGATGATATATACCCTATAGCCTACCTCGATAAATGGACTATCCAATACGGAAATATTTTTTTAAAACGGACCAGCGGTTCCTGAGATTAACGCGTTCAAACAAAAAAACAAACTCTTCAGTTTTATTATATTAGTATAGATATGGACATGGGCCTCTCTAATTGCGCGCCTCATAACTAAATCCAGCAGTAACATGCAATAGGCTGATAGGATTAAATACGAAACTAATACACTACTAGTTATTAGGTACTAGTAGTGTATTAGATATTCCTAGGAATTGTAGTACATACAACTTGTATTGGTGCTAATTGAACTTTATTCGTATCTTCACGTGGTGCACGTTTTATTTTAACGCAGATGGATTAATTTACGACAAAAAACACTATTACGCAGAACATACACGTGATGTTTGTTATCTCCTGTATAAATAAAATATAAACTTTTTCGATTGTACCCGCATCGATTGAAAACTGTTGAAATGTTAGTTTCTCTGTAATAGTACGATTAAAGCTCGATTCGGGCCTTATTCGTGGTATTATAGGCGTTGGTCAGTAATAATAGTTGCTTGACAATTGAACAATGCGATCATAATTCAGTTTTTCAACTATGATTATGTGAAATGTATGCCATGACGATTTCCATAACTTAGTGGTATTACATTAAACTGGCACTCTGGGGGTTCAATTCCCGCTCAGTACAATTATTTGTATGCTTAATTATGTATATTCGAATTATTGTGACTGTTTTATATTTATAGGTATATGAAGGTATTTACAAAAAAAAATATTACACCAGACCCATATTAAATACTCTAGTACTTGAAAGACACGTGCACAGCATTATTTTTGCTTCGTTCACACATTTCTCATAGATAGGTTCTACGAAACGATCGTAAGTTTTCATATTTTTATTTTGTTATAAAATAGATAGAAATGGGTAGAAACGGCGATGTCCACTAGGTCAGTTATTAATAAACAAAAACGCGAAAAACTAGGGTACTCTAATATAATTGTTTATTTACTATAATTTATTATCGAGTCTTTACATCGTACGTACGCTCTTGTGAGAGACGAACATTTTTCGTTTGGCACCTAAAATAAAATCTCATTGTAGAGGCGTTTTCGATTTTAAATTTAGATGTTACTACGCTGCTGTTAGTTTATACTCTATTGCTGAATCGGTAAGGTCCACAATGGCCCGCTGTGAATGACGAATCTGAACGTTATGTTAACTTCAATATTAGATAACATTGTAAATAATATCTAACTGATTTGGCCTTGGGAACGCACAGAGATAAGTAAATAAGATGTGTTGGTGACGTCGCCTTGTGAAAAATTGTTGATATGCGCAGAATAATGCCAAAAACTCGACGCGTTTCTTTATCGGAAGTAAGATCACTAAACGCGTATATGATAGTAGAGTTTTACCCACAGAACGCCAGTTGGGTAAAACATCAAATACTCAAAATTCCTGATTTAAAATAAGGTCCGATACGCGAAACGTCATTATTTATTCATTGCTTTATACTAGACTATTAAACCTTGCATGAAAGTTGACAGTTTCAGGCTACCTCGATATATACTCGTATAGTTAAAAATACACAAACCACTCTCAACCTTTCCTCGAACTCTGAAACTATTCCATTTATTGAAAATCTTTATTTATTGAAAAGTTGTGCAGAGATTGCCCTTTACATATATAGATAAGCAGATTTAAAATAATTCGAGAATTTGAATGTCACATGCTGACAACAGCCCGTTCAATCTGGTCAAATCGTCTTACAATTAGAAACAATACCTAAATGTCGTTAATCTCTATTATAACCGCTACTGTTCCAGTTAAAACTGTGTTTAACAAAAAAATTAACGGTTTACCCACCTACGCCCACACAAAAACTAAATTAGCGAGGTGAACATTCTCACTTTCAATTTTCTCGGCTAACTTTATTTTTGTCCCAACTCCCGAACGTCCCAGCTCACGATCGACGTGGGTATCATCAAGCATTCATTGCATTCTGCTGCATTTCACAAGCGCCTTCCACTACGAGAGAGACTATAGGTATCGTGACACCGACATCTATAAAGTACAGTAGTTCCCTTGCCCCCCTTTCCCAGACTATTGTTTGTGTTGCCTCATTCCAGCCTATTGTTTTGGTTGCCCTATAATAAACATTGTTGTAGCAACTCTTAGTGCGTTGTCGCCCTTGGAATATCAACTCTGAGTAGAGAGTAGGGAGGCGAAAATCAGCTCCAGAAATCTCACTGAATTGATGAAAAGTTAGGAAATAATTAAACTTTTCTTTTGTGAACTTTTCTACCTTTGTGGAATATCGTGGAAACCAAATATTGCGCTAAAGCTATTTACTTCCTTAATATCCAGTAATAAGAAAAATATGAATTCATATTTCCTCGCAAAAATGTTCCAAGGTTTTGCCCAAATAAATTATGTACGAAATAGGTCAATGGCCTTTGTCTGGGCGGACAATGTCCTACTCATCATAGTTGGCAGACGATCATGAATACAAACGTACTTTGTAGGTTTTTTCTAAGACATTCAAAGTCTATAGGATGGAAAGCGATTCCCGTAACTAATAGACGTGCATCATCAAAGACATTGTTTCAAGGGAGTAAATATTCTTTGTATTTACTTCTTAATACTTCAAAATTATTATTTTCCTCGGAAATATAAATGTTAATTGTCCCATAATATAAAGATACATTTAAGTAAAACACGTGATATACATAGTTAAATTATATTATATTATTCCTGTGTCTACTTTTAAACATTGTAAGAATTTTATGTTTTGGTATAACTGAACTACTTACTACAAGTATTTGGCCGTGAATTTCCCTGTCGACTTGACTTGAATGAATGCATTCCGTAGCAATAATAAAGACAATGAAGGCGGAAAGAACTTTGTCCCTTCTAATGACTGACAGCAGGGATTTATATACGGCGTTTATATCCATCGGAAGGAAAATTACCGTACTATTATCGTGGCCATTCCTAATCAAAGACACCTGTTGCCTTACCTTACCTTTCTACATATACGACTTGGAGTTTTTGACGCCGTAAAAGAAGCCTTACCAGATAGATTTTGAGATTAGTGGATTGTAAGAGACTTTTTATCTATACTTTGATGGGCCTACTTATTGTCTTCACACTAGACTGTCGACAAAACTAAATCGGCGAGTTCGGGACCTTCTGAATTATTCTGTAACTTTCATTGTGCGTCCACTCTAGTCAAAAACCGAACTAATAAAAAAAAAGTAAAAAAAAAATATACCTATATATAAATAGCAAATCACCCGAGAAAGTCTGCAGTTTGCGGGATGTAGTTTCTCTCAATCTACACACACTTCCCTACTCGCGATGTTCATCGCGTTGTTCCACATTTCAGTATTCGCCTTGCAATGGATGTCAACATTCTATCAGCGTACGCATTATGCTTTTACAGCATAGCGAATAATTTAAATGTCGTATTTGCACTTGTGTACTGAAATGTACGAGTATTTAGAGTGCCATCCATGAATGAGAGAAACTAACTAGTAGATTCTATCACTGTCTATTCTATTTCTATCTAGAGAAACTAACTAGTCTATTCTACCAACAATTGTCAATCGTTTTTGTTTTTTCAATAAAATACTTGAGTTTCAATTTATGCTGCTTATTTTTTGCATTCAAAATCGCAGGCTCAGTAGCTAATCTAAACATCTTCTATACATCTATACTCTCTACAAATAAATAAAATTGAAGTGCCTGTTTGTAATATTAAAATAACCACTTTGTACTTCATGCATATGTATGTACACGGTATATATACCAAAAAATTATTTTGAATTTTTGTCTGTCTATTTATTCCTGCTAATCTCTGGAACAGCTGGACCGATTTTGACGGGATTTTCACTGCTTTTATAGACTAGCAAAATTACTAACTTCTACATGGTCCTACGAGCCGGATACTACTACCATGACTAATGACAGGTGAAATCTCAAAAGTGTGACTGGTTGCTAAAACATGTAAGTCCGAAAGCCACTTAAAACTAGTCAATTTGTCTGTAGTTAATTGACTTAGGTGTTGACTAATTCAGTTATGATGCCTGAAGATTACTTCCGTGGAATAACTGAGCACGTGTCCGAGACAATATTATTTAGCCAATAGGCAATCCAAGAAGTTCGCTAAACTATTCTGACATGACCGCGCTTTTGAGGTTACACTTCAATTAACCCATATAAGCAATATTTCATTCCTGTTTCGGGGTCGGAATCGAAGCCCTGATTTCTGACCTAGCTGTCACTACCATTACATTAGGACAACAGGAAAGGAAGGCAGGATTAGGAAGTATATGTGCGTGTACTATTTTACTTCCGTTCCGTGACTCCATTAACTGTTATAGATTTACGGCATGGGACCCTGCCTGACAGGATCTTCCTAGTTCAGATAAGTCTTTCACAAAAGTGCATACATTATAATATATTATATTGTATTTACTACCTTTGTGTCCTATAGGAAACCAACAATACGTATTTAATAAAAATATAAAAAAAACTAGCTGAAGCCCCGCGGTACGACAATAACCGCGGGCAACGCCGCGAGGCGAAGCTAGTATCTTTATAAATTGTAGCCTATGTGTTATTCTGAGGTATAAGCTATATTATTGTAAAGTCTCATCAAAATCCATTCAGAAGTTTTTGCGTGAAAGAGCAACGAACATCCTCACATACATACTCACAAACTTTCCCGTTTATAATATTAGTAGGATTGTAGACCACCTTCTTCGGGTACAGGGACCAAGTGCCGGTGATTCCTCACCATACAAGCCGTCTCAACTTAGCATGAACTTGTCAAGGTCGAGACGGTTGGCTCTCAATCAATGATGATTAAATGAAATATTTGTTGTGACGTAGGCGAGGAAGTGGTTCGCAGCGCTGAGCGCACGCACTACACGGGCGGGTGGGTGGCGCGCGAGTGGCGGGGCCGGCGCGGCCACGTGGCGCGCCCGCAGCGGCGCATCGCTCCCGAGCGGTATCTCAACGGCTCCTACCCCTTCCAAGTTAAATTTACGCCTGACGATTTGCTCAACGGTCAGTATCTATACTCGAAAACATTTAAAGTAGTTATTATTCTATATTCGTCCCTAGTGTTGTCGTAAAAGCTAACTAAGAGCCCCCGCAAACTTTAAACTTTTTAATCGGATGATAGATAGATTACAACGATTCGGTATAGGCCGATCAAAAGTTTGTAGTGTGTGGGGGTCTGAAGGAGCAAAACCCTGTAGATTAACAACACTGCTAAGAGAAGCGTGCTTGAAACAAACACTATCCCGACTCCTCTGGCCAGTGTTTTTAATGCTGGGGCCACACTAAGGTTTAACGTCAATGCCCATTATCTCGATAATTATTGCGATATTTTTTACCGCATTAAAATGGGTGGCTACACTTCAACGGTCAACATGAATGCTCATTATTGGCGATAAAAACGGCATTGAATTTACTTTAATTCAAGCAAGATGGACGTCGACAGAGCTCTAGATCTCATGAGTGTAAATTTATATTATTTGACTTTATTGAATCATTACCGAATAAAAAGAAAACGGAAACAAAGAAAAAGAAGATGGTGGATGATTACTCCACTCTGACGCCATAATACGTATTTCCAGTCAAAATCGTACGATTTTGAGGCAAATCCGTCGTAAAAAAACAAATACGTCCGCTCCCGTTGCGCTCTCGATGCACACTGACAATTCGTAATGTGGCCGCTTCATCGCATCAATTCTCGCGTTAATCTCTTTGATGTACCGCCACTTGAGCTATCGCCTAACTCCAAATGGCATTGTTAATGCCATTGTCAAATTATCCCGTTAAGTTGTGGCTACACCTATGGTGAACGTCCATTATCGCGATAATTAATGGCATTTCTCATTAGTGTGGCCCCAGCATAAAAGACAAGACCTCCTTTCTAGGGACTTCTCTCTATCATTACGCAAAAAAGTCGCAAAATTACAATATTTTTCTCCATAACTCTGCTCTGAAAATGAATCGCACACATTCTTCTCTGTGTGGGACATATTCTGAACTAGATTAATTTTCTCTAAATATGTACATTTAATGACAAAAGTTACAGCTGGTACAATACTGTTGTAGTGTTATCATGAATATTCTGTAAAATGTACATATGTACATTTAAATAAGCGTCATGAATGTTTTTGTTGTGTACTTGAAACGAATTGCTAATAATAGCATGAATTTACACAAATGTATGGGTAATGATGAAACTCAAATATTGAGAAGTTAAAAACATCCCAAAAATAAATGCAGACTGCACATGTTTTGGCAAATACTCACAGATGATTCAAGATCCTTGTTTTCGAAGTCGATATAAGTGGACTGAGTTTCAAGAATAACTGGTCTTGTTAATTCCTTCCGCTCAAGGTAAATAATATTTTTGGAAATCCTTTTTTCCAGGTTCAAAATGGGATACACTGTCACAAGAGATTTGGGACAAATTCATAAAGTCACAGCAAACAGAGGAGACGTTTAGAAAGAAAATGAATCTTTGGAGATATCTTTTTATTACCATCAAGGTATGTATGAATCCAAGGAAGGGAGCGTTTAAGTATTGCGTAACGCAATTTGGGGGGGAGGGGGGGTCTCGTAAAAGGTTACGATGCGTTACAGGGGCGGTTATTTTAAGAGTTTATTAGCAAAAACTAAGGAGAAAAACAATTGTGTGTATTGTAAGCCAAAAAATTATAAAATATAAACATGACACTTGAGTGTTACGTAGCGTTTAGATAGGGGGGGGGGGGGTTCAAACAGAAAAACGTTTCGATGCGTTACTGGGGGGATCAAAAATCTTCAAAAGTTGCGTTACGTAATACTTGAACGCTCCCTAATGGCAGATGAGAGGATATATAGTATTACCACTGGTATTCTTCCCATGGGAGTTATACTAAGTCGTAAGAGCTGCAGTGCTGCTAAGCAAACTACGAAAGACAACAGCACTGTAAATAGAAGAAAACTTGACAAAACTCTAAATCAACTTGTCGCTATATAGTAGGCCGAAAACCTAAGCCGAACAGACAAACAGTGGACTTATAGACACCCTAGTCAAATTAGTTACTTTGAATCAAAAATGTACTAAATACAAACTTGTGACGTCACTTGTACTTATTGAGCAATATGTTCAATTTTTATTTAATTAAAATTTGTAAGATAAATAGAAAGCTGTAATCATTATATTTTCCGAGATGTTTTGTAACCGTATTATTTGGATTAGGCGTGTGTACAATACACACGCCTAATCAAAATAAAACGAGAAAATTAAGAAAATGACGTTGCTACTATGTAACTTTTGAGAAAGAGACAAAAAGTTGAAAAAGGTTTTAAATTGGTTGTTTCCAGACGATATTCCCTCGCTACGGGCTGTACGTGGTGGGGTCGTCGATGTCTGGGTTCGGCCTGGACTCGTCGGACATGGACCTGTGCCTGTACGTGCGGCCCGTGGACGACCTGGACCCGCGAGCGCACGCCCTCTTGCACCTCAACTACATCCTCAGCTACATCCGGAGTTTTGATCCTAGTGAGTGCCGTACTTCTTCTTTATCGTCATCCTTAGTTGGGCATAGGCCTCCTCCAAGATTCGCTCCAATAACTGTCTTTCTTTCCGCATGCAACGGCTATGGAATTAACTGAATACATTCCATTTAGGCAGTCAAATAACTAATGCTTTGTAATACATTCCTTGTACTGAAATTTGTTCATTTATATGCTTAATTTTTTTAATAAAAAATACGATAGTGCAGTTATAAAATGAAACAATATTGTGCAATCCGTGCAAATTTTTCGGCTGTTGTAATCACGTTTAAACTCGACCCGTGAACATTAGAATTTTGTGGTTAATAGTCATAATTTCATACAATTTTCCTACATTATAGTGTCTCCCAAAGGTCAACACTAAATATGTCTTAATATGATATAGCTTTTAAATTAATCTTGTCTGTAAGAAATAACTACACGCAATTATATTATTAGATCACCTAGTGAACCTCGTACGATCTCGGAAAATTGATTTCTGACTTTTTTGTTTCTTGACAACTTATCGAAAGTACAAATATTTAACAACCAACATATATATTTTTGTAATTTCTAATACTTTAAACATTCTCTAAACCTCTACAAATATTACATGAGCCGCCATTTCTACAGTGTTTTTTCTTTTTAACTTTTTTTGTTGAAAGGCGCCGAGTTGATCCAGGCGAAGGTGCCGATCCTGAAGTTCCGCGACTCTCGCAACGGCCTGCAGGTGGACCTGAACTGTAACAACGTCGTGGGCATACGCAACACTAACTTGTTGCATTGTTACTCGAGGAGTGAGTTTGTCCATTATTTATTTCACACTTACGTCATATTTATTATTTAAAGATTTTTTTCTTTTACGCCTTGGGCACTTTATCCCGTCGGAATTAAAGTATATAGCAGTGTCAGAATCGAACTGCTTCCTCTAAACTAGCTAAGATAGATAACTCTTTATTGTATAGTAACACAATGATACAATTACAATTTGTAAAATTACAATGGAAAACAAACCAAAAAAAGTTGTACAAATGGCGGCCTTATCGCGGCCTGCGATCTCTTCCAGGCAACCTCTGGATGGAATAAGGAATAAAATATACAACGTGTCCCAAAATTCAACGATAAGCCGGTACCAGAAGGTCGGCCTGCTCGTGACTACTCGTGAAAAAATATTAAAAAATAAATATCTTTTTTTTTTTTAAATTACGAAGAAAAAACTAAAATTCTTAAAAATTCACACCTCTTAAGATATTTTTAACTACCATTACCACAATTTTCCAAATATTTCAGATTTTTTTTTGTATCAGCATCCTAAGTAACACCGTTATCCATCACAATCCTTAGAAAACCCATAACACTTGTAGATTTTACACGAAAATTAATGAAAGTTTTTTCTTTTCTTCAAAACTCCTTTAAGGGCAATTTAACTCATCGTGGTGTAAAAAAAATGTATGGTCACTACTATGGCAAATGTTTTAAAAAAATTACGCATCTAACCATGAATCTAAAATGGTACAATACTTCTTGAAAACCAACCACAAAATAAAAATGCAAAAACCAACATTCATGAATTGTTTATAGTACTCACTTTTACTACCTGCGCAAAGAATGCCTGCCGTACTGCTATACAAGCGAGATTTGTGAGATATTGTAGGGTAGGAGGATTATACTATCATATTTTTGTACCTAAGTGAGATTCGAAATTATCTATCTTCTATAATATAAAAATGAATCGCTCAATGTGTTGGTAAGCGCATAACTCAACAACGCCTGGACCAATTTGGCCAATTCTTTTCTTCTCGAGCAGGCCGACCTTCTGGTACCGGCTTATCGTTGAATTTTGGGACACGTTGTATAAGAAAGAAGGGACTTAAAATACTTAATTTAAAGTTTTGTTTTGTATGTGGGTGTCGATGTAATGAATACCCCCCCCCCTCTCCCCCCCCCCCCAGTGGACTGGCGCGTGCGGCCGCTGGTGGCGCTGACGAAGCTGTGGGCGCAGGCGCACGACATCAACGATGCGCGCCACCGCACGCTCTCCTCCTACTCGCTCACGCTCATGGTCATACACTTCCTGCAGTGTGAGTCTTCCGTAACGTCCTATATAGTATACTTGGCAACTCTACCCACAGTATCAATGGTAATATAACTTTATTCTTAATCCGTTACCACATGGATCATAGATTAAATGTATGTTTAAATGCCTTGCCTATGTATATGGAAAGGTGAAATTAAAGATATGATTTGCATTTACGTGTTATATTACACTTTCTACAAAATGTTCGTTATGAATTAATATTCAATTACATAACCTAACGAGTTAAGTTAACCTAAGACGACCAGACTGTCCATATGCTCATGTTGCTGACACAGGCAGTGCCAGCGTATATAACTCGTATGTAAGCTACAGATGTAATGTTCGCAGGCGGCACTCAGCCGGCCATCCTGCCGCGCGCGAGCGAGGCGGGGCTGGCGCACGACACGCGCCGGGCGCACAACCGCACCACGCTGGCCGAACTGTTCCTGCACATGCTGCGGT
The DNA here is from genome assembly GCA_916048165.1 of Spilarctia lutea. Classification (NCBI taxonomy): domain Eukaryota; kingdom Metazoa; phylum Arthropoda; class Insecta; order Lepidoptera; family Erebidae; genus Spilarctia; species Spilarctia lutea. The sequence goes on from OU696487.1 coordinate 18,125,139, forward strand.
ACTACGCCGAGTTCCCGTGAGTTGCACTACCGCACCCTTTTTGTACTATTGCCTGCCACACCCCACAGTCACACACTTAGTTATCGCAACCCATTCGCTCATATTACAGCACCCATTTTGTCCCTATTACAGTATCCAGTTCGTCTCTACAACAGTACCCAATTCGTCTCTACAACAGTACCCAATTCGTCCCTATTATAGTACCCAATTCGTCCCTATTACAGTACCCAATTCGTCCCTATTATAGTACCCAATTAGTCAACAACAGTACCCTTTTCGTCGCGCCCAATTCCTCCCTATTACAGCACCCGATTCCTCTCTATTACAGTTCCCGATTTGTCCCTATAACAGTTCCCGATTTGTCCCTATTACAGTTACCGATTTGTCCCTATAACAGTCCCCGATTTGTCCCTATAACAGTCTCCGATTTGTCCCTATTACAGTTCCCGATTTGTCCCTATTACAGTTCCCGATTTGTCCCTATTACAGTTCCCGATTTGTCCCTATTACAGTTCTTGATTTGTCACTATTACATTTCCCGATTAGTCCCTATTACATTTCCCGATTTGTCCCTATTACAGTCCCCGATTTGTCCTTATTACAGTTCTCGATTTGTCCCTATTACAGTGCCCGATTTGTCCTTATTACAGTTCCCGATTTGTCCCTATTACAATTCCAGATTTGTCCCTATTATAACACCCGATTTGTCCCTATTACAGTTCCCGATTTGTCCCTATAACAGTTCCAGATTTGTCCCTATAACAGTTCCCGATTTGTCCCTATAACAGTTCCCGATTTGTCACTATTACAGTCCCAGATTTGTCCCTATTATAGTTCCCGATTTGTCACTATTACATTTCCCGATTTGTCCCTATTACAGTTCCCGATTTGTCCCTATTACAACACCCGATTTGTCCCTATTACAGTTCCCGATTTGTCCCTATAACAGTTCCCGATTTGTCACTATTACAGTCCCCGATTTGTCCCTATTATAGTTCCCGATTTGTCACTATTACATTTCCCGATTTGTCCGTATTACAGTTCCCGATTTGTCCCTATTACAACACCCGATTCGTCCCTATTACAACACCCGATTCCTTCCTATCAAAGCGCCCAATTTTTTCCTATCAAAGCGCCCAATTTTTTCCTATCACAGCGCCCAATTTTTTCCTATCACAGCGCCTAATTTTTTCCTACCAAAGCGCCCAATTCCTTCCTATCCCAATTTCTTCCCATTTATAGTACCCAGTTAGTCCTTATTAAAGTACCCAGTTTGTCCCTATTACAGTATCTAGGGTGTCTCTATTACAGTACCTAGTGTGTCCCTATTACAGTACCTAGTTTGTCCCTATTACAGTACCTAGTTTGTCCCTATTACAGTACCTAGTTTGTCCCTATTAGAGTACCCAGTTTGTCCCTGTTACAGTGCCCAGTTTGTGCCTATTACAGTACCCGTTCGTCACTACGACCGGATCAATCTTATATTTTTTCTGGGTATATTTGATTTGGGTTTAATTCTTTTGTACTTTCGCGTCGACATATTATTAAGGTTTATTATTTATTGTACCACATTTTCAAATGTGTACGTTCCGGATCCTAATGTTGTATTTTAAATTAATTTTACTATTGACTTACCCGATTAGCCTTGATGCAAGTTCAACAGTCCTCGAGTGCCCGAATTCGAAATACAAATAAAATATTGCGATTTATCTGTTCAACATTATGGTGTGGAACGCATTTGAGTGCATGATGGTGTGAGAGCGAGTCGTAATGCGTGCGTGTGTCGCGTGTGGCGTCAGGTACGACAAGATGGCGGTGTCGGTGCGGCTGGGCGCGCGCGTGCCCGTGGCCGAGTGCCGCGCGGCCCGCGCGCACAAGAACGACCCGCACCAGTGGAAGCTGCTGTGCGTCGAGGAGCCCTTCGACCTCACCAACACGGCGCGCTCCGTCTACGACCCCGACACCTTCGACAAGATCGTGGCCACGTTCCGCGCCAGCCACGAGCGCCTGGCGCGCGGCCTGCGCCTGGCCGACGCCTGGCCGCAGCCGCGCCGATGATACCCCGCCCCCACCGGCTCGAGGGGTGCCCCGACTCTTGTACGGATATCGCTCCCCACTGAGAACCGACGGACTGGCCGTGCCATTTTTTCTGTTCTCGTTGCGTTTATATTAAGTTTATATTTTATTTATAGCGGCTTTGGTATCATTTTAAACGAGAAGCCGGAGTTTTCTCCCCGAAACGATGATGTTATTTATATTTTATTGTATTTAGCGCCGACCCGAATCGGCGCCGGCTCGCGCTCGCCGTGGATCGGCCGAGCGAACGAACCGAGGCGCGAGCCTCTAGCGAGTCGTCGCAATAGGTGCACCTTAAAAGTAGAAATTTGACGATCGCGGCCCCGATCACGTTTAAAATTACAAAGTGAAAATGATAACGGATCGTTCCACTTTCGATCGTCTCCAGAGTGTTATCTTTAACTAGTATAGTCATCGGCCAAAGACACTGGACATGTATCATGTATCTGTACAGCGATGTAGTGTATAGGAAGGAAGCATCGGGTGCGAGGTCGGGCCCGAAGTGCGGGGCGAGGCCGGCCGCCGCACGCACAAGACTGAGCCCTGCAGGGCGCGGGCCCCCGGCCCCGGCCCGGGCCTGGCCCTGGCCGCCGTCCGCGGGCCGCCGGCCGCCGGCGCCTCCCGCGGCAGTCGCTGGGCGCGTGTAGTTGAGAGCGAGCGACCGTCGCGTAAGAGGCGCTGTCCTGCCTCGACGGGCGTCCTATTAATTTTTATTAAATATTTATTATTGATTATTTGTAAGTTATTTAATAAATGTAAATAGTAAGAAATAAAAAAAAAATACAGAAATATTCGTTAGGGTCGTGTATGATTTTATGTAAATAGTATTTTTGTGATGAGGAAAGAGCAAATGACAAAAAATATATATTATATAGATAGTGTGTTGGTATGCATGCTTCGCGCGGACGAGCCAGGTCCGCCGAGCCAGCCGCACCGAGCGGGAGCGAAGCGCCACATCCCTGTGATACGTTACGAGAAGAAATTATACGAGTGTGCGTGTACGGTGTTCGTGGCATCGTTTAAAGGTGCTATTATTAGATATTTCCTCGAATAGTAGACGTCGGCATCCGCGAACACGGCCTCCGGTCGGGCCGGGCGGGAGCGACCGACCAAACATCGCCCGCCTCTCCGACCCCGGCGCTCAGACCGAGAGCCCCGCCCGGCCCGGCCGGCTGTCTACGAGTGCGGCTAACTTATGGTGCTAAATTATTGCGTTGCCTTATACTTGGCGCTAGGCTGTGCTTATATTACGTAACGGTTGTTAATCATCGCGAGGTTACCGAAGGCTTTGTCTACCTGAGACAGGTTGTGTACATGTATTTATGCGCTAGTCCCGTTGGCCCCCGCGCACGAGTCGACTGCCGGCAGCTCGTTTGACTGAAATAGTAATATTCGTCCAGCAAGTATTATCGGATCTCACCGAATCGATAACGTTCAACGCCTTCGTTAACCTTCCCGAGCTAGGTTCTAATAAATAATATACAATAGTTGAGTGAATAAGTTGTTACGTTGTAAACTGCGATGGTCCAAAGTCGTGTTACATACAAGATCGTGTCAAAATTCGTTTTCGCCCCACCGCTTTCATTTTGTGCGCGATTTATAATGCGAGTGTAATGCGTAAAATAGTATTTAGTCACGCTCTTGTACTCGACAGAATTCCTATGTTAAATGTGAGGATACTAACAATGCATATCTTTATAAGTAGAATGTATCAAATATTACCTGCGCGAGTTAGGAATTCTGCAACAACCACCGAGTCACGTGGCTCGAACGTCGAGGCGAAGTGACCGTTGATTTGTTATATACACCGTCACAAGGCTAGATAGCTTATGCATGAACTCGAATCAATCCTGTTGTATACCGTGTGTTGATATAAATGTTATATTTCCGTAGTTAGTGAAATGAATGCGATAGTGCGACACGATGTATGTGGTTGCACGGAGCGGTTCTGAGCAGGCATCATCCGATATGTTCCCACCGATGCCTCGCTACTGTTGAGCGGTTAGGTTTACAATAACTAGCCACTAGAACTAGGTGTAGACGATAAATTGTTAAGTTTTGTTTGTGATGTCGTTGTAACGTTTCACCATCTGGACGTTGTCCGCGGTAGCCCGAAGCACTGACACTGTTTGATGTAAAATATAAACGCCTGGCTATTTTATATCGCGTTATGTATAAGTTTTATAAAGAGATTTTACATAGAGGCACTTTGCCGCGCTGAATAATTAAAGTACAATAAATAATTTTAACGAGTTATATATAGTATATATATCTATATAAGAAAACTGATTAGAGTTACAAATAAAAGTGTCTCTCAAAACTGTTTAATTTTTTGAAAAGTTGTAAAAAAATCGACACTCAAAGAACAAAAAAAAAAGATATAAAATTGAACGCCTAAAAAATAAAATTAAAAAATCAAAAAAAAAAACAAAAAATACAAAAATATAAAAAAATCAAAAAAAAAATAAAATTCTTGAAAAAATTTTATTTTGACCTTGTCAAATTTTATCGCATGTTTTGTTTGGCTTCCATCTGCCTCGTAATGAACTGTTTTATACAGAAAATAAAAAAATCAATGTATCATAGATATTTATGCTTTTTAACGAAATGTTATTATTGTTATTAAAAATATCAAAAGTCAATTGTAAATCTCTGAGGTTGTTTTGAAATAAATAACTTTAGAAGATATTGTTCATAACATTAATGTGTATAATAATTATTGACTTATCAAAAGTTAATATTATTTGCCCAATGAATATAATCTCATGTCTTATGTATTGTAATGTATTTAAAACATAAACACACAAAAAATTATCTCAGGAGCTACATGATATAGTTTATTGCTCAAAACGCTGAGGTTTACTCGAGAACCCCGCGGTATAATCACAGTTTTAGAAGGCAGGTAGACGGAATTGTCCACATCGTTTAAAATTACAATTGAACACCCTAGAAACGATATTCCATTGTCAACCTTTATCAATGCAACGTTTAATAAAGGCTTTTTATATCAAATATATATTTAACATCATTATACATATTGGTGCTGTTGCTACTTATGAGGTTGACTCGAACCGAACGCGGTTGAACAACCATCGACTTGCCCGCACCAGCCTCATAAGTTGAAATAACGCCATTTGACGCGGAACCTTGTTTGCTTTATCTATTGAAGTATTAGCAGTTGTCAACAGGGCGACACCACTTCTGCGGAGACGTCCCACATTTGTTTGTTAACATTGGCAGTTCTCTATTATAATGTTTTATATTTTATCAAAACGATGACGTCTTTTGTTAGTACAAGTTGAATGTTTGCTAAATAATACCATATCGGATTAAAACTGTGTCGAAAACGTACTTAACACAATGCGGTTCAAAGAAATAAAATGCAAAATTGTTGGTGTTTTGTAAAGTTGTTGTTTCGCACCAGAACTTTAATGAAAGTTATAATTGATCAAGTATGTAAATTGTATCTATTGTATATTGAATCTGTGTGACCATGTATTATATTTTTGCTTGTGAGAATGGTCTTGTTTTATAAACATATATTTTGTCACGTTTTCGACAATTTTTGGCTTGTGTTGCATTTTATTTTTATTGAACACGAGCAGATTTTTATCTCCTTATGTACAAAGAAATTATTGTAAAGAAAATATTCTGTAAAAGTTAAATATATACAACTGCCAAATTGAAGTGTATTATTATTCCCAACTCTACTAGAATTAAGGTAAGGTTACCAGCAACACGGGGTTGGAGAGGGCATGTATAAAAAAGGGTAGGTACTTTGGCTACCATCAAAGCTTTTAATTGCGACAACACAAATTATTATTTTCATCCAGTAACTGACTAATTCTAATATTTGGCGATAAACAACAATAGAGAATTAATTAGTCATGACAAATTAATGTTTTTAGCTAACTAATTCGCCGAAATGTGTGTGCGCACATTTCCGGTAGTAGTGTGCAAACTTTTGTTTATAAACAAATTACGATAGCCGCGTTCGGAGGTTCCAAAATAAAGCAATTTATAATATTTAGTAAATTTAATTAAATGCTAATTTTACAATGTAATAACTTAGAGCTAACTAGGCTAGTGATTCCACCTCGAAGTGTGAAGCCAGAATCTTCTTATAAACTAATTTTACAAAATAAAACCTATAGCTAACTAGCCTAGTGATTCCGCCTCGAAGTGAGAAGCAAGAATGAATTTAAATTAGGTTTCTTAAATTCAGTTGAGGTCCAACGTCGCCATTCTTATCTTAGCATATTCCGCAGATGTCAAGTGCCGTGTGAGACGTTTATGGATACGTAACATCGTCCTTATAAAAAACACATTCCACAGACCTTAAGTGCTGTGTGACATGTTTAGGGATACGTAACACCTTCCCCCGAAGAGCAGCCACCACCGATGTATTTAGTAGTAAATTAAGGTAGGGGCTGATTTGCTCTTGCGCGTGGTTCTTAAAGAGCATATGTTTCTTGTAGTTTCATATGCGTAATATAATTTTGCTCTGAAGATGATCTTCTGATGTATTGTAAGGTAGAATACCGATGACTATGTACACGTTCATCATTACTACAAAAAGTGAGGTAGTGTGATATATCCTGGCATAATCTTATTCAAGATTGATGGTGCAAGCCTTGAGATCTTTATATTGGTGGCGTGAAAATAAACCAAGTTTATAGAGTTAAACTTGAATGTGACTTTAGATACGCTGTAGTCAAATTTTTAGGGCAGGTAGCGTATCTTTGACTCTGGAGATACTAAACCCAACTGTTTCCAGGTAGTGCCTGTAGTATAATTTTGAGGATGATTTGTAGAAGATGGACCACAGCAGCGATGTACTTTTACAAGGACAAAGAATCTAATGATATAGCATCTGTTGCCGAGTTCTTGGTAGCTCGCTGGCCCATCGTGATAGTGCCAGAACTGCAAGTACGTTTCCTTTGTTGACTGGAGATGGGTTGATGTACGGAATCCTGAGACTCTGTTTTTCTTTTCGTAAAAACTAGTTACTAGTCTTCGGGCATTCAGCCTCTATGTGCTTGAAATCTTTCTAATAGATAGTTAGGAATAGGGACGACGGAATTAGGATTTTGTGGTTGTTATTGGCCATTAATAATAAATTACTTATATAAATCATATATGTAACGTGTAAAAATTGGAAACGTATAAACTATAACTATCTCAGTATCTACGTAGAATGATCCTAATCGTATTTTATCGTAATATGTCCTATATAATATATCTAGATTTACCATTCAGACTTTGAAGTTGTATCTTCTAAGCTATTGGTAGTTATAGAAGCAGAATTATTACCGGGAGCGTTCTATAACAATTTATAGTACCTATTTTACTAATAATATAAATGTGAAAGTTTGTTTTTTTTTTTTTCGAAAAACTTCTAAACTGATTTTTAAGACATTCTTCAGTAATATAGCTTAGACATCGGAATAATATAATAAGTAAAAATTTTATTGAGATATTTTATAATTTGGTCATAATCTAAGTAATACGAGTAGGTATAACGATAACTGTGAAATGTGCCGGAAAAAAAACAGCCCTCTGAGAGATATCTTGGCATGCGCTGCCCAAACCGTTGGAGCTACATGATATTCATGATAATAATGTGCTGTAGTTTATTTTTTATTTAAAATAGTTCTATCTAATAAAGGTACGCGACAGCATAAACGAGTATTTATCTCTTATGTGAAATTCAGCATATCACAAATAATGATACAAAAACACAATTCAATTGGATATTTTTTTTTTTACTTTGCAAATTTTAAAATATTTTTTCTAATTCTTATGAACATTGACATATTTTTCGCTTTCAATGTTTAATGTAAATTAATTCTGTCCTTTATACCAAGCAATTCGGACAAATATTTTAAAAGTTATACCGATAAGATTGAACTAAATAAAGCGCCATTGAACGACTACTACGAGGGAGCATGGCGCGAAATGTGCGCGGGCTGAAGGGTAGCTCATGCAATGCCAATGGTAGTAAAAGTTGCGAAAGTAATCAGGTCTATTTGTAAGGTTAGCCGGCTGTACCGATTTTCATGAAATTTGCTATAGAGATACTAGATGTGAGTAAATTTGTAATAAAATATTGATTTTCGGGACAATATTCAATTTCAGGCTCTCTGGTTGTATTACAATTAGTTATTAATATATTTTTTTTTTTTTACGAAAGTCAGTAGGTACTTAGGTCATGAATAAATTAATATATCTCAGTCACATTTTCTTTGTCATATATGGTAGCTTAACGTCAAACATATTACGGGGTCAAAATGTCTTGTTATTTATTCTATGGTTTTACATTTTTTAAAACAGCGTTTTCTGTTATCAGCGCTAAATTAGATTACTCGCGGCTTAATGCCATACTAAAATGTGTTACTACTAACTCGTCGCATAAATTATAAATCGTGTTAACACATGTGGGTTACCGTCGAATTCAGGTAATGATCTGTGAGACTTATAGATAACATCTATGTCCTACTGATCTATTGTAATATCTAAATTCCTATATTCTATATCTATTATATAGAATCTATATATCTCTATTAAGCCTATCGTTTCGCGATTCCCTATGGAAATCTTAATGAATTAAATTACATACAAAAAGAAATCTTAAACTATACGCACGATTGGATAGTTATATGGATATATGAATTGAAATATAAGTATATAATTAATATAATTAAGATTTATATTAGTTTGGAAATATCTATAAATAAATAATTATGTATTACTTAAGGGATAGGAGAGCAAGGACTTGAAAGATTCAAGGACTTACAGAATTGTCTTCGTTTTGGACGAATCGATGTCTAGATTCTCCTCTGGACTGCTGCACCGTAGGTTCTGGATATCCGACGAAGGCTGAAGAGCTCAACCAGTGGCGTCACGATTGGGAGCAAACGATTTGTGGATGCTGGAGAACTATCGCGACACGCACTGACTCGAATATCCTGCCGACTGCGCCAATTACGATAGCCGCGTTCGGAGGTTCCAAAATAAAGCAATTTATAATATTTAGTAAATTTAATTAATTGCTAATTTTACAATGTAATAACTTAGAGCTAACTAGGCTAGTGATTCCACCTCGAAGTGTGAAGCCAGAATCTTCTTATAAACTAATTTTACAAAATAAAACCTAAGTATAGCTAACTAGCCTAGTGATTCCGCCTCGAAGTGAGAAGCAAGAATGAATTTAAATTACGTTTCTTAAATTCGGTTGAGGTCCAACGTCGCCATTCTTATCTTAGCATATTCCGCAGATGTCAAGTGCCGTGTGAGACGTTTATGGATACGTAACATCGTCCTTATAAAAAACACATTCCACAGACCTTAAGTGCTGTGTGACATGTTTAGGGATACGTAACAAACAGAGTTGCGTCAATACAAACTCATCTGTCCAGAAAATCTAAAAAAAGATGGCCGCCCTTCAAAATTTTCTCGTACAAATAAAAAGAACACCAATTATCTCTTAAAATATAACCTGAGGACAACGGATTAAACGTAAGGTTTTAGTAAGAAAACTGTATAGTTTGCGTTAATTTGTGAGGTTGACTTTAGTCGGTAAAACATTGGGCCCTTTACTTACTTCTTAACAATTGGATTGTCTCAATTTTTTTTCAACTAATTCACAGAGGTATTGAACTAAAATATTAATTAATTTAATCAATTAAATTATTAACTAAAGTCTTAGTTACGTATTTGTTCAGATAACTGCATTTTTTGCTGAATCTTCCGTAGAGACGTTACTGAACTGTGGGCCCTATATTATGCCGCCGTAAATCTATAACGTATTCTACAGTTTTAGGAAATTCTTTAATAAAAATACACTTGGAACATACACTCGGCCGTCGACGAGTCACTTCAAGCCCGCGAACATTTAGTTAAGACAAGATACATTGTGTGAGTTGAACAGTTGATGAATATGTAACTTAGACAAAAACCGAAGGTAGATTGATCAGTTGTGTTGGTGTGTTGGTCAATTTTTAATTGTATAAACAATTAACGATTAACAATTGATTAATTGTGAAATGACACAATAACAACTAAAAATTTATCAATTGTTAGTTATTTTCGAAAAAAAATATCAAATTTTACCTCATATCAGTTTTAGTATTGTGCACTTGCGTGTGTGTGAAATATCAAATATATAATAAATTCATATTGGTACTTTGTACATGTAACATCTGACAATAATGGCGTAAGCTGGTGACATAAATAATCAAAATTATTATACGCATGAATCAAGTACATAGTCCAATATATTTACTACAGTTACGGTAGCATAAAAACTTTAGTTAAAGAAAGTATAAATTGTTTTATTTTCATCGTCGTATTCGTAATTTTGGGGATGAAGGAGGAGTTGGGGTATGGGCCTCCGGTATCCTCACTTACTCGGTGAAACACAGCACAAGCGCTATTTCACACCGGCTTTCTGTGAGGCCGTGGTGTCACTCCGGTCGTCCATGCCGAAGCGTGGCTCTCCTACGGATAAATTATTTAATAGTAAGGAATGTGTATAATATACATAATATTGACTGTTTAAGTGTTTGATAAATAATGATAATTTACATAATAAATACAAATGCCGTCAAATACGTGTACTAAGTCACTACACTTTCAATGACATACACAGTAACTTGCAGGACTTATTCAGACCATCGTTCTCAACAAATTCCCCAAAAAGTTAATAGGCTTATGTCCATTAAGAGTAAATATACTGGTTAAGGGTTTATAATGATTAATTATGTTATGGAGAAAATAGCAAACAATTTTAATTATTAAAAGCGTTTAAGATTAATAATATTTTTCAAAAATAAATTTCGTAAAATGTAACCTTTAGTCACGTGATAGTGAACACCAATCAAAAAGCGTGACGTCACGCCATACCCATCAATCGTTTTTTTGACGTTTCTAGTATAGCTACAGATTCTTGCTTGTATAAATTTTGGTTTTTAACACCTAATATTAAGTTCAAACAGTATTTGCTAGTTATATTTTGAAAGAATTTACCATGGAATTTGGATTCAGGAAAGCAGACAATAATAATTTGCCCAGAATCGATGCTTGGAAATTTTTTCGCGTCGAACGATGACTTCTGGTTATCTGAATTTCGCAATGTTAAAACTTCCTTGTAAGTATAAAATATTCATTATAAGCTTAAATGCTATGTAATATTTCATTTCGGTACACAATAACTTAATGTTTTGACGTACATTTTGCAAGATAATTATTACCCACTGATTTTGAGTTTAGATTTACGAAGTATGAAAAAATGCACAATAGTAACAAACTTTTAATAATTTCAGGTCTTCACGAGCTTCATATGGAGATGACGCTATAAGTTATGTCCAGCTTAAGCGTGACGGAAAAATTTGTATTGTAAAGTGCAAAATATGTCCTGAACACAAAGTTCACGCAAAATTATATGGATGCACACTGGTTGTTGATGAAGAAGAGGATATTATTAACTCCGTTCAGTGCCAAGACTGCGTAGCTTCACAGGGGGGATGTAAACATGCAACAGCATTTCTTATATGGGTTCATCGCAGAAGTGAGGAACCATCATGCACTTCAGTGGAATGTTATTGGAGAAAATCAAAATTGTCTAGTGTTGGTAGTAGCCTAAAATATATGACAGCAAAAGACTTCTCCGAGGGCAGGCCCATGTTGCCTGCAAATTCATCTGTTTCGATGAAGTTTTTGGAAGAGGGACATAAGAGAAAAATTAATAACTGTGAACTTTTAAAATGTCAAACCACTTATTGTCAAAGCGAAGAACAAACCCTCTCTATGCATCAACTTATATGTAATTTTAAAGAGAAATGTGTTAATGCGTTTTTAAAAAAAATCACATATCACCTTCATTAATACAGAGAGTTGAAGAAAAAACAAGAGAACAATCTAATAGCAGCCTATGGTTTGAACTAAGGTATGGTCGGATTACGGCTTCAAAAGCCTTTGAAGTTAGCAGATGTAAGACTACCGATGGCACACTTTTATCGCTCATAGGTGGTAAAATTCCAGACACTACTTCTATGAAATGTGGCCGTCTTCTAGAAGATGAGGTAAGAAAAACAGTGGAAATAAAACTGAAGAAAAAGATAAATAAGTGTGACCTGATTTTAAATTTCAAATATCCAATGATTGCTGGTTCCCCAGATGGAATATTTGATGATGGCATAATCGAGATTAAATGTCCTGTTAATCACAACACCTCTAAAAATTATATAGAAAATGGAAAAGTTGCAGAAAAATATTATGCCCAAATGCAACTTCAAATGTATTTAACAGAAAAGAAAAAAAAAATCTTTTGTATAGCGGACCCAGATTACAGTGAAAATCAAAAAGTGATGATTTTAAGTGTGCCATTAAATATTGAGTATGTTGAGAATTTAATTAATAATAAACTATTAAACTTTTGGAAAATTAATGTGTACCCATTGTTATATGAAAGTGTGGAACTCAAATAAAAAAACAATCTTAAAGTTTGCCTTACATTTATTTTATTAAAGAATCTTGCAAATTAATTAATGCACATGCTATGGTTATTATATCGTCAAGATTTTTTACAAATTTGAATGTGATACATGCATGTGGTCTAAGTATAAAAAAATTACGTAAGCACCTAATAAACCTCTCTATAAGAATCCTCAAGCTGGCAATCTGTTTAGTTAACTTTGCTTCAGTTTTATCACTTTTTTCGTATTTCTCCATTATTTGGCACATATATAAATAACTTGTTTGGAGTTTTTATAGTCGTGCTATGACACTGGGGCACTGTACAGTACTTGTAATATGAGAAATTCATTTTTAAACTATAAATACACTATAACGTACAAAAACACTATGCTAGCTTTCCAATTACAGAGCATAGTGCGACTCAGTGGCGCACAATGCCGAATTATGCTGATGCTCAATTGGAACGTGAATTAGTTTTCAAATGCACCAGCAGAGTGCGCTAAGTTCAGTGTTGAAAAAAAAAAAATATTCAGAGTTAGCAATAACCTCATTAATTTGTAAACAAAGTGGTATACATAAAAATTGGTTGAAAACTATTTACGGTTATTTTAAGTAATTTGGATTTTGATAATTACATTAACATTTGTTTGTTTTGAGTAATTTTTTTAAATGAGTTCTAAAAGAATTATATACTTTTTAATTGAATCATCTTACCCAGATGATAGTGATGATGATTTATCGAGTACTCCGAGTTTAAATCAATCAATTAGTTCATTATCAAGTGATATATTTATTGAAAATATATATGATAATGAAACTGATGAGTTATTTGAGCCATTGATAAAATATTTGATGACAGGTTGTCGAAAGCAAAGAGTAGAAAAATATCTCAATGTAGTAAAAGCTTGGACGGATGCTGAATTTAAAGAAAATTTTCGATTGTCGCGAACTCAAAAGTATATTTCTGTAAAATAAATTTGTTTATAGATTCGAATTCTAAAATGTAATTGTATTCACATTTTAAATGTGGAATATAAATAAAAAAGTCAATGTTTGTACCTTCATCCATACTTATATTTATTTTTTTAACACAGTTTGAATTAACTTTGATTATTTCGAAAAAACTGCAACGAAACGAAAGCTTTAAAAATTTTTTCAACAATAAATAATATTACTAACGATAATATATAAATAAAACATTTTGATCAATGCCACCTTAAAGAAAAAACACTTGTTAATTTTTGTCACTGAGTTGGTATCGATTGCACGCATCACGCAAAAACACTACTTTTGAGAGTGCTCGATTGTGCGACGCGTTGCTGTAGTTGAAACATTCAACGTTAAGCATTATGCCGCATAATGCGCTCTAGTGCTGTAATTGGAAAACTAGGTATGGCTCTTTGATTTGTAACGTAAGGTGTGACGTCATACAAGACGCCATGATAGTCTTGTGCGTTTTATAAACAAAATTAAATCTGTTTTTAAAAACGCGATATTTATCATGTAAACGCTCGATTAAAAAAAAATAAACCTTTTATTTTGATAAAATGCATAATAAACTAAAGTATTAAGCAGTTATTAAAATTTAGTCAACTAGCCTAAAAAATATTAAAATGTTAATTGCGATTATTTTAATTGTGTTTTTAAATTGATGTGCATTCATATAAATAATTTAATTGTAACACGCGATCAAATGTTTAGTTGTGACTAATTCAATTGTAATTATTTTAATATCACTAACTTTTTAATCAATTGAATAGTTAAATACAAAAATAATTGATTAATGCCTAACACTGGTTGCCAGGGTTAGAATGCAGGTAGTAGTGCTCGATGCGTCTGTGTGCAAGTAAAATTTAAATGTGGGTGATCAATCACAAATTATCACACTTGGGGACTACAGTCTTAAGGCGCGTTGGTAAAATTCACCTAATTCACGGGTAATCCAATTTGATGTTTTGTTAAATATAACTGACTCATCGCACTGCTAAATTACACAACCATTAGTCCAGGTGACTAATTTTCCCAGGTTTATTAGCAATTTGCGGGCTTTATACTACAAGCCATTTAATCTTTCGGATGCGCGAACGGGTACTTCCGGTTACATGCACCGTGCGGCGAAATTGCAAAATTTTGCAGCACGGTGCATGGTGTACGAAAATGATCAAATCTTTTCAAAAACAATGCTCGGTGGTTATAAAAGTGATTATTTTTCAAAAGATGGATAACAAGCGTACATGGTTATGCCATATTTTATTACTAAACTAATGTTATCGCTTTATTATTTACTTACAATTGAGCCAAGTATTAATTTACGCACCTATTGTGTTAATAAACATGATTTTAATATTTTATGTGGTTTATTATTCATTTTACTTATTATCCTCATAAAGTTCGATAACTAAGCTATCTACTGATATAAAAAACACTATAACTGCAGTAAAAATTCATTGAGAAACATATTTGTAAAAATCACATTTCGCTGTCGAGATATTCGCCATTTTGTCACTTTACAATCAAACTATTATTTGCGCCGAACACCAAATTACGTAGTATTTATATGAAGAAATAGTGTTTTTTAGTTAAATAATTTATTTTTTTAGTTAACTAGTGCAAAAGACAGGAACAATACATAAAAAAAACAACCTATTTATCAAGTTATTTAAAAAAAGGACTCGTTTGCTAGACCAGTTTTCATTTATTATTTTTAAGTTCTGAGAATTCTCTAAACTCTATGAAAATGACTGAATGCTAAAGAGAACAAACTGATCGTTCCATTATGTGACACACAAAGTCTATGGTCAATACAAAATAATTTAGTAAAACAAAGATCAGTTTACGTCTTGTTCATTGTCCGTCACTACTGTGTATGTGTGGGTGTTAATAGTTCCGGGACTTCCCGCTAGGCTGCGTGCAAACACGAATCAACGGCGATATACAATTTTAAGTGGCGTGCTATTGGAGAGGCCTATGTCCAGCAGTGGACTACGATACGCTGATGATGATGTAGAACAGTAATGGCGTGGGAGCCCTGTGTATGTGTGCGTCTAATGTCGCTCGTCCGCTCGGTAATCGTTCGGTAATGCCGCACCCGAGAGGTTAAACCATTAGACCATGAGGTCAAAATGCAAATTGAACCTTTTTTGACAATTGGATTTTTTAAATTAGACAATCAAACGCGCGCCTACATTCCAATTCATATTTTGACAGTAAGTTTTTTTAGGGTTTAGGTATGTAGTCAGGGACGCACGCCTCGTCATCCCGGCGCTGTCCTTAATGTTAGGTAGTAGTAGTAGATTCTAAAGGAACATTCTCACACTCCTTCAGTACAAAAGGAGGATCCTCCGACCAGGCGAGGGTACCACGTCCAGCGGGTTGCTACCGAACGGTGGATGTTGGGAAATTGTCATCATCTTCCTAGCCTTGATTATTTCCAAGATTATTAATGATCGGCCATCAGTTCAGCCGGTTTTACCTACTTGTTGTATATAATAGGTCTTTACCTATGAAATTGCGTTTCTTCAGTACTGGTCATTTCAAATAAAAAAAAGTTTGTAATGGCTCTGTATTCTAAATTCAAATTAATTTTGTTTTAAAACCATGACATTCTATTTACAAACTCAGTCTTTTGTTTTTTGATTAGCGTTGTATTTTCATTACATTTGAACATTTTTCGTCATAATGGATACTTTAAAAATTCGTGTAATTATGGAATATGAGTTCCGTCGTGGCACCAACGCGACACAAACGGCACGTAACATCAAAAACGTTTACGGAGAGAACTGTACAAACGAACGCACAACCCTTTATTGGTTTTCCCGGTTCCGTTCTGGAAATTTTGACTTGAAAAATGAAGCTCGTGGTCGTCCGGAGACTTTGGTTAACAATAATGAATTAAAGGCGATTGTGGAAGCTGACGAAACTCAATCTACAGCTGAGCTAGCAGCAGCTTTTAATGTAAGCATCAAAACAATATTGATCCATTTGCGACAAATTGGCAAGGTAAAAAAGCTTGATAGATGGGTGCCCCACGACCTTAACGATCGCCAGCGCAACGTACGCGTCGAGACCTGCCTCTCGCTGCTCAACAGGCAAAGAAATGAAGGAATTTTGAAACGAATAGTTACGTGCGACGAAAAATGGATTCTGTTCGACAATCGAAAGCGCTCACCAAGTTGGTTAGACCCTGGTTCAGCACCAAAGCAATGCCCTAAACCAAAAATGACCCCTAAAAAGGTGATGGTCACTATTTGGTGGTCTAGTGCGGGTGTGATTCACCACAGCTTTTTACAAAACGGCATGAGCATTAATGCAGATGTGTACTGTGAAGAACTGGAGAGAATGATGGAGAAGCTTGCACATCTGCAACCAGCTTTGGTCAATCGGTCGTCCCCACTGCTCCTTCACGACAACGCGCGACCCCATACTGCGCAACAGACAGTCTCCAAGCTGCAAGAGCTGGGGTTGGAAGCTCTCCCTCATCCGCTATACTCACCAGACCTTGCACCTACCGACTATTACTTTTTCCAAAATTTAGACAACTTTTTAGTGGGTAAAAAATTCAATTCCCGAGAGGCAGTACAAAATGCCTTTGAAGAGTTTGTTGCCTCCCGTCCAGCTGATTTTTACAAGAAGGGCATCAATAAACTGCCAATGCGTTGGCAAAGATGCGTCGATTGCATGGGTGATTACTTCGAATAACAGAAATAAAAAAGTTTGAAAAAATAAGTACTTTCACTTATTGCATACAAAACGGCAATTTCATAGGTAAAGACCTAATATAAGAGTGCAGATGAGTGCAGATATCAGATGATGAGCGCTCATCGCGCGTTAAACTTTTATCAAGTGTTTATATGGTGTGCGCTTGGCAGACGTTGAACGCGCTTTGTCACAGCCGCCCTGGTTCAGTTTGAGTTCTACATTTGTTGAAAATGGACGAATGGAATTTCTTCTCAAGCCCTAAGTTTTTCTCTGAATAATCGCTACCGTCATCATGTCCCATATCGCTGGACGTTTTTTTATTGCGGATAATTTCTGGACCAACTGAACGGAACCCTAAAATACGTTTATCCGCGTCAAAAGCGGCCGCTCAATAGAACGACTCGACGATTACATAGAAAAAAAAACGACGGGTTGCACTCCGGGAGTGCCGGCAGAAGTGAAAACTTGAATATTAACGTTGTGCATTTTTGATATTTTGGAATGGTTAGAGAATAATTTTGTACGAATTGCTTTCATTATCAGTATAAAAGTACTATTATTTATGTGGTGGAATACAATATTCATTTATTGCGCTATCGTACACAAACATGACAATTTATATTACATACACACACGAACATTCGCGCAAGCGCCCTGCGCCGCCTGTCCTCTCTCCATCAGTCTTACGAATTTTCGATCAGGTCACGTGACCTGACGCGAGTTTATACATTTTTACCCATTCCAAAAAAGTACACAGCGCCGCTAAAGAAGTTTTCACTGCAAAAAATAGTATAGACACGCGCGATAGCATGTGTGCTCCTTGAATAAAATTACATGAAGTTGTAACCGCGCGTTAAGCGCTCATCATCTGAACATGGCCAAGTGGCAAGCGTTTGACATACCGTCTCAAAGCCATACTATTATTGGTGGTATAGCGGATCAAAAATAGTATATTGTAAAAGTAAACAATTTACCTGGGGGATTCATAGGGAATTTTCGTCCACACTTTAGCCAGGGGATCATTTTGGATCTCCTTCCTAGCCGATCTAAGCAGAGGATGTAGTGGACGCAATAGTTTCGGAGCTTATAAGAGGAAAATGAAACGGGAAGCTAAAGTATCAAAAACGAGATGTCAAAGTAGATTTTCCAGTTCACAGAAAGCCATTCTGTTATTTTGACAATTTGCAATCCACTTTTCATTTGACTCTTGATCTTGTGCTCCCGAATGACCATAAAACTTGTTTGTTTCAAGGAAATCAGTTGCAATTAATACAAACGGTATTTTTGTCATTATTTTATTGACATTAATCTCCAAAGTACAGTTTCAAAGAACAAAAAATAAAAAAATGTGGTTTCACAAAATCTAGTCCAAACGGATTTTTTATCATCTATCTAAATTTTAAAGGATCATTTCAGATAACCCTATTTTATATAATAAATAATATATTAAATACATCACACCAAATTTAAATTGTAATATAATGGTGCGATATGAACTTTAGACGTCAATAATGTTTTACAATACAAAATATTCGTGCCGTTTAAGTTACAAATTGGGATCCAAAGTTTATATGTAGTTTGTTCCGTCAAATGTAGTTTAGAACCACAAGAACGAGAACAAACGGAAGAATAACGTACATAGCGACAGTCGTAGATGTACCCTCCGTCGTTTATATCTGCGCACCCGGCTGGAGCGCGCCTCGCCCCTCCCCGGCCATCTATATCTAGTACGTTGCCAACACTAGCGCCGACGCACGTGTATTATTATTATTCAGTGAAATATTAACTCTCTAGTTAGCACGACGTTCAGGTTCGCAGATATTTCCGACTGGTTGTAGACAAACCGTATATCGCACTGATCTAGACCGACGTGTCGTGTCTATCACGTGTAAACTTAGAAATTAACCGCTGTCCATAATGCTTAGACCTAATTTTCTTTCTACATAACAATAACATAAGAAAATATAACACAAGGCTAATACACGATAATTTTGACGCAATAACTCGGCTATTATTTTAATTCGATTCCGTTGAAGACAGGGCCGAAACCATAATTCTTGAGATACAATTCTTTACACACTCAACGACCAACATTAGGAACAGCAAATAATATGGATACATAAATACATATGTATAAGAAAATATACACGAGTAATAATATAGGTTAATCATATAGTAAAAAATGGGCCGACCCATCCGGCGCAGGTGACCAGCTAGCGCTGGGCGGGTAAGGAACTAAACATGAATATAAAGTCAAATACTGTAACTCTCTCTGCACTGGCGCCGCCCTTATCATCCAAATCGCAAACCACCTCTTTGACAATTCCTTCACAGCTCGCAGACTCGACTATCCCTGTCTCTCGCGCGTACCACTAACACTACTTACATTATATAGAATAGAGTCTAGACCTAACTTATATTAAACACTACTGTAAACCGCGGCATTATATATATATTTATGTGTACTAATTTTTTTGGACAGATCATCACCACGACTTTGTGACCGAAGAGGCTGCGTAAATCATACACAATTATATAAAATATTTGAGATTGTTTTGCACACAGTAACTAAACGTATAGCGAGCGAACTCGCCCCGTTGAAGGCAGTATAGCGTTACGTTTAGGTTAAGTTGGTAAAAGTCAAGAATTTGGTAAAATAAATTTCGTATTATCCCGAAACGCGTCGCTATAGAAATAACAAGGATCTCTTCCCGCACACGAACGTGCTCTAAGGGAGAGCTGCGCGTTGTTATACTCGGTGTGCGGTTACTTCTTGGCGGCTGCGGAGTTTTCAGACGCATCCATCTTCTCTTCGGTCTTGACCACCTTGCCTTCACCTGGAAAGTGAGCGTATCACCGTTTAATATTATCTTCATTTATAATATCAACGTAAGTTCGGTAGCATCTAATTAGCCCGCAACCTGATTACACTGCAAAGGGACGATATCAGGAAGCTCATAGGAATCCTGATTAGGCATTGTACCCTAAACAAGCACCTATTCACTATAGGCGCAACAGGCAGCCCCCTCTCTAGGGGATGGGACATCCTTCGATCAACATCACTCCCAGTAACATGTAGTGACCTTTTCTGATCAAGGATGGTTGGAGTAGGAAGATGACAAATCAACGTACAACGGCTCAATCATGAAAGTTAAAGTTAGTTGTCATTTGGCACCAAGTAACACATGCGATTATAAGTCAAAGAGTTGTTACCATTGGGGGTGTCAGTCTCGGTGTCAGTGTTGGAACGCCTTCGCTTGCGGGGGAACTTCCACGGGCCTGTTGTGTGCTTCAACTTGGGTAACGGCTCCATGTCCAGAACCTGAAGGATTACATTCATCTTTTGTTTATACTTCTCCTACTCGTGTTTATAATAAATAAGATAAAATGAAAGGGTGTAAGCACCTTGTGGATTTGTCTGAAGGCGATCTGTCGAAGGAACTGCTGCGCGGAAGCGGTTAGATCTTCACGTTTCTGTGGCGGTAAGTTGCCCAGGGCGTCCTGTAATGGTGTAACAAATGGATACATATAATGCTAAAAGCATTCTCTACAAGTCTACGTTACTGTGATGTAGAAATGAGTGTGAATAGGCATTGGAAATGTTATTAAACAGTTGCATTGCATTTTTTTAACTGCTGGAACCTTATATGTATTTACTAAAGAGGTTTTTACCCACTATACTTAAAAAGTGTAGAAGATTATTTTTAAAGTCAACTCTCGCAATAGGAATAAACATCTTGTGTTACAGGGGATTTTGTAAACATACATGAAACGGACACAAAGTATACCCACATTTAGAACAATAATTTGTGGATCACACAAAGTGTTGTTCCATGTGGGATTTAAACCCATAGCATTTCAGGTAGTAGAAACTACTTAAATCATTGTGCTGTTCTGGTTCATAAGTTAGGCTGAGGGGGGGGTGAAGTATTTTTGAAAAATAAAGGGGGGGTAAGGCAAATATTTAGGGGTGCTGATTCCTGACAAGTTCAGGGTAATATAGGTAAAGGGTGGGGGGTGAAAGTATTAGGGGGGGGCACCTCGACTGAGAAGTATGGCGATATCGAAGAACTCGACTTCACGATGTGACGAAGTAGGCGATTCAGGAGTGTGGGGAAAATTTTATTCTCCCTGTGGTACCACTTAATTTCTTGGGTAAACACACAATATGGTATAATAAATTCGTCTTGACAAAAAGTGTCGTTACAATTTAAAAAGTGTCGTTACAATTCCGTCTAGCCCCCTTTCGCAACGCGCGATAAGGAACTTCATTCCAATATCAAAAGTTGTCTACAAATGCAGAGCAAGGTGGTGAATTTTCAATCCTACTGTTATTTGAAACGCATTTTTCATCTCGAAAACTTTTAAATAGTTATTAGTGAAAAACGATGACAAGAAGAGAAGGCGAGTGTCGTGTGGGGGGGTGTACGTACGACCAGGTCCTTCTCGCAGGGGTCCCGCAGGCCGGGCCCGTGCTCCAGCAGCAGGCCGCCCGCCACGGCCTCGCACACGCGGCGCAGCGCCTCGCCCGGCGACAGCGCGCCCAGCGCCGACTGCATGACGCCCGCCACCAGCAGCTCCATGGCCTGCAACACGAGCGCATATCTTGCTTCATACTGAACTAACTATTTTTTAATTTCAAATTTAATTGAAATGAATGTTGAATGTGACATGCATAATACGGAAATACAAGCGAGAGCACTCACGTAGGGGTTGAGCGGGGTCCAGTTGGGGATGCGGCGGCACAGGTCGCGCATGATGCGGATGATGATGACGCAGGACTGCAGCGTGGCGGCTCTAGCCTGCAACGCGACACAGTCAGCCCGGGCCAGCCCCACAAAGCATTTATTGCTCCACTCTCCACTCAGTTACTTTACTTTACAACTTTCATTATTCGTCCGACAAGAAACAGAGCAATAAATGTAAAGTTCAAATTCCTAGTCTATGGAGAAACTGCGTTTCCTGTCGTGTACGTTCCCAGTGTCGGCTACAGTGCGTGGAAACGCAGCTTTGGGGGGACAGAGCACTTGTAGCCACATGTTCATGGGAATCGCTTCATATAGTATTTACTTTTAAAGTGAGGATCTAATGATTTGTATGATAAATAGAAATAAACATGTGACTAAAATTATATGTGAACATTCCGGCATCGCACGCAACATTTATATTTCATCATAGTATGCGTTCATCGCTTTGAATAATTACGAGTTGCCAACGCAACGGCGGATAACAAGTGGGGGTAGGCAGAGGTCGCGGTCGCGGTCGCGTGCGACGAGTCGGAGTGCCCACAGGAATGTAAATGTTGTGGCGAATGTACCTGGAACCACTTGGCGTGCCGAAGGGCGGCCAACGCGTCCAAACACTTCTGGCGCGGGAGCACATCCTTGTCGTCTCGCTTTATGTCGCCACCGTCTAGCGACAACAACACAAAGGGTGTTTGACCATCAAAACATCGACGAAAACGGGGCAAACATCGGTCGTACATCCTACCACAGCATTAGGGGAGGGGGGGGCGCGCGTCACCCCGGACCCGGCCCGGCCTCGGCCCGGCTCCAGGGTGGCCCGCTAGAGCTAACGGGACACGTGTAACATGGGCGCAAGCTATTTATATTATTTCACTAATTGACAATCGGGTTAAACTCGAGGTTCAAAACGTTATCAAGTAAATAAATAGAGTCCTAATCGTCTGTGATATGCGATAAAATGTTAAATAAATTAGAAATATAAATATAGGTTAAAACGAGTAGGCAACAAAGGAAATCGTGTTTGCTCCGTTTCAGTAGAGAGATATACCACCGCGGAGCGAACGCGCGGGTGATATATCGTCATAGATGATCAAAAATCCTTTTCTTCTCGCCGCATCTTACCCTACTCACACCTAAAAATAAGCATTCAACACGGTGCCCTCGCGGGCGGTAAATACTTTGAACAAATTATCTTTATATATATCATAGATACAATATATGACAGAGGAACATAACAAAGTACGGTCGTGAAAGAGCCACGATACGGAGTAGACGAAAGCGCAAATCGAGATAGTTTGTTCTGAGCTGTGTGCGGCGATGGGGTGGTGTGGTGGTGTGGTGGGGTGGTGGCTCACCTGCGGGCTCGCGCATGACGGCCGAGGTGAGCGACACGCGCACGCTGACGGCGCCGTCCGAGACGCTGACGGCGCCGTCGGCCGGCAGCAGCTCCACGCGGTACTTGGGCTCGCGCGGCAGGTGCGCGGGCAGCTCGCCCGCCACGCGCTTGAGCAGCGTCACGGTGGGCCGGTCGTGGCACAGCACCACGAGGCGCACGGCGCGGTCGCCCTTGAGCAGCAGCCCCTTGGCCAGCAGCCCCACGCGCATCACGCCCTTGAGCGCGCGAGCGCCCCCGCCGCCCGCACCGCCGCCCGCCCCCGCGCCGCCCTCCGCCGCGCTCGCCTCGCCCTCCGTCGCGAACGAGAACCTGCGCCGTACCAATTCTCCTTTATGTTTCGCTCGCAACCTTCTCCCGTACCTTGTAAAGAGACAAACCTCCGACGGTCCATCGTAACGTACCGCGATAGATCGATACGCTCACGTTTACGCTCAGTTTAACTAGCCTAATGCATAGAAATAAAAATAAAATAATTTAAAATCTCATCGAGTGCCTTCGAATAATTTATACGACGCTCGTGTTTGACTTTAAGTTATGTATTTTTAACTTTAAAGAAATTGTGCTGCTCCCCGAGTTGATTCAATTATACGCGAGCGTATTTATCTAATAATAATAATATCTTTATTTATTTCTCCTCACAAAAACAAGACCTCATGCTACAAAATAATGAATTTAATTTGAGTATTTAATGAAAATACAATTCATTCTGCTTTATTGTTATGTCAAATCAAAATTAAATATACCACTGTTCGATAGATGGCGCTGTGTCCTAACACTAGATCGCACTATCGTTTCTTTACCACAATTTAAAGTTAACTGTCAAACATTATTTCCCTTCTTTCCACTATCATGTATTGTTACCGTACCGTGTAGTGTTATTAGTGAGAAATAAAGCTAATCGTTAACAGTCAGTAGTTTCAATTTCGTCTCCTGAGGATACATTTGTACACATTGTAAAGCAGAAGAAGCATCTTCTTCCTATACAAAACTGTATTGAATGGATGCGCCGAAAATTAAAAATTTAGGACACAAAATCTTAAAAACTTGGTGTTAACATATGTACTCACAATTGATTATCGCGGCCATCTTCTTTGCCTTCAGGTTTATCATCTTTTTTGTCCTCGGGCTTAGCTGGAGCTTTGGCCGCTGTCTGGCCCTGGATCACAATAAATCAGCGTTATTTTAACTATATTATTATGAAATGGATCATCCAATTGTCACACAAAGGGCAAACTAATGCCATTTCGGATAAATCAATGTGAGTGTAGTATATACGGGGAAATAACGCTTTGCTATCACTCCAGTGAGGATGATGTAGGGACCGACTAGTCCAAACAGAAGAGTTTCTTTCCGCCTCTATATTGTTATATTGAGCACTAGAGTGAGCACGGTTACCTTAGGCTTGGCCTGGTCGGCGAGCGCGTCGGAGAGCGACTTGAGCGCCTTCTCGGTGTGGCTGACGGCGCGCTGGATGTCCTGCAGCTGCTGCTCGGGCGGGTAGATCTCGGCGTGCTTGGCCAGCACGTGGCGGTCGTCCGACGTCTCGGGCCGCCGCCCCACGGAGCCGTAGCCCATGCCCATGCCCTGTGGCACAGCGGCACAACACTGTTACTTACTCGTCAAAGCAAGCGACTTTACACACGCATCAAACGGGCACAGAACACCTACACTGAACAACGATTTGTCCATGTGGGTTTGAACCCATAACGTATACCAATAGAAAGCGACGAGTTGACCGCTTAAATTTTTAAATAGGAGTACTGTCTTTTCTTGAAGATTTGAAAGTCAATCGATTAGAAAATATAGCCGGCGATCATTTGATTTTAAAATTGCTTTTGCGAGACAAATGGTCTTGAAAAACACACAGTGGTGTAGTACCAATTACTTACTATATGTATTCTTACACAAATGATATGATACATACATGATGAAGGTGGTGCATGGGCGGTGGAACGGGTCCACGTCCCCACCACGGCTCCATGCCTCCCTCCCAGTACATACGCTCCTCGTCTTCCATACCCTGAAAGGTGATACAGTTCAATATCTTTTGTTACTTCTATCTATCTATACAGATTTCTGGTATTGTAATAGTCGCGTTATTGATATAACATATTATTTTGAATTAAAATTGTTTATCTCCATTTAATAAATTACATAAGCAAATTTTAACTGTCGGGCGTAGTCGTCAGTCAGTCGTGAACCTATGAAGAATTAACAGAACTAGTTCATATCCATCAAAGTTAAATCATTATTTATTACTACAGATTGAACAAGAACATCATATGGAGCACGAAGCCCTAATAGGTGGATATTCATGATCATCATCAATGTGGGCAAAGGCCTCCTCTGCAACAAGCCAGTTTTCTATATTCAAAGTCAGTTTCGACCAGTCTATACGATAGGCGTCAAGATCGTCGGGCCATCTTTTACGGAGTCTGCCTCGTCGTCGGCGTCCACCTCGAGGCACCCAGAGTTCGTTCGATGACCTTGGCCCGCCGATCCAGATTCATCCGACATACGTGTCCGTGGTAATTTATTACGCCTTTAATATTCCAACGCTGGACTATTAGCTTCTCCTTCGAAAGAAGGTTTTGGCCTTCTATACCACGGTGGGCCAGACGGGTCAAGTTTTCCTTCTTTTTGCAGTGATGGTTGTTTTGCTTAGTTAGTTCCCTTTAGTCCCCGTTGGCTCTTACGGCACCAATGGGACGAACGGGGCTGGCGACACCTTGTTGATATGGAGTGTGTGCAGTGAGTAGCGAGTACGTACGTCGTGCATGCGCCGACGCGCCCACAGCTCGTCGCGCACCAGCATGCGCTGCGCCTTGGCCTCGGCCAACTTGCGCTGGTGCATGGACGGCTTCACCTTCACCTCCAGGTCCGGCTGCACCTGCAACACGCAGCACACGCCAAGCTCAGCTCGGCTCGGCTATCGACCACTACGGGACTTGCGCAGAGAGCGTGGGCTATTTCCTCATTGCAAGCTGTCATCAAGTGACGCACGGATCTCTTGGCGCCGCGAACGGCACCAGGCTCGACGCCGCCTCAAACCTTTTACTGAGTAATCACGGGAAAGCCCTATCTTGGAAACGTGGGGGAAATAAATTGGATGGAGCGGGTGAGAGTCCGCGCTTACCTTCTTCTTGTACTGCAGGCGGTGGCGGCGGCCCTTCATGTGCATCTCCTTGGCGTTGGGGTCGTTGAACTTGCAGTCGCAGAGCTTGCAGTTGAAGCTGAGCGCCTTGCCGTCGTCGCCGCGGATCTCCTCGATGTAGTCCTGCCCCACGGGCTGCACCTCGGGCTCGGCGTCTCCCTCCTCGTCCTTGTCGTCCCCCTCCTTGTCTTTCTCGCCTTGGGGTTCGGTTTGATCGTTGGTTGAGGAACCCGCGACTGTGCTGAGACCCCCGGACGCCACGAATGCGATCTTGGGCGTTCCGGCCACCGTCTTTTTGGCTGATAGATTGAAAAGTCAAATTTTCTCTCGTTACACTATTGTCGGGTATCTTTCTTGTGACGACAGATATTGGGCCCTTTCTACAGAAGATCGTGTCTAACTCGGACATTACTCTTTAAATTCGATACCTCGGTTATTATAAAAAAGGCCCATTTAACACACTCTACATATCTGTACCGATGCCAAACGAAACGGTAAACGTTGAGAGAATTTGACTGATGTAAATCTAGCTGCCAACAAAACGCGCGGTTTTATACAGATATGGCGTTGTGGCGATGAGGGAGTCAGCACAGACAGGAATAACTCACAAATATGTTCTCCATGAATAGAATTTGGATCATCAGAGAGCATATTTGATAAAATTAAAATTCACAAAAAAATAAAAAATAATGTAGCCGCTAGTTGTCGATATCGTGTACTTTGTGTTAATAAGGTACTCGCATGTCAATCTAAACAGATGTAAAAATTTTTGAAAAATTTTAGACAGTACCTACTGCAAGTTCATTTGACTTATTTTCGATCATCACAGTGAGTGTGTTCGGCGTTGTGATCGGTGAAAGGGCCAATCGCAACGCCGAACGTGGTTACCATTACGATCAAGTAGAAGTGAAATAAATTTAAAACGGTTACAAAAGAAACAAAAAGAAAGTTGTTAAAGTTTCAAATTAAATGAATTAGTGTTCGGTGTAAAGGTAACAGTGATGTTAATTCTGTTTTACGCAAATTGTAGACGAAGAAAAATATCACTAAAAATGTGTTTAGTTTTCTTCAACGTTTTAAATGTCAGATATTTACTAAAATTAGTTTCGGTGCACTAAAAATACACGTTATTTAAATTTATATAAGGAAAATCGTCATTTTAGAAATAGTTTTACAGATGTAAGACGTTGGAAGAGCACTTTAGTTGAGTGTGGCGAGTGAGAGAGAGTGCGCGCGTACCTTGGCCGAGCTTGGTGGGCTCGGTGGAGGGGATGGGCTTGCCCAGCATGGTGTGCAGCTTGACCACCTTCTGGTGCTTGATGCCGCGCACGTGCGCCGCGTAGGCGTCGGCGCCCGTGCACGTGACGTCGCACAGCTCGCAGCGCAGCGCGCCGCCGCCCGCGCCGCGCGCCAGCGCCAGCACCGCGCCCGCCGCCGCCAGCTTCACGGCCGCCTCCTTCTTCTTGTGCTTCTGCCCCTCCAGGTGCTCCTTGTACGTCTGCGCCGCAACATATTGTATAGCATACACATATATATCATTGACCGGCTACCTAACACTGACATCGGACACGCATACTTAAGTCTCAGCAGTTCACCATCGACCTGCGACGCGGCACCCACGACAAACTTCAAAACTGTTTGTAACTGTATACTAAAATTTATTATACTATGTAACTATTAGGGAATTAGTAATTCTCACGATACACCCTTCAATTTAAATTGTTATTTTAGGTACAAATTTACGACACCTCTGAATTAAATCTTCCAGTATCGAGTGAAACGCTCAAAATTCAAATTGTTGAACCATTATAAAGAACGTTGTTCGTTCTGATTGCACAATTATAAATGAAGATGTAGAGAAGATACAGCTGTAGACAAAGAGGCCCTATACCCGATTAGGTAACACGAGTCCAGTGAGAAGTGAGAAGTGAGGCGTACCTGCGGGCCGGCGCAGGAGATGCGGCACACGTCGCAGTAGTGCAGCTGCTGCGCCTTGGGCGGGGGCTTGGGCCGGCGCGCGCCCGCTCCCACGCCGCTCTTGTTGTAGTTCTTCCAGCCGCTGCAACACAACCACTGCCTTATTCTCCCCCTCTCTCTCTCTCTCTCTCTACCTCCACGCACACACACAATACCTCACAAGCTTCACATTCAAAAACATTTATTCAATTAAAACACTAAGTGACATTTATGAATGTTAAATTGAAGCTACAGTTTAAATTAAATCAGAGACCGGCACAAACAGACGAGTGTGCAGAATTGTTAAAGTAAATTAAATGAAAACACCGCAATCTGCTTATGGCTTGTTTCGATTTATTCCAGTTTCCTATTTAATCACCATTAATCGTTTTTTTTATTGTAAATTCTCCTTTTTTTTGCACACCGTACAAAAAAAACTGAAGTGTAAAACGTATTGTATATTGCGAAGATTACCCCTCACAAAAAAGACAGACTACTTTGAATTGGAAAAAGATGCTATGGCTACTCTCGTGTCCATTTGGTTGCTGTGTTTACTTATACTCCTATGCTTGATTACCAGTCTTTTGGCATGGCAACAAGCCATATGTTTAGCCTTACCTTCCGCCGCCAGTTTTATTCTGTTGAGCGACGTACATAGTAGCAGCGTTGTAGAGAGCGGTGTCATATGCAGTGTTGCCTCTGTTTGTGGTTGCTATAACATAAATATTACAATTGAATATAACACATTTTATTAAAAAAAAAAATTCTTGAGTACTTAGAATCGTTCCATTATTAGACTGGCCTTTGGTATGGTAGTTTGTGACTCTGACTTCTAAGTCAGAGGTCGTGGATTTGATTCTTCCCAGGACAAATAGTGTGTACAGAACACAAATATTTGTTCTAGATGGGTGTAATTTATTAATAACTAGCTGAACCCCGCGGTGCTACCCGCGGTACGATGATAACTGCGGGCAACGCCGCGAGGCGAAGCTTTATCTTTATAAATAGTAGCCTATGTGTTATTCTGATGTATAAGCTATATTGTGGTAAAGTTTCATTCAAATCCATTCAGTAGTTTTTACGTGAAAGAGTAACAAACATCCATACATACATACATCCATACTTACAAACTTTCGCCTTTATAATAGTAGTAGGATATGTATGTATTTAGAAATATATAAAATAGTTTATCAGTATTATGGTTACCATAGTAGAGCTTCTATTTAGTTTAGGATCAGACAATCTTGTGTGGGATTGGTTTCTTGGAAAGCATGAGTAGAATCCAAGAGCGGTGGACACCATATAAAATAAATATCACCCTTAACACAACGCCATCTAGCCCCTCTAGCTAAACAGAGCTTGTGTTATGGGTACTAAACAAGTGATCCACACTAATATTATAAAGGTGACAGATCAGAAGGTGGACAGTGCAGTGAGAGAGGAGAGAGGAGAGAGAGTAGTGGAGTGGAGGAGTGCGTTACTCACGCTTGGTCTGCGCGGGCGTGGCGGTGTAGGCCTGCGTAGGGTAGGACGTGGCGGCCGTGGTGGCCGTGTACACGCCGCCGTACGCCTTGGCGCCGCCCCGCGCCGCTCCTCCGCCGCCCTGCCCGCCGTACTGCCACAACATTACAACATACTAGTAAATACATATACTCAAAGCTAAATGGCTCATAATATCATCTACTCGCAACCTTCTACACTGTTTACATATCAATAACATCTTCAACAGAACCTCAGTACTCCGCCCCAGGTTTGTGAGTCTTCTTACGGTGCAAGGTATAGCAATAGAGTAGTTGACTGTTATAACGTACTGTTATGACGTAAATAAATACCGAATATTACAAAACATCTCGGAACATGTAATTATCACAGCTATTAATTTCTAATACAAATTTTAATCAAATAAACATTGAAATATATCGCTCAATTGAGTAGTCCATAACAGAGATATCATCACCTTTTCATACAAAGTTTTCGTTTTGACAGATGATAAAAAGTAACTAATTTGAATAACGTATCAACTTCCCTGTTATATTCATCTACACTAATATTATAAAGAGGAAAACTTTGTTTGTATGTTTGTTTGTAATGAATTGGCTCAAAAACTACTGGACCGATTTTAAAAATTCTTCCACTATTCGAAAGCTACATTAGCCATGAGTAACATAGGCTATATTTTATTTTGGTTCCATAAGATATTTGGGTTTTTCGAACACAAGGTGTAAAAATCAACCAGAAAAGTTACTTATTTTGCGAAAATTTTCATGCTACGGGCTATATAAGACGCAAACGAGGTTGCGTGGGTCAGCTAGTACCATATATTACATTTAAAAATTCCTTTAATATGGAGTATATTTTTCATCATCACAAATTTGAGTAATCCAGTCTCCTGAGAAAAGAAGTTTGTACTACTTAGTGAACTACTTAATGAAGTTTTCCTTCTCCTTTGAGTGCTGTCATCGTTTACTTCCTTAATTGACATTTAACAATACCCACACATTTACATATTACGACTTATTTTGCAATTGCTAGTTATTTTAGTCTTTAACACTATTAGTGACTAACTCAGTTAACCTTTGCCCCTTGCCCAGTCCACTGTTTTGCATAGATTGATAGCACAACAGCAACAAACATGCTTCTGATGACCCACAAATGAGAAAAAATTAAGTTTAATTTGATATTTAACCACAACTACTTAAAGATCATTAAGTTTTTGTAACTCTCATTAAATTGACTAATTAATGCTGCAAGCACTGTCAAAAAGCATTGTTCTGTTGTTCTTTTCGTGGTACATTT
Organism: Spilarctia lutea; assembly: GCA_916048165.1. Lineage (NCBI taxonomy): Eukaryota > Metazoa > Arthropoda > Insecta > Lepidoptera > Erebidae > Spilarctia > Spilarctia lutea. Next base: position 18,156,436 of record OU696487.1, read on the forward strand.
GAGTGTTTTTAATATAATCTTTAGATAGTAATCATGCAATAACTCCATTTTTGTTAATTAATCATTAATTTATCATCTTAATTGTATAATAAAACAAGTCTACTCTCATTCAAAGTCAAATAGTTCATACCGAGTCTTACTTACTACAAATTTCTACACTGTTTACAAATACAATGAAACTTGGTTAAGTGGGACCTGGATGAGTGAGAAACCTCCATAACTGGAACTCATGCTAAAGTCCCAACACTTTGGCACTAAATTACCTTTGTTAGTGGGATGAGGTAACCTCTATATCTGGGATTTATTCTTTCGATTTATCATCATAGTTACCTCTATAACTAAGACAGACAGTGAATTTTATATGTATAAACCTCTGTAACTGAGATAATATCGTTTTGTTTGTTTACTTATTGTTATCCTAACCACAAATTATCCTAACATCAAATAATGAATGCGCTATCACTGAACATATGCAGATGTAATCAGAAACAGATATTTTTTAAGATAAAACTTTCAAGAATATTTGTTTCTGATATAAATCTAAAAGATAGTCTAGTTTTTTTTTTTTTTTTTATTGAATAGTGGGCAAACGAGCAGACGTATCACCTGATGGTAAGCGATTACCGCCGCCCATGGACACCCGCAACACCAAAGGCCTCACCTCACTCACTCGGTGAAACAGCGTAAACGCTATTTCACACCGGTTTTCTGTGAGGCCGTGGTATTACTCCGGTCGAGCCAACCCATTCATACCGAAGCATAGCTCTCCCACGGTAAGTAGTGGTAAGCATGCCATACATTTAGGCAAACTATAAAGTTGTGTCACTAACCTGTGCATAAGTGGCTGGTGTGGTGTAAGCAGGCTTGGCGGCAGTCGCATCGTATGTGGGTTGTGGCTGAGGGGGGGCGGCGGTAGGGTATGCTGCCGCCGCCTGCTGGTAGTAGGCGCTCTTGCTCGCGTCGTAGGCCGAAGCCGCCGCTGCTGCCGCATGTGCGTGGGCGTGCGCCGCTGCTGGTAAAACCACACTTGTTACCAGACTCTCCTCGATTTGTACTTACTACATCACTCGTAGGCCATTTATTAATTGTACTGTTATGTTCTGTTTTGATTTTCAATTTGTACTTATTCAATGTAATTATCGTAAGTGAATAAATAAAAAACTCAACACACTAATAACAAAAAGTTGGGAAATATGTTATTTTTATACCAACTTGTCCCTTTATGTTTAACAAAAAATATCATCAGGGTTGTTGTTTGGGAAATTTTGCAGGTAGTCATTTACAATAGTTTTTAAATACTAACTAGCCAAGTCCCAAAGTGTTAACAGAGGTTCATTTTTTTACTTTTACAACCATGGTTAAAGCCATGAGGCGAAGTTACTTGAGAAAAAGGAGCTTCACAAGTAATTCCTTATTGCATTACCTATCTACAAATGAAATACTTGTCAAAATCGGTCAAGCTATTCCAGAGTCCAGAACAGACTGCCAAATTTGTAATATTGTAAAAACAAAAAGAAACTACTTCAAGAATTGAACCAAATTGAAATGGGGCGCAGGAAGCACCAGCTTGAAAAGGTTTACCCAGTCGTAAGTTCTGAGTGGACAAACATAATAAAAAACCTTTGAATTTAAAAGGTACTACCAATTACTTAATGATCATAAAGAACTTTGCTGAGTGATCTCTGACCAAAATAAGGAATAAAAAAGCCAATCAGCTGATTATAATCAATTATACAGGTAGACAGACAGGGTATGGTAATAATACATTTCAATTGTACACAATGTTAATTATTTTTGAGTGATAAACAGTAGGAATGATAAGCAATGATTCATACACTGCAATGGCAATTACATGGGCTCATGAAATAATGTTAAGTTGTCTTAATTAATTTTGTAACTACTTCATATGACAATGAAGGTTCTCTTCCTTCATAGGATATACAACTGTATAATAGACTCCTTTTATTGAGCATTTATTAGACTGGGTCAACATAATAAAGTTATAAATATACAGTTACTAACTCACTGTAGGTATCCATTTTGAATATTTATTTTGTAAACAAATAATTTTCGTCTGTGTTCTTTATAATGATTAGAATAATCAGATCTACATACCCTGAGTCGCAGCCGCAGCTTGATATGCTGTGTCGTATCCTGTGGCAGCGGCACGTTGAGTACCGTAAGTTGCAGCTGTCGCCGCTGGCGCTACGGCGTACCCAGTCTGCCCACCATATGCTGCACTTGCCGTAGCGGCACTACAAAACGAACCATACTTGTGATCATACCGAAATACCACAATTCATTGGAATTTTTACGATCAATACACGTCAGACGCCATTTTGATTAGGACAAACATGAGCACAAGGCACATTGGTCAGATCTACCTATTTCATAATTCATTCTTGATCCCACTACACTCACATCTGAAGGATTTTTATAGTTAATAACTTACCCATATTGGGTTCCTCCATGAGTAAACCCGAAATAATTATTTGCTGCCATCATTTACCAATTTTCGGCGTCGAAACAACAGACGCTTCAAAACGGAAAAGACCGGCGTTTTGTTTGTCTCTGAAAAATATGGCCGTCAATTTCATAGATTACTAAGACCAGTACTGCCAGTACAGTAATAGAATTCACTTAATGATTTTCCATATTTGGTAGGAACCTATGTGGAGTAAGTTAACTTTGGCCTGTCTGTCATAAAGTGGTAAAAATAAAATGTTAAACGGGATTTCATACTTTGTTCAGCAATTTATGGAGTACCTAGTTAATTAAAAAAGAAAGTCTGTGTGCAAATAAAATAAAAAATCCTTACCATTTTCTGTAAATTTATTGGTATAGATTTTATTCTATGTTATTATGTTTAGGTTTCTATTTTAGATTTGTGTCTAAATTTTCTATTCGTAATTTACTGATATGTATCAATACCCAGTTATTGAAGACTTTTTAAAATAATTGTAATTAATTGCGTGCATTGGTTGAAAATAGTGTATATACCAAATGGATATTGTTACTAAGTATGCCAAATCGCTTGAAATGTTGTTTCAGTAAAGCCTGTATGTATACAAACACACTAGTTTTTGTTTTAGTCAAAAATACCTAGTAGTTTTGATTTTATAGGTATTCAAAGTTTTGAAAAATATCGAGTCCTGCTAACAGTCACGTGACCGCTTGTGACGCCATTTCACAACGCGCCGCACTGGCCACGGCTCGCTTCGTATCAAGTCGCCAGCGGTTATAGTAGGTGTAATAGCTCGCGTAGTGTTTTATTGTGTTGGTTTGCGTTCGCGTATTAAGTTAATAGTTTAATAATAGTAAATATTATTCGATTAATAAAATGGATGAAGGATTCGAAAAAGGGCAATCGGAAAATCTACCTAAAATAGATGGTTTAATGGTTGCGCATTATTTATCAACAAATAGTGATTTCGTTGCGGCCGAAATGCGAGGAATAAAAATGCAAAGGTGCTACTACTTATGCTTAATAGTTTATCTGTTCTAAATTGTTTTATCAAAACAAAATACCCAACTAATGTCGTAATGGAAGAATGCAACTCTAATAGTCGAAGTACCTACCTACCATTAATTTTTTACGTTAAAGACAACAAATATGTATTATAGTTTTGTAGCTATTGGTAGGTAGTTATGTATAATATAGGTAGGTACCGCTCTTCTTAGTAAATTTAAATGAATACATACTTACATTGATTTATTGCAAACTAGCTTCCACCCGCAGGTTCGCCCCAGTTTCCTTCGGAAACTGTACATTTTCCCAGGATTAAAAGTAGCCTATGTGTTATCCCAGGCTTCGTCCAGATCCGTTTAGTAGTTGTTTTTGTGAAATATAACAAACACACACACACACACACACACACACAAACTTTCGCATTTATAATATTAGTAGAAAGTAGGACAGGTACCTACTTATGTAGATGTAGTGGATTGAAAGTTAAAGATGTACGAAACCTTTTTTATTTATATTTTTTTTTCTTACAAAATACTGTTGCGCCATAACCAGATGAATCTAGTGTCCACTAGAAGAATCGAGAACTGTCGAGGACAACGCCATCTAGTGTCGGAAAGCGCGCAACTGTGTGCATTATGACGATTACTCGACGCTAGATGGCGCTACAAGCAGCTCTAGAGTAATCTATTTAGCCTAGAAACATCGATCGAATGTTTTCGTAGTTTCGAGTAATTTCCACGGCCATATAAAAGCGGAACGTGTTGGTCGTAGGGACAGTATTGTTTCACGATACAGCGGATAAACATCGAAGAGATCTTCTAGTGCGACTAACCAGTGATTTAGTGATTTCTTATTGTAAAAAGTGTTCTTAATAAATATTGTGTTATTTTTGGTAATTAATCGAGTACTTTAATTTATTTAATACCCAGCTCGTAACAATTTGGTGTCAGAAGCGGGATTAAAGTATGCCGGTTTTACCAAAGGAAGACACGGAAGGTATCCGAACTAGGAGTCAGCGCCAGCAAGAGGCTGATCAGAGGCGATTTGGAAGTGCACAACTGTCTACATCGGAAGATCAGCAGCCAGCTATGGAAACCACGCCGTCCACATCGGCAGCATCTCCAGATATCACGGCCCTAATGGCAATGCTCCAAGAGCAGGCCCGCCGCCAGGAGGAGCAGGCCCGCCGCCAGGAGGAGCAGGCCCGCCGCTTGGAAGAGCAACTGCAGCGGGACAAGGAGGAGCAGGCCCGCCGCCAGGAGGAACAGATGCTCTTGTTAAAAGGCATACATGAGACTTTCGGCAAAGAAATCAAGGTAGTGAAGGATCAGGTTCTTCAACACGAGAATCGTATCACTGAGGCCGAAACTCAAATTGTTGACGTGAAGAAGGCCTTAGGGAACCTTAAAGTTGGAGACGGAGCGGCGACTATAGTAACTGCTGCTCCTTCGGTACGGGGGTTCAAAGTACCGCCGTTTGATGGAACATCTTCGTGGTCAGCCTACAAGATTCAGTTTGAGGCTGTTATGACGGCAAACGGCTGGACAAAGGAACAAGCTATGACCGCGCTCACCTTGGGTCTTCGAGACCAGGCTCTAACCGTCCTCGAAGCCCTCGGTAAGAAGGTAACCTATGAGCAACTGCTGGAGGCATTGGAGGCAAGATATGGTGACGCTCATCTGGAGCACGTGTTTCGTGCACAGCTGAAGGATCGTGCCCAACGCATCGGTGAAAACTTGCAACAATGGGCTCTAGAAGTTGAGAAACTGGTACGTAAGGCATACCAGTCTGCACCTGCGCTCGTTGGCGGAAATCTGGTGCAAGCTTTCATCGATGGCATTCGTGACCTCGAAGTTAGAGCTGCTGTGAGACTGGGGCACCATGAAACTCTAAAGGACGCTCTGGCCCATGCTTTGGAGGTGGAAGCTGTGAGACAAGACCATCGGTCTCATCGGGTCCGGGAGGTTGTGGCATCACCTCTGCGGGACCGATTTAAGGGGTACAGCCCTAGATGCTACGCCTGTGGTGAAAAAGGTCACCTTCGGTCCAGCTGCCTTAAGCGAAGCATAGGAAGAGAATACGAGCGGTTTCAGGAGAATAAGGCGGTTGATAGTACTGCCCGACAGCAGCAGGGCAGAGCTGCTGTGAGACTTGAGCACCATGAAACTCTCAAGGACGCTCTGGCCCCTGCTTTGGAGGTGGAAGCTGTGAGACAAGACCATCGGTCTCATCGGGTCCGGGAGGATGTGGCATCACCGGTGCGGGACCGATTTAAGACGTACAGCCCTAGATGCTACGCCTGTGGTGAAAAAGGTCACCTTCGGTCCAGCTGCCCTAAGCGAAGCATAGGAAGAGAATACGAGCGGTTTCAGGAGAATAAGGCGGTTGATAGTACTGCCCGACATCGCAGTGGAAAGTCTCACGGTAACGCAGACGCATTATCAAGAAGACCTTGCCTTGAAGACTGCAAGCACTACGCCAAGCAAGAAGTAAAGGAAGCTGTTCCTATAAGGACGGTAAAGACGGACCTTAGCAACGAATGGAAGGAAAGCCTACAGCAAGCACAGCAAGAGGATGCAGATATCAAACCAATTCTCGAGTGGATTAAAGCTGAGACTCCTAAGCCACTCTGAAGCGAAGTTGCATCGCTGAGTTCGACCGCGAAGAGTTATTGGGCTCAATGGGATAGTCTAGTCATCCAGGATGGAGTCTTGTGCCGTAAATGGGAAAACACTCGAGGAGACAGCTGTCATCTGCAAATGGTTGTTCCTAAAGCTAAGATACCAGTGGTCCTGCAACTCTACCATAACGAATGTTCAGGAGGTCATATGGGAGTGAAAAAGACATTGTTAAAGATAAGGGAAAGATTCTACTGGATTCATTGTCGTGATGATGTTGAGGACTGGTGTCGCAAGTGTACCAGTTGCGCGGCCGTGAAGGGACCTCATACACGTAGCAGAGGCGCATTGAAATTGTATAATGTTGGTGCACCCTGGGAAAGAATTGCTATAGACGTAGCAGGACCGTTTCCTGAAAGTGAAAGCGGAAACAAGTACTTCATGGTCGTAATGGATTACTTCACTAAGTGGCCAGAAGTCTTTGCCATTCCCAACCAAGAGGCATCAACAGTTGCAGATAAATTAGTGCACGAAGTCTTCTGTCGTTTTGGAGTACCTTTAGAAATCCACAGTGACCAAGGAAGAAATTTTGAGTCTCAAATATTTCAAGAAATGTGTCGAGTGATGGGTGCTCACAAAACCAGAACCACCTCTTACCACCCACAATCGGACGGAATGGTGGAACGATTTAACCAAACACTAGAGAGGTATCTGGCAAAAGTAGTTGAAAGTAAGCAAAAAGATTGGGACAAACACATCCAACCGTTTCTTCTGTCATACCGAAGTGCAGTCCACGAATGTACTTCCGTAACACCAGCTTTTGCAAACTTCGGAAGAGAACTACGGTTGCCTGCAGACTTGATCACTGGAATACCCCCTGATACCCCGCGAAGTATAACGGAGTACGCGAATGACTTGCGGAACAAGATGAATGACATTTATGAGCATGTCAGACAATCGGGCCAACAAATGTCTGAAAAGATGAAAACCCGTTATGACCGGAAAGCGAATAATAAGGGCTTCGAAGAGTGTTCGCTAGTATGGCTACATAATCCAGTTCGCAGTAAAGGGAGACCTCCGAAGCTACAAGCAAAATGGGATGGGCCATACCGGGTAGTCACTAAAATCAATGATGTTACCTACCGGATACAGAAGTGTCCAAGAGGCACCCCAAAGATAGTTCATGTAGATCGACTGGCGCGATACTATGGAACCGATAATGCTCGGGACGAGCATGTCTTAGGAGGGGGCAGTGTTGCGCCATAACCAGATGAATCTAGTGTCCACTAGAAGAATCGAGAACTGTCGAGGACAACGCCATCTAGTGTCGGAAAGCGCGCAACTGTGTGCATTATGACGATTACTCGACGCTAGATGGCGCTACAAGCAGCTCTAGAGTAATCTATTTAGCCTAGAAACATCGATCGAATGTTTTCGTAGTTTCGAGTAATTTCCACGGCCATATAAAAGCGGAACGTGTTGGCCGTAGGGACAGTATTTATTCACGATACAGCGGATAAACATCGAAGAGATCTTCTAGTGCGACTAACCAGTGATTTAGTGATTTCTTATTGTAAAAAGTGTTCTTAATAAATATTGTGTTATTTTTGGTAATTAATCGAGTACTTTAATTTATTTAATACCCAGCTCGTAACAATACTTAAGGCCATTTTATTTTATTAAATTTTTATGGCAAATACAGATTTTTGAACAGATGTGCTGAACCTTTTTTAGTTATTTGTATTTTTTTCTAATAAAATACGTAAGGCCATTTATTTTTATTTGAAACTTATTTCAGACTAGCTGAACCCCGCGGTGCTACCCGCGGTACGACAATAACCGCGTGCAATGCCGCGAGGCGAAGCTAGTATCTTTATAAATTGTAGACTATGTGTTATTCTGATGTATAATCTATATTATTGTAAAGTTTCATCAAAATCCATTTAGTAGGTTTTGCGTGAAAGAGAAACCGTGTCCGAAAAACACAAATATCTTGCGGAACCCTATTTTTTCCAAATTAAAATATAGTTTATGTTACTCGTGGATAATGTAGCTTTCGAATGGTGAAAGAATTTTTAAAATCGGTCCAGTACTTTTTGAGTTTATAATAAATGTTCCGGACATCTAACACACAACGCCATCTAGTCCCAAGCTAAGCAGAGTTTGTGTTATGGGTACTAGATAACTGATATAAATACTCATATACTTTTTTTTGTAAATACATACATATTATACATAGAAAACACCCAAACTCCGAAACAAATATTTGCAGGTCATACAAACATTTAGTCCGACCCGGGAATCGAACCTGAGACCTCATGCTTAGCACTACGCCACCGAGGCAGTCTTCAGTTTATTCGTTACATACAAAAATACAAATCTTTCCTCTTTATAATATTAGTGTAGAAGTGTAGATTAGTGTAGATTGGCAAAAGACAGCTATGGCGATGATGATAGCCAATAGTGGTTATGTGCAAGTAAAAAGAGTAGGTGATGTATGTACGGTTAAATGTAGCACAACACATGATTTCCTAGTATTTGGATTGGACATTTTTAAAAGTATTTAGGTATAATTTCAACGGCACGGGCGCGCGACCGCGAGCGGACTGAGTGAGCCAGACTGAGTGTGTTGTGCTATGACGTCACACCGTAACCGGCAGCCCGCGTCGTACGGTTTCAACTTGTTTTACTTCTAAATCGGAAACTAATAGACATATCGAAGTAATTCTTTCACTAGTATTTTTTATTTTTGGCAGAGAATATGGAGTGCTAATAATCAAAATTAGTTAACATTCTCCATTGTTCGGCAATAAATTATGGTGTCGTAGTAGTAAGACTTCAGTGTCTTTGTTTTTTAATGTATGGCCCTATCAAAAATGACTCTACTCAGTCTGATGGCAAGCATAAGCAGATTCCAGTAGTGGTGGTCACCATCCATCATTGGGCCTCCAATCTCGCACTCCCAACGAACACCAATAAAACAAAATCTAACATCAAAATGTTGTAAAATAATTGTAACTGTGCAAACAAACCTAACATCTTTGGATTAATTCTTTGTGTCTTTAAAAAGTACATTATACTACTTTAAACTGTTTAAGCCATATCGTAGTTTCATCTTGTAAGAGATTTTTGGTACCTACGAGAAACTTTGGAGTTCTTAAGCAAATACTAAATTCCCCAAATAGCCAAAGTTAATCAGAAAGTCAGAAGATCATAGTTGCCTGTAGTTTATTTACTTAAAACATATATATTATTACATTAATATATTCTCAATTTTACCTTGTGAACCTGGTGGCAAAACGGTTTCCATGACCTTCCAACACAAAGGTAAAATTTTCGTTTGTTGATGTTGAATCCTCGAATGTAATGTTGAATAATACTGAATAAGTCTTTTTTTACACGCTTTTTTAAGCTTCATCTGTTTATATGCGACTCAAATAAGACTAGGAACGTCAATGACCTCTATCTGTCAAATATCCCATAAAAAACATGAAAAAAAAATTTATACTACATGATTTCGTTGTAGACCGTACAATTCAAGGGATATTTGACAGATAAAGGTCTTCTTCTTCTTCTTAATAAATGGCAAACTGTGCCGATGTCAGATAAAGGTCATTGACGTTCCTATTTCTATTTGAGTTCCGCTATTTATTTGCATCTGTCTTTTGTATGTGTTTTTTTTTTAACTGTTGTTACCTATTTATTTTGTCAATAGGGAAATCCTTCTTGCGACCAGTTGCGACTGATGACTTAGTCGGACATATCTAAACGCCGTCTAGGGTACCAATAATCGATGTAACTTGGAAAGAAAATCTCTGGTCGTGTCCGAGCCATATAGCTGCGGCTCAAAGATGATGCGACGACGCCGCAATGTTGGCACGTAGCAACAGAAGTCCCAATGCGATGGCCGTCTAGGGGTTACACCTCTACTCCCCTCACGCCAGGCGTACTGCCAGGGTGAGGGGTATCTAAACAAACAATATGCTCGGGTCATAATTTAACATATACTTAGTCATAGGCCTTAGTAAACATAAGTTGTTTCTCCACTAACAATTTTCAATTATTTTGTAAAAGATATTTGTACTACCCACTAGGGTGGAGCGAAAAAACTTTTTTCATTTAATGGTAATGTAATAGTGAAAATTCGGTGCCTTTTAGGATTAAATTAACTAATGCAAAATATTATTTAATTTGGTTTAGAACAACTGCCTCCGCATCGGCCTTGAAATTATGAAAATAGTTGGTATTAGACTCTATTAAGACGCCATGTTAATTGTAAGGTATTTAAATAAAAATACAATTTTTCAATGAAAAACGGTTACTGCTATATTGTATTTTCGACACAAATAAGTTTAACTTCGAGTTAAAATTGAAAAAAGGGGATTGAGGGGGCGCAGGAATTGGCAATTAGCTACAATTGTCGTGTTGCGCGCGCGTCGCCTACAAGTTACAAAGTTTTCGGCAAAGCGGTAAAATACTTTTCGATATTTCAGCATGCAAGTGCAAAGAATTTGCTCAATGTATTTGTCCTTAGGATAAAAAGGTACCTAAACAAGAGCAAGCTTTTTTAAGTGATCAAAGAACGTCGCGAAATATGATAATAAGCGGCATCGACGTAACTGCTACACGAAAGTTGCAAAAAACTTTAAAAAGGAAATATGAACGGGAAAATCACCCTAAGACATATATCTTTAAACACTTCAGCGTCAGTTGATATGGATGTAGTAGTACTTCTTCGGCGGCATCATCAGCTTCAGAAAAGCCGGAAAGCATCATGATCGATCGCGTTCCTGAAAAAAAAAGAAAATATCTATGTCCTACGATTTCCCTACGCTGTCGAAGACCTGTGATAGGTATGGGGTATCAGACAGAGCAGCAGCAGCAATAGCATCATCTGTATTGTTTGACATTGGATCTGAAGTTGAGGTTATCGATAGACACAAGTTATGCAGAGAGAGAACTAAAAATAGAGAAAAAATAATTAAAAATGCATCTCATACAGAGCTATCGTCTTTGTACTTTGATGGCAGGAAAGATAAAACATTGAAGATTGTTAAAAAAGGTGATAAATGCTATAGGACTATGCTTGTTGAGGAACATATCTCATTGATTCAAGAACCGGGATTCGTTTACATAGAGTACGTGGTACCTGACGTTGGCACATCGAAAGGAATAGAATCTGCGATAACAGGGTTTCTACTACATGAAGAGATTTGTAAAGATCACATTATGGCAATTGGTTGTGACGGTACGAATGTAAATACAGGAAAATACGGTGGAATCATAAGGCTTCTTGAGAATAGATTACAAAAACCACTTCAATGGATAATCTGTCTGCTGCACATGAACGAATTGCCTTTAAGACACATTTTTCTTCATCTTGACGGGTGTACTTCGGGACCTAAATCTTATGTTGGTCCAATAGAAAAACTCTAGAAATCTGCGAAAAGCTGCCTGTCAAAAAATTTACATGCATCGAAGGACAATTGCTACAAGAAATGGCCAAAGATCTAAGTACAGATCAACAGTACTTGTATAAAATAATTACTGCAGTAATTACAGGTGAATTCCCAGAAGATCTTTAAAATAAATCTCCAGGCAAACTATCACATGCCCGTTGGTTGACGCGTGCTAACCGAATACTACGTTTGTATGTAAGAACTGAAGAACCATCAGAAAATTTAAAACTTCTGGCTACTTTTGTTGTTAAAGTTTACGCGCCTTCTTGGTACTTAATAAAAAATAAACCGTCATGCAAAAATGGCACGCGTCATCTGTTTAATATTATTATGGCCTCTAGATACCTACCAGAAACTTTAAAAAAGGTTATAGATCCGGTTATTCAAAGAAATAGCTATTTTGCGCATCCCGAAAGCATTCTTCTTGCGATGATAACAGATGACAGGAAACACATTAGAGAGTTGGCAGCGCGACGCATACTAAAGGCTCGCAATAAGACACAACCTACAATACCTAGATTGTTTCAAGTGCCATTGATCAATTTTAATACTTCGACATATATTGATTTAATAGATTGGCAGGAAAACTTAACCGAACCACCAATTTTGAAAAATGTGTCTGACCAACACCTTCAGTACATCGTCGACTCTGATGGTGACAGCGAACTATTATTTTTAAAGCTTCCCTGCCGCACTCAAGCTGTTGAGAGAGCTGTTAAGATTACGACAGAGGCTTCTATTTCACAGTGCACAAAAAAGGCGTGTTTAGGTGCAATAACAGCCAAGTTGGAATCACGGAAAGTAACGCCTAAATTTGAAACTAAAAGAGATTTTAAAGCAAACTAATAATAATATTTTTTTAAGTTTTCCAAATTTGTGTGTGTTTATTTCGTATTTAATACTTTAATCAACATCTTAACTATACTTTTTTTTTATGTCATGTCTATTTACCACTAAATTGAGCACAATGATTCGCCTTAAAAACGATTAACATTTTGACTTATTTTTTTAAATTTTGATGCCACTGCGGAGGCTAAAGATGTTCATCAAATAAAATGAAAAATTACACGTACTTTTACTTTAATATAAGGCACTAATCCCGCACTATTAAAACTCTGAAATAAAAAAAAATTTTTTTTTCATACATCCATGCTCCACCCTACTACCCACCTAATAAAAATAAAAAAAGAAAACATAACTGCCTTACTAACTACGCTAATTAGGTTATACATTTTTTGTTTAAATTTATGTTTTTCTCTGTAAGTGATTATTGTAATCTTTAGAGAAATAAATGTCTTTAACCACACTTAGACCTATGTCCAAGAATTCAACATTTATCAATGAATTGGATCATAATTAAACTGACACCTAGATCCAAGAATTAACTGCTGGCGTTTTTAATATAAATTAAATGTTACTTCAGTATTTTTTTTAAATGAAACTAGTAATTAATGACATGTGTATTTTGATTCCTCTCTATTTGAGTGTCCTGTTGGTCTAATGGTTAATGACCTTGACAGTAAAACCAGAGGTGGTTCACCCAGAGCAAATAAATGTGAGAGGGACACAAGTATTTCTTCTGGTAAAATTTTAGAGTCAAGTAGCCCTAAGAAATATGTATTCAAATAAATATGGAGAGTAGTGTTGAAAACTAATAAAGAAATATCAAATGACAGTTGTTTGGGAATAAATTACATAGATGCCAATTATTTACATGTTGTTGTAATCCTACTAATATTAAAAACGCGAAAGTTTGTGAGTATGTATGTGAGGATGTTTGTTGCTCTTTCACACAAAAAGCACTGAAATGATTTTAAAGAAAATTTACAAAAAAATAGCTTATACATCAGAATAACACATAGGCTACAATTTATAAAGATAGTAGCCTCGCGGCATTGCCAGCAGTTGCCGTACTGCAAGGTTCAGCTAGTAGGTCTATACAAAAACAAGTAAAATATATTACAAAGTAATTTTATTTATTAACTTTCCTATTGTAAATATTATAATTGTACAAATTTTAGGAAATACAAAATAGATTAAGCATTTTAACATTAGTAAGTAACACTCTGTATTGTAAAGATACATTTACCATAGACTGCAGCATATTTTTAAGTGTAATTAATTTGCAACAAGTAAGAAGAGAAAAAAAATATCAATACATTTTTTAAAGTATCATGAAATGCTTAAAAGTCTTGGTAGGTTTCTTGCTTGAAGAACTCTCCTTATGTCTAAATAATAACTTTGCCATTTACCCTAGTAATAATTTGAATATTATCGTTAATATGTTCAGGAGGATCAGAGGAACTAGAAAGAAATTGACACATATTAATATTTTACCTTTAAAAACAATTAGTAGTATTCTGAGAATATTGTATGTCACTAAACCTCATTTCTTAGGTGTAGTAAGAACTGACTAAGGTAGCAAAATTAAACTTGAAACAAACTTAGCATTGAGGATGGTGACCACCACTCCTGGATTCTGCTCGTGCTTTCCATCAGGCAGAGCAGAGTCATTTTGGCAGCTAAGACATAAAAAAAAAAAAAAAAAACTTAATTGAGCTATCTTGCTAACATGTTTTCATTATCATCATCATCTGCCTATAGCAGTCCGCACTGAGGCCTAGGCCTCTCCCCTTGCACAATGCTCCGATAGATTGGGGCATAATATACCAGTCCAAGATCTTCTTTCTAATTAGAGACTTATGCCCAATGGTAATAGTATTAAAGGCTTTAGTATTTACTGACTAATTATTAATAACTATTTAATAATATTATACGTAAGAATAATCTAATATATAAAATTCTCGTGTCACGGGGTGCGTAATCGAACTACTCCGAAACGGCTTGATCGATTTTGATGAAATTTTTTGTGCTTATCCGGTATCTATGAGAATCGGCCAACATCTATTTTTCATCCCCCTAAATGTTAGGGGTAGTCCACCCCTAAAATTTTTTTTTTATTTTTCGACAAAATTTTTAATTTCTATTTTTTTATGATACAGCATTAAGATCAGCCCCTATTTTTCCATCGCGATTTTTATTGACCCACCTCTACAACATATATTCCCTTTTATGGCAAAGCAACGTTTGTCCGGTCAGCTAGTAATATATAAGAATAGTTTTATAGACAAGATACTTACTTCTAGTGACTGTTCTAATAGATCTGACTAAATTTAAAATCTGGAATTTAACTGATGATTGGTCCTCAAATCCTTGGCTTTGACCATTAGCCCCCCAGCCCACTGAAACAATATCAAAATAATGTAGACTTCACTGTTTTCTTTCTAATTACTTTTTACACTGAGAAAGTCTGTCCTAAGCAGTCAACGTAATTTTTATTGGTATTCTAATTTACAAAATAATTGTAAAATTATTTAATTTTTTATTTAGGTTATCTTACTTTTCTGCATAAATCTTTCTTCATGTAGTACGCAGACTGCATTCAAGCAAAGCAGTGAGGCTTCAAATAAATTCCATAAGGTCAACATTTTGATAAATTGTACAAATTAAATTAATATTTCCAAAATCTGTATATTTGTTATGACAGATGACAGAAACTTTTTGATCAATCTGACAGTAGTGACTGGTAGTGACAGTGACACGTATGAACCGCTATTATTGCCACGTTTTAATTAAAAATCTCTCAAAAGCTTAGCAGATTATTCCTGGGTCCTTTGTCCAATATTAGAATAATTTCACTTAACCTAAGGCCGCATTTTATATAGTAAAACATTTGTTTTTGACCAGTACTAATAACAAAAAAGATATAGATCTAAATTGACTGCATTTTACGGCCATATTTTAGAATAATAATGTTCTTCAATAACTGAAAAAAAAAAAATTAAAGAAAAAATTACTGAGCTTAATAGTGTAGTAGTAAACATGAAGTATTAATTTAACACCAAGTGTAGGATACTCACAATTGGGGTATTCATAATGATTTTTTTCCAACCACTCGTGATGTAATGAACAACATACTAATTTATTTGACTGCCTCGTTGGCGCAGTGGTAACGTATGCGACTGCTGTGCTTGCGGTCTCGGGATCGATTCCCGGGTCGGGTACACTGTTTGTATGATCTGCAAATATTTGTTTCGGAGTTTGGGTGTTTTCTATGCATAATATGTGTGTATGTATTTACAAAAAAAAGTATAAATGTTTTAATATCAGTTGTCTAGTACCCATAGTACAAGCACTGCTTTGTTTGGGACTAGATGGCGTTGTGTGTTAAATGTCCGTTTTTTTTTTATATTTGCAACTCTACATTCCAGTGGGCAGTGATAACGTGTTATCGGCATAGAGTTATATAGAAATTAAGGAAAAATTATACACATGATACCGTCTAGGGATAGATGTGATACTGATCTGGATTCCAGGACACAGTGGTATTCACGGGACCGAGAAAGTGGACTTTTTGGCGTGGGAGGCTGTCGAAGTCGGTATTATTTCGAATAAAGTCTATGTTAAGGACTTCTTACCTTTGGCGGCAAAGTATTTAGCACATAGCTGGCAAGTTTCTTGGAACGACTCGTCCAAATCCAAAGGTCATAAATATGCCATCATACAACCGTTGATCCCCAAAAGGCCATGGATTTTTAAACAAAAACTAGTCGACAGGAAAGTTATATCAACGGTTTGTCGTTTACGTATGGACCATGCATGCACTCCCGTGTTTTTGAATAAAATCCACATAAAAGACACCTCTATCTGTGAATGTGGTTTAGATGAAGGTTCACTGGATCACATTTTATTCAACTGTCCGAAATATACCATATCATTGTATGATACTCTTCCCACTAAAAATGGGACGTGGGCCCATTAGTTTCCAATATTTATTATAAGTCTATTTTTCTAAATATATAAATTATTTATGTAAATATATACATGCTTATAATATTAAACTATAAGTTGAGTCAATATCATTATATTGGTAAAATATAATTGATTTCCTGATATTGTGTCATGACCATTTTTGTGTTGTCTCTATTTATTTTGTTTAATATTTTTGTAATAATACACATACATTTCATAAATATGTCTTAGAATTTTAATCACCACCGGCCAATAAATTTCTGAACGTGTCTCTCGAAACACTTGACATTGGCGGAATCTCTGCGTTGACTCTACACGCGAGATAGAGTCCATAAACAACTATAATAAAACAGTATAGCGGCTAGCGTATGGAGGGTAGAGATAAGGAGTGTTATCTCATATGGTAGAAAATTGAAAAAAGTGTCCAGCATAAGCTGTAAATAACAGTTCAAAAACCTTCCAGAATGGCGCTGGTGTAGACACAGGGTATGCTATGAATGTAACAATTGTGAACGAATTGAAGTACGCCGAGTTAAAAAATTTTACATTATTGTCACTACTTGCGTATTACAAAATAATGTAGTACATATATTTTATTTTCTGAACTGTGAATAGTACGTTTATTGATTTTCTATCATTCAATTTTATGAAAAAGTGTGTGTATTGATTTTAAGAAGTTTACTCTGATGCTAATGTGGCGCCACCCTAATTTAATGCATTTCAACGGACACTTTTCATGTACACAGATGATACTCCTTACCTCTACCCTCCATACTCCATAGGCTAGCGTATGGAGGGTAGAGACAAGGAGTGTTATCTTATATGGAAGAAAATTGAAAAAAGTGTCCAGCATAAGCTGTAAATAACAGTTCAAAAACCTTCCAGAATGGCGCTGGTGTAGACAGGTTATGGTATGAATGTAGCAATTGTGAACGAATTGAAGTACGCCGAGGTAAAAAAATTAACATTATTGTCACTACTTGCGTATTACAAAATAATGCAGTAAATATATTTTATTTTCTGAACTGTGAATAGTACGGACACTTTTCATGTACACAGATGATACTCCTTATCTCTACCCTCCATAGGCTAGCGGCATGCTTGTAATATAAGTGTTCTGTGGGCATGCTTGACATTTGACTACAGAACACTTTTACTCAGGAGCATTTGACTGTCTTGATTGATGTATAACTATAATTGACAATATTGACATGCATGTCACTCAGTCACTGACCGTTAGATCTCTACTTCTCTAGTATAAACATTAAAATCTATGGCGTTATAGTTATCTGTGCATGTTATTTATTTGTTGTTATTTCCAAATTAATGTTTTTAGCTCTGGCATATCAGGTGAACACATAAAGAAGTCACGAAATGCTGACTGTTCAATGAGTTAGGTGGTGTGCAAATGCAAAGTGGACTATACGTATAATAAAATGTCTAGTGTTAATCAAGTACCAGATGTATCACAAGAAACAAATCAAGAAACTCCTGAAGTATGTATTTTTTCAGAAGATATCTCTTCGACGAGGTATCATGCGAACAGGAGCGAGAGGATTATATCTCAGGCTGAAGGTAAGATATGTTTAAATATATGAAAGGGTCTTTGAAACTTTATTTAAACAATTAGGAGAGCCATTCCTGAACACGAAAATGTGCTGGCTTGATTGAAATAATACCACGATCTCGGAGAAAACTAGTATAATTTAATTTAATAATTAATAATAATTAATTTTTTATCGCCTTAAACAATGTGGGTGAGAT
Source organism: Spilarctia lutea (assembly GCA_916048165.1). Lineage (NCBI taxonomy): Eukaryota > Metazoa > Arthropoda > Insecta > Lepidoptera > Erebidae > Spilarctia > Spilarctia lutea. The sequence continues at coordinate 18,174,558 of OU696487.1, forward strand.
TAACAAAGATGAATATTCTCCCTTCACCTAATTCTGAGGGGAGTCACCCCCCCTCTTCTCTATACCATGTTATTAATACAAATGAAACTACTCTTTGCCCATATTCTGCTTTATATTATGTCTCTTATTACCACATGTTTTTACCACCGCCACGACACTAGCATTAAATACTGTGTTGTGGGGACTCTACAAACAGCCGTTTATGGATCACTTACAGTGTTGTCTCATGGTGGATTGGAACCCATTCAGTGCATTAGAAAACTGTGTGACGACCGCTTCAAACCACTCTCGCCATACAATCATCATTACAGATTATAAAACAAAATCGTCCGCCTTGTCTGTCTGTTTGTTGGCTATAACTCAAAAGCTACTGCACAGATAGATAGATACAGTAGTTTCATATATAATTTGTTATTTTTTTTGAGTAGATTGGCTAAAATATATTTTGTTGAAGATGTCGGGACGGTTTGCTAGTTTATTATACATGTTGAAACTCTTCTACATGTTCTTGAGAGCTTTTTATTGTGATTTTATTTAATTGCTTTTGTTTTGTTTTGAGACATATTAATGCAGAAATAATTTAATTTACAAGCCATACATAAATAATACACATAAATTGTTTAGAATTTAAAAGAAAAATTATACAATTTCCAAGTGTAAATTTGTTTTCTTATTTATTTCAGAACACAACACAACTGATGATGAAAATACAGAGGTTATTGAAGTAGTGATAGATGGAGAAGAAGAAGACGGTGAATTTAATATATCTCTTTCTGATTTGTTAAAGTCTACATCAGAAGAGGAACATTATAAAGAAGCACTAACAAGTAATGTCACTGACGGTAAAGGGAAGAAAACAAAAAGTGCTTTACAATCGGATGATTTAACTATTACAAAATTACCTCAAAAAATAATCCCGGAAAGTACTTTATCAGACTCCCAAGATTTACCTCAGAATTCTCAACCATCTACTTCTGCAAATGATCTGATCAGACCTTCAAGAGAAGAACCTTTGAGTTCTCATAATAACATAAAACCAGAAATTATCAATGAAGACAACTTAGAATCTGATCCTCAGCCCACATCTAGTACAACAAATGTGCCTGTTTCTAACAGGAAGCGTGTGAAGCTCTATGCCTCCGACACTGGGCCTCAGATGTATCAGGCTAGAGGTAATCTCGTCACTCGGCCTATAATAACAAAGAATCTACCAAAAGTATTCCAATACTTACCTATATATGGAAAGCCCGCCCCAAATACTTCACTGCATGAGTTCTACACTAACAAAGTAAGAGACTTTGTTGGTTTTGATCTTAATGATGAAGAATTTGAGGATTTGGAAAACTATTGCAGGTAACAATCAATTATATTAAATACTAATTGTTAAATAACATCCACAGGTAATCTCATTCTGCAACTGCACAAACTTTATTTATTTATTTTTATAGCTTCGTTGCATGTTATATGCACGTACATATATTAAGAACGTATTATAATGTGATAACATCTTTTGTACTATATTCTAACAAATAAATATTTCTTTTTTTCTTTCTTTCTTTCTTTACATGGAGATCAACACCTGTTTAAATTCAATTATATTTATTGCTTATTTCTAATAAAGAAACACAACAGTTGCATACATAAAATCTACAGTTGCTTAGGGGCCATCCATAAAGTACGTCACACGAATTTCATGATTTTTTGAGCCCCCCCCGTCCTTGTCACAGGTGGTCACATTTCTGAGACCCCCCCTCCCTAGTGTGACGTCACATGTTTTGCAATTTCACATCGAAAAATTATTAAATTAAAACAATAGTTCCGAAATTAGTTTTATTTCCATTTAAATTAAGTACTTTTTTTATGAAATCAACACTTATAAATTCGGATCGAATACTGAATACGCAACAAATCAAAACTACATCAGACCTTGTATGAAAAAGATTAAATACTGATTATCAACAAAACAATTGAAACCGTATTGTCCTAAAGATAGAGTTGGAAATATTTTTTAGTTAAATTAATATTTCAAATTACGCGATTAGTACCTCTAGATATATTAGATTTTGAAATGTGATGTCACGAAACTTAGGACCCCTCCTACCCCTTGTCACACCATGTCACACTTTGTCGACCCCCTCCCCCCCCCCTTTACGTGTGACGTACTTTATGGATGGCCCCTTATGACATTGACTCCCAATGATTTATTGAAGCTGCCCAGTTTTAATCCATACTAATTTAATATGAGATTCGATATGAGAAACCAAATTAACATGGTTGAACTTAAACTCGCGGGCTGGGTCTCCGCAACTTCAATGCGCCTATTTTGCGTGGTGAGTGGATCGGCATTATTCATGCCAACCCAGTTCCTCCAAGAAGCCTAGCAGACCCTTTACGTTGCTGACGACTTCTGGAAGTGAATTCGGCGATCCGAGGTGTCTCGCCCGGTATTCTGCCGCCACTTCAGTATACAAAATTCATTCAGTATCAATAGTGTTAATAAATTTTTGGAGCTTAGAATACATAGCTGGTAAATTTAAACTAGTTGTGGTAAGATATGTAATGGCAATCTAGAAATACTTAGCCTTTACCGACCACACCGACCACATTCTCTTGTTATTGTTGCAGCCCGGAGCTCTTAAAGACTGGTAAAGAATTAATGATGCAAACCTCAATTCCAACGATAGGTCTATTAAATTCTAATACACTGGACAAAAATCCTGAAGACGAGAGCAGCGACCCTCCAAATCTTGTTACCATTAAGAAGTTTAACCTCCGTTTACAGAAGGATAAGAAAGGGCTGTATGTTAAGAAACTGAAATACAGAGGCGTTAGAATGCTACCCTGTGGCCAAGTGAGTATCTTAGTCTTTATTCTTTTCTTTTAAAATACAACTCTCTCATTAGGAATATACATCCTGTGTCCCAAAATACCCAGACTCAGAACAATAATTTGTTGATCACCCAAAGTGCTGTCTACGAATTTATGATTTTGGTGATGAAACAAGGATATAAAGTGTCAAAATCCCTATTCATGTGTCGTAAGAGCTGATTCAGTGAGCAAATGTAGACAGAATATCAATCACTTCAATAAGAGCCACGAGCATAGGGCTCAGCCGTGGTCTAAAAGTCATAAAGACTGTTGATGGAACAATGCCTCGCCTATAAAGTATGATGTCATTAACCAGAGTTAGATTTTAAAATCTGGTGTCATAATTATATTATATATTTATTATTATATAGGGGGCAAACGAGCAGACGTATCGCCTGATGGTAAGCGACTACCGCCGCCCATGGACACCCGCAACACCAGAGGCGTAGGAATTAATTAATTAACACATTAATTTATTGTAGGCAAGCACTATACAACCTCTAAATATACTATAGTGTATTAATTATTTGCTGAGACTAACTCATTATTCACAGCAGAGCCTAACTAGGAATTTGGGCAGATGACGCCAATTGTAGTTAACACTTACATGACAGATTTTTTTTAAATTAGACCCTTGTTGTATAAAATGAACAAGTAATAGAATTAAAGGAAATGTTGAAATTGTTGAAATATTCTTTATTGGTGCTCCGCTCCTATTTGTCTAAGCGTGATGATATATATCGTGTAGCCTTCCTCGATAAATGAACTATTCAAAACTGATATAATTTTTCAAATCAGACCAGGGGTGCTGACATTAGCGCGTTCAAGCAAATAAACTCTTAAGCTTTATATATTAGTATAAGATTACAAAAACAAAAGAACCAAACTGCTTAAAGCTAGTAGTAGCTATTAAAATATACATAGTACAAAGTATGTGGGTGAATCAACTTTTTTTTGTCACAATGGAGATATTTTTGAAATAAATAAATCACAAAATTGGACTTTCTTTCTGTGTTATTCATAAAGAATAATTATTGAAGTTTGTTACTTAAGGTAGGGGCTCGAATTTAATTCACATTTATCGCCAGTTTTGACGCTAAGTGTGTGCTTGGGTGATAAAACGGGTCTCCTGGGTGACTAGTATTTTATCCAATAAAACTCCAATAAATGTATAATTAAATCAGTGTATTTTCAATAGGTATCGAAAAACTTAAGTTTTCATGAATCAGACGCTTAAAAATATTCGTAAATTTCAAGTAACTATCATAAATAATGTCTCTTGAGTCACCAATGAAAAAATTAATATAAAATTTTCTGTTTGTTTTTATCTGAGACGTTTTTTAAACAAACGAATAAATTAGACTTATTTATCCCATTATTCTTCAACTATTCACGTTATACAAATAAAACAATACCTTTCTTATTAAAAAAAATAGATAATTATAATAAAACAATAATCGGGACAAGTTGGTTTGCCAGGAGAAAATATGGTGACTCAAAAGACACTATTTAAGAATTAAAACAAAATAACAAAACTTCACTTAAATCTAATCATGAGATCAATTTTAAATCTTGAGATCAATTTTCATTAATGTTAATGGGATGTTTAAATTCGAATAAAGTCTGCCCGCGTTTGACTTTGGTTTCAGGTTTTTCAATAATTTGGACTATGTCTCTGTAATCGATGAATGACATATCAGTTTTGTCCAAACGAAAGATCTGGGCGTTCTTGACGTTTCTCAAAAAAGTTACAAATATGTCACCATCATCGTCCAAGTTATTGACAAGACAGGCATATCTATAGACTTTCTTTTTCACAGCATGCACGTTGACAATTAAAAAGTCTCCACAACATACTCCACAGTTTTCTTTGTTTTGTTGCAACGAAGTGGATGGTTTTTCGTCGTCATCCGAATGGTTAGGTGTATTATATACAACTTCGTACGAATTGATGTGTCGTGGTTTAGTCAAATCTATTAGCTTCACTTCTTTAAGTGGAAATTTCTCAGAGCTCTTTAAATTAGATAAAGGAATATCTTCATCAGAAGAAACAATGTTTTCAATACGACTACCGTCAGCGTTATTTACTGTCGCCGTGGAAATGGGATGATAAATTTTAGGTGACAAACATTGGCAAAAACCTCTATTGCAAAAACAACTCAAATTTCTGTAGTGCAGCTCGCCATACACTTTGGTAAATATTTGATGTACCTGTAATGTTCCTTTTAGTGGTATGATATTACTTGGTAACTGTTGTGTAATCTTTTCTATATCATCTGGTAAAATTAGGAAAAGTTTAATCTTACTTTGATGTTTTAGCTCTTTGTAAAATTGCTCTGCATCCACTATGTCCCGCCCAGTAGCTACCATATGATCCGCTTTTCGTTTTAGGAAACCACCAACACCATCGGCGGGTCCTTTCCCATGTCCAGCTTCAAAGAAAGACCACGTCACTGCTGTAAATTCGTAATCCATAAAAGGTTTCGTTGAAGCTAAATAAAAATTTAGTTTCTGTCGATACTGACTGAATGGTCCATCTGTATAAAAGTGTACGGTTTTTATTGCTCGATTTTTGCTTATATCTGATAGAATTGGATGCAGGTGAGCCCATATCGCGGCAGGTTGATGATTGGTTGAGGCGGATATAGTACAATAAGATTCCACTTTGTATTTAGTTTTATCATCAGGGACGTAAACCACCACCGTGTGCAGAGAAACTTGCTTCCTTGAACCACCAAAATGATGGGCTTGAATTTCTTGATAGTGTTTACAATTATAATTCTCACTAAAATCAGCTACAATCATCACTTCGTCTAACTGTAAATCATTCAATGCCAACCGGAAGTTCTTAAACTGTATTTTCATATTGTAGATGTGTTTTTTAAATAACTTAAATTCTCTTTTAAAGCTTTCCATAATTTTTTTAACAACTCCTTCCTTCATTTGTTTCACATTTTTTACAGCTTTTATTAATTTTCCATCTTTTTCATATATTTCTTCCGGTCTACCCCATTCAAACCATTTTATATTTTCTGTATCCCTTGTTAAATCATGCTTCAATTCCTTGATACTGCATTCTTGGCATATTCCATACATACATGCTTGAAGATTTTGATCGCAAACCGTCGACAAAATAAGTATGTTTAAATCGTCAGTCTCAATAACACGTTTTCTTTTAATTGCCTGAGCTTTATAGGCGATGTTTACGTGCAATTTGCATAGACACATTTCACGTCCGTCTACTGAAGGCTTTATAACAAAAAATGGCTTATTTTTAGTGAAATAATAATACGAACACTTTATGTCTGGATTCTCTTGTTTAAATATTTTGAATACATTTTTCATTGTATCCAATAAGAATCTTTTCTGTTCCTTTGTCTTATTTCTCGTTACTGTCTCTTTTTTACCTGCAGTTGCTCTCGATATGTCATCTCTAATAAAAAAATCTTGTAGTATTTTCTTTAATTTTGTAACGGTACTTCTTACTCTTAGAGTAGTTCTTAATTTTCCTTGTAGCCCTAAAGATTCTTTTATTATTTCTTCTTTAGAACTTCCGTCAATGTTATCGAAAATATGTTTAATTGATTTCTTTTCATGGTTTTTCTTCATTTTTTGGTATCTCTCTCTAATGGCATTTGTTAGCATTTTATATTTAACTTGACTGTCAGGTTTTAGTTCTTTCTTTGGCATATTTTTTTTTTCAGTTCTTTGAAGACGTTTTTTGTATTTCTCACATCTCTGTTTCATTTTTTCTATTTTCTTTTTCAGTTTTAAATTTTCTTTGTACATCTTTGACCGATTTGTTTTCACTCTTTTTTTACCTCGTTTATTTTTGGTTGAAACTGGTGGTTTAGCATTTTGAAATTCAGGAATAATTGGTGAAATAACTCCGTCTCGCTGCTGCATGGGAGGAGAGTTAGGGGGTGTAACATCGAGAATATTATTGAGATTATTTTTCTTTTGCCTTAGGTCTCTTTTTCTTAGTTTCCAGATAACCCGTGCGTTGAACTTTTCTTTCGGTGTGAGTTTTTGCACTAGCCTTTTTTTTTCATGATAGTTTTCTCTTTTCTTTCTTTTATATTCTTCGTATTTTTCTGGATCCTTCTTTAACTTCTCCTTATATCTTCTCTGCTTTTCAGCTGGTGTTAATGACGGCATTTTATCTGAAAATAAATGTATAAAGCAATAAGTAATACAAAAAAAAAGTGGTGAAAATCAGTCTGTCATATTATATTTAACAATCAAGCAATCGTAATCAATAAAGTACAGTTACAACTTCATACAATTATTTTCTGATATATCAAACAAAACAAGTATCTACCCAAATATTATAAAAATAATGAAAAGTCTCTTGGGTCACCAGAAATTGTCTCTTGGATAACCATGTTAGTAAGCCAGGGGACCAGTGACTCAGGAGACATTTAATGGTAAAAATATTTTTATCAAATAATGACTTAAAATGGGGGATAAATGATCAATCAAGTGCCATATTAGACTATATTTCTATTGCATTAAGCATTAAAATATGTTATTTATTCAAAATACTTACGAAAATACGGAGTGACCCAGTGGACGCACAATAAAGACACCTTGCCTCTCTCCGAGCCCCGAGCGAAATGGCCGACCGAAAGTAACTTCACTCGGTTCGCGAACTCGATCACGTGATACGCAGATCGCTTGTTATAGTCGTTCCAATACTTTATTTAACTTTTGACAGATCACGCACATAAAGTTTTGTAATAATTTTTGATACAATGTACTACAGGTAATACTGTACTTTATGGGCGGGCTCCGCCTACTTAGGGATGTGTCATTCGTAATTAATGACCACAGACTATAAAAACGGTTTTGAAATAAATCGATTATCGATTATATTAATAAAACATACAATAAAATTATTGTGATTATATTTTATATCAAATCACGTAAAAAGCTTTATTATTTTGCATTAAAATGCCCTAAATGTCTCTGTTTCAATGCATAAATAATTTGCGTAATGAAAACAGTTCCATCGTACTCGTACCTAGTAATGGGATCGAATGTATTCGCCGCAAATTAATGAATCTAAAATAATTGTTTAGACTTACTATAGTTGAATCAAATAAAAACTACCTGCGGTACCTACTTGTAATGAACAGGTACAAAATGTTGAAATTCGTAGTAATTTACGGATTAAAAATAAAACAACCAAAAGAGGTACTGTAATACTAATTTTAATTATAAAGAATCGTCTTCTTCGTATGACCAGGAATCATCATCACTTGAGTTCTCAGTAATATTGATTATCATTTCTTGGATAGATAAATTGTCGAATGCAACATCCCGATCCCAATCCGACATTATCACCTTCTTTGTTTTTTCTACAACATTCGCCCAGTTTTCTGGAGTTACTTTTTCACACGCATTTTTCAGTAAATTCAGCATTTTTCTTGCGGTGAAAGGAGGAGTTGTATTTTTCCTCGCAGCATATCCTTTAACTTGTGCCCAGATCATTTCAATTGCATTATATTGGCAGTGATATGGGAGAATTCTGAGGACGGTATGCCCATGCTCTGCTGCCATTTCATCTATGACGTATCGTTTTGGCAGCTTCTTTGTTTTTAATATCTTTACTAACTCTACTTCTAGTAGGGACTCATTCACCTCTTCGCCATTGTCACGGAGCCAGTTTATAATTTCATGTTTTTTGTTGGCCTGTGTTGGTATTTTATTAATTTGACGAGAGTGATAAGGTGCATTATCAATAAATATTATTGATGGCTCTTCGAGTGATGTAAGCATTTCTCTGAACCACTTTTCATACACGTTCGAATTCATCTCCTCATGATAATCTCCTGTTTTCTGGGATTTAAAAGCTAATAGAGCGCCTGGCACAAATCCTTTTACTGTTCCTGCATGACAAATAATCAGTCGTTCGCCTTTTCCCATTGGTACTGTAGAAGTGGAGCCAACGGTGTTGTCAGTCCAAGTTTTTGACAGCGTATGATTCGCATTGAGCCAAGTTTCATCTGTGAAAACAACATTCGAGCAATCTTCTATTTTTTTTTGCTTGTCTTAAAAAATCGCATCTATACAAAGCAATATCATTGCGTTCCATTAAAATTTTTCGTTTGTCACATTTTTGGAATAACATTCCAATGTCTTTCAATACCTTTGTCAGAGAAGATTTTTGACCACGGAACAAACCACTATTTCGAAGAGATTGTGTTAGTTTTTTTAATGTTGGAATCTCTTTTCTTTGGTAATAGTCGTATATATGACGACGAATAGCATCAGCGTCAAAATTGTCAACGGCTGTAACTTTACTAGGCGGACGTTTTTTCTTAGGTGTAGATAGCTTATTCTGTTCCATGCCACTGCTGCCGTAGCCTTCTTTTGTTATTTTTGCCACTGTTGGAGCACTAATACCTAATGCTGCTGCAACACGGTCTCTAACTTGAGTCACTGGTATAAGAGGCCCACCATTACGGCTTTCCTTTTCAAAGTATTCACGAAGTCGCAAGACAAACTCTCTTGTTTGTCCTTTGAGTACTTTCTTTTTTGGCATTTTGACAGTAACGAAGGCAGGAACGATACGCTCAACTCAACCAAACGTGAGAATTCACAAATAAATCAATACGGAGGAATATAAATACTCAACTATATTGAAGGTTACTCATTGAAATACTGTAGATTATTTTAAAATAGACATAGAGAGATTTAAAAAAGATCATCAATAGTTTAACAAATACAATATTAACCACTGAATTACAACACAATACAATAATACATTTTGAAAATTCAGTTCCTTTTATATATTTTTTCATGACATAGAACCGTCATATTTGAACAACATTCTTTTAATCCATTTCTTCTTTATTTTGACAAAGGAGGTCGCACATTGAAACACATAGAAATATGAAGTACGAAATTATCTATAAAATAATGAGTTTGTTAAATCGATTAAAACTTCTTAATGCATAAAATCGATCGATGAAAGAAATCGAATAGGTAACGGGTCAGGGTATCACTATTTGATTAAGTATTAGAGCTGTCAAAAGTTAAATAAACTATTGGAACGACTATAATTTGTTAGATAAATCGTAGTGCTATCTCGCTTCAACCAACGCAGTATTATATTTGGTAAGTCAGGAGACATCGATAATAGTATTACATTAGGGACACATAATTAGGAGGTTTTTAATCAAATATTCAATTAATTTTTAGATATATTGTGACGAAATATGTTTAATATGAACTTTATTTTCACTACTGAAGGTATTAAATTTATGACTGCCATGAAGTTTTTTTAAGTCAGATTACAAAGTTGAATGACAGTTGTTACTAGGGACAGCCAATATTTGTATGGAAACTCAAAATGGTCTCTTGGGTTACCAACAAAAATAACAATAAATATGTAAAAATTAAACAGCTCAATAGTTTAATTTATTCCCTATCAATCTAATTTATTGTTAGCGTTGTTGAAAATATTAAGTAAGCTTAGTTCAGCTGTACAAAAATATGGAAGTACTAAGGACAGCCAAAAACAAAAAAAAGTTGATTCACCCATGTATATTAAAATTAGTGAAACTAAATACTTTTTGGTGCCGCATGCAGTGACAATCATAGTTTTGGCAGATCCTTTGCCCGTAGGTAACAATGTATTATTCTCCTCTCCTACTCCTCTCGGTTAAAAATGATGTACAATTTTACATTTATTCTCAGGACACATCAAACACGGAAGAGTCAAATCCGTCTACGTCTTCTACAGAAGCTGATGAGGAACTGGAGCCTGGCGTGGATGTTCTATACCGGGTCAGAATGTACAGGCCGTACACGTACAGCATGGTCAAGGATAGATATGTATGTATCTTCAGTTTTATGAAAGTATTCGATAGGGTATATGTTATGAGCTGCAAGATGGGCAGTGAGTAGCGTTGTGTTGGGGTTAATTTTACCAGTTGCTGTTAAAGTTGTGGCGACTTCCATATATAACCACAAATAACCTACAATAGCGCCATCTACCGAAGATGCACTCAACTACGAAGTAACGCACTACACGGAGTAACTACCAATCCTGAATCGCGCAATATAAGTTCTCGAGCCGATTATTATAAGTACAACATCCCAACATCAACTGTTGGGCAGTGGTCCGCCAGACATGATCACCTCGCCTGGTTGGAGGATCCTCCCTTTGTGTTGGGTGGAACATTACACCCGTTCCCCCATCAGATGATCTGATCAAGATTTCGATGTCATATATCATGGATGGAGAGATATAATGTCAGATAACTAAATATATATAGCAACCTGTATGTGTCAAATAGTTTTATGTTGAACTAGTTTTTGCCTGCGGCTCCGCCCACGCGATTAAGAGGAGCTATGTTCTTTTTCGAGAATCAAAGTATCTCCATGTCAAATTTTATTGAACAGACAGACAAAGTTACTGTCGAATTTATAATCTCTATCTGAAGCTTTATCAGGAACTGATGAAACTGGTCCTTAATGTTTAGACAGCAGGTAGTATATGTGGCTAGGCGTAGGCATTAAGTAGTGTTGATGTTTCAGACCCGGTCTCGGCACTCGGTGTTCTGCTGCGACGTGGTGGTGACGGGTCGCCACAGCCTGACGGCGCTGCGGGACCGCTTCGTGTGCCACAACGACTTCGACCTGCGAGTCGACGTCTCCGCCAACCCGGACATGCTGCCGTCTGCTAAGGCTAAAGTACGTTTAGTTTTGAAGTGAACTCTAGTTTTGGTGTGTGATATTCTATATATATGGCATTAATTCCTGTGATTAATGAGAAAATGCCTGTGGCATTAATTCCACCCTTTTCAAATAAAGTCGTTTTTTGTACTTGTATGCTTATTTATATATTTTAATGCGAATCTCACCAATAAAAAAGTAATTCAAGAGGAAAGTTTGTATGTATACCACTATAATGTGTATAGTAGAAATCTAATAATTTTAAAGATCGTTTTGTTAGTAACCAATGAATAAACATTAAAAAGTGAGTTAGGTTCCTTAGATAGGTAATGTTGTTGTTTAATGCTAAACATTAAAGAGCATTGTATAAATGATTGTTAGGAAGTGTTCCCGTCGGGCTTCCTGTTCATCAACAACGTGTTCTACGTGGACTCGCGCGAGGGCTGCGTGGACCACAGCGCGCCCGTGCGCGAGTGGGCCAGGGCGCGCGGCCTGGGGGACTTCCCCGCGCGGGACCTGGGCCAGGCGCGCCTGCACCAGCTCACGATCAAGCTCGGCTACCCCGACGTGCGTACTGCTCACTACTCACTACTCACACTACTCTCGTTTCATATTAGGAATAAATACTGTACTTTACAAACATACGTGAAATGAACACAAAGAACACCCAGACTCAGAACAACAGTTTTTATATCACACCAAGTGTGTCCCATAATCAGTTTGAATCCACGACCCTCAGGCTGCGGACATAAGGTCAGCGGGAGCAGGGCGTTTGAATGCATATATTTATATGGAACTGGCATCAAAAGCTGCGGTGGCAAAAAGAACGGTGGCGATCCTATATTCCCCGCTATCGCTTCCGCTGATTCCGAGACCGCGGCCTAAGACCAGTGGAAAACAGCGTGACGATCGCTTACACTACTACGAAATCCGTGTAGTGAAATTACAAACATAATAGCGAATCAAGAATCAAACGAGTCACATGATTGGTACGTGATTATCGCTGTATATCAACATGAGGCAACTCAAAAGTTGCTACTGTTGAGTTACCGTTTTTAGCGTCCCCCGTTCATTAACCTCTCGGGTGCGGCAACACGGATCCATGTTTGTCCCGTCGGTGCGGCACACACGGATCCATGTTTTCCGCAGTTAACTTGCATTTTAATTAATTTTGGGTATTAAAGTTATTATAATGAAGTCTAGAAAGGTTTGTTATGCATTTGCTTTATACGAACAACATTTTAAAACATTCGTTTGTCAAGTGCGCTTCAAGAGCCGTAAAAAAAACGAGTTCCAATTTCAAAGTTGACGATGACGCAACGCGATCTTTCAAGTGCCTCTTAAAATTGATTTTTTGCCGATAAGGTGGTTTTGAAGGTAGTTTGTTGTTATATTTTACTTATTATACTTATTTTAGGAACCACTATCAATACGAATTGAGGCATAAATCATGCGTAATTTTGAATAGTGTTACTCAAAAAGTTACCGAGTCTATTACCTATTGAAAAGGGCTTACTCATTTGAAGGTTTTTACGCATTTATTCTTATGTTTTTATTGATAAAATGATATAATTGCGATGAGAATCTTATATAGAATATAGAATAGCAACAAAAATGTGTTAGAAAAGCAAAATATTTAAATAAACACTCATTTTTTGCCTGACGAGCGAAATTAGACGCACACATACAAAGGGCTCCCACGCCATTACTGTTCTACATCATCATCAGCGTATCGTAGTCCACTGCTGGACATAGGCCTCTCCAATAGCACGCCACTTAAAATTGTATATCGCCGTTGATTCGTGTTTGCACGCAGCCTAGCGGGAAGTCCCGGAACTATTAACACCCACACATACACAGTAGTGACGGACAATGAACAAGACGTAAACTGATCTTTGTTTATGTTTTAAAATTATTTTGTATTGACCATAGACTTTGTGTGTCACATAATGGAACGATCAGTTTGTTCTCTTTAGCATTCAGTCATTTTCATAGAGTTTAGAGAATTCTCAGAACTTAAAAATAATAAATGAAAACTGGTCTAGCAAACGAGTCCTTTTTTTAAATAACTTGATAAATAGGTTGTTTTTTTTATGTATTGTTCCTGTCTTTTGCACTAGTTAACTAAAAAAATAAATTATTTAACTAAAAAACACTATTTCTTCATATAAATACTACGTAATTTGGTGTTCGGCGCAAATAATAGTTTGATTGTAAAGTGATAAAATGGCGAATATCTCGACAGCGAAATGTGATTTTTACAAATATGTTTCTCAATGAATTTTTACTGCAGTTATAGTGTTTTTTATATCAGTAGATAGCTTAGTTATCGAACTTTATGAGGATAATAAGTAAAATGAATAATAAACCACATAAAATATTAAAATCATGTTTATTAACACAATAGGTGCGTAAATTAATACTTGGCTCAATTGTGAGTAAATAATAAAGCGATAACATTAGTTTAGTAATAAAATATGGCATAACCATGTACGCTTGTTATCCATCTTTTGAAAAATAATCACTTTTATAACCACCGAGCATTGTTTTTGAAAAGATTTGATCATTTTCGTACACCATGCACCGTGCTGCAAAATTTTGCAATTTCGCCGCACGGTGCATGAAACCGGAAGTACCCGTTCGCGCATCCGAAAGATTAAATCAGCTGCAACAAAGTTTGTTTCTCCGGCAACCTTATTCATTAATAAGTACAAAAATTTTAACAAATAAACCGACTTCAAAAAATGGATCAAATTGAAATGGGACCACACGAAAGCACCATCTTTGAAAAAAAAAATATCAAGATTGGTTCACCCAGTTAAAACTTCTGAGCTAAAAAACTACCGGGGGAGAGCCACGCTTCGGTATGAATGGGCCGGCTCGACCGGAGTATTGCTCCGTCCTCACAGAAACCCAGTGTGAAATAGCGCTTTCACTGTTTCACCGAGTAAGTGAGGACCGGAGACCCAAGAACCCTAACCCCCCCTCCCCATTCCCCCTCCCATCCCCCAAAGGCGGGCAACGCATTTGTGACGCCTCTGGTGTTGTAGGTGTCCATGGGCGGCTGTATTCGCTTACCATCAAGTGATACGTCCGCTCGTTTGCCCCCTATTCCATAAAAAAATACAGTCGAATTGAGAACCTCCTCCTTTTTTGAAGTCGGTTAAAACTGTTTAACACCGGTTGCCTTTAAAGCTGTATTATCTGAGCTATACTCTATTTGTACACCGAAGCATGGGACGGGCAAAGAGCGGCCCTGACGAGCGTCATCGGCGCTGATCTCTCGATGCCGGCCATCGTGGAAGCCATGGCTGGCAGCGAGCGGTGCTGGGCCGCCATCGCCTCGTTCGCAAACGAGGTGATGGCGGCCAAAAGAGAGGCCCTGCGGGAACGGGAGCGAGCTGGGCTCACTCTCCCGCCCCGCAGGCCCCCAGCGAGGGGTCGCCGGCGACAAGTGTTCGCCCACGGCCCCGACTGAGAGTTGCCGCGGGCGGTGGGTCGGGGGACCTGCCGCCCCCAGCCACGTGGCGGAATGCGCCCTTCTTGTTTCGGGGGCGCAGACCAACTAAGGTGAGGGGGGCCCCAAAAATCTGGCCCCCCGAGGCGAGCCTGCAAGGGCGCTCCTAGCCGAGTCGCGGTGAGCACTCGTGTATCACGCGGCTCGGTAATAGGTGAGGAGGAACACGTGGGGTTTAGTGGGTAGTCTGGCCCCCTCTCTCGGGGGCCAGGAGTCCCACACGAAGCGGACCCATCGCCCCCGCGGTGGGCGAGCGGAGTGCCTAAATGCATTCCCCACGTAAAAAAAAAAAGACTCTATTTGTACACGACAAGCCAACATAAACGAACAGTAATTGATAACTCTACATAAAAAGAAATTTAATTTATAATTTATTCTCCAGGTGTACGTCCACCAAGGCAACTGCGAACACATATTCGTATTCTCCGAGGTCCGGCTCCTTAACGCCAACGACCCGTTGCGCTTCTCCAGCTACCCCCTGTCCACGGCCATCGCCCAGAACCAGACCGTGTACTGCACCACCTGCGCAGAGTTCAGCGCCAAGTGGATCGTGGTCGGCAGCGACAGAGTTCCCTTCGACCCTGGCTTCTTCTGCGACACATGCTTCAAGCAGTACATGTATAAAGACGGGATGAAGATAGGCAACTTTAAAGCATACCGATATAGAGGCAACGCTTTGAATATTTTGAAGCCTCTTTGTAATTAGATATGGAATAATTACTGGTAAATCAACAACAAACCATAATGTCCCACTGCTGGGCTCGGGTCTCCTCCCAGGAGAGGGTTAAAGCCATACGTCCCCACGCTGGCCAAGCGCTGGTTGGGGACTGGCAACACAATGTTGTGGCTACGTAATCTTACTGTTGGATATTTTCAAGCCGCCCACTAAGCTTCACGACTGTTATCCTATGATAACAACCGGGACCGACTGCTTAAAGTGACCTTACAGGTAAATATTCACCATTAATTGTTTTTTTTTATTTATATTTAATTGCAGGAAGGTAAAAGCTACCTAGTTACAAAATAACTCTAGTACAAGGCAGTGTATCTTAGTAGCTTTTGTCCGATATCTCTATACTTAGTCCCTAAGGGACAATGTATTTCTTTGAAAATATAAATTCATACTGATCTGCCCCCTTTAGCACACACACATTCTACAAACATAAACGTTAGTTAGAAAACCAAGTAATGTATATAAATGACGTCATATCTCTGTAAAGTCACGTGGTCAAAACAAAATATTGTCCGAATAGACGTCCGAAATAATTTATTTATTATTATTTATATGAATGTATATTATAATTTGTAGAACAAATAAGTTTGTTGTATACTACGTGTGGATTGTATATATATTATATCTGTATGTAATATACATTTTTTTAGGAAATTTTTATTAATGTTACATCACAGGTCTAGTGTAAGGAGGTTTTCCTTTAAAACATTTACCAAAGATATTTAACTTGAGTGCATGTATGGCCTAGTGGTTCGACCGACCGCTTCCTACTTCGCCAAGGGTTGGGTTCAAATCCCACTTTGTGTGATCTACAAATTGTTGTTTTGAGTCTGGCTGTTCTTTGTACCCGTTTTATGTATGTTTGTAAAGTTCCTCGATTACAGGATTAATTCTGAGTGCGAGAGTTGTCTTTTCTAAAAAATAATGTGTTTTGTAACGCATTTGTGAATAATCTGTGATTAAACTTGTATTTGTATTATAGCTGTATAGTAATTATATAATAAAATACGGCGCTAGCCTTGTGGTTAAAGTGTTAGATTTGTGATTGCGCACTCGTGAACCTACATGAGTAAATACATTCTTATTAAGAAGAATTAAATGCTACTAAATGTAGTTGTGTAATTGTATGTACGGTGATTAATAAAGTTGTAAATAAACCCGTTTCTTATATATTTTTTTTTATTCTAGGTTTATTTATTCTCTATATAATTAACTAGCTGACCCGTGCCCACTTTGTTGGGCATAATGTTAATAATCCTTTTTTAGTACAGAGTGTTATGTTTTAATTTCTAACTGCCAAGAATAAGATAGAAAGTAGTTCTGATAAGAACCTTTTATTTAAACAATGTCGAAAGTGTACTAATTACGTTTCGAAAAATTCAATTTCGGAGACGTCCGCAGCGAAAGGAACCGACCACGCGACTGAGCCGCGCGCGTACTTACCTCTCAGATGGCCACGCCTCCTTCTCCCGAAGCGAGCACGAACGCGAACCGAATTAAACCCGAAGCCATCGCGCGCCGTCCGCTGTTTTGGCCTTTCGTTGGATTTTCTCCGATTCACTTTGCAAAACCGACTTCCACGCAAAAGCCTTTTTATTTTTCGGTTTTTTATATATAAAAGACTGAGTGACATAGGTTATAACCTATGTCACTCAGCAATAATGTGGCTTTCTATTGGTGAAAGAATTTTTAAAATCGGTTTAGTAGATCCCGAGATTACCCCTTACAATTTAACAAATATACAAACACACAAACTTTACTTCTTTATAATATTAGTATAGATCTATGTGTCAAAAAAAATTTGTGATGGTTCGATTTCCTAGGCTCTAGTCTCTCGCTAAGGTAAGAAAACTTTACCTTTTTGAACTGTGGTTGGTTTTTTAAAGACATTAGGTAGGTATTTTGGTAAACAGCGAAGGAGAAGTGCAAAATTCAATTTTATTTCGGCCCCCCTTCATTAGGTAATAGTTAAAATAAAATTGATATACGTAATTAATTAATCATACTAATATAAACGCGAAAGTTTGTGAGTATGTTTGTTGCTCTTTCACGCAAAAACTACTGAATGGATTTTGATGAAACTTTACAATAATAATATATACTTCTTATACATCAGAATAACGTGATAAGCAGGAGGTAAGCAGTCGGTCCTGGTTCTTATTATAAGATAACAATCGTGAAGCTTATTTGAAGGCCTTTGGGCGGCTTGAACACATCCAACTGTAAAATTACGTAGCCACAACGTTGTATCGCCAGTCCCAAACCCGCACTTGGCCAGCGTGGGGACTATGGCCTTAACCCTCTTCTGAGAGGAGACCCGAACCCAGCAGCGGGACGTTATATGTTGTTGATATATGTATGAGAATAACACATAGGCTACAATTTATAAAGATGCTAGCTTCGACTCGCGGCGTTGCCCGCGGTTATTGTCGTACCGCGGGGTTCGCTATTTATCCAACATTTTTTATTTTTAAAGTGAAACCTCTTTAGGCGCATGATGGTAAAAAATTTACGGATGAAACGCAATTAGAATAATATTAGCGTCACGAAGATGTGCAGCGTTTTTATCGAAGAACGGGGAGAGAGCAATTGAGACCGATTAAGAGAGAGTGAGAAAGGGCGAATTTTAATTTAATATTCATAATTTGAGATTTTACTTTATTATTTTTGAAACAATATAAAATAAATGTAATTTAATAATTCTCTTTAATTTTTTTTAATAATAAAAAAAAAATAAAAAAAAAATAATTGTATTAATTTTCGACATTTTTAATATTTGAATGACAATTAAATTCATTAAATGCCTAACATATCTTTCTTTTTCCCTCCCTCTAAGTCTCGGCAATCGAAAGTTTTAGATTTGTTTAAATATAAACAAGACTTAACAATTTATTTGCCAAAGAAGTTTCACTTCTGACATGTGTACTTTGTATGCACGCACTTTTTTATTTTAGTTTATTAGGGAAACAAACAAATACAAAATCGAGAACAATAACATACAAGTAATTTACACAAAATCCAAAACAGTTTCCACAAATTAATTTTACATTTAGCGCCATTAGTTAAAATAATAATAATAAATATTTCGGACATCTTACACACAACGCCATCTAGTCCCAAGCTAAGCAGAGCTACAACTGATATAAATACATTATATACTTTTTTTTTGTAAATACATATATATTATACATAGAAAACACCCAAACTCCGAAACAAATATTTGCAGATCATAAAACATTTGATCCGACCCGGGTATCGAACCCGAGACCTCAAGCACAGCAGTCGCATACGCTACCACTGCGCCACAGAGGCAGTCAATTAAATGAATTAATTATAGAACTAATGTTTGGGACTAAACTAAACTTCAGTTCAGAATGGAGTCCTTTTTTCTGTCACTATTACATGTTATTTAAAGTAATAATTCCAATAAGGCTACATAGCTAAGTATGAGGTCAGAGTAGCGTGCAGTTTGTGATTGATATACTAATCTGAGATGAGCAGCTGATTGGCCAATCAACGTGGCGCCCGCGTTCTATTTTACACCGACGTTTTATTTATTGGTTAACTTCGCTATTTATTGGCTGAAGGTAAATGATGTAACTCTGTAGGCGCTGTACGAGTGAGGAAAATAGTTATAAAAAGGTTGGCTTATTGGTTTAAATGGTCGCCACGCCGCGTTGCTCTCTACTGCGCTAACTGCCATAGGTCCAAATACAAATACAAACTCCTTGTGTGATCCACAAAATGTTATTCTGAGTCTGGGTGTTTTTGGGTTCGTTTCATGAACGCTTGTAAAGTGTGATCCAGGTGGTAGGTATATACCTAAGGCGTGTTGTCTTTAAAAAAACTTGTCCTGTGAACAATAATACAGGTCCTGTAAGCGCTGAACTGCATCTGTTTCGTAAGAAGACAAATTAGAAGACGAAAGATAAAGGAACTTTTGCTACTCGTACTTAACTCTTGAGCTTTGACAAATCGGACAGAACCTCAACTATGCTAATAACTAAGAATAACTTACACGCATACACTGAACAAAAGATTATACTCATCACATAATTTTTTACTCTAGGTAAGAATCGAACCCAGGACTTTCAGCTTAACAGCCAGGATTTATACCCTCTAAACTGTTAGGGGATCTCTAACAGTTCTAGTTATAGGCTCACGTTAGTTATACTTCGATGCTGTTAGGCATTAAGACCACTCTTCGTCTCAGGCATAGATTAGGCAACCACACCTAACGTAGTCCAATACCTGGGACCATACATTCATAGCTATGGGGACGCAGACATGTAAGGGCTACAAGAAAGATGACCTTCAAATTCCTGACACACTGGATAACCTTTATAAAATGAAGCCACTGCCGCTGTCTGCTCTCTTAGATCTTTTATAATTCTCAACAGATATAAATGCAGTTTTCAGCAATAGATAGAAGTGATTCAATAAGAAGGTTTATATGTGTGATACATGTATATTATAGTAGATGGAATCCAAGAATTTCATAGACTTCTTTGCGCTAATGATAATATACAGCATATCTGACAGAATAATGTTTAATATACTTAGCTATAGTCGTTCCAATAGTTTATTTAACTTTTGACAGCTCTAATACTTAATCAAATAGTGATACCCTGACCCGTTACCTATTCGATTTCTTTCATCGATCGATTTTATGCATTAAGAAGTTTTAATCGATTTAACAAACTCATTATTTTATAGATAATTTCGTACTTCATATTTCTATGTGTTTCAATGTGCGACCTCCTTTGTCAAAATAAAGAAGAAATGGATTAAAAGAATGTTGTTCAAATATGACGGTTCTATGTCATGAAAAAATATATAAAAGGAACTGAATTTTCAAAATGTATTATTGTATTATGTTGTAATTCAGTGGTTAATATTGTATTTGTTAAACTATTGATGATCTTTATTAAATCTCTCTATGTCTATTTTAAAATAATCTACAGTATTTCAATGAGTAACCTTCAATATAGTTGAGTATTTATATTCCTCCGTATTGATTTATTTGTGAATTCTCACGTTTGGTTGAGTTGAGCGTATCGTTCCTGCCTTCGTTACTGTCAAAATGCCAAAAAAGAAAGTACTCAAAGGACAAACAAGAGAGTTTGTCTTGCGACTTCGTGAATACTTTGAAAAGGAAAGCCGTAATGGTGGGCCTCTTATACCAGTGACTCAAGTTAGAGACCGTGTTGCAGCAGCATTAGGTATTAGTGCTCCAACAGTGGCAAAAATAACAAAAGAAGGCTACGGCAGCAGTGGCATGGAACAGAATAAGCTATCTACACCTAAGAAAAAACGTCCGCCTAGTAAAGTTACAGCCGTTGACAATTTTGACGCTGATGCTATTCGTCGTCATATATACGACTATTACCAAAGAAAAGAGATTCCAACATTAAAAAAACTAACACAATCTCTTCGAAATAGTGGTTTGTTCCGTGGTCAAAAATCTTCTCTGACAAAGGTATTGAAAGACATTGGAATGTTATTCTAAAAATGTGACAAACGAAACATTTTAATGGAACGCAATGATATTGCTTTGTATAGATGCGATTTTTTAAGACAAGCAAAAAAAATAGAAGATTGGTCGAATGTTGTTTTCACAGATGAAACTTGGCTCAATGCGAATCATACGCTGTCAAAAACTTGGACTGACAACACCGTTGGCTCCACTTCTACAGTACCAATGGGAAAAGGCGAACGACTGATTATTACAGGCGCTCTATTAGCTTTTAAATCCCAGAAAACAGGAGATTATCATGAGGAGATGAATTCGAACGTGTATGAAAAGTGGTTCAGAGAAATGCTTACATCACTCGAAGAGCCATCAATAATATTTATTAATAATGCACCTTATCACTCTCGTCAAATTAATAAAATACCAACACAGGCCAACAAAAAACATGAAATTATAAACTGGCTCCGTGACAATGGCGAAGAGGTGAATGAGTCCCTACTAAAAGTAGAGTTAGTAAAGATATTAAAAACAAAGAAGCTGCCAAAACGATACGTCATAGATGAAATGGCAGCAGAGCATGGGCATACCGTCCTCAGAATTCCCCCATATCACTGCCAATATAATGCAATTGAAATGATCTGGGCACAAGTTAAAGGATATGCTGCGAGGAACAATACAACTCCTCCTTTCACCGCAAGAAAAATGCTGAATTTACTGAAAAATGCGTGTGAAAAAGTAACTCCAGAAAACTGGGCGAATGTTGTAGAAAAAACAAAGAAGGTGATAATGTCGGATTGGGATCGGGATGTTGCATTCGAAAATTTATCTATCCAAGAAATGATAATCAATATTACTGAGAACTCAAGTGATGATGATTCCTGGTCATACGAAGAAGACGATTCTTTATAATTAAAATTAGTATTACAGTACCTCTTTTGGTTGTTTTATTTTTAATCCGTAAATTACTACGAATTTCAACATTTTGTACCTGTTCATTACAAGTAGGTACCGCAGGTAGTTTTTATTTGAACCAACTATAGTAAGTCTAAACAATTATTTTAGATTCATTAATTTGCGGCGAATACATTCGATCCCATTACTAGGTACGAGTACGATGGAACTGTTTTATTACGCAAATTATTTATGCATTGAAACAGAGACATTTAGGGCATTTTAATGCAAAATAATAAAGCTTTTTACGTGATTTGATATAAAATATAATCACAATAATTTTATTGTATGTTTTATTAATATAATCGATAATCGATTTATTTCAAAACCGTTTTTATAGTCTGTGGTCATTAATTACGAATGACACATCCCTAAGTAGGCGGAGCCCGCCCATAAAGTACAGTATTATCTGTAGTACATTGTATCAAAAATTATTACAAAACTTTATGTGCGTGATCTGTCAAAAGTTAAATAAAGTATTGGAACGACTATAGTACCTATCACCTAGTAAAATCTGGATTGAATCTAATACCTTAATTTATTTATTTATAGTTTATTGGAAAGTGTAAGCCAAAGAGGAATAAAAATGATCTAAATTTTTTTCTGCGTTTTTAATGTTACGATAATGAAATAAGCTTTAACGGGAGAAGTAAAACCTACCCATTAAAAGAGTTGTAAAATCAACAAAGGCAGGTATAGGTATTTTAATGTTCGTGTCCATTCCACCACGTGGGCGAAGGAAAGATTATCTCGGCCTGAGTCTACTCCATCATCATTAGCGACATTTGATCGGATTGTCGAGAATCACACGATTGAGGTCTAGGATGGACAAGTGCATTTGAACTGGGACAGATTGTTATTAACTGAGAAACTAGGTACCTACATAGATATTTTTTTTTATAGCATAACGAACCAGGTTAGGTATTACCCGATTCTTAACTTAGTTTGAATTTTTTTATGTTTGTTTCAACCGATTGGATTTTTTTAAATTTCAGAGAGAACTTGATCCAAATAAAATTGTCAAAATGCCACCCACCCCTCGGAGTAGAAAATTAAAAAGGGAAGAACACAGTTCATTTATTCATGGCTTTTAGAACAAAGAATATACCAAGAGGAACAAATAAAAATAAGAAAGTCAAAAAATGATGCCCTTTCTCAATTATAGGAGATCACGTCATACACAACAAAGATCGCACAAACATTAATTAATTCAGCTTAACGGTTAACGGACAGATAAACAAATATACAGAAATGTAAAACATAAATAAATATGGATTGGAATGCAATAAAGACTTAAAATAAGAAACATGTTAAAATAGTACCTACCTTTTATTATTATTACAATTCCCATGACGAAGCAGCATTGGAGACGGTGATCGGTTATGAAAAATTAACTGTTATTAAATATTAGTATGAGTGCATTGTTAGGCTACTATCCTTCTTAGAGCTAAGCCGTAGGTAGGTCATCAAATCATCTTATTAAATCGACCACACCGACTGACATGTAATTAATTATATTTCAAACATCGGCGAGGATTTCATAACTGTCACATAATATGATATTTTTATTCCCGTGTAGGTGTAAGCAATAAAAATTGTATGAAAAATTGCAAAATGAGTTGGTAAACATCGGAATTATCACCTGCATGTAGGTATGTATGTATGTAATTTAATAATTATAAGGTAACATTCATTGTACCTGAAAAAAAGTATAGCAATGTTGTTTATCTGTGGTACAGTTGCAATCTTTCGCAGGCAACCAAAGTTTTTTTTTTTTTTAAAACAGTTCCCGTATCACTTGTATCCTCTCCCTTCCAATGTCTTATATCTGTTTCATTCTCGTGTTACGCTGTTGCTGACTATGAACTCCGAAACTATTCAACCAAATTTCAGTGTTTATTAAATTGCGTATTTTGCTGGCATGCCTAAGATAGGATAGTTACAACCTTGCTTAATTGAAAAGAGATGCATCTCATTTCGGTGTCAAAGTACCTGGATTATCGAACTTCACTCGGTATTTCTTTTTTGGTAAATTTTTAATATTGAATCCTAGCTTGATCGATTTATTGCTCCCAAACCTCCTTTGCTCTTTTTTTTTTGTGCGGAAATCTGTGGTTATGTTTGACTCAAACCGACTAAAAACCGCACACTGTCTCGGGTACTAGAAGCGGGCGAACAAGGTGCACCCTCGAAAGGAAATTCCTGGAACTCTGACTTACACCCACTGTACGTAGGTGGCTCCTTCCTGTGTAGGAACCTTAACATTCTTATCATATTCAGAAAATGGCGCGAGCATCCAAATAAATCCCCTGCATACTAAATTTTAGGAAAATCGTTGGTGCCGTTTCCGAGATTTGGATTATATATAGGTATATATGTACAAGAATTGTGTTCTCTTCAGTGGTGCAAATTTACGTATAGTTAAGCACACAGACCTCGACTTTGTATCATCGCCAAAGGCCCTTAATTACTATGGTCTAGATAAGCGCAATAAACAACGTTTTAGAACATAATCGGAGATTGAATAACGTATAACTATTAGTATCAACAGAGATAGTAGAGGCGGCGCCTGTTGCCCAACGTTGTGCAACTGACCTGGAATCTAGACGTGACCAGGTTAAGTAGATAAAATACATATTCCTAGTCAATTGTATTGAAATACAAATTTTTAGTAAAATAACAAATAATGAAGTATCCAAAACATGTATGATTTTAAGAATATTTCTTAACAAAAAGTTTTCCACTTAATTCAATTTTATAATGTGACTAGCTGAGCCCTGCGGGTAACGCCGCGGGGTAAAGCTAGTCTAAAAAAGTCTCTTTATACCATCAGCTATATACCAGTGAAAGTTCCGTCAAAATCGGCCAAGCTTTGGTTTTTGATTTCAAATAAAATTGGAAGCTTAAACGGCACTAACATCTAAAAATCATTTTAAAAATTATTGTCCGTCTATCTGTTTGTCTATTGAACGGCTGGGAGCTTTATTGGCAGATGGCTAATGTTACAAGGAGTAACATAGGTGACTTGAGGATGGTGAACACTATTCATGCTTTCTATCAGGCAGAGTTGAGTCATTGACAGCTAAATAATAAAACAAGTTGACTGGCTGTTGGCTGATGGTAAATAAATGAACTGATGCAATTAGCTGCGCACAATGGTGTGCTCGTCCCAACCCTTACGTATGGTAGCGAACCTTGGGTATGGCAGAAGAAGCATAAAAGTAGAATAAATGCTGTGGAGATGTGCTCCCTTAGAAGCGTGTGTGTGAGTGTGTGAGTGTGAAAATTAGTGATAGAGTCAGGAATCTATACTAATAATAAAGCTAAAGAGTTTGTTTTTTGTTTGAACGCGCTAATCTCAGGAACCGCTGATCCAATTTGAAAAATTCTTTCAGTGTTGCATAGTCCATTTATCGAGGAAGGCTATATGCTATATCATCACGTTACTACTAATAGGAGCGGAGCACCAATGACGAATGTTTCAAAAACGGGGGAAAATGTTCACGCTACGGGCAATATACGACGCAAATGAGGTTGCGTGGGTCAGCTAGTATAGTTATAAGAGAACGTTGTGGATTGAAAGAAGATGTAGTGACAAGGATTGAAAAGGGCTTACTTCGATGATTTGGTCATTTAGGCCATAGTAAGTGGGGATCAATTGTCTCTGCCTACCCCTTGGAAAACAGGCGTGACTGTATGTATGCAATAATCTGAAATTACAGTTTTAGTTATAATAAATGCGATATATTTGTAAAGGAATGTGTTTATTCGCGCGCATTTATACAGGTGTATATTTTGTGTTTACGAATGACTTCAGAATGAGTATCTGATACTTTTTGCAATACCAAAAATTACCAGACAAAATGGCTACCTACTGTTATAAAATTCTTGCCATTTTTGTGCGTGTATTCCCCGATGCAGTGGTTTCCACACACGTTGCGCAGAGGCGGCGGTGTGCCTTACTGCCCATACCGCGTCTTCAATAGGAGGGATGCAGGATTTTTTTTTATCACGAAAGGCTTGTTTTTCATACCACTACTTGACAGGGAACCAGGTAAGCAATTCTTCTATTACTTTTCAGTTTCACCGAGTGCTTGAGATTACTGGAACCCCAACTATAACTCTATTTAAAAAGAGATACCTAACTAACTACAGAGAGTGTCGCGGAAGATTTTACAAACATACATGAAACAAACATAACACATAACACCCAGACTTAGAACAACTATTTGTGGATCACACAAATTGTTGTCACATGTGGGTTTGAAGCCACAACACTCAGTGCAGTAGAAAACGGCGTTTTAACCGCTTAAGCAACTACGCCATACGAGAAATCAATTTAGGGTCTGTGGACTCGTAGTGCACACTTCTGAATCTGCAGTTGTAGGTACGATTTCCCATCTATGTAATAAAACTAGTTTAACCCCGCGGTGCTACTCGCGGTACGACAATAACCGCAGGCAACGCCGCGAGCCGAAGCTAGTATTTTATAAATTATAGCCTATGTGTTATGATGATGTATAAGCTATATTATTGTAAAGTTTCATCAAAATCCATTCAGTAGTTTTTGCGTGAAAGAGCAACAAACATACTCACAAACTTTCGCGTTTATAATATTAGTAGGATAAATGCAAAAAAATAAAATACAAACTACTTTTAGTAATCCACAATAAATGTTATTGTCTAAAAATTATCTTATTATAGTAACGAATCCTTGTCTGTTAGGTGACATAACCAACCGCCATATTGTATACTATAGTAGTATATAGCAAGCGCAAGTGGGGCAAAAATGCAAAAAATATTTGTTCAGCGCTCGGTGCATGCGAGGCAGAACAAACAAGAAGAGGTCGCATGCCTCTCAACTAAATTATTATTATCTTTTACGGTATGCATAGCTGCTAGATAACGAACTAAATTAATTTATTGCATCTGCATATGCCACGTAATCTATTTATTAAACAGTTCATGGTCTTTGGGTAAATTGATAAAATATTTAAAAGACGCAGTTCATTTTAATTGAGGGTCAATAAAAAGCGAGCAAGTTTGATGCGGGTATTTTCCTCACTGAGTTGAATGAAGATAGTTCGTTAATCACAAATGGTAAATGATATTTATTTGTAAGTAAATCTTTACATATATTTTTACACGTCGTTTTACAGCTAGAAGAGATTCACTCTGGGAAGAAATGGCGAAACAAACCACAGAGGTGTCTTTTTTAAGTCCGTGAACATTGATTAATTACAAAATAATAAAAATCTATGCGAGTACAGTATAGGATCTGGGTTGATTTTTGAAGAAAGGACCATGGTATTGAGTCGGCCTGTACATACAGACTTCATACGAACAACAGCCATCGTGTTACCTTACCGGTATAGGTATAGATTAACGACCCGAAGCGCGACACTACCACCAACATTTGGGTAGGCCGGGGAAACACTCAAAACCACCAGAATGATACTAAATATGAACTTATATTACAAGCCTAGATATTTACGTACACAAAAGAATTCAGTCAGCATAACAAATTGAATACTATTACAAAAAAATTAAATAAAAATAAAGTGTCTAGCACTTTCACACAAAACACTTATTTAAAAACTGAAGTGAGCCTCATCAATCCCAAGCAAATTTGTCATCTAAATACTCCAAAACTGTGTAATAAGCCTTTTCACTTAGTTTTTGTTTTACTAAGGTATTAAAGGTATCGATACTCAAAGATTGTTGTGCCTTTTTTGACTGAATACATTTTTCGTTGTAAGAAAGTATTCCATGATTCATCAAATTGATTGGTTCCGGCTTAATCGGAAGTACCCAATAGGCTTCACTTGCAAAATATTCAAGGAGAAGGTTTCAATATCGTATATTTTAACGATTACCGGTTTTCTCATATTTAAGGTACAGAATAGAGAGAACTAGAATTAATAGATTTAACAATCTTTTTAGTATTGTAGGCCTTTCTTAGAAAAAGTAGATATTCATCAGTGGACCATTAAAGAGTGTTGATGTGATATGATAGGCGGCAGTTATAGTCACTTATTATAACGCGTTTCTCCTATATCGTGTACCTTAAAAATGCAACTTAATCTATTTAATTCAATTTATTAAAAACTTTATTACAATTTTATTGGTTCTTTAAGCGGGGCATGAACTACTCGTATGTTGCATTGTCCAAATTCGCAATGAGTATGATGACCAACCCTCTTGGATTCTGCTAATACTTTAAAGGAGAGTCATTTTGGCAGTTTTTACATAAAAACAAACTCTTTGTCCTTTCTTAACCAAAATTGTACGAAGAGAGATGTCTTACCTCCCAGCTTGGTTCAGAGTTAAAAATAATTCAATTATGTATGTTCCCCTATTGTTTATTCTTCTAATAAGGTCTGCAATCTCCGTATGATGTCACCGTAATGTCTCACATGTGCTAGATCACACATGTAACATTACGCAAATGTTATCTTATGTCTACTGCCTACTGTTCTACCAAAGATTAAATAATGTATGTGTTTACAACAATAAATTAAATTTTGACTGGCCTTTGGGAATTGAAAGTATTAAATTGTTGGTACGGTTCCCATTCAGAAGAATTGATTATGTTATGAGCACCTTTTAAGTTCTACGTCTAGATGTGTACTTTTTAGTTAAACACATTATGTGTTCTTTGCTGTCATTATTATTGGCAGTCTTTTTTACCTTACTGCGATGAAGCCAAAAGGAAAGGAAAGGTCTGTGTCTGTTTGTATTGTAACGTGTTAGGGTTCGATGGGTTTTAAAAAAAACCTTTTGACATGTAAAAGAGACTTTATTAATAACACTCTTACAATCACAATATCACTCCGAATAACAATTCTTAATGGACACCGAGGTCACTAAGTTGATCACTGATATCACTTCGATGTTAACCGCACTGTAGCTCAAACTAAACTTACCGCGGCTCGCGAGAGTTCGTGTTTATATCGATTTTTACATTTACTAGCGCTTTCGAGAAATGTCTCGAACATACGAGGGCGTTCCCCGTAACAAGGACACACAAGGTTCGCCAGCGGGCGTCAACAATCGTGCAACAATCAATCGATATTCGACGCTATGTCTGTTGTTATAAGTTTCGTAATTCCATGTTTTAAAAATCAAGTTTCTATATCGTTGTTCGCCAATAATCTTACTTCGTAACAGTATGTTCCACTGTAGCGCCTAAACTTTAGAATCGATTTTAATGGAGGAAGTGACAATATCAAACTAATTGTCAATATCAAATTTTACCTTTACCTAGATCGAAAATGTAATTGTAAGTGGATACTTGAAATAAAATTTTCAAGAAATAAATGTAAATAAAGTGTATTATGGTGGTTTTCTACAAAACATCTGTTTTTAGTGTTCACGTCTCGTAACCATTTTAGTTTCGTCATGTCCGTCCGTCATCATTTTTTCTCAACAAAGGTAAGATTATTTTGATAAGTTTCAGAAGGTGCTTAGAAGTCTCGGTATTGTCTGTTAAGTATTGCTCTAATCTGGAATATAAACCCGAGACATATAAGTTTACGTACTATTTGCATTACTTGATCTACTTTCTTAGTGTATTTAAGTAGTAGTTTGTCATAGGTATGTTTATGTAGATTAATAAATAATAATCGCAAATTGAAATGTATTGCGTCTAAAGATCGTGAAACCTTTACCACTAATACTTTCTAAAAAAGAGCTTATTCGTTTCTCAAACCGACCTTTGAGGACATTTTTACGCGGTTCGATATTTGTATACACTACAATACACTCGATGAAAGATATTGGTTTCTTTTATGAAATACTAACTGAACCCCACGGTGCTACCCGCGGTACGATAATGCTAGTATCTTTATAAATTGTAGCCTATGTGTTATTCTGATGTATAAGCTATATTATTGTAAAGTTTCATCAAAATCCATTCACTAGTTTCTGCGTGAAAGTGTTACAAACATTCATCCATCCATCCATACTTAATAAATTTCGCGTTTATAATATTAGTAGGATGTAGGAAAATAAACTCAGAAATTAGTATTTTACTTCTTAAAAATTAACAAAAAGTTTCTGTGCATAGGTATTATAATAAACTAGCTGACTTATGCAACTTCGTCTTCTTCTCTTCAAAAGAAATATTTTTTCCCAATTAGTAAATTGTGATATAAACTATCCGATCTCTCAAGTTGGATCGAACTGCACATGGTGTGCGAATTTTATTATAATCGGTTAAGTGGTTTAGGAGTCCATTGAGGACAAACATTGTGACACGAGATTTATATATATTAAGATTAAGATATGCCAACATTACATTACTACCAATACGTATATATTATACAAATACCTATAGGTACAGTTAAATGCTAACCCAAATCGCTAAGTTCAAATTCTAATGATATTTATAGCTTTAAGAGATAAGTAAGTTTTCCAACGGGACAAGACCTTCGCAAATTAGTAGATCCACTTACGAATACACTTGATAAGACTCATAGCAATAGTTAAAAACTCGCCAAGGCTACAGATAACGTAATGAATTGAATGGGAGATAACTGCGAATTGGTTAGTGGTATTAATTAATATGTGGATTAGAACATTGTGTGTATTTCGTCAGATTAAATGTACTCTAGATGAGGTCAGGTAGTTTTAGGGTCAATATTTTTGTAAATGCAAAAATATGGGAATAGATTGAGAGCTATGTTTCGTCACAAATGACTTGGCCGATGCGATGTGACTGTCTCACAGAATACAAGTCTTAAGTGGTACTTTTATTGGTTTTTGCTTTAGCCTATTGCCGTTCACTGCTTAACTGAGGCCCCAAAGCATTGATAGATCAATGCCCTAAAGAGTGCTAGCCATACCGTTGATAGGAAGTCTGCATCGATCTACTGCCAGCCATTATCCTCAAGTCGTTGGTCTATCGAGTTGCAAGGCTACACTGCTTTACGTTTGCCTAATCACGGTCTCCACTCTAACACTTGACGGTTCCAGCGACTATCAGTACGCCTGGAAACATGTATTAATGTTTGATTGAGTAAATAAGGTTACCAGAACCCATGCCCAAAGTTCAAACTTAATTCTAAAGGGGAGGGCTTTTAAGGTCACCTATGCACACGGGTGGGATTTGAAGCCACTAGTTTAATAGGCTTAATCATACGGTATTTTAACAACCGGCCATTCAAACATCCGAAGACAATTTACGGCCTTAGGTTTAAGACTCCGCAGTTTTTATTTTCATTTCACTGCCAATGTAATCATCTTCCTAGCCTTAATTATTCTCAAGATTATTTGGGGTTGGCTACCACTTCTTCTAGCTTTACCGGAATATCAATTTTTCCACAAAGCGATTAGCATCGGATCTCAGCAAGCCCGAGTGCGAATTGAATTCGAAGTTTAAGAAAACTAATAGGTAGATAGAACTGATATAACTTTCTGGAATCAGGAACTTATACAATTTTAAATCTCTAAACGTATTTCTCTGAAACAAAGCAGTTTGAATTATTTTTAAAACAAAAAGAAAACATTGCAATAACATACGTATACACGACAATGTACTTTTGTAATAAAATACTAAATTCTTTGGTAACGCTTGTAAATATTTTTGAATGTATTTAGTGAAATACACTTAAGGCTGGTAATTAGGTCAGATTCAGCGTTGCAAAGAGGCTGCGGCAAACAAGATTAGATACCGAACACAAACACTGCCTGATAGCTGAACATATACCTGCGTGCGCCTGCGCAGCTCGGTGAAGCGAATAATTTAATTATTTGAATATTAACTCTATACTTTTCCTTTTTAGTTTGAAAAGAAAACTCCAGCATCTATACATATCAATAAATAAAATTGGAGTGTCGGTTTGTAATATTAAAATAACTGCTTTTTAATAAATGCATATGTATGTATAAATAAATAAATAACTATTATTTCGGACGTCTAACAAACAATGCCATTTAGTTCCAAGCTAAGCAGAGCTTGTGTTGTGGGTAGTACCCATCAATTCTGTACCCAGACAACTGATATAAATGCATATATACTTTTTTTTATATACTATACTATATCTTGTAACGCCTTTGGTGTTGTGGTTGTCCATGGACGGCGGTAATCGCTTACCATCAGGCGACACGTCTGCTCGTCTGCCCCCTTTATAATAAAAAAAAATACACATATTATATATAGAAAACACCAAAATTTCGAAACAAATATTTGCATTTCGTTACAAACATTTGGTTCGACTCGGGAATCGAACCCGAGATCAGAGCTCAGCAGTCGCATACACTACGCCACTAAGGCAGTCAAGTCAGTATACACGGTACATTTCCTAAAATATCATTTTTTACCATATTTGTCTGTCTGTCTGTCTGTTTATTCCGTCTTATGTCTGGAACGTCTGAACCGATATTAACGGGACTTTCACTGCCAGATAGCTGATAATATAAGGAGTAACTTATGCTACTTTTCTGATTAGTTTTTCACCGCGGCGTTACCTGCGGTTGTTTTTGTACAACGCGGCTCAGCTAGTTACATCCTGTGTCGCGAGGGACTTTACAAACATACATGAAACGGACACCAATAACACCCAAGCTCGTAACAAAAATACGTGGAATACACAAAGTATTGGGGATGAGGATTTTGTCCCACGTAGGATTTGAACTCACAACACTCGGCGTAGTAGAGGCGTGGCGACCGCTTGAACCACTAGACCAATCGTGCAGTCAAACTCTTTTAAGAATATCGTAAGGACCATTTTATTAATTGACTATCTAAGTTTTATCATAAATTAGGTCAGGTATTAATTAAGTACTGATAAATAATCCTCGTTTCGGAATTTCTTGATCAAATTGATGGCTGTTAAAAACTCCTCTCACGAATGTGGAAAAAGGCATCGGCGCTTTCTACCAAAAAACCGCCCATTCATGCCGAACCGTGGGAGAGCCACGCTTCGGCATGAATGGGCCGGCTCGACCGGAGTGATACCACGGCCTCAACAGAAAACCGGTGTGAAATAGCGCTTGCGCTGTGCGAGTGAGTGAGGATACTGGAGGCCCATACCCCAACCCCTTCCTCATTCCCCCTCCCCATCCCCCAAAGATCGGCAACGCACTGGTGACGCCATCAGGCGATACGTCTGCTCGTTTGCCACCTATTACATAAAAAAAAAAAACAAAAAGCAATAGTGACGTTACATCCAATAGAAACTTTCAGAACTTTTACAGATCTGATAAACTTTAATTATATTTGTACAACTTAAATTATAACCAAGTATACAATTCCTCGGTTCATAATAGCAACAAAAACGTTCAGCTGCTTGCTTATGACGTAAGATCTGAATTCTTTTATAGACAACTTGGACAGTTTGCGGATTGAATTCCAGGTCACAATTTTACAATGACTCATCCTCATTGATTAAGGACATTCTAGATTATTTCAACTTGTATTTGAAAATGTTTTAAGACAGTCTACAATATCTAGTATCATATACTGAAAATTGTCTACAATAAAGTGAAACACTTTTAATTTTTTTCTAATGTGTGTATTTGTTATTGAATAACATTAATTACAGTATTTGGTTCATTAGGTTTTGTTACTATTTAAAAGTAGACTAATGAATTCAAAATTATTTATTGAAATGGAATATTTTTCTTAAATATTTTATTACGGCTAATTATTTGGGAACGTGCCTACCCAATTAATTGACATACGAAATAAGAGAAGAGCGTACTCCTTTTTAAAAGGCCGGCCATTAGGCGATCAGTTTGCTCGTATGCCCCCTATATTTTTTTTGAATTCATTTTAGGTTTCATATGAAATAACTTTTGGGACTCAGAATAAGATTTTCATTTATTATTTCCACATCTTCGAAATTTATTGGTTTTTGTGTCCTAGTGATTACCGATAATAATTCACCACCCGTCAGTAAATTAACCAAACTAATAAAGTAGAGAAAGTAGTAAAATCGATGAAAAAAACGAAACAACATTTACAAGAAGTTTGGAACCATCGCCTCACAATTGAGATCCATCTTTACCTAGCAACGAAACATTTCGCAATCTTATCTCACATTCCCGCGCTAATCCCCCAGTTCACGAATTCTTCTCCTCGTACGTAATCACAGAAATACGAGCTATAAAGAAATTATAACAATCGTTTGGTAAGTAGAGTTCATATACTAAGTACAAAGGCGGTTTTTACATAATACATTATAAGTCAAGCCTGAAGCTAAGTTAGATATGTATTTAACATAGCTTCAGGATAGATTTTTATTTTATACAAATTATACATTAACATGTGAAGCAAAAACTTTGTGCCTCTTTTTTAGGAAAATTATGTGAACGGAGGAGTATGAAATTTGACACCG
Source organism: Spilarctia lutea (assembly GCA_916048165.1). Taxonomy (NCBI): domain Eukaryota; kingdom Metazoa; phylum Arthropoda; class Insecta; order Lepidoptera; family Erebidae; genus Spilarctia; species Spilarctia lutea. Next base: position 18,209,126 of record OU696487.1, read on the forward strand.
TTAAGAATAAATCGTACGAGTATATGGAGACGGAAAAAAAGAATTATGGTCTAAATCAACCACTGGGCGACCATTGGTCACTTTTTTAAATCACGCACTCTATTAGACTCTGTCTTTGTTCTTGTGCTTTATAACTGGCTCTGTGGCGCAGTGGTAGCGTATGTGACTGATGCGCTTGAGGTCTCGAGTTCGATTCCCGGGTCGATTCAAATGTTTGTATGATCTGCAAATATTTGTTTCGGAGTTTGGGTGATTTCTATGTATAATATGTATGTATTTACAAAAAAAAACGTATATAAATAATAAATAAATAAATATTTCGGACATCTTACACACAACGCCATTTAGTCTCAAGCTAAGCAGAGCTTGTGTTATGGGTACTAGACAACTCATATGAATACATTTATACTTTTTTGTAAATACATACGTATCATACATAGAAAACACCCAAACTCCGAAACAAATATTTGTAGATCATTTGCCGGGCACGGTGATCATACATAGATAACCGTGCCTTTAGAGTTGCTTATTGATATGTATATAATTAACTATATATATATATAAATAATTTCGGAAACGGCACCAACGATTTTCATGAAATGAGTTTAGTATGCAAGGTGTTTCGTGGGTGTTATATAACAAGTACTAGTAATAAAACAGTATAGTTATACATTATTGATGATCATTAGCCAGGCTGTTATCATGTTTAGACACGGCGAGTATGTGAACTGTGTTTTATACAATTTTATCTTGATGATCAGAGCAGTTATCAGCTTTAATAATGTAAATAAACGTTAAGTACGGGCGGCAAGAAGAAAAGGTTGTAGGATTACTTTTATTTAATTTGCCAAGTTTTACAAGATTTTGAGTTGTCATGTTTCTTGTGGCTTAGTTATATTTAATCAGGAGGTGAATGCGCTTGTCATATTTATTTCTAACAATAAAGAGGTGTAATTTATCTCTCGATTGTCGGCAATTTATAGAAATTGTTGAAATACATTAAACTCACGTACTTGTTCCACTATTTTAATTCTACTTCAATCCTGACCGGTTTCGTCCTATGACATGTGATAAGTAGGCAAGTAATGATCACAGTCATTACAGACATCTAATACATACTTTGAATTACTATTATCAATATTGAAACAGTCCTTTAAAAAAATTTTTTTGAAAGTTATTAGTAGACCCTTGTCTTATTTTTTATTCAGTTTTCTTTCTCTCTATTCAGTAATAAAAAATACTGTGTGGATAATAGTGTAGTAATAATTGCATTAATGTCACTTTAATCTGCCTTTAAAATTGTACTTTTGTCTTTGTAATGGGTACTGTTTCTCCTTTGTTTTCTACCTTTGGCAGTGTACCTGTGACATATTAACTTTGATGTTTAAAAACGTAGGAAAACGAAATTTATAAATCACTACCTAAAATTATATCTCCTGCAAACTAATGTTTGCATAAATTTGGCATAGACCTCTGGATTTAACGACTGTATTTGACACGTTGCATTACCGTAAAACATCGTATAGACAGTCATCAATAATCCAAGCAATATAAATGTCTGCAGACAGCCTTCTAAAGCCCGTAAACACAAATAAATGGCCAAGCAATAAACTTAGAGCCTACTTTGTATTGTTGAACTTCACGCCTCCATGTGAACATACCGACACATGTGTATACAGATGTTTTTTTTTTTTTTTTTTTTTTTATGTAATAGGTGGCAAACGAGCAGGCGTATCACCTGATGGTAAGCAATTACCGCCGCCCATGGACACCCGCAGCACCAGAGGTGTCACAAGTGCGTTGCCGACCTTTGGGGGATGGGGAGGGGGAATGAGGGAGGGGTTGGGGTATGGGCCTCCGGTATCCTCACTCACTCGGTGAAACACAGCGCAAGCGCTATTTCACACCGGCTTTCTGTGAGGCCGTGGTATCACTCCGGTCGAGCCGGCCCATTCATGCCGAAGCGCGGCTCTCCCACATGTGTGTTTTACTATAATTATGTTACCTATAGAGTAAATTGGTTGTAACCATATTTGTATTAGAAACATTGTGGTTGCACAATATTCATCAATTCAGATAAGGCAAGTTCAGGTCCAAAAATGTTGCCCTGAGGCACTCCGTAGTGTACAGAACTTTAGGCATACAGATCACGGTGATTGCTTTAATGTTTGTTTGCTTCAACTGATTACTGTGAAGTTTTATAGACACATTGGCAAAGGTATACAAAAAGATAACGTGTCCCCTTTGCTTCTTCATTTTTAGCAAGACATAGTTTGCTTAGAGTTATTTCAAAAGACAAGAGTCGTACAAAACAAAAAAGAATAGAAATTCAATTACTGCTTCGGTGGCGCAGTGGTAGTAAATGCGACTGCTATGCTTGAGGTCTCGGCTTCAAATCCTGGGTCGTACCAAGTGTTTGTGTGATCTACAAATATTTGTTTCGAAGTTTGGGTATTTTCTATGTATTATATGTATGTAATTACAAAAAAAGTATATATGTATTCATATCAGTTGTCTAGTATCCATAACACAAGCTCTGCTCAGTTTGGGACTAGACAGCGTTGTGTGTTAGATGTCCGAAAAAAATATTTATTTATTTGAACAAAGCTTTTAGCTTTCAGTGCGTGTTATAGCATTAATTTCATTTCATGCTGGTAAACCGTTGACTTGGTAAATTGGAAAACCTCAGGTCGTTAAGAATCTTAAAAATATATGTCTGACAAATTTAAATCTTAAGCGTTTTGGGATATGAAATTTTTTTATTCAGTTAGCTAATAACTTTTTTATTTCCAAATTCTTCGGAGTTGCTTGCTAGTCAAGCAGATATTAAAGACTTTAAGGTGTTATGTGCTTATATTTATAATCGATCAACCATCTTAAGACCCCAGTACAAAAAATGTAAACACTGCATAGTATAGACACATTTGCGAATATTGCTTGTTTATTTTGTTCCCAGACCACAATTTAAAAAATAATTTATAGCTTCAGTATGGTCAAGTCGCAACATCGCATCTGTTAGTCCCAGAGCACACAGTTAGGTTACTAAGTAAAACAAAGATAAAAGTGACGTAAGTGTTTTTAGCATGTGGTGATTTCTTTGAAGGTCAAAACCTATATAAAAGGTTTGCTAAAGACACAAGTGTATTTTGAAGATAGCAAATGACTATGTTACGTCAATTATGTGTCTATCTTTCGTAACAAGACTACCTGTCGATCTAGATCACTTAAATGGTTTGAAGGAAATATATTATTAGTGGCTGAAAACTTAAAACTCTCTCGGGCTTGAAACGGATTTTTATCCAAAGTCGACCTGAGTTCTTTATAAGCTGATCTCTTCATCGTGTTGCTGGCATTATATCTTGAAATTACTTGGGTCCTCAACGTGCTCACAGTATGAGTACTTTGTGTTATATTTGTAACAGAATAAAACCTATCTAATAATAAAACTGAAAAGTTTGTTTGTTTGTTTGAACGCGCTAATCTCAGAAACCGCTGGACCGATTTGAAATATTCTTTCAGTGTTGGATAGTCCATTTATCGAGGAAGGCTATAGGCTATATATCATCACTCTAAAACTAATAGGACCAATTAAGAATGTTTCAAAAACGGGGGCAAATTTTCACGCTACGGGCAATTGAAGACGCAAGCGTGGTTGCGTGGGTCAGCTAGTGTAAAAATAATGGTTTCTAGAATATGTACAAAGAAATATAATGTTTTTCAAACTTGTGAATATCACATGTTTCTAACAAAATCTGTTTTAAAGTCGTTTCCTAAAGGTTTTAAAAAATGTATTTAAAAAGTTAAAATAACGATGTAGAAGTCTTTTATGTATTTTGTAGTTTAATTATAAAAGTTCACACAATTCATGTAGGTACAATACTTTAAATAGCATCAGTTTCTGTAATTAAACAAAAAAATATGTGAAAGCCTTTTACAACTTTACTTTAAATTTCCAAATACTATTAGAAACATTGCGTTGTGCAATATAAAAAGTCCCGGGCGTCGAACCCAGGACCTTTTCATTGACAGTTGTTTACGCTAATCGCTAGATCAACGAGGGAGTCTGAAGAAATACTGACCCTGACTAAAGTTATTACCTTTTTTATTGTCTTAAAAAGTTTGAAACCAAATATATTATTATTGCTTACATATACTTATATAAGCAACACACTTTTGAAACGATATATATCATAAATATTTTACAAGGAACGTTTCAAAAGTTTTCAGTTGACAGATTTGATTTAACATGTCATAATTTCTTACGTGGTTATTATAAATTGGTTTTGTACTATTTTCTTTCACTGATGATTAGGTTCTCCACCTGAGTGAAGCACAGGGTCCCGTGCTCCAATTGATGACGGTCTTGTATAGTCTAACGTCTACATTTTAATGTAATCCCTTCTCCTCGCCTTGATTTTTATGTTTTTTTAATAAAAAGCTTGGTTTTATATATCTTGACGTATACTTCCCACTAAAAAAACGAGAAAGGTCGATTTGCGCTCCAACCACACTAACTTACTCAATGAGAAATAACGAAAGAATACTTAACAGTGGATTTCAGTTTGGTATTATTCATGTCGGGTCATATAACCTTTAGGCCGGCCGTGGCATTTCTCTTCTGGATTTTGAACTCTATCACCAATAGATACACCACCACTATGAGTTACCTTTTTACAATTCGGGTACAGAACACCAAAAACAAACATTACACCAAAAATGTCGCCTACGCGTTCCGAATTGGGACTGGTCAGAGCTGCCCACTAAAATGGTAGTCGTGTATCGGCGAGAAAATCAAAGGCGGGCAATCAATCTCTTGTCAAACTAATAATGGGTATAATAGGGATGTTGTGTACCAGTAATTGTTGGCTATCAACTCTGACGTAACACAACACAATGATGTTAAAACTCTATGTGGTGTTACTAATGCTTTTTTTGACGACAGTTTTTTCATGGTTAATTTGAACGTCTTTTTACGGAAATTTTTATGCGTCTTTCTTTTTTTTTCTTTTTTTTTATATACAAGCTACCAATACTCTATTCTGCCTGATGGAATGCATGAGAAGAATTTATATTTTCCAAGTTTATCCGTTAACTACAAAAGCGCGAAAGGCAATTCCATGTGAATGTGACTGCCTCGGTGGCGCAGTGGTAGTGAATGCGACTGCTGTGTTTGAGGTCTCGGGTTCAAATCCTGGATCGGACCAAGTGTTCGTGTAATCTACAAATATTTGTTTCGGAGTTTGGGTGTTTTCTATGGTTGTATTTACAAAAAAAAAAGTATAGCTATATGTATTCATATCAGTTGTCTAGGACCCATAACACATGCTCTACTTAGCTTGGGACAAGATGGCGTTGTGTGTTAGATGTTCGAAATATTTATTATTATTATTTATTTATTATTTTACAGTAATGTAACTTATATATCAGTTATATTAATCAACTGTAAAGATTTCTTTATATTAGACCTCACGAGTGTAAATGCCTATAAATACTACAATATATTTATTTATTTACCTTTTCAATAAATAAAATAAGAAATAGTTACAAACAACAAGAATTTTGTCATTTAGTTCGAAAGTTTCTGAATATTTCTTAAATTTCCAATATTTCTCTTATGCGGAATATTTCTTAAATTTTGAACTAAATATAAATAATATTTAATAAAAGTAAGTGTATCAGAACTCATGTTATCGAAAAATACGATACACTAATATTTTATTATACAAAAAAGAATTCATATTTTTTGTATAAAGTTAACATCACTGCAAACAGAAGGAACACCTTAAAACAAACCTACCAAACCCTCTGGCTAGAGTACTACGGTAGGCCAAAACTCGCTAAAAACTCATTTCTAAGGAGAGGTCTATTTCTAGCAGCATACTACTATATCTGTATTGCTGCTGAACTGCCTCATTGGTCTAGCGGTTGACGTATGCGACTATCAGGAGATCTCGGGTTCGAAACCCGAGTCGAGCCATAAGTGTAATTGAGTTTTTCTGATTATGAAAATATTTAATAACAGCTCGAAGTTTGGAAGTTGAGGTCTGAACCCCCGTGCCTTGGATAGAACGTAGAGCTATCAGTCCTGCGCCTCATCTCTTCCCGGTCGTGTCCGTTAACCGTTCCATCGGATTATGAGAGAGAGGGAACAGAGTGCACCTGTGTTTGCGCACACACTTGTGCACTATAAGATCTCCTGCGTAGTTGGCCAGGCTGGTCTCTGTTGAGAGAGGCCGCTGTGGCCGTAATCGCATCATCATACTATATCTGTAATCAAAAACCCTTGACTATAGTAGATTACCTTTGAATAAATATCAAGTAGTACCAAGATGGAACTACTAAACAAATAATTAATAAAACGTGTCCTCGTAAACACAATTAAATTAATGAAGAATGCATCGTTCATTAAGGAGGTGGTCTAATGAATTTATTGGTGTATGCTAATGAGGGCCATTCAATTACCAGTGGGATATCAGAGCATCACAGCCAACTGGCGCCGGGGAACATGCTTCAATAAATCTATTTATATCACAATAATATTATAAAGGTACAATATTGTGTGTGTGTGTGTGTGTATGTTACTTGTTTACGCTCAAACGGCTCGGACAATTTTGTTAAAATTTTTTGTTGAAGTAGATGACATCCTGAAAAAAACGTAAAATTCCCAAACAATGAGCAAAAAGCTGATAAACCAAAGCTAGTGTACCTACATATATTCCAACTCTATGAACAAGTTTAACATACCATGTCACACAGCAATATGGTAAGTTGTTGAATTATTATTAAACAAATATACAATTATAAATGATAATTTCTCGCGTTATCAATCATGTGTAATTCAAAATAGTAGCAGCGATTGACAGCTTTATCGCCACTCACAAGTGAGTCACATGCCCATAAAAGCGTCGTGAAACTACATGTACTTCGAAACTGAATCGTAACATATTTCAAGTTTATTTATCGATTACGAAACAATAAAGTGAACAAATGATAATAGTTATAAGTAAAGCAACACACATTGGTAAAGACAACACTCACAGCGTAACGGAAGCACCATAGATCTAAGTGGTTCGGTAAACGTGCGCGTGCGCCTGTAGGGGCCGATGATAAAGCTCGCAATTTTAGTTGTCAGTTGGGAGCGCGCCGCGAAGCGAGACGGTTCTCCCTTTCGATCGGCGCAAGGGTCTGTGCGCGTTTATCATCCATCCGGTCGTATCATCATCTACAAACGAACACTGCTCTTGCTCATCACCAATTGTATTCTGGTGTCCCTCCGTCGAGGAATCCAGTGGCATGGTAATTTGTGATAATAATCCCATCAGGATAATGTTGATTTAATTTTGTTACCGTCGGATCCTGGGTGTTTGCCGCCTATTGTCTCTTGAATAGAGATTGGTATTGTATTACGTAATGTGTATTAAAAAGTATTCTATTTCAAGATTTGTTTATATACTTATAATAATTTGTTTATATTACTTAATTTCAGATTTTCTAATTTCAGTTACAGTTTTTAATATTTACTGTTTGTTTTGGTAGCGAAAGCTGGTTAATTTATTAAGTTTATTTTAAGACAAATTAATAACTACTACAGGTATGTTTTTCAATTTCAAAAAGATATTTTTTTTTATTAAATATTCATCAGTTTGGAATTTTCGTAGACATAAATAAGTAATTAAGTTATTGCCTTTTCCAAATTACTTTGATATCTGGACCATAATTTTGAAAGGACGAACGACATTATGCCTACTTCCTCAGTAAATAGGGCCAGGGTTAAACGTTGGTCAGCGATGAGTCCCTTATCAGAGTAGGAACCGCACGAAGGCTAGCTGATTTGCGCAATCGTGTCGAACCGTATCACGTCCGTCGCTAAATTCACTTGTGTGGAAATATTACTCTTCATTTAATGTTATTACATTTATTTGCATCCCACTCCTGATTTAGATCGAGAAAAACACGACGAATTCCATTTTATTGTTATGTATAACTTTGAAACTTTTCAAAGCCGATTTCAAGTCTCGCTACATAAAAGCTCGTCTTTTTCTCTAATAACTCTGTAAATATATTTTATCTTTTTCATACCTATAGTAACTTGTTGAAAGGAAGATGTCGAACTCAAAAGTTAAAACATAAAAGCCTTACTCGGTGCTGCTTTCCAACATCAACTTATAAAGCGCTTACAGAAAGCATGACGAAGTAATGAACTTGCTTCAATAAATTGTGTTGATGCAGTACTTTAAAGTTGGCACACATCGCTTTAAGCGCATTAGTTGTGAGAGAACAACTAAACTTATCGATGTTAAGTATCTTTTTACCATTATAATCCAAGTGAATAAATTTTGATGATTTCTGATGCTTAGCAAAAGAGTAATTAGTTTCAAATAAATGCAACATACTAATTTGAACAGTACGCGATACTCGTATTAATCGGCTGTAATATGATGTCAGATTCCTGAGCTCAGGTGTGCCTTACTATTCATTTACATCTGAATTCTAATCCTTTAGCTCGGAGGTGTTTCAACTATAATAATTTGCATAGCGTGTGTGTAGGCCCTCGGGACCGGTCCGTATTGGCCCTACATTTAGCAGCTAATTCCCTATTGTGTTGGTGCTTTTATAGCTCGTCGTTATGAATTACAACTAGTACTAATCTATCACTGTGAACGACGTTGTCGCCAGCGATAAATGTTACGAGTGCTAGATTTATGTCTAATTGCTTTTCGTTACGTTACGGCTTCAGTAAATACCACTTTAATGTTATAAATATTTATGATACATTTTTTTGTAACTTTAGACTCACGTCACTCTGTTCACCTGGTTTTTATACTGTTGACAATTAACCTAGTTATTTTTTGGGATACTCTGAGTAGATGGATTAATGGATGTTTGTTAACTTGCTGTAGCAATTTTAACTCTATCTTTTTCAGTCCTATGGAGACCTTTTGCCTCTTTTCTGTCGTCTCTAGATTTATAGTATTACCTACCTGAATACGATTTCTTTAGTAGTTATAATTATAATATACGTAAAAGACTTTTCGAATTGAATCAGTAGCACCTGAAAATAGCACGTTCAACCAAACGAACTATTTAGCTTTACAATATTAGAATATATTGATTTCTTCTAGTGAGTCATTTCTTTAACTACAAAAGTTTTTTAATTTAAAACTTTAGATGATAGTCTTATTGAGTTTAACCTACATTTGCACAAAGAGTGGCTTGTGAGCATTGTTTGCGCAGTTGGCTGCAAGTTCCTTTGACACTAATTAAATATATGTTTTGTATATTTTCTGAACATTATATATTTATAGGCGGTGGTCAGATTTAAATAACAACACACATAATATACTAACACCTTTCCTCCAAGGGTTTTTAAATATTTTCATTTTGCTATCCACTTGTAATTTGAGTCAGATATCCGTTAGATATATATATTTAGACAAATAGATATTAAACTAATGCTTAACTTAAAAACTTCAATAATTACTTATAAATCCAGTTTCTTCTGATTAATTTCGTTGCGGGTTCCAAGACAGTTTCACTTTTCATGGGACTGCCCAAGTGTCATAACTCGGTGTGTTCGTTGGTCACTGCTGTTGTTCCTGGTGTACAAGAGTTACAGTAGGAGGCGTGTAGGCGGGATTAGAATCACAAAGCGGGATTAGAACAAGTCGTGTTACATTCAAAACGAACGTCAAAAACCACCTCTTGACGAAATGGCAGGCAAACCATAATTAAGATAAAATTTAGTACCTACTGACAGTGTACATATGTAAGGTTTATGTATTAGTGTGTATGTATATCCATATATAGATATTTTATGTATATGTATTTGTGTATTATGAATTATGTAAGTATATGTAAGTCCATATAATGATGGCAATCACGTCCTCTTACTTCCACCACAATGCACCTGCCTCACAAAATTTCCACATCTCCCAAAGGTTGGCTAGTAGAGAATGCCTTGGGCATTAAGTCCGCCGTTATACATGTGTGCATGAAGTTTCAAAAAAAAAAAAAAATAGACCCAACAAAAAAAAAACTTATAAATACGGGAACGTTGGTCACGTTAATTAGTATGAATTAAGTACCCGCCGTTTTAAGTCTGCGGCTGTATTCCCAAGCCGATTTAGCTGAGACAGCCTGATTTTAAACAAATTTTTGCAAAAAATTTTGTTTAATAAATAAATAAAACTACCGCATTACAAATGTATTCTGTGTCGCAGCGGACTTTAAAAACACAAATGAAACGGGCACAAAGAAAACCCAAACTCGAAACTAAAATTTGTGTATCACGCAAAGTATTGTCCCATTTGGGATTTGAACCCATAACACTCAGTGCAATAGAAAGCGACGTGGCAATTCCTTAAACCTCTACGCCAACCGTGCAGTTAAGTACATGTCTAACTTTTGCCCGCGGCTCCGCCCACATATGTGTCGGTTATTGTGTTGAATAGTAGCTTATGTGTTATTCTGATACACATAAGCTACTATTCTATTACTTTTTTTTTAAATATATTATATATAAGTTACATTACCGTAAAATAATAAATAAATAATAATAATAAATATTTCAAACATCTAACACACAATGCCATCTAGTCCCAAGCTAAGCAGGGCTTGTGTTATGGGTACTAGACAACTGATATGAATACATATATACTTTTTTTTTGTAAATATATACATATTATACATAGAAAACACCCAAACTCCGAAACAAATATTTGAAGATCACACAAACAATTGGTCCGACCCAGGATTTGAACCCGAGACCTCAAGCATGGCAGTCGCATTCACTACTACTGCGCCACTGAGGCAGTTAAATTTATTAGTTTTGCGTCAAATAGTAACAAACATCCATAGAACGTGTGAATTACATTATATATCCATTACCGTGGGAGAGCTATGCTTCGGCGTGAATGGGTCCGCTCGACCGGAGTGATACCACGGCCTCACAGAAAACCGGTGTGAAATAGCGCTTGCGTTGTGTTTCACCGAGTGAGTGAGGATACCGGATACCCCAACCCCTCCCCCCATCCTCTTTCCCATCCCCCCAAAGGTCGGCAACGCACTTGTGACGCCTTTGGTGTTGCGGGTGTCCATGGGCGGCGGTAATCGCTTACCATCAGGTGATACGTCTGCTCGTTTGCCCACTATTCAATAAAAAAAAAAAATCTATAATAGCCATATCATGGGTTAAGGGTAATTTAAAAAGGAAAGAAAATAGTGTAACAAAAATGTAGATAATTCATATAAGCAGCATCAGTATTCAATATAGTCAGTTTACACAGCGCATTCCGTTCTCAATATAATATAAAGGCTATGTTGCAATATCGTAATATGTTTAAATGGTGACTCATTACATCTTATAAAATTTTCATTCATTTCCAATGTGTTAAAGGACATTACATATTTAAAGAAATAAACATTATGTTGTAGAAATATTTTTCTGAGGTTTTAGAACAAATAAGGATGTATATTTTACAAAATGTAGATACACATTTAACCTAAATACATAAATAAAAATAATAGATTTTTCGACGTTATGACAGAAGGCATTGCGTAAAAAAACAAGTTTTCTTTTACAGTCGAAAATCATTTAACTTAATCTTTTCTTTATTCGAAATTTTTTATATATCCATTGAAATGGATTCAGATCAGTCCCCAGAACTTACAACTGCAAAAATCCATAGTAATAATTATATTAACAATTAATGTTTTTAATAATTTCTCTTTCATTATCATTAGCCTACCGCAGTCCACTGCTGGACAGAAGCATCTCCGTTGCTTACGCATGGAGGGTAATTTCTTTTTAAATTCTCTTTAATTTTTATGGTTTTTTAATTACACTCGTGTAAGGATAAAATAAGTAATAATGAAAACGAATCACGCCATGTTCTGCGTAAAACCTTGAAAAAAGGATGTAAAAGTTCTTCGTCTGGTAATTCACATAAACATACGTAGGATTTATTTGACTTTTTGTTGAAAACACTGATCTTTGTTTATTCTATTACGTATTTTTTAAAACAGAAAACAATGTTTTATTTTGGTGTTTTTTACACAAACACCAAACACAACAAAATATTCTAACATTTTATTTCAATTCAAAAAAACTAGTTTGTAATTCGAACTAAAACACAAAAGGTGGTATCACACTTGCGTGTGTATTCGCATTGAACTACAACACACTATTGGCACTTTTAGTTTTTTAGATGGCCAGTTGTGTCACAATGGACAGGTACCTTGCTACACCAGAACTAAAATCAATCTCTGCGCCAAATATCGCCAAAACACAAGAATAGTTATTTCCACTTGCACATTTATAATTTGAACTTATAATATTAGTATCTAACAAACTTGGTGTTTGATTATTCAGGAATGTTAAACCATTCATATTCACGCACGATCATGTAAAACGAACATATGTTATCATATTGTAGTGTAGACACATTTCGCCCAAAGTGTGTGCACTGTGAAGTCTATCGGTTATTCGCGAGTGCATCGATGTAAGTGGCTCTTTGATCGCGTAACATACACCGGGTGCATCGCTTCCTAGTTGACGTATGAATGCTCTCCTTATTACTGAAGTAGCCTGATTCGATCAAATATATATGTACGGGGATATTGATACCAATCGTTCTGGAAGGAGGGCACTGCTTTATGTGAGCTATACATAGTGTTTTGTTTCTTTTTGTTTTGTTATCTAACAATAAGTGACTATCAGCGTCCATGGAAACTAACTTACACGTGTGTTGATGTTTCAATCTCCCTCACCCAGAATAAAGAGGTGGGATCTTAAGGATTCTTCGTGCTGACAGATTACAAATAGGGAATGTCGCCACCCCTATTCATCCCGTGGGTGACGTAAGAGGTGACTTAGGGAACAAACTACACAGTAAAACATCACTGCAAAGAAAAGGAAACCTTAAAACAACCTCCATAACAACCTCCATTTGGCCAGCGTCGTGTAATAGGCCAATACCTCCCTACTAAGAAGAGGCCTATGTTTATGTGTGTGACTTAACTTTTCACATAATTATTTGCCCACTGAGTTGAACACATGACCTCTGGCATAGCAGTCTGAATCAAACCCCACTAGACAAACACTTCTCGGCCGTTAATGGTGCGTTCTGAAATTGAAAGCCAGGTTGTCAATTGACCTCCATTTGTAAAAATAAAACAAAACCATGTTATTCCTTATACAGCAACGGATATCCTTAATCTCGGTTTACCAGTAAACCCAACAAGGAATGCTTGCGTTGAAACAATCGATATTGAAGTCGTTAGGTGAAGCCCTACAAAGTAATCCATACACTCAAGTGAACTTAATATTTTACGCTTTAAAAATATGTTACTGGGCTGTACATATCTGCTAATCTCAATATTAAGTGTGGTGATTATAGCATTAAAAAATAGGTCAGATATGTGTTAAGTTCGTAAGGTTTTAACTGTTATTCCTTGTAGCAAAGAGTATTGTAACCAATGCCGAGAATATACCGTTTGACAATTGCCGCAATCTACTACTCAATCGTGCAGGTACTTTGCAAGGCCTTGCTAAATTCTGTGGCATGATCTTAAAAATTTGAATTACTGTTAGTTAAAAACTCAATATCCTTCATCATCATCATCATATGATTAAACGCCTGTAATATCTTCTAGATATAAACCTCTTTTTAGAAAAGATATCTTGGGCTGTTCTGGTTAGACGAGTTGTTCCCTGGATTGTGTCAAGTTTTCCTTCTCTTTACTACTGAGGCCTGCTTAGTTTGCTTCTTTAGTCAGCTCTTAATACACCCATAGGATAAATGGGTATGGTGACACTGAATAATTTTAATCCCCCCACCTCGGTGTGGATACAATTTATTAACACTCGCCAATTATGAGTGTGTATCACTAATGTGTTGGTAATCCTTTTTTATGGAGCTCTAGTTTAGCCTAATCTGGTTAGTAGTGTAAAATTCATTCAATCATTGTAGAAAATGTTTATAGAAAAAGTATCGATTTTCAACTTGTTTAACACAACTGTTCTACTTCAAAACAATTTGAGTTAAAAATATTGACGTCAAAATGTTTTGGTATGTGGGTTTAAGAGATATATCACTCCAATTGGGCATATTTATTGCATTATTTAGATTGTAGGGGTAAATTTTGTTAAACTTTTGTGTTAAATTGAAAAAGTATAGATATTCCATCTTACGACTTACGAAGGTCCAGAATTACAACTTACGAATTTAATATCTCGCACAAATAATAAATCAGTGAAAGAAATGGCCTTGACCTAATTGTTTATCGCGCAGCCTTATTAAGTTAGTTTCGTCATTCCTATCGGTTCATCCTAATGTGACCCCGAGACCTCACTGAGATATAGAAACGAGAAATATATTCTTTTCAAACGAAAATTTAATTATTTATATATAGAACGTCATGCTAGAGTTGTTCCAAATTACTTTTAAAAGTTTTGTTTTATAAAGTCTATGGTGTTGTGCCAGTATTCAGCCTAGCGTTACCACCGACCTGAAAATTTAAATTTAGAACATGGTTTTGCAAGCAGAATGCATTTTTTTTTTGATGTGTTTACACATCTAAAAATTTTACATTTTCTTTTTAAAGAAAAGAATTGTAATAACTTTATTCTATAGCGAGTAACTCATGAAATCGGAATGTGAACACCTTAAATTAATTAGTCCACACGTTCTAATTAAAATTAGTGTCACGCATTCTTAGGCCAATGGCAGTACGGCGTGTGTTCGGTGCCCGCGCGGTGTTTACCTGGACAGATCCATCAACATGATGGATGTATAATGACATAGTTTTAACTTTTATTTTGCAACCTAATGAGGTTATTCTTATCGACTCGGTGCCAGGTTTTGTAATGTGGTGTTCTTTTTTGATCTGATTATGATACGCGAGTGAAGTTTTACATCGTTGCTCACGTCCTATGCAGGTTTGATTTAAGAGAAAAAAAACGTATGGGAATCATATTAGAGAATGTCTGTACTGTTACGCTTACCCATGTAGTGTTGTGCTATATTAGACATTTATATATTGAATTAAACAACAATACATGGAATCCTAATAAATAAGCTAGAGCACCGCATTTATTACTAGCTTTTTTGTTTCACTAATATATTTTGTATATATTTTATAGATAGTATATTTTATTCGCTTTTAAAATAGAGTAGAGTTACACAAAACAATTATTTCTCCCTTATGTAACTGTAAAAAGTTGATGACAAAAAATATGACATATTAAGATTTATGTTTGTACTATTTGGAGAGCTAAGTTAATTAAAATCAATAGACTAATTCCTGGTGACGTAGAATCACAAAGTTTTGTGAGGTGAGGGAAAATTGTTGGGCACACAGCCCAAGAACGTAATGAATTCAAAATTTTTTTTTAACATAACTAATTTTTTTCCCGAAATTCTATCATTTGTGATTAAAAAATTAACTGATACATTCAGCGATATATGGTACACTTGTATAAAATGTGAAGTTTAGTTTGTCCTTTCGAAGAAAAAAAAAAGTGCGTGCGTACAAAGTACACATGTCAGAAGTGAAACTTCTTTGGCAAACTAATTATTAATAAAAATAATTAAAGAGAATTATTAAAATACAAAATAATATTTTATATTGTTTAAAAAATAATATAGTAAAATCTCAGATGATGAATATCAAATTAAAATTCGCCTTTTCTCACTCTCTCTCAATCGGTCTCAATCGCTCTCTCCCTCTTTGTCCACAACGTCGTGTGGTTCGTCAACAGCATTTGATTGTGATATACTCTTGGAGTGGTTCTCTCTGAAGAAGCAGAAAAGTGTATTATTATTAAACCAAAAAATTTGGCAGTCATAAGGACTGTCGATAGAAGTGAAAACTTATACTTAGAACATATTTGTAAAATTAAGGTGTAAAATTAGAAATTTCATAATATTAAAATTAAAATTATCAACATCAAACATTAGCATGTCGGTGATGCGAACCCATAAGATTTTCTCCTACCAAAAGTGCTCAAAGCGGCTATTTTCACTTCAAAAGAAATTACTAAACAGTGGTTTTCTGGATTCCGGTCTCTATGGCCTGTATCTAAATAAGTTTCACTTTCCGAAATGTACCGTTTAGGAGTTTAAACATAGAGTCCACATCAATTTTCGAAATGAGACTGAACTTTGAGGTATAAATTAAAATGTTACACCGGGGGACCGGGGTAAAGTTCCAATTTTATCTATAGTCAACATACCAACTGAATGAATGACACGCCAGCTTCTGAATATTCTCTAATATGTTAATTCTAAGTGACAAACTTGACTTTCTACAAAAATATCTTCCATATGCCGTTGAATGTGGCAGTTAATTTTTATTTCTAAAGGGCCTACGTGGGTTGTCTAAATTTTTTCCTACCTAACGACGTTGACCTAGCGATGATACAAGACTTTTTTCGTATTATTAATTTATATTTTTCTACGTAGTCTCTTTGAACTCTATATACTTCTCCCAGCGATGCACAATGCAAATGCAAGGATGCACAGTTGTACATTTTTTGTGCAAAATTTTCAGAGCAAAGCTGAGTAAGCTAAATCACTGTTGTACATACCTTCACGTTGACGTCGGGAAGTTTTCAGACTACCTAGCGGTCTGATACTTTCTAGGCTCTTTAACAAAAGCGTTCAAAATACAGGCATCTTCAAAAACATGCTGCGTGTTGTTGCCCTCTGTCTAATTAGGTACCTCCATACACAGATATACAAAGCCGTGGCGCGTAACTTCGTAACGAATCAAGATATTAGATTGATTATCGATTTAGAAATCCATCAGTCATCGGATTCAATGTCAAACATTTTGGCGCCTTGCTGTCTGCGTGCATGCGAGTTCGTCGACCCTCCATTTTATGGTTTGGCGGGAAACGTTGTTACTTTATGTCATTCCGAATAATTAATTTGTTAATAGTTGGGCTTTAATATTATTTAGAGTTACGTTTCGTTTTGTGTTTAGTAGGTTTATTGAAATGTACCGTTATTCTTGGTTATATGAGAAACAACATATTGGGCATACTCTATAGAATAATTTTTAAGTTATCTCCTTTCAGACTCCATTTAGTGGCAAGGTATTTGGATCTAATTCCTCAATTGCACGTATGTACCTATCTACAAATTTGCAATGTGAGCATACTTTTGTTATCAATGTATTTTTTTATTGAAACGACATTTTAGTTGGTACGTTGGATGATGAATCCTCAAACTTAATTAGGGCCAACCTCAAGTTGTACCACCTCATTTAGAATAACGGTTGAACACGGCCCATAGTTATATGACAAAAATAATCATACCAAAAAAACCCTAAATTCAAAGCCGCTTCCTTTTCAAAGATGATTCATAGTTACTTCGTTTCTTTTCTATTTTACAATAATAGAGTTTAATTTAAGAAGAATTCACGTTCATAACCATATTGACATCATTATGAATTATGGTTACAAATTGGTTTAATATCCTTAGCAATGAAAAGGTCCTCGATATATGATTGATAACAGTACGTTTGATTCAAAGAAATAACATCGATTTTCTATCCCTATCTAAGATTACGAGTTATAGAGATTTTTTATGTGTATATAAATTTATTACCAAATCTTTGTGTTGACCACAAACTACAAAGCATTCCACAATGTTACCAATAAGTTATTTAATAAAATCAATTATCTAATGTTCTGTATACGGGTTATAATTAATTATTATTGTTCTCCAACTGCTGGTATAATTATTTTAATTAATGGTCAGCACAGTACCGCCTAGAATGACCACCCTTTGTTGGGATATGCCGACTTAATACATTCTTATGAAGGATAGATTATATTTTTAATGTGATATTGTCTTGTACCACTGTGACGCTGGATAAAGTAGACGTTATGGATCTGTAAATGTTATTATAAGAATAGCTCTATATATTTTGTAGATCTTTTGAACTCTTTTAGAGGAGATATGTCAAAAGTTCATCGTATTACGATTTCTGTGTCGGCCTGTGATAGTGTAGCTCTTAAACGATTGGAATTTGGATAATGTGATTTGATCCAAAGTGCACTTAACTGATATTTGAAGTCTTTTTTGGGTACGGTATTTGCATTTTTATCTAAATTATTAATGTCCCACATACATGTAGTTGTAAATAGTAAAAACCCTAACCATAGTATAAGTATGTCACCCAAATATCGATAACAAATCTATGTCATAGAAATAGTTTACAATAGCACATCAATAATTACTTTATTTTATCATTATTGGCCTTCTCTACACTTGTAGATCAGATTTAATATCAGTTTTATCTGAATTTACATGTATGTTTATTAGATTTTTTGCAGCAGACAGCACTGTTCATTTGACTATTGAAAAAAAAATATCAGGAGTATTAGACGATATATCCGAGAGTGAAGTCGGGCTCTTACCAACTAATTGTACAATAAAAGTGTTTAGTGAGATATCAAGTAGAATGAGCACCAATAAACAATGAAGAGCATTGGCAGCGTTTCGTGCGTTTGTCTGTTGCACTGGATAGTTAGGAGTGGCGCGGCGGGGGCTCGCGTTAATAACCCTTCAATTGGGGGCACTCGCTTTGTTCCTCGGACACCGTCCAACTCAGAGGCGGTAGCGCCTTGTTAATAACCATTATTTAATATCATGCATAGAGGTTTAAGTGGTGAACTCACTACTCGTTAAGACGCTGAGTGTTGTGAGTTCGATCACTTTGTGTGATCCAATGTGTCTGGCTTCTTTATGTCCGTGTCATGTTTGTAAAATTCCCCGCAACACAAGATATTTGTCCTTGCGGTAACGGATTAAGAGCACGGAGTGTCACCACCCTCTATTTATTGGGTGTCGTAGGAGGCGATTAAAGAAACAAACTATGCAAGACAAGATCATTTCAAAGAGCAGACAAACAAGAAACAAACCCTATACCTACCTGTTTGACCAGCGCTGCATAGTAGGACTAAATCTCCATTCTAAAGAGAGGTCTATGTCCAGCACTGGACTGGTATGGCTGACGTTAAAACAAGTAATTTGGGAAGCAAGGATATTTAGTCCACAGCTAAGTTAATAATGTATTATATTGCTATTACTAATTGGTCTCTAAACTTTGCTTGATTTCAAGCACTCGACATTAGTGTCCGGTACTATAATATAAATTGGGTAGGACAGTGACAGTAAGATTCAGAAAAGGTTTCTGAGCGCAATAATATTTGAATTCCGCTTCCTCCCATGGCATGCGCTCGCGCAACCCAGAATATTGATCTAAGCGCGTGCCGACGTTTCCTCCCGCGGCGGCCGCGGCTGTGCCGTCTTGACGCATCATCGTTGATCACGGTGTTTGTTGACCGTACATATTATTTGAGATGACACTTGACGCTGATTGGGACCATGTGATTTTTAGGAAAGGACGAAGGTTGAAGCTGTAATGACTTCGATTCCTGTCAATGTTTCCCACCCTATTGACTTTTGTTTTGGACGTATGAGAGTCATACCAATGGGCTGGCAATATCGTATCGTGCGTGGGTCTAATATAGTTTTCAAGATATCAGAACGACTTTCACATCATCTTCTTACGCTTTTCTCAAATCGATTGTAGATCGGCACAATAAGTTTTTTTCATCCATTTTGACTAGATTACTCGTGAGTGGTAGCGTACGCGTAGCTAGAGATCTCAGGTTCGATTTCCAGGTATTGCCGAATGCTTGTACGATCTGCAGATAATTGGTTCCGGAGATTTTTTTTTTGTTTGATCACTTCTCGTCTCTTTGATCACTTAACTTAAACCCTTGTTTCCCGTACTTCTTCAGTCCACTGAGGCCGGTTGTTTGCCTACCGCTCACCCTCCTTAAGCATGTAATCGTCATTCGTCATAGTATGAAACAAAATATATTTGAGAATGCCAAACAACTCAGTTTTTCCAAGATAATATTGTAATCACTCGTATCGTATTTTTTCTCTGTCTCAGATATCTACAGCCAGCATTATAAAAATACAATACATAATACATGAAAACATCGCGTACGCTGCTACTGCGCCAACGAGGCAGTCATTCCGATATACGTGACACGGAGGCGGAGGTCTAAGTCGTATTTCTTGTAGTGGCTTAAAACCCCCTTCATAATGAGAGGCTTCTGTCCAACGGTGGACTGTAACAGGCTGTTGATGATGCCGATGATAACGAAATCATGTTGAGATAAAATTTTGTTATACAGTCTACTTGCTATAGGTACCTATGAATGTTCTCATGTTTTTCTAAAATCTCAAACCATGTCAATTAATAACCCTCTAGTAGTCTAGATTCTACAATTTGAATTTAATTATAACACTACATGTGTTAGGAATAGACAAGTAGGTCGATTTTTTTCTATTAGCCCGGATTCACAGATGAATGAGGTGTTGATACAATACGAGCCAGAGATTGAAACGTCCATATTTATATAAACGGAATGATATTTGAAAGTTCGTTTGTAACTATTCAATATCAGAATATGTGGGGGAGATGAAAAGTATTTGTTTGTTTAGGATAATACCGTTGATTTCTCGTGAATCTTTCACTCTATGTCCATATTGAAGTTAAATATAACGGCAACCTAGAATTAATGCTTTTAGTTTAAATATGAATTATAAAATAAACTTTACAATGCTGTAAGGACGATGAAGGGAAGTTTCGTTCAAAAATAAACGATACTTTTCCTTTATGTATTTACTTTGGTTTTTGTAGCCGATTACGCCCACGGCAGCCAGTCTCAACAGAGACCAGCCAACTACGCAGGAGATATTATACTGCACAAGTGTGTGCGCAAACACAGGTGCACTCTCTGTTCCCTCTCTCTCACAATCCGATGGGATAGATAACCGACACGACCGGGAAGAGATCAGGCGGAGTACCGAAAGTTTTACGTGCTCTCCGAGGCACGGGGGTTCAGACCCAAACTTCCAAACTGCGAGCTGTTGTTAAGTATTTCTATAATCAGAAAAACTCAATAACACTTTTGATCCGACCCGGGATTCGAACCCGAGACCTCTTGATTGGTAGTCGGATTCGTCAACCGCTAGACCAATGAGGCAGTGCCATGGTTCATGTTACCATATCTATATCAGTTTGTGATTTCCTATTTTCTACCAAACACTCTGTAATAAGCTGTCTCGAGAACCTCATTAAATATAAAGACGGTTAAAACACCAAACTAAGATTTTAGTATCAATAATTAAAATGTCATTAAGGAAGTCTTTGGGAGAGTCTTGGTCTCGAGATGATGATGACGATACTGATTCAATTAAGAGCATGTGTTTATAGGATGAGCTTTACTCCCACGAGACTATTAATATTTATTATCGCCATAAAATACCATAAAGGCAATCTTTCTTATGTTGCTAAGAGTATATGTTACCTATTCAATATCGCCTTTGACTAAATTTAAAACCATACCATACAATTTTTTTTTTAGCTTTTGGACATATTTTTTTAAGTGTATTACAAGAGTAGGTAAGTATAAATACAATACTTTATACAGTGGGAGAGCCTCGCTTCGGCATGCATGTGCCGGCGTGACCGTGCGTATCGCCTGATGGTAAGCGATTAACGCCGCCCATGAGATGTCTATGGTAACACCAGAGGCGTCACATGTGCGTTGCCGTCCTTTGGGGGATGGGGAAGGGCATGGGGGATGGGGTTGGGGTATGTGCCTTCGGTATCCTCACTCATTTGGTGAAATACAGCGCTGTTTCAAATATATTCCTAAAGGTTGACTGAACACAGACAAATTGCACCATGGACAAAGCAACATTTACGAATCTGAACACTTCGCAGTGGTAGCGTATGCAGCTGCTGTGCTTAAGGTCTGGGGTTCGATTCCCACGTCAGACCAAATGTTTGTATGATCTGAAAATATTTGTTTCGGAATTTGGTTATTTTCTATGTATATGTATGTATTTACAGACTGCCTCGTTGGTCTAGTGGTTAGCGTAAGCGACTGCAAATCAAGAGGTCTCAGGTTCAATTCCCGGGTCGGACTGCTGTTGGGTTTTTCCTACAAGAAATTCCTAATAGCAGCCCGGAGTATGGAAGATGGCGGTGTTTCCTGCCCGTGCTTCGGAGAGCACGTTAAGCCGTCGGTCCCGGTTGTCATGAACATCTATGGCAATCGTTATTGGGAAGTCATTGCCCTCAAATATACTGACAACTAGTTCAACCTTCGAATTCAGTTCGCCCTCAGGGTTGCGGAGGTCAGATGCCAGTCGCTCTGTGTAAAAACTGATATTCAGGTAAAACCGGTTGAACTGGTAGCCGACCCCAAATATTGGGAATAATAAAGGCTAGGAAGATGATGATGTATGTATTTACAAAAAAAGTATACATGTATTTATATCACTTGTTTAGTACCCATTATACAAGCTCTGTCTAGTTTGGGAATAAATGGCGTTGAGTGTTAGAAGTCCTGATATATTAAAAAAATCTCTCTTGGATTCAAATATTTATAACTTTTGTACACTTTCATAATATTTTCTTATAAAATATCTTAAAGAAGGTTGGCAACAAAGACCAAATGTATCAATTTAGTTCGAATGCAATAGTTAAAGAGTTGAATGGGCATAAGCAATCGGCAGGATTGACCGTGTACCGTGTAGTAAGGAAACGCGAAAGTGGGCGGCATTTGAGTCTCGTGACTCACGATGAGACCAACGGTTCCTGTATATCATACTGACAATGATACGTAGCGAAACGAAAGGTGGACATTATGCCACGGAATTTATAGGAATATGTACTGTTTTCATTGCTTTGTGGACAATGGTGCGTCTTTAACAGAATGGGAGATTAGATTCGTGACTAAATCATTTACGAGTACTTATAAACATTGAAAAGTAAAAAACATGTGGTCATTTTTAAATATTTTTATTAGCATCACCTTTGTTTGTTTGTAAGCGACTTTTGTGTGCGTTTTTTTTTAACTTTATGTATCAGTCATCAGGACAAAATACATTTATATCGTTTCTTTATTTATACACTTATTAATAAACCTTAAAAGCTTTTATTAGCAAATAATATTGTCCTGTAATGGCAGAGGACAATGCATCACAAATATAAATGTCTATAAGTTCGGTTAAGGTAAATGCTGGTTTATGATTACTATGGTTTGGCAATTCTGAGGTCGTGACATTAGTTTTCAAAAGCTTTATTGAATACATTGACCTAGGCCCCATCCCCTTCCCCCATCCCCTTCCTCCATCTCCTTCCTCATCCCCGAAAGGCCGGCAACGCACTTGTAACGCCTCTGGTGTTGCAGGTGTCCATGGGCGGCGGTTATAGCGTACCATCAGGCAATACATCTGCTCGTTTGCCCACTATTCCATAAAAAAGGCAGACCATATCATGATCAGATTGATCACATTATAAATAAATTAATATTTCGGACACGTAACACAACGCCATCTAGTCCCAAGCTAAGCAGAGCTTGTATTATGGGTATTAGACAACTGATATGAATACTTATATACTTTTTTTTGTAAATACATACATAGCATACATAGAAAACACCTAAACTCCGAAACAAAATGATCAACAAATGATCACACATACACTTGGTCCGTCCCAGGACTTGAACCCGAGACTTCAAGCACAGCAGCCGCATTCATTGCCACTGCACCACCGATGCATCTATATATTATGAAGTCTTTATATCATCTATACAAATAAATAAAATTGCAGTGTTTATTTGTAATATTAAAATAACCATTTTTTACTAAATGCATAAGTATGTATACACGGTACATACGAGTATACCAAAATAACATTTTTCTAAATGTTTGACTGTCTGTCTATCTGTTTGTTCTGGTTAATCTCTGGAACGGCTAGACCGATTTTGAAGGGACTTTCACTGGTAGGTAGCTGATGAACTAAGGAGTAACTTTAGGCTTTAGGCTACTTTTTTAGACTAACTTCGCTTCGTTCAGCTAGTTTTATATATAAGTAATCAAGTCAAGGTCACTAAGTACGTTTGTAAGCATATGTAGTTGTTATATTCGCTATTCATATCTTTAATACTACGAGGATATTATTGCAATGGCTCGATGTACATTGTGGGCAAACTGTAATTACAATTAATTAATTAAATAAATAAAAAACTTCAGTTGTGACAAAGAAGAAAAACAGGTATTTATCCTGTTTACTACTATACTACTACTTATAGCATCCACTAATTTATATGGTGGAAGCACGGCCACTGTATGCATTAGTTGAAACTGTAGTAGCGGGTTGGTGGCCAGGCTCGAAATTCTAAAAATAGTAATTCTTTTATACCTCCTCTAATTAATAACACTTATCTTAATATATACTCTAAATGCACGGTTGGCCTAGTGGTATAAGTGATCGCCACGCCACTTTCTACTGAGTCATGTGTTGTGAGTTCAAATCCCACACGGGACAAGACTTTGTGAGATCCACAAATTGTTGTTCTGAGTCTAGGTGTTCTTTGTATCCGTTTCATGTAAGTTTGTAAAGTCCCCCGTGAAACACGATGTATATTCCTAACGCGGAATTGTCTTAAATTTATCATAAATTAAAAATGAAAAAATCACAAAAAATAAAATAAAAAATATCATTATACAGTCTAAAAAGAAGTGAGAACGACGAATAGCACAAACTGTTAATAAAAGCATGTTCGGCATTAATGACCAGAGTGATACAACGGCCTAAGCAACAGTTTTTGTTTTTTTACTAAGTTACCGAACCCCAAACCATTCTTGAGGGTTCTGGGGTAAGGACTTAATGCGCATACCATAAAAATCTTGTTTGGTTTACCTTCGTCTTCAGAAAACTACAACGATCTTTTACTTAAGTCCCAAATCTTGGCAAGTCAGTGTTAAAAAGGTGATTGCGGTACTCCCTTAACAAGTTCTCATCTTCACAGTAAACGTTCCAAACTAATACGTGGCTTGTGACGTAATTTCTAGAACAATGTGTGATAATTTTTACTAATTATAGCTAGAGATGCCGTGATAATGGGTGTATGGTGCGCGGTCGTCGGCCCCCGTTATCATTTCGGCACAGATTGCTTGATCCCGTCGCCCGTCCCGCCTTGCTCACAACGCCGACATCACACAATATCGCCCTTCTCTTTCTGTGCTTATTTGTTTCTTTTGTAACAATACATTCTTTTAAAATATATAATGTATAGGTTGAGCAGTGGTCAGCTTGTATCTATAACTTTAATGGTATTGTATAATTAAGGCTAACTTTCCAACAACAGATTCCAAAGACAGACGAACAAAGAAAAACAGTCAAAATGTAATGAAGGACCTGTTAATAAATAAAAAAATATATACACAAGATTTGTTCGTTTAAAGGTTTAGATAGATACTATATTACGCTTACGCCCAAAGTTCAAAAACATATAGGTAATGTGAAAATTTTCGCGATGTGAATTACAGTGACTTCAAGAAATTCGTGTCTTTTCATTATCTTATACAATTACAACGTGTAGCAGTGTGCGTGTTGAGAACGGAACCCAGAGAGAAAAAAATTCAAGCCTCAGCGGCAAGATAGGATGAGAAGTATGAAATATAATGTATTGCCAAATTAAAATATGGTTCATTTCATGTATAGGCAAGCCTGTTGCTTACGAAGAAACTCCTAGCTAAGATATTATTCTACAAACGCAAATTTTATTAGAAAATTATAAACTTTTGAGAATCACGTCACTTCAACGCTAAGTCATATTGTCAAAATAAAATATGAGCTAATACTACAAGAGAATAGGAGCATTAGTGATTGTATCTAGAGAATTGACGCAGAATTTGTATCTTGGCTAAGCAGGCTGAGAAATTATAGAATTAAAGGTGTGGAAATAGCCGGCATAAGGTACTAAGATTTGCATTAGAAGCCAAAGAAAAATACTTCAGTATCCTCGTGTCAGATTTTTTTATATTTCTAACACAACCAAAAAAGTGTAAGATTTAATTTCTACTTTGTCTGTTCTCTGTAATATTTAGGCCTATCGAAATAAACAGATTGACAAATGTACATGGCGAAACTATTAGTTTCTTAGTAATACGAAACTCAACCAAAAAAAGAACATCTTTGAATTAAAAGTCACTAACCCTTAATGAATTACGACACAAATTGATTTTCTTTTAAAACTATTAAATTAATAATTATTGTATAAGAATGTTTTTGGCACTGACATCACTTTTTATTGTGTAAACATTCGTTTATCAATGCATTTGAGATAACTAAACGCTTCGAATAATAATTGACCCAATTAATAATGTTTGTTTATAAAGATTTTATTATTTATGCCCGTGATATTGTAATACTTATTGATTGCACTGTGAACAACAAACGCGACATGTCACGATAAATAAATATCATTACGAATACAATAATTTGTATTATAGACAATGTTTTGCCGCTGTCGCCGATGGAGATTTCATCGGCCCGAACGGCTCTTATGGAATCTTCATTACTTTTTCTTGCAAGAGTATTTTCTGGTCATAGTCATGCATAGCCTTAGTTAAAAGCCTATCAAAGACAACTACAACTTAGTTCATGGCTTTTAATAATAATTATCTTTGTGTAAACACATTGCTATTTGAATCGGACAGGCACTAAGAGCACTTATTCCGAATCCGTAAAAGTATTAGAAAATAATGGTTTTTCGTTGCCTGACGCATATAGGAGCCAGAAGTATGTGGGATTTTAACTGGACCTAGACCTACTTTGAGGAGAAACTATGATCATGTGACCATGTGATTGCAGGTCCCCTAAATTGATGGCAGATGACGCCGTAATGGCTACTTACAAAAACGGATATTAGGATATCATCACATTTTATGTCGACCCCTCGTTTGCTAGAAACTTTTAAAGTTCCTAAGAGGTGGTTATCTTCCAGGGTGATGGTGCCAAGATGACAATGTGGCGGCTGTTGGCGGCGCTGGTCGTGCTGGGCGCATGCGCCGCCGAGCCCCGCCTCGCGCAGAGCACACCGCGCCCGCGACACTGGCAGCGCGGCCCACGCACGCTAGCTGATAGGAAACCTAATCCATTTGTTGGGTAAGTTGCACAAATATTTTCCGTTAGCTTAAAAATAGAATACATGTTACTAATTGAAGATTACAGATTTTGAATTTCCATAAAATTGTTACATTTGTAAAAAATATCATACAAATGTAATAGCTAATATAGAGCTGACATAGAGTGATGCTTTCAACACCAGATCTGTATCAGATCTAAGGAATTTTGTTGGAGACAATTAGTATGTAATTATGTCATAATCATTTCAGATTTCATTGCAGTGCAGTAGTTTGAAATTTATTTTATTGTTAAAATATTTTCTTATCGTAGAAATACAATGTGTACACGAAAGAATTTCCAAGAGTAAACTATGAAATAAGTACTCTCATAAATATGAGTAAGTAATTCTAACTTGGCATGTTCCCAGACCTGAAAGTGACTAACGTCGTATTATTCCTTGACAGAAGGTTTATTGTAAACGGAAAAATCAATCGTGATAATCTACGATTAAGGGACAAAGTAAAGTATGTGATGTAAATGCATTTTAATCGGCGGTGCATCGCGCCTACATCCTTGTAAGTGTACGTGTCTCGCATGTGATGGTACAGATCGTCGGCCACAGTTCACACCGACATACTAAGCTTATGCCCATTTTCATATCTCCAAGTTGTTGTGCAGTTTGTGTCCAGTACAAAGTATTTCTACTTTGTTTAAGGTGTCTGTAGGCCTGTAGGCTTTGTGACTCTGATTGTTAAGCAAGTTAAGTTAAGTTTGCCGTGGGAGAGCCACGCTTCGGCATGAATGGGCCGGCTCGACCGGAGTGATACCACGGCCTCACAGAAAACCGGTGTGAAATAGCGCTTGCACTGTGTTTCACCGAGTGAGTGAGGATACCGGAGGCCCATACCCCAACCCCTCCCCCATTCCCTCTTCCCATCCCCCAAAGGTCGGCAACGCACTTGTGACGCTTTTGGTGTTGCGTGTGTCCATGGGCGATCATCATCATCAGGTGATGCGTCTGCTTGTTTGCCCCCTATTCAATAAAAAAAAAGAGCTGATAGGTTCTATTCCCATAAAGGATAGATAATTGGGTGACGAGCACTATAATCTAATTGGTGTTTAGCTTTTAAGTAAGTGGTAAGTTTGGTCACAGTAGTACTAGCACTGTCTAAATGTGATGTGTGTCAGAAATTCAAGAGTGTTTGATGATTAACTGTTGAAATTGCTGCAGAAGTTTCGTCACATTTGATGATTTAATTGAGAGTAGAGTTCATACAAATTTTGCCACGTAACCCAACATACTAGCACAGTAACATAATACACCTAGATGTAGTACTACACCGTGGGTGGCGACGCGTAGGTGATTTTCACGCTTATAATTTTTGGAGTCGGTCAGAGAGCAATAGCGGAACAGACCGACGGTCGAGTTCACTAGGACAGGTTATGACGAAGCGAAACTCCGCGCCCAAGGTCGGGGATGCAGGCAATAAATGCAAGGATGACCAACAAACTAAATTATACGCTCTCATATAGTACTTTATACAAGCGGACAAGGATCAAGGCGACATTAGACTACATATTAATACATACTTGAAGCTAAATTTGTGAACCTCTCTCAAACAAATATGTTTGGAACAGTCTCTACTTTCCAATTAGAATGGGTTTGTGACTGTTTCGTTGATGTTGAGTTTTCTTATCTAGAAGAAAAAAGAAATATTTTATATTTATTTTCAACTAGCTGAGTCTAGCTAGTCTAAAAAAAGTAAGTTACTCCTTACATCATCAGCTATTTGCCAGTGAAAGTCCCGCAAAATCTGTTCCTTTGAAGACAGTCGGAAAGTTCCAAAGATTAGTCGGAACAAACAGAGAGACAGACGGACAGACAAAATGAAAAAAATATAATTTTGGTATATATTTCGTGTAAACACACATAAGCATTTAGTAAAAAACGGTTATTTTAATATTACAAACAGACACTCCAATTTTATTTTTTGTATGTATATGGATAATTTGGTGTTTTCTTCGGACTATCCAAAGACTTCTTAATTTTTTAAGATTTACTTAATGAGTAAACTATATTAATATTTATTGTGTTGCTAAAACAATGTTAGGCTAGACCATGAGTCAATTTTCTCTACTCATAGATTAATAAAACATAAACCTATAGTAATGAATGAATATATTTTTATCACGCGATAACTTGGATATTTTTGCAAGTGTGTCTCTATGCTGAGATAAGTTTTACGTAACATGTCAATGACGATAATTTATTAACGTTTAAAGATTAATGGGTCACAGATATATGCTGTCCTGACATCGTATATCAGGAAGTGCCAACTGCATAGCAAATGATATTCCCTGGCTGATATTCTGCAATTTTAAACTTATAGTTACTGGTATTAACTTTCAATGCTTTGGGTCCTTACTTACGTACACGTATACTTAACGTTAGCACCTTTTATCCACTCCATATGTCTAGTTTAAGTCCAATACATAGGTCCAAATCCGGCTCGAAAGACCATTGTGCAGCTATTCAACACTTTCTTAGGTAAGAGTAGACTACAAGAATTTCGTCTGTAAACTCACACATAACGCAAATGTATTTCAAGGATCAGCTCTAAAACACCCATTCTCTAACTTTGTATCTGCACACACAGTCTTATAATTATTTGGTGTTTTATTATCTTAATCTCAAGGTTCCACACTTCGTAAATAAATCAAATAGACTAATGACAGATAAGACTACAATTACAGCCTATACACGTGATACTTATACACTTCCAGCTGTGTCCAGGACTTCGTCCGCGTGTAATAGTGACATTGGGTTGCATTTATACAACCTTTAATCCCCCACTTTCAACCTTTTTTTCGCATTTAAAATAACCTATGTTATTCCTTAGGCTCTCTAGACTATCTGTGTATCAAATTTTATTTAAATGGGTTCAGTGATTTTGACGTGGAAACGCGACAGAGAGACCAACTGAGTTACTTTCGCATTTATAATTTTAATAAGGATAACACTTACACCTCTCATATGCGCCTGACAGATTCTAAACTAGACATAGCTAATACCGTAGCCAGACAGTTATTAAACATGTTATTAGCAGAATACTCACATGATCGTGCGACACAAATAATGATGCTTATCACACAAATGTTGGTCTTATGTGGATAAAATTTTCAGAGGCAATTGAACACAAATTAATATTGTTACACTCAGAACATTATTTTATAAAATTCATCCACCTCTCTTTAGAAAGGAGGTATTGATTTGAGTTTATTATACGGTTAGTTTAAATACATATTGTTTTATATAATGTGTTAAATGTAGTTCTTAAGTGTTTATATTTTTTGTAGTAATATGCAGACATGTGACGAAGTTCAAGTCTAACAGGGAACGATGACCAAATAAAAATAATCATTTATTTTTCCAGTTAAATGTTCATATGCGAATAACGCGTATACAGATTATGACCTTGGAAATATATTTATATATTTTAATTCCGTTAATTTTTATATGATTGATAAATACGATATATTATGATGACCGCAATGCTCTTGAATGATAAGACGACTCTTAGCAAAACAATGTGATTAAGTGCAGTGGTGCACTAATTCTCGATTATGCGAGGTTTTAGTGTAAGGCCACGCGATACCCTCTAACCCCAGATGAAATTAGACCAGTTTAAGTAGCGTGGTGGATCTATTTAGTGCGACGTAGATGTAGGACAATAGTCAAGGTTTTTATGACCGCTAGTCGTCTGCAGTAAAATCAAATTATGAACACAAGATTTACAGCTGTACCTTGCTTAAACTTCGGTACATTGTGGTTGCATTAATGAGAAATAAGGAAAAACTTACGACAAAATAGATAAAAACAATATTCGATATAAAAGTATAACCTGAAAAGTTTGTGCTAAATTAGAACAAAACCCTATGAGTTCTTGAAGCGTACACACCAGTTTAATATATTTGTGGATATACTCGTAGATGGTTTCTTTAATGGAAGTGTATAGTGACGGGCCTATGGATGTAGTGGTTAGTGACTTTGACTGTTAAACTGGAAGTCATAGGTTTGATTCCCATCCAGGACAAATATTTGTATGATAAGCGCAATCACATGTTCTATGTTTTGGTGTAATTTGTATATAATAAATAATAAATATTCAGCACATCTAACACACATCGTCATCTAGTCCCAAGCTAAGCAGAGCTTGTGTTATGGGTACTAGACAACTGATATAAATACTTATATATTTATATTTTTTTTTGTAAATACATACATAGTAGGTATACATAGAAAACACCCAAACTCCGAAACAAATATTTGCAGATCATACAAACATTTGGTCTGACCCGGGAATCGAACTCGAGACCTCAAGCTCAGCAGTCGCATAAGATACCACTACACTAGTACATACAAGTTTAGTATATAGTTTTAAATAAGACAGTTGTGTGGTCAGCATTATTTTAATTGTTTTTATAACGTACAAAGATATTTTGAATTTTATCGTTAAAATTATGAAAAAACAGTATTCAATACGATTTTTTTTTCATGTGTCTTCCCTACGTTACCAATAACAATGGTTACCTATTCGCCTGCGTTGCAATCAGCGAGCACTTCTTACATTATTTTCACTTCTCAACTCACCATTTTCACCTTTAAACCTACTTTGCTCCATACTTGCGTTATCTGTCCTCTAATCACGATCGGCATCTTCGTTCAGAAAATAATCTGCTTCTCTTAATATGTCCTTCCCACAACTCTGACTTCGTGAACTTTACAACTCCAAGAATCGGACCCACCCATTTGAAATTTTCAGAAATAATTGATGTGATTGCATTTGTTTCAGGCCACACGTGTGTCGATCGCGAAACAGCACGCATTGCTGTCCCGGATGGACCTCCAGACCGAACTCTTTACTTTGTATAGTCCGTAAGTATTTCAAAGCCTATAAATAAAACCAACCTTTTCTCACAGTCCCCTCTCCAATAGTGGAAGCATAATTAACAATAATAAATATTTTCGGCCATCTAACACACAAAGCCATCTAGTTCCAAACTAAGCAGAGCTTGTATTATGGGAACAAGATAACTGATATACTTTTTTTGTAAATACATACACAAAAAACACACAAACTCCGAAACAAATATTTGCAGATCGTACAAACATTTGGTCCGAGCCGAGAATCGAACCCCAGACCTCATGCACAGTAGTCTCCTACGCTACCACGATGCCAATGAAGCAGTAAAATTATAAACAAGTTAACAGTTTCAGACTGTCTTGTTGCTCAGTTATTAGTGACCCTGACTTCAAAGAGTGCTAAGCAAGAGGTCGTGGGATCGGATTCAAGTTTCAAGCCTCAGAATAAATGATTGTTGGATGAGCATGATTATTTGTTACATCTGGTAGTAACTTATATATGTTTACGTTCTATATTTATCAAAAGTCTGGCAGTACAGGCTACCTAGTGCGGTATCAATCTGGTATATCTGAGATGTGCGGCGCTTCTATATTTTCAACTTTAAGGCTGTAGTTTAAAGTTAGAAACAATATAGAACCTTGTTTAAAGTTACTACTAGTAACTTTATGCAAGGGTTTTGTATTACGGTGGGAGAGCCACGCTTTGGCATGCATGGTCCTGCTCCACGGCCTCACAGAGAAACCAGTGTCAAACAGCGCCTGCGCTGTGTTTTACCGAGTGAGTGAGGATACCGGACGCCCATACCACAACCCTTCCCCCCATTCATATGGGTAAAAAATGGCATTTCATAATGCTCTTGTTAAATTACGTGCCTGTTGCTTACTACTGTGAATTTGTAATTTAATTTGATTGGTTTTTTTCTTTGACAAAAGATAATGTCACTGTCATGAAATATTAGTTTTATCAGTAAATTTTCAAGATAAATATATCAGTTTCATCCATCCTTAGTTTAACTTTTCTTTGAAATATCCGTAAATGCTATCCCAGCTCATTCTTTTCGTAGTGTTACGTAGTTTAATATGCCAATATTTATAAAAATCTTAGCACTTTGCCAAAATTTGAGCTCAATTGGTTCAGATCTTTTTAAGTTTTTGAAGCGTCCACGAACTAATTAAACATATTTAATAATGTAGAACAATGTAACATGTGTCAATATTTTTGTTCGTAGCCTTATGTCGTCCAGACTGCGGGTCTCCGGGCGCTTGCGTAGCGCCCAACATGTGCCGCTGCGCCGGCGGCGTGGAGGCTCCCTCGTGCCAACCTGGCGGAATATATCCATATCCAGGTACGCACTGATGAATCTTTAATATATATTTTACTACAGCTATTAGGTCATTTAGCTTACAAACAGGTATACTATAACATTTACGAAATCGACTTTTTTTAGTTTTAAAATTTTGCTGATTTTTTTATTATTCAATCTCAGAAATTCTACTGTTACTAATCTAAAAACTTAGGCAGGTATTTGATGTTTTGTTTGCAAGAATCGAATATAAAGAAGACAAACAATACCCTCAAATGTACATAGATTGACGACTGTTACAGAGACACAGTTTCAAAATCCTTGTTAATAAAAATTGACAGGGACTTATTTAAACTCGTACTATTTCTATGTGCGATGTTGTAGTGCGAACTCCAGGGGGGTGTCGCCGTATCTGTATGAATGGAGGCACTTGCACCAATGGCACGTGCGCCTGCGCACCCGGTTGGAGCGGAGAGTTCTGCACTGAACGTGAGTAAATACATTATTTTTATTAACTCTATCTACTATCATAATTAACTTTGTAAAATTATCTTAATTGAGTTACGTTGATAGCTTATGTAGATAAAGAAAGTGTTCCTTTAAGTAATATATTTAACAATACAATTTATATTAAATAAAATTAACACAGAGTCAAGTTTGTCCTGGATTCTTGTGGGATGTATAACAGTTGTTGTCAAAGTCCAAGAGACAAAAAAAAATCTGTTTTGTTTCTTTTCATACATAACGTATTAATGTTTTGCAGCAATATGCCGCGAGCCATGTTTGCATGGTGGCAGATGTATTGCTCCAGATCGATGTGTGTGTTTCCACGGACTCTCAGGGACGAGATGTGAGATCGACAGAAGAACTGGTAAGTTTAATTGTTTACTGCTTTTCATAACAAAATACATACCTACAGAATAAAAGCATTGGCCAAAATCACAACCAAATTAAATTAAACATTAAACTCCATATATTAGCTGTGGGAGACTCATCTTATTTATAAATCGGTCGGCTTATCCGAAGTTATAGCCTCATAGAAATTGGTGTTAAACAGTTATTTCGTTGTTTTGCACCGAGTAAGTGAGGTTACTGCAGTCCGAAAAACGCTATCCTCCTAACTGTGTGCTGTAACTTGGTAACTTGAGACTCTCGTTTCAGAATTTCAGGTACCCATAGTCGGTGACAATCACTTATTTTCTAAATTTTCTGAATTTTCTAATGGTACAGTAGGGCACTACTGTACCATTAGAAAATTCATTTCTGAATGTACATTTTCTTATATTTTGGGATCTCCTGAATATTATAATATCTATATGTTTGAAGATACTTTATAAAAAACATCAGAATAGTGGTGTATATGTTTGTGGTGTTCGCTTTGTTGTGGAGGGCCGTGCTACACGGACACGCGCGGCGCGCTGTGCACGGGCGCGCTGGACGGCGTGGTGTGCACCAAGCAGCTGTGCTGCGCCACCGTGGGCGTGGCCTGGGGACACCCCTGCGAGCGCTGCGCCGACCTTGACTGTCCGCACGGACACCTGCGGAACCTCGCCACCAAGGAGTGCCAGGTACGCTGTTTTACATGTTTCACGGTTATTCTGTCGCTTCCCTACAACTTGTGATAATAAGTCACAGTAGAAGTGCGCGGTGAAAAATATCAAATGTTACATAGCGTTATGAGGCTCTCTGGTTTTTTGTATGAAGAAAATGTGTTTTGAGTCAATTGTCCTGGACTTCTCTAAGGCATTCGGATACCGATTTTAAATCAGTGTATTCAAAATTCACGGTACCTAAAACACTGTTTACTTATCAAATATAATGTAGATGTCATGTCCATTTTTTCTTTATGCATTCTTTTGTTGAACTCTAAGGTGACTCTAACTCTAAATGCACCTCATGACGTTTAATATGTGTGTATCTTTTTCTTTTTAAAACTTACTTAGAACTCTATTACATTAAGTAAAATTCTAGCAAATTTAAACCATGACTTATATATATGTGTTCAACGTATTCAATACTGCAATGTTTTATAGGATATAGATGAGTGTGCAGCAGTGCCGGGTCTGTGCCAGGGCGGGCGCTGCATCAACTCCGTGGGCTCGTTCTCGTGCGAGTGCCCCCCCGGCCAGCGCCGCCACCCCGTCAGCAACAACTGCGAGGACATCGACGAGTGCGAGGATCCCGACATTTGTCCGGTAAATATTTTGTTCACAATCATCTCTATTATAATTTGTGCCATCGTGATCTACTCGTGAAAAATTACGAATTGTTTTATTTTCCAGAACGGCAAATGTGTGAATACAGAAGGTGATTACTATTGTTTGTGCGATCCACACTTCATTCCCAGTCCAGACAAGAAATTCTGTATCGGTAAGTGATTTAGTTGATACTCATAATAATTCAGATATCGTCGTTTTCATTACTATTACTGATGTAAAAAAAAATAATTTTGAGATTGATTCCATTGACATAATATCGTCAATATTTTTATTTTTGTTTGAAGTTCAGGACTTTATTTATTGTCGGAAGCTTTGTTTTCGATAAATTTCACAATCAATCTAAAATTTGTTTGTTACATTTTATGTGACTTATAGTGTTTCTCCAGTGATGATAATTGTAACACGTGATGTTTTTGTGTACAGATGGGAGAGTAGGCAGTTGCTTCACATACCTGGGTGAGACGGGCGAGTGCGCGGACCGGCTGCCCATGCCGCTGTCCAACCGCGACTGCTGCTGCGGGTACAACATGGGCCGCGCCTGGGGCAACCTCTGCACGCCTTGCCCACCCAGAGGATCCAGTCAGTATCTCCTAATATTTCGATCACTTTTATTACCATAAGCTTTATTTTAAATCCAATTTTACTGTTCTGGCCAAATTCACTATATAATTACTAATTTAAACGTTTTTTTGATAACGTATAACAACAAAATAACTAAATTCATAACAACCTGCTGGAGTAACCCAAGGGTCAATTGTTGGTCCTATTTAATTCCATATTGCAAAATCTGACAAAAACATATATGTCTCTTGCGTAATATTAATGTTATTATTAGTACCTGGATGACCCAGTACGATATTTGTTATTGGTAATTTATTTGAAAATGGATACTAGTTGGATCTGTTCGATCGATGCCCGAAACCTCTGCATACTAAATGTCATGAAAATTATTGAAGACGTTTCCGAGGTTCAGATTATATATATACAAGAATTGCTCGTTTAAGAGTATTAGATGTAACATATCTGTTGGATGCGGGTAGCACAGGACCGGTTGTTGTGGCAATCCTTGGGGTACGTCTTTCGGCTGAGAAGATGACGATGATGATTTTGTTCAGGCGAGTGGAGCCACCTGTGCGGCGGCGGCATCGTCCCGCCGAGCTGGCGCCGCAACGTCACGGGCGGCGGCGACGACACCTACGAGCCGCCCGCCATCGCCAAGATCAACGAGTGCATGCTCCGGAACGGCATCTGCGGACTCGGCACCTGCGTTGATAAAGACATCGGGTATGTCACAGTGTATCGTTTCTATTAGAATTTCTAAAATTAATTCACTGGTTCTTATTCTACTATTTAAATTAAGTTTACACCTGACCAGTTTCGCCTTATGGCATTATCAAAGGTGAAAAGATAATATGAGAGAGTATAAATTACAATATTAGAATTTTTTTAACTAGCTTTAAGTTGCGACTCTACCCGCATGTATTTCTTTATTTTGTTACAGTAGAGAGTAGCCTATGCCCTGCTTCAAGAATCATTAAATTTATCTTTTTGTATTATTACATCGTACAACTCATCTTACAACTGGCCAGAGTGTTATAGCAAGCTAAAACCTCATTTTTAACGAGAGGCCTATTGTCCAATAGAAGACTATTAACAGCTGTTAACGTCATCACCTCAGATGACAAAAAAGCCAGATGGACTGTAAAGAACACTACAATGAACCTAACGAAGTAAATATGAATTGGAAAGCAAATACAACCTCTCGGCAGTGTTTGACAAAATCGCCATATTGTGTTCACGTCACGAGTGATTTTTGATTTTATGTTCAAAATGCCGTCTTGCGTCATTAAACATTGTAAGAGTAGTTCCCAAAAAGGAAGTAAAAGAAGACAAAAAAAAATTCACAGTTAAATACAGATTATTTGGTTGCTATAATTATTTATTTACCAGATAATTATACTGTTGTATCGGAATACAAAACCTCAACCGTAGTTCGACTGTGATTCCAATTTTTCTCAATTTTTTTCCTTTCAATTAGGGATATCACTTGTTTGTCCATACATTAGTAAACCTCATTTCTATATTTAGGGACTCGGTTTCAAACCTCATCTGAAAGCATTCTTTGGTGATACGTACTAGTGATTATTATTACATATGAAAAATTTGTATGTGTTTTATGTCTTTAACTTGTGCTCCACATCATATTTCAATGGTTGAGACTTGGTTGAGGTTAACTTTTTTTTTTTTTTTCTTTTCTTTAAAAAGACAACTCCCACATTAGGAATAAACATCCTGTGTCGTGGGGGACTTTACAAACATACATGAAACGGACACAAAGAACATCCAGACTCGGGACAACAATTCGTGGATCACACAAAGTGTTGTAGGTACCGCGTGGGATTTGAACCCACGACACTTGGCGCAGTAGCAAGCGGCATGGCGACAGCTGACACCACTCGGCCAACCGTGCAGCACTTTAACTGCAGAATATTACACTTTTTTCTCTTCTTCT
The DNA here is from genome assembly GCA_916048165.1 of Spilarctia lutea. Classification (NCBI taxonomy): domain Eukaryota; kingdom Metazoa; phylum Arthropoda; class Insecta; order Lepidoptera; family Erebidae; genus Spilarctia; species Spilarctia lutea. Next base: position 18,247,103 of record OU696487.1, read on the forward strand.
CTTAATATGAAAAAAATGGGACTTTTTTACTGCTTATAGTATCATTATACGCACACAGATACGTATAAATGTTCCTACAGTGTCGCTGCCGGTTACACTTAAATAATAAACGGCTTCATGTTATTTGACAAGTGCGTTCCATTTGGCTTTCTTTTGTAATCTGAGGTCATCACATTAACAGCTTATAATAGTCTTCTACCATTTAACATCATCATGTTACAACGCAACTTTAATGATGATTGGAAGTCTTCATCCAGCAGTGGACAGCGATAAGCTGATGGTGTTGTAAATAAACTTAAAACGTTGTTTACAGGTACCAGTGCGATTGTTGGGATGGTGCGGAGTCAGTGGTGCAAGATGGCAACCCCACGTGTATCGACATCGATGAGTGCGCGCTTGAGTACTGTAAAGGCGGCACTTGCATTAATCGGCCCGGAGGCTTCGACTGCAGGTACTTACAAGACTTTTTCTAATAATCATTTTTATAAAACACAAAAATCTTTTTAACTTGTAACCTTGAAATTTAAAACAAATACATTATATTGTAAATAACTGAAAAAAGTAGAGAATTTGTGAAATAAACACTATTTCGACACTTAGAAAAACCTCAAAAAAGTGATACACATTTTAAAGATATTTTTTCTTTTGGTTTTATCGCCCAGTTGCTGTCGGAACGAGAGGTAGTTGTTTATAAAAATTACGTGAAAAATATTATAAATACTCAAAAACCTTATTTTTTATTGATTTCATTTGATGTCAAATAGGTGTCCACCCGGATTCGATCCTGTTAACAACGGATTAAGATGCAGCGATAAAAACGAATGCGAGATGACGAACGGTGGTATGTGTACCAATGGTGTTTGCAGAAACAGCGATGGAGGGTGAATATTTGCCATATTTTATTTTTTTAAGTTAGGTCACCGTTTAAAAATAGGATCTACGAATGTGATGAATGATTTTCAGGATTTGTCAATTCTTCTGTCAGTAAATCATCATTCAGAAATCCTTAATAAAAATTTGACAATGATGCAGAAGCATCTCAATAGGACACCATATGGTGGTCACCATGAAGTCGCCATGCTGCATTGCCTGCATTCGTAATGAGTATGATGACCACTACTCTTGAAGTCTACTCATGCTTTCCATCAGGCAGAGTAGAGTCATTTTTGCAGGCTCATATATGTATATATAAAAAGGGACCTCAGGAGAAACCCATCAAGGGAAGTAGAAGTGAATAAGAAACAGTAGTGCAAGGTGAGGGTTGCGTGTGGCAGGTACGAGTGCATCTGCAACCCGGGCTACGAGTCGACGGAGACGGGGCACGCGTGCCGCGACGTGGACGAGTGCCGCGACAACCCGCGCGTGTGCCGCCGCGGCCGCTGCCGCAACACGCCCGGCGCCTACGAGTGCGAGTGCGAGGCGGGCTTCCGCGCCAGCGCCGGCGGCTACTGCGCCGACATCGACGAGTGCGCCGACAAGAGCGTCTGCCAGGTACTACATCTACATCTACGTCTACATCATACCTTATTTTGTTGACCAGATGGAAAATCTTTTCAGATCTCTGACTCCTCGAACACTCAGAAGCCAGTATGTAATGTTTCCACTAAAAACTACCCCGACGGCCGACCTTAAGCGTCTTGCCGATGATGACCCGGACTATGTTACTTCATATTCCTCTGTCCTGTGCGAATCCACAGAGGCTTCCTCCTGCCTGTCGACGCAACCATTACATGTTGCGGTCCGATCACATTTTGATCACGTTATACACCGTACACATTTTAAAACGGAAGATATTACAGATAACTTACATCCAGACATTGAACAACTTATCGTGCTCATCGCAATTATTTGTCCTGGGTGAAAACCTAACCTAATTCAATAAACTTCTCCATCTAAAGTTTGTTTTACAGCTTCAATATTTCATATATTATCTTATATTTCTTTCCTGTTATGTAAAGAATAATTGAAAAGAACAATCTTTACTTAGTTAAATTAACAAGTAAAGTTTGAATCTATTAAGACTTGTTTTTCAGTTTTCAACTTAAATACCATTAAAATGAAAGTGTTGGTATGTCGTGTATGTGTGTGCAGGGCGGGCGCTGCGTGAACAGCGAGGGCTCGTTCCAGTGCGTGTGCGAGGCGGGCTACCGGCCCACGCCGGACCGCGGCGCGTGCGTGGACGTCAACGAGTGCTCGGAGCAGCGCGTGTGCCGCAACGGCCGCTGCCACAACACGCCCGGCTCCTTCCGCTGCGAGTGCCTGCCCGGCTTCACGCTCAGCAACGACGGCAGGACTTGTCTCGGTAACTTCACTCACACGCCACATCGTTTATTCAAATACGCCATAAGGTTGAGAAACTACTAAATAACGTTTAAATTCATAGTTGCAATTCTTAATTATTATTATTATAATTGCAATTCACCTTAACTTACAGAAATTGTTTATTTCAAATTTCGAATTATTATTAACTTACCAAGAATTTCAAGAAGAAAACTTACTGTGCTAAATTATGTGGAAAATAATTTGAAAAATGACATTCTAATGTAAATTGTAGCAATAGTTATGGATAATTCTAATGTGTTTGTTACAGACGAAGTGCAAGATTTGTGCTACGAAAAATACGAAGATGGTCACTGTACAGGACCTGGTCAAAATGCAGTTACACGTTCTCAGTGTTGTTGTAGTTCAAGCAAAGGTATGCGGTGTCTTCTAGCTGTACAACTTTTCTCATATATCTTTGCATAGTTCTTTTCTTTTCGACGTTTAATATATTTTGAGATGTACTTTCATTATGATGTTAGTAAAACTAATATTTTATTTAAGCAAATTATTAGGTATCTATCATAAGACGTTTCGAACTTCATGAATTTTTAAGCAATTGTTTTTTTCGATTTCGTAGGGCTACGTTTAGGTTGGGGGGTAGCTTGCAAGCAGTGTCCAGAAGCTGACAGTCAAGACTACAAGGTCCTTTGTCCTGAAGGCTCCAGCAAAGATAACGGAGGTGCAGACATCAACGAGTGTACCATGATACCGGGTATTTGTCCACACGGGACCTGTGAGAACTTAGAGCCGGGGTACAAATGTATCTGTGATCCTGGTTTTCACCCTGATGCTGATGGAATTTGTAGAGATATAGATGAGTGTGATATGCATCAGTCGGTGAGTAATTCAGAAACTAAACTGAATATAGGAAGATGGAGATGTTATTTATGAGGTGTATGGTTGGGTTTGTTGCAGTATTGTACAGGAGGACAATGTCGGAACACTCTCGGCAGCTTCACATGTGTGTGTCCTCCGGGCACTCGGTACGAACCCGACGAACAAATTTGCCGCGACATTGACGAATGCGAGGGTGAGCTTACTTTCATCGTCAAGGAATATGACAGGGGCGACATCCCCTCTATGATTCCAGTCGGAACAGGTTAAAAAACCTTTGAGTGAAAAGCACCCAGCCTCATAATGCTCCATGCATCGGGCATCTAACGTGGTCGTGCACTCGTCTATTGAAACCACTGTACTGCGTATGCACACATACGTTTATAATATACTAGGAATTCATACATGTCAGGCATATCGAAAATCTGTAATGTAATTGAATGAAGAGATTATAAGTAACCATGATGGAAAATATTAGGTTTTAATCTTTGGTTGTTTTATGAATATTACAGGTCGAAAATTTTAAGTCATATTTAGAAAATATAAACTTGTGTTAGTGATTTTAAGTACAGTTACTAAAGTTAGCATATCGTTTTGTTTTTTGCATAGTTGGCTTCCATTTAGTATGTTTATATAAAATAGAAGAATACTTATTGTTTATTTTATCGTTCAAATTCTATTCATGCAGCATCGGATGTTTCCTGCAGTCATTTGTCCATGTAACATTAGGTGGAAAGGAAGATTTATTAAGACTGTATTACGTAGTTCAGTGGTGGTGTTCATAGCCTTTATCGTATCGTGTGCGACTCAAACTAACAGCGGCTAAAAAGCTCATACCATCTGAGAGCTGTGTCATTCATCCAAATGGATCTTACAAAAATAAACATTAACGGCACTCGATCAATTTCATTGCACTGCTTAGTTCAATTATTCATAATAATATACTTAAAACTTTTAAAACTATTTAATAGAAAATAATATTCAACATATTTTAAAGCGCGGGTCTGAGTTATGGTGTCTACGTAGAAGTTGTCTGGATTCATTGGACAATTCAGAGGACTCTTACCTTTCCAGACAGCTATTACTCCGACAAATTAAATTTGGTTCACTTTTAAGTTCAACGTTTTCTGTTTGAATCAGTATCAAGTGCGCGTTCTCATTGGGTGTCCATGCTATGAATAAATTATGCTTCTTGCATATATTCTAAATTATTCCGCTTTAGTTCTAATTATCGAAACTAGAAAAAGTTTGTTTAAATCTATTTAGCTAAATGTTAGTGACTTGAGTGATCTATTAATTAATTACGTAACTTATCAGAATTACTATCTCTGTCATTACTGATGGCTACGAATTTCAATCCTCGTAGACTTGCAACGCATTTGCAGTAGTCATTTAATGTCACAGTAATTTTTAGAAGATTTATATATTTTGGGCATTTTGAAAGTCAGTTAGGTATTTTCCTCATTAGTTTTATATTTGTCGGTATATTTAAAATAGATAATAAACTGTTTTTAGAACAATCGAACCCGTGTGACAACGGCCGCTGCATCAACTCACACGGCAGCTACGAATGTGAATGTGAAAACGGATTTGTGCTTGACGCCACTGCCCAACACTGCCTCGGTAATGTATTTATTTTGTTCATTTCTTTTGTCTATCATTTCTAGATTGATAATTAATTGTAGTATGAACATTGTTTTAAATTTTATCTTCTTATCATATTTTTCTTTATCTGCCTCGGTAACGCAGTGGTAGTGCAGTCCTCGCGGTCTCGGGTTCAATTCCTGTGTCGGACCAAATTTTGTATGATCTACAAATATTTGTTTCGGAGTTTGGGTGTTTTTCTATGTATAATAAAGCTCTGCTTAGTTTGGGACTAGATGGCGTTGTGTATTAGACGTCCGATGTCCGAAACAAACAAATCTTCTTCTCTGAAAATTAAGGAAGAGAAGACTCTTTCTTAATTTTCTTAAAAAAATCGTTAATATTATTAAACTTAATGTTAAACGTGTAACTCTTATGTATTTTAATAAATTTAAGTATTATTTAGTGATTACAACGCTATATTTTATTGACTTTAGATAATCGTCGCGGCTCATGTTGGCGACGAGTGGTGGACGGTCAGTGCGAGGCTGCGGCTATGAGGCCACTTCTCCGCCAGGAGTGCTGCTGCAGCGTGGGGCTCGCTTGGGGGTCGCCCTGTGAGCCCTGCGAGATGGACCATTGCCCATGTCCCAAAGGATTCGCTAAGGTCCATACAATTGTACATGTTGTAACGAAAATGTTAAGAAAATGGAAAATAACCATGAACCGACTATCATTTTTGTGCTGAAAACATATATCAATTAGTAACCCAGAATCAGAATACAATGTCTTACGTTTTTAGTTGGATGGTGCGACGTGCCGTGACGTCGACGAGTGCCAGCTCGACTCAGAGCTGTGCGTTGGAGGCACCTGTATCAACACTGATGGCTCCTATCGGTGCGATTGTCCTCCAGGACTTAGCCTCGATGCTACAGGTAACTACTAAAAATGTCCTCCTATTAAAATACAGTTTCAAAGCAATTAACACATTAAAGACACATACTTACACAGTAACGATGTGCAGGTAACCGCTGCGTGGATACTCGTCGTGAGTACTGCTACACGGACTACGTGGGAGGGCGGTGTGCAAGCCCTCTGCAGGTGGAGGTGTTACGAGCCGTATGCTGTTGTTCAGCGCTGGGCAAGGCCTGGGGCGATGGACGCTGTGAACCCTGTCCTAAAAAAGGTAACAACTAAATATGACATTCAAACACCTATCTCACTAACAGTATATATAATGATAACAATGATGGTGTTTAATGTTCAGGAACTGACTCCTATCGTAATCTTTGTATCTCTGATGCGACCGGCCATCGTCCAACAATTTGGGATCGTCCTGGCGGTAGCGGCAACGTTACCGACATATGGAGCAATAAACCAACCGGTCCTGGGGGCAATGACTACGATTGGACTGGCGGCAACGTTGACAACTGGGGCAACATTACCTCGGATAGCTGGCATAAGGGAGGTCCTGGAGTGATCCCTGGACAGATGGAGGTCAATGAATGTGCGGCCTTCCCCGGTCTTTGTGGACACGGACGATGTAGAAATTTAGTAGGAACTTTCACCTGTGATTGCTTCCCTGGATATGAAAAGGTTGGTGATGAATTAGTTCATCAATTAATTGAATATGAAGTAGAAGTTTCGTCTTTAGTTCCTAGACATCTTGGATGATTTAGTTTAAAATTACTGACATATGTATGTATGAATAAAAGCAAGATGAGCAAGCAATATTTTCTTAAGTACATTCTATATGGTTATTTAATGGAAGTAATAGAATAGAATAGAATAGAATAGAATAGAATAAACTTTATTGTACACCAATTAAATAAGAATTTAACAATATAATAAGCATGTACAAATGGCTCGTACAATAATAATCTATTTCTAAATGATAAACTTAATTAAATTAAATTTTATTGCGCAGGATTCGAAGAACCACACCTGCGTGGATGTGAACGAGTGTGAGATTGTGGACGGCGTTTGTGGTTCCGGCGAGTGTCGCAATACTGAAGGATCGTTCACCTGCCATTGCCATCCTGGTCATAAATCCGATGATTTCTCCAAAGTTTGTGTTGGTGAGTAGGACATATTTGAATATATAAAGTGAAAATAATGGTTGGATGGCAAGTTGCTCTGTTATATGTTCGAAGAGCACTTATCACTGTATGGAATTCTATGGAATCCTAAGACACATCTTGTATTTTCAATTCTCAGTTGCTCAGAAATTAATCTTCCACAGATATCGACGAGTGCTCAGAAACTAGAGGTCTGTGTCGCGGAGGTCGCTGTATCAACACGCCTGGCTCGTTCCGCTGCGAGTGTGGGACTGGTATGGAACTAGCACCCGACAGACTGAGCTGTAAAGACGTGGATGAGTGCTCCATCACTTCTGGTAAGTATTTCTATATGAAAATAAGTAGATTAATTTACAGTTATGGACGTGGATTGCTTAATTTTTTTCAGAAAATATAGTCTTAAAATTATAGACAAACAGGATAAATAACAGACAAATTCCCAAAAGCATGTCAGAAATTACAACATAGACTAAAAAAATAGGCTGGAACTTACACTAAAATTATTATTATTTGAAATGATTGCCAGGAATTTGTAGCAACGGTGCTTGCGAGAACTTGATGGGAACATACCAGTGTGTTTGCGACGAGGGCTACGCTCAGTTGACGGTCAAGTCTCACTGTGAGGATATCGATGAGTGCACGGAAGATCCCACGAGATGTCAGCACGAGTGTGTTAACACCCCCGGCTCCTACCACTGTACTTGCAGGTGAGTCAAATTTGTTCGATTCGTCAGTCCGATATGCTGAGAGTATAATAGGTCTTTACCTATGAAATTGCGTTTCTTCAGTACTGGTCATTTCAAATAAAAAAAAGTTTGTAATGGCTCTGTATTCTAAATTCAAATTAATTTTGTTTTAAAACCATGACATTCTATTTACAAACTCAGTCTTTTGTTTTTTGATTAGCGTTGTATTTTCATTACATTTGAACATTTTTCGTCATAATGGATACTTTAAAAATTCGTGTAATTATGGAATATGAGTTCAGTCGTGGCACCAACGCGACACAAACGGCACGTAACATCAAAAACGTTTACGGAGAGAACTGTACAAACGAACGCACAACCCTTTATTGGATTTCCCGGTTCCGTTCTGGAAATTTTGACTTGAAAAATGAAGCTCGTGGTCGTCCGGAGACTTTGGTTAACAATAATGAATTAAAGGCGATTTTGGAAGCTGACGAAACTCAATCTACAGCTGAGCTAGCAGCAGCTTTTAATGTAACCATCAAAACAATATTGATCCATTTGCGACAAATTGGCAAGGTAAAAAAGCTTGATAGATGGATGCCCCACGATCTTAACGATCGCCAGCGCAATGTACGCGTCGAGACCTGCCTTTCGCTGCTCAACAGGCAAAGAAATGAAGGAATTTTGAAACGAATAGTTACGTGCGACGAAAAATGGATTCTGTTCGACAATCGAAAGCGCTCAGCAAGTTGGTTAGACCCTGGTTCAGCACCAAAGCAATGCCCTAAACCAAAAATGACCCCTAAAAAGGTGATGGTCACTGTTTGGTGGTCTAGTGCGGGTGTGATTCACCACAGCTTTTTACAAAACGGCATGAGCATTAATGCAGATGTGTACTGTGAAGAACTGGAGAGAATGATGGAGAAGCTTGCACATCTGCAACCAGCTTTGGTCAATCGGTCGTCCCCACTGCTCCTTCACGACAACGCGCGACCCCATACTGCGCAACAGACAGTCTCCAAGCTGCAAGAGCTGGGGTTGGAAGCTCTCCCTCATTCGCCATACTTACCAGACCTTGCACCTACCGACTATTACTTTTTCCAAAATTTAGACAACTTTTTAATGGGTAAAAAATTCAATTCCCGAGAGGCAGTACAAAATGCCTTTGAAGAGTTTGTTGCCTCCCGTCCAGCTGATTTTTATAAGAAGGGCATCAATAAACTGCCAATGCGTTGGCAAAGATGCGTCGATTGCATGGGTGATTACTTCGAAAAACAGAAATAAAAAAGTTTGAAAAAATAAGTACTTTCACTTTTTGCATACAAAACGGCAATTTCATAGGTAAAGACCTAATATTACATCATCAATAGCATTTAGTAGTCCACTCACTGGACATAGGTTTGTCCTTACGCCTTTGTCTGTTATATATCACGTGAGTGAAAACTTCTTTAGCCACGTTAAGCACTTTTTAATAGGGGAAAATATTATGGTTTCACATCAGCGACATGCTAATGTTGATAGTTTAAAGTTTTCACTTCTATCGGAAGTCCCCATAACTGCCATTTTTTATTTTTTTTTTGTGTGTCAGAATCCCTTTATTGCGATGCTAGTTGTATCCCCATTTACAGTTAGCGTTTCAGTCTAAAGGAAATTAGAAAGTTCTTGAGGGGCTTTCTGTGTGGTGATTATTTAAGAATACCAAATTTCACCATCCGTATTGACAGTGCAAAGAGAACGAAAACTTGAAACAAACCCTATAACAACCCATCTAGCCAGGGTGGTATATTAGGCTAAAATCTCGTTTCTAAGAAGGTGTCTAGTAGTGAAGAACTTAACAATGAAACGATGCAGAAGCTAAACCATAATTTGTTCCCCCAGGGAGGGCTGGCACCTCCGCGCGGACGGTCGCACGTGCCGCGACGTGGACGAGTGCGGCGGCGGCGCGCGGCCGTGCGGCGGCGGCGAGTGCCGCAACACGCCCGGCTCCTACACCTGCTCCTGCGCCGACGGACTGCTGCCCGCACCCGCAGGCGCTAAGCCCACCTGCCAGGACATCGACGAGTGCGCCGACGTAAGACCACTCTCTATCCTCATACTTTCATAATGAACTCATCCAATATCATCGATAATTTTATTATACATTCGAAAGTAACCCTGTCTGTCTGTTACGCTTTCAAGGCTAACCCGCTGAACCGATTTAAATGAATTTCGGTATAGAGATAGAGTGGACCTTGAAAAGTAGCCTATGTCCTTCTTACATATGCTCCTTGTTGTCGCGATAACGCGAACGGAACTGCGGACGAAATCTAGTATCAATATTTAAAGACTATGAGGGAAATATTAAATATGCTGTTTCCAAAAAAATCTCGAAAATTTCTAGAACAGGGATTCTACACCATTGTGCTTAGCGTAGATGTCGAATAAACGTACATGTTAAGGTTACAGTTATAAAACCAAGCGGTCTCGTTAGAACTTATCCGGTAGCCCTATCCCAATAATAATAATAATCTAACATATGAAAGACAAGAGATGGCAAAATTTACTTCAGATTTTATTTGATCAAAATCTTCAACTGGTAATATAAAATAAGAATCTTTGAGGTAACGTGTACTCAAAATTTGCAGATACCAGACCTTTGCGGTGCGGGAGAATGTCACAACACGATTGGTAGCTTTGTCTGTCGGTGTCCTGATGGGTATAGCGTAAAGCCGGAGCAAGGACCTGCTTGTACAGACGACGATGAATGTGAACTTGGAACCTGTGACTGTCATCCTGCTGCTGATTGTATCAACTTACCTGTAAGTGATAAAGAAACTATCTTTACTGGAGACGATTTTATTGTTCTAACGTGTAAATAAGATCGAAGAGCATATAAGCATGTAATAGGAATACGTTACCTTAAAAAACCTCATTTGAATAAAATTTCAACATGCAGGGTTCGTTCCAATGTCGTTGTCGTGATGGTTGGCGAGGCGATGGCACGGAGTGCGAAGATATTGATGAATGTTTGACCAATAATGGCGGTTGTCACCCGAGAGCCACCTGTACTAACACTGATGGCTCATTCATGTGTCTTTGTGACACAGGATACAAAGGAGATGGGTAAGTAATAGATAATAATAGAATATTTCCCCAGAAACGTTCAAAATCCAATGTTTGCTTTCACATAATAAAAAAATCCTTTAAACAGTTTTCATACTTTAAATAATGATAATATGTAGGTACGTGTTGCATTCTATTAAGTACATGATATTTTGGTTGTTAAAAATGTTTCTGATTTTTTAAACTTTATAATTTAAGACTTAGTATAGGCAAATTATTGCAGATACTCATGTGTGGACATAGACGAGTGTGCCAACGACCCAACTCTTTGCGAAAACGGCCACTGCACCAACATACCTGGTGGATATGAATGTGATTGTGATGTAGGTTTCACTAAGTCAGAAGATGGAAAATCTTGTCTAGGTAAGTAATAAATGAAAAACAAAATTATATTGGACAGTATTGTTACGGATTCGATGGATTTGAGGAATAAACGTACTTTATAACGTGTAAAAGAGACTATCAAAGACACTCTTAAATTACAATATCACATCTAACAGTCCTTAATAGTTGCCGAGATCCCTAGGTTAATCGCTGATATCTCTTCAATATTTATCGCACTGTAGCTCAAACAGAATTTAACTGCGACACGCGAGAGTTATATTTATACCCATTATTACTAAGACGCGCCGCCGCCAAGATGGATAGAAGCAACAATCAAACGATATTCGACGCTACGTATATCGATGTAAGGTTCAATATTCTGTGTCTTAGCAGATCAACGAGAACTTTCTCGAGCGTTGTTAGCGAATAATCTTTTTTCATAACAGTAGTAGTATATTCAAATGTTGGTTATAAATTTAACCAATAGACGTTAGTTTATCACTTTTCCAAGGGTGACATGTTTTCAATACTCTTATATAACTTTAGTTAATATCATTACCCATATTCCACATCTTTCACTCTCTACTTATGACCACAGATATGGACGAATGTGCAACTTTTGACAACGTGTGCGTGTTCGGGCGATGCGTCAACACGTACGGCATGTTCAAATGTATCTGCGACAAGGGATACCAGTCTGATAGCATTGATGATTGTGAGTATTCATACTAGTATTATATTTTTTTTACTATGTATTTATTTTTAAGTAAACGATGGTACAACTTCAATTTAAATCCCTCCTCAGAAAATGGGAAGCAAAAGTATCTCTCAATAGGCCGCCATAGTGTGTGTACTCGTATTGTTGCAGTGTCCACTTTCACAATGAGTATGATGACCACTACTCTTGAATTCTTCTCATGCTTTCCATCAGGCAGAGTAGAGTCACTTTGGTAGGACATAAAGGATCATTCAAGTTCCGGAAGTGCATTTGTTGCTTTTGAGTTATATGTATCTATAGACTTGGGTAGGGTACCATCAGATACACATTGTCCTTTTTACACAACAACACTTTATAACTTTGATTATTTTCCAGTGATGCCTGGCTTCAACTGCACGGACGTCGATGAGTGCAAATCGCCTCAGTCGTGTCAGTACGGACAGTGCATCAACACACAGGGTTCCTACATCTGCAAGTGTCCTACCAACTACGAGCTGGTGTCAGATGGTACCGCTTGTTATGGTAAGTTCAATAATAATAGACATGAGTTAATCTGAATGACTTGAATTTTCCGCTTTTAAACTGTACTATGAATTATAAAAAGAATATTATTTACAAATTTATCAAGTTTCGATTGTTGTTCAATTGTTATTCTGCGGTGCAATTAATGTTGAGTACCAATATTAACAGACTCGAGAAAGGCCAGATGTTATGGCAAAGTAGACTTACGATCTGGCACTGAACATTGTCAGGATAGTGACGAGTTATCTGAAGATGGCACCATGGCTGCTTGTTGCTGTTCTGTTGGTAAGTTGATATCAGTTTTTCTTTTATATGTAAATTTTTATATTAACACCCAAAACATTTTTTCTGATTTTATTCTCAGTGTGTTCTTGGTGCCTATATTGCACTGTAATTTTCCTGTATTAGGTGCTGCCTGGGGTAACTATTGTGACCTTTGTCCGGAGCCTGGATCAGAGGCATACAGACAATTATGTCCCGGAGGACCAGGGTATCAACCTGTTCTGGAACCTGTAAGTATATTTTGATAAAGGAAAATGTTGATAATTAAGAACAATATGATTATTTTAGTCTTCACAAATGATAAAACGGTTTTCACTAAAATTACTTCCAGCCATCTTATGTTGTGACGTTGGCTGACATAGACGAGTGTGTCCAACACCCTGCCCTGTGCGAACACGGAACTTGCACCAACACATTTGGTTCCTTTGTATGCACTTGTGGAGAAGGGTGGCAGCTGACTGCTGATGAACAACGATGTGAGGTATGCCAAGAATTATTTCTACTTTCAGCAATAATATTTAAAAATGAATTGTCTCTTATTTTTGATAAAAGTCAACCAATCAGTCTCATTTCGACAGGATATTGACGAATGTGCCAAACCAGATATATGCGGCCCCGGCATCTGCAGAAACATGCAGGGCAGCTACGTGTGTTTGTGCCCCGAAGGATACGTGGCCATGCCAAATGGAAGTTAGTATTCGACTCTATATCCTTCAAAAATAAAACGTGCAAAGGATAATTTAAGATTATTCTTTCCAGCGATTTGTTTAACAGTAAATTCAAATATGAAAAACTAACTGCTTTGTTATTAGTTACCTATGAGGAATACGTTAAAGTTTAAACTACATTAAAATTGTATCTGTCAAGATTAAGTAAAATAAATAATATTTCATAGTTCCTAAATGAATACAATTGCGTTTTGATTGCAGAGGAATGTGTGGATGTTCGTAAACGACAATGCTACATGGAATACTACGAAGAAAGTGGTCGCGGTCAATGTTCTGGATCTTCTGGTGTTCCCCAAACTAAATACCTCTGCTGTTGCTCCGTTGGAAGAGCGTGGGGTGATCCTTGTGAAGCTTGTCCAGACAAAGGGTCTCAGGAACACATGGCATTGTGTGGAGAAAAGCCTGGCGAATATATTAATCCCATGACAAATGAGACAAAGCCTATCAATGAATGTGATATCATGCCGCAGCTTTGCAAACCTGGTACCTGTCATGATACTCCAACTGGGTTCCAATGTGGATGTGATCACGGGTGAGTGAATTTTATTTCATTTTGAAAATTTTAAAGCATCGTATTTAGTACCGAACAATTAGACATTACCTGTATTAAGTTTTAATTCATTTATCTTTCAGATATGAACACGATAACACTTCGCACTTATGTCGAGATATTGACGAGTGTGCGTTACATCGAACGCCGTGTCGTGGGTTAGCGCAGTGCGTGAACTTGCCCGGGGCTTACGAGTGTCGCTGCCCTCCCGGGTACGCGCTCACCGCCTCCCTCGACGAGTGTGAAGACGTGGACGAGTGCGCCGATGAGAGGTTGTGCGAGCATGGCGAGTGTCGAAACACTATTGGATCGTATAGGTAAGAATTGAACGATCCATCCATGTCTTGTAATAAATTTCACTACCAAAATATGTAAACTGCATCACACAACGTATGTACGAGTATATTATATATTGGTGATTCTTATTAAGGAATGGATGTTAATATCAAGGACCCAGAATACTTCCTTGAGAAAGCCTTAATTTAGTATGGTTTCACATTTAAAAATGAATAGCAGTTTTTTGTTGTCAGTTGGGTAAAGTGGAATGGAACGATAATTTGGATTTTAGAATTCTTTTTATGAATTGTTTTTAGTGCAAATAGTGAAAAAGACTCAGTACAGTGTTTCAGAAACTTGAAAAGAAAGTAAAAACATTTTTTATTTAGATGCGACTGTAAACCTGGTTATACTCTACGTGATAATGTTTGCCGCGACGTGGACGAATGTGCTCGCCCCCGTCCAATGTGTCGTAATGGTACATGTGAAAATCTACCCGGATCTTACACGTGTCACTGTGACGAAGGATTCAAGCCGGGCGCTAATAATGATTGTATAGGTATGTCAGTAAATGTTATCTATGATTTAAAAGTGACATTATTAAGAAAAAGTATTTTTAATCGAATCAAGGTATTCAGAGAGTACATTTAAATTATTTCTTTGTTTTTTTTTGTACCAGTATTTTTTTAAATTATTTAATTATACTTTACTTTCTTATTTTTAAAAAAATCTGATTGATAAAAGACATACACAACCCGTCCAAAGTATAGCAGGGGTTTATCAGGCTCCTTATTCCAGTGTATAATTTGATATAGTGTAAAATGTACACAAATATATTCTATAGTATAAATTTAAAATTTCTTGTGTTTATTGTACAGTGGAATTCTGAGGGGTCCATAATTTTCATAAATTTGGTCAGCATAGATTTTCACATCCGTGTGATGATGTATGTGATGTTGATCGTGAGTGTGTTGCGTTTAGACATAAACGAGTGTCGCGAGGGCGGCATGGTGTGCCGCAACGGGCGCTGCCGCAACACGGCGGGCTCGTTCCGCTGCGAGTGCGCGCCGGGCTACGCGCTCACGGCCGACGCGCGCCACTGCCGCGACGTGGACGAGTGCTCCGAGCTGCCGCACCCCTGCGGCCGCGACGGCTCGCCTTCCTGCACCAACACCAACGGCGGGTAATCATCGCTCACTTATTCATTATCATTTACTAAAGAGATATACTCTAGTCGATGCAGCTTTGTCCAACTTTCCATGCCGTTTCCTTGACTTGCTTATACGTTGCAACCGCTACTTTTCCTTTATCTGGTCTATGTAACTATATCTCGGTCTTCCTGTTCCTCGCTTTCCTTTTATTTTATCCTCTACTAGCGACCCGCCCCGGCTTCGCACGGGTGCAATGCTGATACTAAATTAAATACACTACAGAAAAACTATGAACGTTGTATATAAAAACATAGCGGCCCGCTCCGACTTTGCACGGGCATAAAATAGAAACCTCTAAAATTAGCAATGTTGCCTTAGTATATGATGCATGTATTATACATATAAACCTTCCTCTTGAATCACTCTATCTATTGGAAAAAACCGCATCAAAATCCGTTGCGTAGTTTTAAAGATATAAGCGCACATAGGGATATAGGGACAGAAAAGGCGACTTTGTTTTATACTATGTAGTGATGATGTTACTTATAAAGTTATAGTGACATATAAGGTGGCTTACCATCTTGCCTGCTGCATCTATAGTAGATATCAGCAGCCTTTTCTCTTTTACTCTTCTAAAACTTATTTTTAGAACACTTGCTACTCTTTATGTTTCACTTTCAGTTTCATCGTCTATGTCCACGCTTACAGAAGTGCACCAATGCCATACCCGACTTATGCCATACTTTAATTTCGTACGTTACGACGTCATGCGACACCACATTATGTAATAGGCGTGGCAACGCGTCGCCAGGCATAAATTACTATGTAAATCACTCCTGCTAATTATATGTATATATTTATAAAAGTGCTGATTATCAAAATTTTATTTTAGTTTTTTATTTTTAGACAATAATTTTGATATTTCAATATCTGCCAGACATCTTACGGTGACGACCCACATATTTTTTATTATCTATGTAATTATCTTACATTTATGAATTCCGAATTTGTAACAAAGTTTGTAGTTATCATATTTATTTTGTTTTCAGTTACGAATGTTCATGCGGAGCCGGTTGGCGTTTGGTTGGTAGACGGTGTGTGGACCGCGATGAGTGTAAAGAGATACAATATGTGTGCGCGGGAGGGGAGTGCAGGAACTTCAATGGAGGGTAAATTGTTTGTTAGCTACATGGATTTGTTAGGTACAGTGTAGGGTTTTAAAAATAACTTCTGATATGTGTGTTTATATTAAAATATTTTTATGTGCTGAAGGTACACATGGTCTGTTTTGTAACTAATAATTATATTAATGATCAAGATTTGTGCTTTGGATATAATAAACTAAAACTTCGGTAAAATCAATTCTAACAACTTCTTAGTTATATCGATTTCTAACAACTTACTTGCGTTTATGAAGAGGAATATGAATTTTCTGTGTGTGTCTATCCATATAAGATATAATATGATTTCAAGTAACCAAGATCAATTACATATTTTTCTGTATAGGTATGTGTGCGATTGTCCCCCCGGATGGCGGTTCGATAAAGCAGCTGCAATTTGTGTGGACGAACGTAAAGAACTTTGTTATGATGAGTGGGAGTCAGGAAGGTGTCACAGAGCCAGACCACTGCAGCTTGGAAGACCTGAGTGTTGCTGCTCAGAAGGTACTTTTGTTTTACATCTATATTGTTTATAGGCATTTTTAACATTTTACCAACTTTTGCTATTGTAGAATGCATCAAAAATTTTAACTTGCATTAATAATGGTTCAATCTCAGTTAGATTAATAAATAAATAGCTTGCATGAAGAACGTTATGGGAAAAGTGATAAAAGTACTATAATCGCCAAGTCGGAAGAATTTGGGAACAAGTTCGTTAAGAGCTGATGAGAGTTTTTTTAATTTCAAACAATTAAACAACATAGCTCTTCAATTTTAGACTATGATTGAATGATGGAAAAATATTGTCACGTAAATAAATATTTCTATTATCTATTATAAACATTTTTGATTTACTTTTTTCAATATATAGGTGCCGCATGGGGACGATACTGCGAACGTTGTCCTGCACCAGATTCAGCTGAATTCCTTCGCATTTGTCAGGGTGGAATGGGAAGACCAAATCTTACCCAAGACTTGGACGAATGTAAAGTCCGACCCGATGTGTGCAAAGGTGGTCGATGCATCAACACGGATGGGTCTTTCAGATGTGAATGCCCGCCGGGATATACTCTGGATGGTACTGGGCTCGTGTGTGTGGATGCTGACGAATGTGCTGCTGATCCAAGGATATGTGGCAACGGAACCTGTACAAACACTCCTGGAGGGTATGAGTGTAGATGTAACTTTGGATTTACTCAAGGACCTGATCAGGTTCGTTATTTTAGATCTTTTTTTCCATTTAGATTTTTGATTTGTCCAAACATATTTTTTCATCTTAATTGGATGGTGTTGTAGTCTTCAAAAATGTTTGCTGAATATTATTAGAACGATCCAATCTAATGGTCTTCTTTTATGCTTATTCTTTAATATTTCTTTACAGACGTGCGTAGATATAGATGAGTGCGCTGAAGGTCGAGCCCTGTGTACCTTCCGTTGTCACAACACCCTCGGCTCGTTTAGGTGCACGTGTCCTTATGGGTACGCAGTGGCTGCGGACGGTATCCATTGCAAGGACATTGACGAGTGCGAAGATAACAAGGTGTGTCCACACGCTTGTGAGAACGTCGTTGGTTCCTATATCTGCAAGTGTCCTGAAGGTTAGTGTGGAAATCTAAAGAAAACACAGAAAATTTAAATGTATAGCTGATCGTTCATATCGAGCGTTGGGTATATATGTTGTAAATGTTTCTGTTACTCAAAAATACTATCAGAGAGAAAAAAGAAGTATTGATTAAATTTTCTTATTTCGTTAATTTGATTTGCAATCATTAATTTGTCAAAATAGCAATAATTACAGAAAAGGACTGAGAGTGATACCTCGAATGAACCTATTTCATCATCATAGATCATAAAATTAAAAAGAAAACTTGAGTTAAACACAAAATAATATTGAAATGTAGGTTTTAGATGTTGACATAATTAGTGAGTTCCGACAGACGTTAATACAGTAGTGCACGTCCCGCAGGCTACCGGCGCACGTCGGCGCCGCACGACGCGGAGGGCGCGTGCGCCGACGTGGACGAGTGCGCGGACGGGCGCGAGCGCTGCGCGCCCGGCGTCTGCATCAACACCGAGGGCGGCTTCCAGTGCGACTGCGACGTCGGCTACGAGCCCAGCACAGACCTCATGGAGTGCATCGGTGAGACTGCTACACCCTCGTCACCCTCCCAACCCAACCTTACCGTGTCCGCTGAGCTCCTTAGAGAAATTTCATAATCGACTGGATTCCTAATTAAGACCTAGCTGTGAACACATGAGAATCACATAAGTATAATTTATTTACGTGTGCATTTACAGACCAGTTTTTATAAAAAAAAGCTAATTAACTTGATCGAAATTTTAAATAGCTGCTACATTGCAGTACCTGATGTGTGATGATGCATTCATAACTAAATTCTATAATGATTGTAACTTTCAGACCACCGCACCGGCATGTGCCACCGATCACTGGTGGCAGGTCGCTGTGTGCCGGAGCCGTGGCCAAGATACACGGCATCCACTCCACCACCTCCAGCTCATGTTACCAAGTAAGTTGATTGTCTTCCAATAAGAAGATAAGTTCATCATCATCAACAGCTTTTAATAATCCACTGCTGGACATAGGCTCCTTCTTAAGAAACTTCCAACTCACAATTACAATAAAATTCATTCATTCATCATCAGAGATAGAGATATTTAATTTTCATTATAACTTTGCAACATATTTAGTACTCGTATAACATACGACGAATACGTTCGACAGAGCCCAATGTTGCTGTACCCTCGGTGTCGCTTGGGGTCCCGAGTGCGAGCTGTGTCCCCAGCCGGGCACCCCTGAGCGGCTGGAGCTGTGCAACCCCACCAACCTGGGAGGCAGCCACATTGGCAAAGTGCCTGGCATCACTGACAAAGAAACCAACAACTTAATCGACAACGGCATTAATATCTTCGACGTGGATGAGTGCGCGGCCATGCCTGACTTGTGCGCCCCCGGCAGATGTGTCAATACTATTGTCAGGTTAGTTTTTGTATTATCTCATAGGTGGCATTAATGGTGGATGGACTCCAAGGTTATTCGCCTGACTTTTTATCTTTTGAACAGGTTCTGTAGTGATTAAGGCATTCAAGTCATAAAACTTTAAGATTACGTAAAGATGAATTCTTTTTCATTACGAAGTTTGAACCCTCTGTATTTTCGTTGTCTATAAAGATGTGATTTATTCTTATTTAATTTTTGTGAACTTTCTACATCCTTTTCGTAGTTGAAAGGTGATGCCTATTGTTTGTAGTAACGGTTGTCACAACTTATCCTATATTTTTGCCAGTTTCCGTTGTGTATGTGGACGAGGTTACAAATCAGCTGGTGACGTATGCGCCGACATCGATGAGTGTAGCGTCCGACCTCCTCCATGTGAACAGCTTTGCAAAAACACTGAAGGATCCTACGAGTGCCTCTGTCGGTCCGGGTATGAAGTGGACGAAGACGGGGCCAACTGTCGAGACGTGGATGAGTGTGAACGTGGAACTCACACATGTCAGCAGATATGTTCCAACACCGAAGGGTCATATGAATGCTCCTGTCAAGACGGTTATGAGAAGAGAGGCGATGCTTGTGTTGGTAAGTGCTTGAGAAGGTTAACTTTTTGTATAACACATTACTTAAAGTAAGATATTCAATGTGCTGTGATGGAAGAGAGCTTTTAACATCAGCGTCAGATGTGTTTGAGGTTGAGGTTTCTTTTGCGCTAATATCGATTTCATCAACATATTTTAGGACGTAAAAACGTACAAAAGAAGCTTATAAAGTTAATGTTGAAAAGAATACATCAATCTCTTGCTAGATCAAGAATGGAAGAAGCGCTCACGATGGTTATTTTAAATTTCAGATGTCAACGAATGTCACGAAGATGGCCTGTGTCCTCCTCCAGGCAAATGTGTGAACCTTCTCGGCTCGTACCGCTGCGTATGCCCGCGAGGGTTCAGGTTGGACCTGGAGGGCACCAGGTGCTTGGACCGGGACGAGTGCGAAGACGGAAGGTGTCAGTCACCCTGTAGGAATTACGCTGGAGGCTACCGATGTGACTGTCCTGCTGGTGAGTACTGATATCATTGACAAGCTCTTCGAAATTATAAATAAAAGAACTTTGGTAGAAAATGCTTGTATTGCCAAATCTTCTACTTAAAATAAACATCTATGGTATAAAGTGGCGCCTTTATGTATTAAACAGTGAACTAAAGAGCACCGTTGCGAAAGTCCGTATCCTTTAGGAGTTGTGTTATAAAGTTCGCAGACTACGCAAAAGATGGCGTTGTCATTAATTTATGAGAAACGTAGATATGATAGACAATTTTGTTTGAAAATAATATAATTGAGAATACTTAACTGCCTATTATTATAACATTCCATCGTCAAATATGTAGTCAAGAATCTTAGTACCTAATTTTTTTTATTTATTACGAAGAGCGTTGGTTTTTTCAAGCATGTAGTGACCTAGTATATATTTTGATCTTGTAAATTCTTGTCTACTTTCCTTTCTTTTTAACATGAGCAAAATATTTTTATCGATGAGGATTACAAAAGTATGTTGCTTCTTATTTCAATGAAAATAATTTATTGATTGTGTTTTAGTATTAGTTTGAACACTAACACTAAATATTAGGTAATCTGCTGAAACATAAGTTCCTTGAAACTGCGTAGGTACGGATATAAGCATCGTCGACGTTTAATACCAGTTTTATGACGTAGGGCCCTTATTTGTAACAAATGATCTGAAAAGGTTAACTTGAACAGATTGCAACGCTAGTAACATTTCTACGAAAGTTGTAGATGTTCTTTGGGTACAAAAACGGAATTACGCACACAAGTGGCGAAATCCCTTTTTTTTAAAGTCATTAATTGTTTAATATTTCTCTTTAATATTGAATATTAGTACTATTATAAATTCAGCCATATCGCAGTAGACTTAAAGCCGACCCTAACCAAGTTCAGAGAAAGAACGCTCAGAGAAAAGAAATGGGTTATTAGATTAATAAAATGTTATTGCAATAATAAGTTGCTTTCACACGTGCTTTTTACCGACGCAACTTTTTATTACTTGTTATTTATAATTTTAATTATTTTACACCTGTTATTTTGGTTTCAATAGTTAATTATAAGCTTTTGTTCAAAAAGTGTCTATAACCAGTCTTCTTCAATTACTTGAGCTTTGTAAGAGACAAGCAAATTCCGTAGTCAATAGTCTTTAACAGTCCATTGCTGATCATATAGTTTGGTATAGGGTCCCTTTCAAGTTTTTCTTTTCTATGCTATCAAGCTATCCTGCGTAATTAGCCCCCTTAGTCTCGTCTCGTATAGTGACGGTCTGTATTCTTAATTCCACACCATAATGTCATTATTAGATTGACATAAAACCATTGCAGCAATTGCTTATTTTGTAAGTGTAAGTAATATGAAAATGAATTGTTACGTGTTTTTTTACAAAGGAGTTAATTATTGGGGTAGCTGTTAATAGCTAATCTCTATCTATTGATATTGGCGGGAAATAATCATCGGCTGAAACAGTATAGTGTGAGAAAGATGTGCATGTTGTTGTGTTGCAGGCACGGTGCGGTCGACGAACGGCGCGTGCGTGGCGCAGGACGCGTGCGCGGGCGCGCCGTGCGGCCCCTCGCCGTGCTTCGCCGTGGGCAGCGCCTACCGCTGCGGCTGCCCCGCCGGCTACGGCTGGGACGCGCCGCACGCCGTCTGCCTGCAGGTGCGTGCGCTCACCGGAAACTACTCTATCTATTATTCAAATAAAATGTACGATATGTGGCGCTACGCTGCACGGTTGCATTGTATGCACTCGCAATGAGTATGGTGCTTACCAATCTTGGACTCTACTCTTGCTTTTCACGGGGCAGAGTCGAGTAACTTTGGCTAACCAAAATAAAAAGAAAACGCTGCATCATCCAATTTCGTCAAAATCGCTGTTTGTCATTAACATAAATTTAATTTCTTTGAATGCTAACTGCCAGAATCACAGAGTTTCTTACGTTTATCATATCTGACTCTTATTCCAATTTTATTTGCTAATGAAGATATTGACAGGTTGGTAGATTTTATGCAGTCGGTTACTACGTTGGAAAAATAAATGTATGTAAACGAATTTGTGACATGCCATAGGTATAATAAAGATATAATTTTTAAACAGTTGGCTGGTGGCTGCGCGACGGCAAGTTGTCTTTACGGTTGTTCACCCTACGGCTCTTCGTACCAGTGTGGGTGTCCAGCTGGCTACCAACTCGTCGGGGCAGGCCATTGTCTTACGGCACTGGATGCTGCGTTATCACCAGATGACATTGGAAATGCGCCTGTATTCCCTGTGCAAGATCAGTATAAGATAGGAGGAGAAAACGAACTTATATCCACTGAGGGATGCTTCTCCTGCAAGGTATGTAGAGTATTCTTTGTGACTCGTACTTAGTACAGCAGAAGTATGACTGTGATAATCCTATATTATGATAAAGACGAGTGAGGATAGCAACTCAAGCACTACAAACACTTGTTGGTTAAGTATGATGCTTTTCTTGCTACCTGTTGCAATTTTCCGTTTATTTTTAAAAAATGTATTCGACACTGATTGATGTTGTCGTCTTCCGTTTGACAAAATGCTTACAATGAAGATTATGTATATTTGTTAAAGAACTAGCATATAAAAACTATTCTTCTCAAAAACTACATTGTTCTTTATTTACAACCTTTCTACAGTTTCCGTAAAAAGATTTTTTTGAGTATTGCAAGAATTTCCAGCAGATACAAAACTGTCGCGATCTTACACGTATCTTATTGCTTGTAGGTAAATGGCCGCAGACGAAGAGCACCTGATGAAGCAATAGTGTTTGCAAATGGTACTACAATCGTCAGGAAACGGAAGAGGCGCAGTCGACGTAAGTATACGCTGAAAGCAGAAAGAAATTTAAGACACTAACTTTATATAGGACCATAGAAAGTTAGTGTCTTAAATTTTGAGCAAAGCAAAATTTAAAAAAAGTTTTTAGTAATTGCTGGAGATGAAAATTGAAAGTGTTAGAGTTCTTGGTTTCTTTTACCTGATTTCTTTTATTTGATATAGGTTTTTACCCTGTTTAAGATATATATTCCCGCATTTGTCCCCAAAACAAAATGTTAATTTTGTCTATTTCATGTAGGTAGTAGCTTATTGTCACAAACGAACGGTTTAGAAATAAAAATAGCGAAGCGAAAAAAGAGGTTTTTATTTTATTTTTCTTATTATGTACTTCGTAATGTTTTTCCTTGTCAAAAATCTCATAATTGTTCTCGAATTACGAACAGGGCACCCATTGTATAATTAACATGTGTTAGGTCGTCGTTCAATCCTGGAGCCTGAGGCAGAATTAATAGTAGTATCAGCTCAGCCAAAACAAACGTGGGGCAGAGCTCCTTTGCTGAGACTAGTCCCTGCGGAGGGCAGGGCGCGGGCTCACTACCGAATCGCGTACGGAGATCCCAACAATGACTTCGTGTTATCGAAGCGAGATGGTGCTACTGCCCTTAGACTTAGGAGACATCTAAAGAGTCTGGTAAGGATACATTTTCGTGTTATTATTGCTGATATACGTTTAGTGATAGAAGTGTTATTGTCGGTCCATACTAAACAAGTGTTCACGACATATTAGTTATTTTTATACTTACTTTATCATAACTATAAGTTTGAAGATTTGAGACATGATTTTATTGAAATAAAATGCGATTGTGAATTGAAATGTTGGAGCTTATCGAGCTCATACAGCATAATACAATATCATTACTGAGCTTGTTCGATTGCCACTGTCATTTCCCCCCTCCCTACCGAAAAAACCGTCCCATCTATAACGATTATGTTTGGACAGGACGTGTTGGAGCGGCAGCTCGAGCTGGAGGCGCGTTTCGTGTACCCTCCGGAGCGGGGCGTTACGCGGGGCGTGCGCTCGCGGCGGGCGGCGCTCGACCCCGAAGCGCCCGCGCCGCTGCGCCTGTACGTGTGGATACGCGTCGCGCCCCCCGCGCCCCCCGCGCCCCCCGCGCCGCACGACTCCGCCACGCGCCGCTAGCTCCCCTCCCAACCTCCGCTCCGCACCGTGCTACTGTACGCAAGCACACGGGAGAACCTCATCTAAGTACCGATGACAATATTCTTAAAAAAAGCTCGAGTGCCTCAATCTTCGGTACTAAGAACGGCGTTCAGTCATCAGCCTCTGCTACACCGTGTGTGATAACTTGATGAATTGTTTGCCTATTGTTTTAACGATTTTCGTACAATTTTACCACGAAAATTATATCGAAAGATAAATGTGTGTGTGACGAATATTTATAATTCGATATAACCAAATATAATACTAAAACTTAACTTTTTCAGTTGTGTTCAGTAGTGACGTTGTAAATTAAAAATGATTAAATCAAAATTTACTCTATTAGTATTTTTTATATGAAATAAAAGTAGCATCGACATCGATATATCTCAGTTGTGCCACTGCCATCACTACCAATACTGCCTATAGAATATTCGTTAAAATAAATTTATTAACTTTATTCATAAAAAAATACTGCATATTTAGTGTGCCAGTACAGACAGTTTTCATATAACTTTTTTATACGACTTTGTAATGCATATTTTATGTTCTTTATGTTATGCCTCTGTTATGGATTAAATAGTACTTTTAGAAGCTGTCTATCTCAGAAAAGCGGTGAATCTTTTTTCATGCAAAACACAAAATTACTATAATAACTATTAAAAGCACCAAATACTGACTTCGTCCGTTTTCTTAAAATAAGATATTATATAGATATCAATGTAATTGTAGACGCACGTTTACTTGGGAGTCGGTTCGGGCCGATCTCGTTGGTAGTATTAAATAATTTGTGTGAGATTGAATGCATAATACGTAGTTGAGGGTGTGATTTAATGTCATTTGACTTTGACATCTATCCGGTATATCGATAATTTTATAATATTAATGATACATCACTAGTTGAATTGTCATTAGTACGAAATGCCAGTGAATAAGTTTATTTCCATAATAATAATATATATATATCATTTAAGATCTTCTCCTGTAAAGCCTTTTCTAACTAGTTACTACTTATTTTTTTAGAGTAATTATTGTGTAAGTAAAATAGTGTTGAGGTTAGGAGTCAAAATTGTTATCGATATTTGTTGTCGATGTAACGGTTTTGGTGCACCCGTGCAGTACAGGAGAGGGCTTTAAATATAGTAATTAACTAATTTATTTACACTTCAAACCCTAACTTTTATCTTTAAAAGTAATCATTTTATACTTTTCGCAACTTTTAGACCGTTACTATTTGGCCATATTTAAATAGTACTGTAAAAAGTACAAAACTAATGCAATAGTTTGTTTTGTAAATATGTGTATACAGATATTAATATAAAATGTTTAGTTATGATAGTGAAATATTTAAGGACCTATTGTAACTTAGTTTTAAGAAGTAGATCGAAAGCAAACTAAAACATACATTTTTAATTTAAAATTTTGTTTTATTTATGAAATGATTATATTATATCTAAGGACATAAGGACTAAAGTGACAGACATACATAACAGCGTTTCGCGCTTTTTGTGTGAACAAAAAGTGTGGAACTCTCGTCATCGCACGCTTCACAGGTTAGGTTAGTTTTTACTTCTACTAACAGTCCCCAAAGACTGCCCCGTTTTTTAGCAATAGAAGTGCAGAGCACCATTCACCCCATATTCTTTTTCCCTCACCCCAAAGGTGTGTGACGTACGTTTGTATATAGCCCGTAGATCGGTTCGGCCCAAATCAATACTACCGATCATTTTCTAAGGAGTGATTTTCCAGATAGTTCATCAATTGTTTATTGATGATCCCTTCGAGCACCTTGCAGAGAACGGAGGGGACGTGACATGATCGGCATCTTTGAGTCTTCGGCTTGGTTCTCACTAATGAAAGCCGATAGCACGACTGCTATCACTTTAGGCTGGTCTTCTGTTCAGCCAGCTCGTCTGTGCTGAAACCAGCGTAGCTCTACTACTTTGTAGATAACAACAACTTTTTTTTTATAAGGATCGGTTTTGCCGCCTTGTGTTGTCGTCTTGGATGATACATGTGTGTGTGTGACACTGGTTTTAATATTTCGGTCAAGTCCGCCAAAGAACACAAAGCAAAAGATTCGTCTTCTGAATAGTTTTTAGATAATTTAAACGTTATGTAATTGATTTCATCAACATCACTATACGAGTTTGTCTATGTGTGTACTTCAAGAATAATCTACTAACATTTATACTAACGGAGACCCTCTTTTACGCGAAGTGATTTATAGCATCAGTATCAAGTGCCACTACTGAAGTATTTCATTCTAATAATATTATTCTACCACATTCACGCAACGTACATGTAGTTCCAAACTAAGCAGAGCTTTTGCTATGGGTACTAGACAACTGACACAAATACATTTATA
Organism: Spilarctia lutea; assembly: GCA_916048165.1. Classification (NCBI taxonomy): domain Eukaryota; kingdom Metazoa; phylum Arthropoda; class Insecta; order Lepidoptera; family Erebidae; genus Spilarctia; species Spilarctia lutea. The sequence continues at coordinate 18,273,882 of OU696487.1, forward strand.
CTTTTTATAAAAATACATGCATAATATTAACAAATATTTGCTCCAATCTAAGACCTCAAGCACTGCAGTCGCATACGCTACCACTGACTAACCGAGGCTGTCAATATTAATTTCAGTTACTTAATTTAGTTCTAACATTATGGGTTACTCTGTTTTTGAATATCCTTTTTCGTAATATGAAGATAAATATGACCAATAACCATAAATTGACACAAACCAGAAAAATAATTTGTTTGTAATATTCACGTCAAACACGTCAGTTACTTAAAGGTTCGCAAAACGAAATCTACAAAAAAGTAAGATGCCATGAATATATTCGCCGTTCACTTATCTAAATATTGTAACAATATCATCCACAATTATAATTTAAGAACGTTGATATAACACAAGAATATCAAAATGTCGAAAAAGCCGGACGAACAGATTTCCTGTGAAATGTACAGCAACAGATTCTTTATACTGTGTGCGATAGGCGGTGCGTTAGCCTGCGGTTCTACTCACACGTTCGTCACACCGCTCGACTTGGTCAAGTGTCGCCTGCAGGTGGATCCACTCAAGTACAAATCTATCTTCAAAGGGTTTGGTATTTCTTTCCAGGAGGGTGGCATCCGCAACCTTGTTAAAGGATGGGCGCCTACTTTTATTGGATACTCGCTACAAGGTAGTGTTAAGTTTTCCGGATATGAATACTTTAAATACCTATATGGAACAATGGTGTCTGAAGATAATGCATTTTTGTACCGAACCTACCTATACTTGGCGGCAGCTGCGTCCGCTGAGTTCCTCGCTGACTGTTTCTTGGCACCTTTTGAGGCTACTAAAGTGCGTATGCAAACAACTCCTGGTTACACTTCTCAGATGAGGAGAGCGATGCCACATATGCTTAATACTGAGGGCGTAGGCGTATTTTTCAAAGGATTGCCACCACTTTGGGGAAGACAAGTTCCTTATACTATGATGAAGTTTTCATCGTTCGAGAAAACTGTAGAATACCTATATGACAATGTGGTGCCAAAACCGAGGACTGAATGCACCAAGTCCGAACAGCTGGTAGTGACATTCACGGCAGGATACATAGCAGGCGTACTCTGTGCTATCGTGTCCCATCCCTCTGACACGATAGTATCGAAGTTGAACAAGGATCCAAGCGCATCTATCGGCGGCATCATATCAGAAGTTGGAATGGTTGGTATCTGGCGCGGTCTGGTGGCGCGTATCATCATGATTGGGACGCTCACTGGTCTGCAGTGGTTCATATACGACGCTTTCAAGGTGTATACGGGTATGCCACGTCCGCCACCTCCAGAAATGCCAGCATCTCTTGCTAAAAAATTAGCTGAAGAGGCTAAAAAGAAAAAGTAGTCGAGGTTAAAAAGAAAAGGTTCGATTAATATAGTTTGGAATGTTGAACAAAATATGTTCTTAGTAAAATGTCTGGGTTAAAAACGTTGTGGGTGTAGCCTGAATTAAATGGCACAGAAATATAGAAGTTTAGACTGCACCTGAACATACTGACGTCAGTAACAATTATATGTGTATGTTTATTTTGTAATTTTATAACCAATAAAATTGTATTAAAATAAAATTTGGTGTTAAAATGCCTACAAATGTACTGTAGGAATCTGTTAAATATATTGGCTTACATGTTAAGTTTAGAGCACTACAGATTTCATACTTAAACAAGAATAGTTAAACTATAACCAGACTGCGTAAAATCTTTTGAAATTTATTTAATTCATTTACTATGAGTAGCAGTATATCAACAGTTGTCTGAATGTTTCGGATGATTTTATATTCAAAACACACTTTGTTTGCTACGAATAAATTTTTAAAATTATTCAATCTATTTGATTTGACACTCTGTATGCTATGGTTAGCAGATGTAATTTGCAGTGTTTTTGTATATAAGTGATAGTGTAAATAAGGAGTAATGGGGCACAACGGGGTAAAACACTTCTCCACATTTCCCTTCCCCTCTTCTCAACCATGGCAATACAGCGGAAAAGGCATACACTTTCTACAGCGGCATTCTTTTCTCGCACCGCCACTAACCCGCTCTTTGAAGTGGAGTTTACAAATATACATGGAATCCACGCAAACCTCAGCGCCATCCACCAATATCTTAAGACGACAAATCCGGCCATGCTTTTCCTAACGGACGAAATGGAACGGACACGACATTTCTTCATTATCCCGGCTATGTGCTTGAGGATTGCTTCTTCATGAAGGCGTGGGTGTGTCTTTTCGTCAGGGCGGATGTTTGTTGTCGCCGTTTACTCGACTGTTTGGACACCTCAGCCAAGCATTGGATAAAACGCAGAAGCAGTTCCCGACCGCCGAACTGGTGATTTGGGAGATTTTAACGCCCACCACGAGACCTGGTTGGAATCTTCTAAAACGAAATGCTCACGCATTCGCTCTCACGCATGACCTCACCCAGCTGGTACTCCAGCCAATCAGGATACCAGACGTAACAAGTCAAGCGCCCTTATTGCTAGACCTAATGCTGACGAGTCACCCAGTGTAGTATAATGTGTCGGTCCAGGACCCTTTTGGACCCTTCGATCATTGCCTATATCCACCACGGTGCCTCAACTGGGATGTAATGCGGGATTACTTTGCATCCATCCCGTGGACTCAACGCTGCTTTGGGGACAGGGATCTGTCGCTGAGAGCGTCGGCCTTGATTAACTAGATCACTGTCGGCATGGAATATTATGTTCCCTACAGTAAGATCGTCAGAACTCTAACACTTGGCCTTGGTACAATTGTGAGTGCACCCATGCCGTCGCTCAATAACAAGCGTCTTACCGAGCATGGACCAGGGCACGCGCCTGCGGCGATCCTGCTATTGACCACCTAAAAGCAGTTTTTAACAAAGCCACTAGGGAATGCAAGAGGTCTTACATTAGAGTGGATGCCCATGTACTTGTAGCTTGGCCATGAACTGTTTTCACACCCTACGGTTGGCCGAAAGTTCTGGCGGTTGGTAAAAACCGTGCAGTTTAATCAATGCCGGCCCTAACTACCACCGGTAAAATACCCCTACGGATCACTTGCCCATCAGCCGCAGGAGAAAGTGAAACCGTCAAATAGACGAACGTTCGCTTTCTAGGTTAGGGAATATTTACACAACTTAGGATTTTTATTTAAAAATGTTCTAAATAAAAATCCTAAGTCTTTCACGCAAAAACTACTGAATAGATTTTGATGAAACCTTACAATAAAATAGCTTATACTTCATCATAATAATAATTATAAATCTATTTATTGTACACCAGCTTATATAATAACATGGTAAACTTAAAACTATTATAAAGTATGTACAAGTGGCGGCCTTATCGCTCCATGGCAAAATCTTACAGGCAACTAACAAAACAAACTATTATTAATTCAAAATTTAAAAAGTACTTTTATTAAACAGTGTCCTCATGAATTTAACAAATAAATTTAACGGGGTTCATATATTCTATAAATAGGCTTTACTTTCGGTTGGTATTAATTTTATTTTTTAAACTTATGAGTACACTGTTTATTTAACCGCGGGCGAGCCACACTTCGGTATGAATGGGCCGGCTCGACCGGCTAGGTACCACAACCTAACAGAAAACCGGGGTGAAATAGCGCTTGCGCTGTGTTTCACCGAGTGAGTGAGGATACCGGAGGCCCATACCCCATCTCCTCCCCCCATCCCTCTCCCCATCACCCAAAAGCCGGCAACGCACTTGTGCGCCTCTGGTGTTACGGGTGTCCAAGAAATCGTCGGTCCAGCTGTTCCAGAAATTAGCCAGAACAAACAGAGACAGAAAATTTAAAAGTTTATTTTTAACGAAGTATCGTAATATACTTTCATATGCGTTTAGTGAAAAGCTTTTAATTTCAAATTATGAACAGACCCTTCAATTTTATTTGTATGTCTAAAAAGTTACAATTGGTGGTAGTAGATAATGCGTAAAATAATTAAATTCAAACACCGAAAGTCAACTTACCATATTTACATGTACTTTTATAAATTCGTAACCTACATTTAGTCCATTTAGATCGTGAAGTTCGTAATATTGGTCCATAATAAAAGCATACGACCGTCTATCTCTCGGCAGCACTAAAATATATTGAAAAATACTATCGGAAAAGCAGGTTATAATGGTACGAGACGATCGTATACAAAAGAGCTAGGGATCCTCTGTGGCAATAACAATAATATAGGGATTTATTCGAGCGCCGTGCCCCACTTACCGGATTTAACCGGGCCGATCTGTTAGTGACCGGCGGTAAATGGTGCCGTTGCCCGAACTATGTTTTATAAGTGGCCAGATCATGATCTCAAACACTGGCCGACCCATTTAACATAATCTAGCAGATCCCTGTTTGCGAGATATTTCTATTTGTTTTATGATTTAGGAATAACGTTTTTTTTATTATAACCTGTTTTGTTTTATCTGGAGTTAAGTGTCTGTGAGTATCTATAAAATTGGATGGATAAGAATATTTTATGAAGTACTGGTTTTATCAAATCGTATTTATATTTATTATATTTACTACAGATAATTCTTACGATATTTTATAATTAGCTTTTTTAACTAATAGTATATTATAAAAATTGCTCGTTTATAGGTATTAGTTATTATTATTTTAAATGACAATATGAGTTTTTGTTTTGTCACTTCTTAAGTAGTTGAATTATTATCCTAAAGTTTGATAACTTGTTAGCAGTATTTGTAACAAAATCGAAACGAGAAGGACAGTTGTTTGCAACGATACGTTTAAGTTTTTAATGCACCTCGAAGGTAGTCTTTAAATACTACTTATTCACTTAGTTTTGGCTGCTTGGAAAGTTATAATTTTAGCAAGTATTCTGTTTTATTTAATACTAACTGAACCCCACGGTGCTACTCGCGTTAATACAATATCTTTATAAGTTGTAGCTTATGTGTTATTCTAATGTATTAGCTATATTATTGTAAAGTTTTATCAAAATCCATTCAGTAGTTTTTTGCGTGAAAGAGTAACAAACTCTATGAGATGCATCCATCCATACTTACCAACTTATAGTATTAGTAGGATAATAGGGGCAAACGTGCACACGTATCACCTGATGATAAGCGATTATCGCCACCAACGGACACCCGCAACACCAAAGGTGTCACAAGTGCGTTGCCGGCCTTAGGGGATGGGGGGCGGGTTCGGGATATGGGTCTCTGGTATCCTCACTCACTCGGTGAATTACAGCGCAGGCGCTGTTTCACACCGGTTTTCTGTGAGGCCGTGGTATCACTCTGGTCGAGATGGCCCATGCATGCCGAAGCGTATATAATTATATTAACAGACGATCGAATACGGTCCGGAGCGAGGAATCAATCGTCTGTTATAGCCATTACAATGTTTATTGAAAATCATTTCCACAAGGGATTTCATTTACACAAATATATGAAATGAAATGATGAAATCCCGAAAAGAACTAGACTTTTAAATAACGTATAAATATTATATTTGTGTGGTCATGAGGGTTATAGTAAATTAATTTATCTGCGCGGTCGAAGTTGTTATTTTGAATGTGAGAATATGAATTCCTATGAATTTCCCTTGTTGTATTGTACCCTATTTTCTATTCAATTTTAGTGAAAATATATTTACGGCTAGATATAGATAGATAAATATAATCTAAAATCATATTATTATATCTAAATTATAAATCTAATATAATAATTTAGCTTTAATGAAAGCTAAATTGTGAAAAATATTGTTAATAGAGTAACTAAATAGAAGTAAAATTAATTTATTTTACAATTTCAAAGCAAAATAATCCGAAAAACGAGAAGCGACATAGAAGTTTATTCACGGTTGTTCTTCATATTTATTAATATTGTCTGATTTATACATTAAATAGTTTAAAAATAGACCTTAAGTTGTTACCAGTAAAGTTGCTATTAGCAGCAGTGTGCAGAGCATGTATTCTGACCACGATATGACGAGAAGTTACTTGTGCGACTTGTATAAACTTCGGCACGTTTTATAAAAGTTATCGAATCGAATTTAGTTGGGACTCGATTAGATACAGTTTTATTGATAATAAAAATATTGTTTCAAAGAATTTAAAAAAGCTCCAAACAATACTTGTGGTTAATGTGATAAAATTATTGGGAAGTTCCAGAGACAAATATTTTAATACATCTCAGATTCCCAAGATATTATAACAAAACTACAAAAACAAACAGTTAAATTGAGAATGTCCTCTTTTTGAAGTTGGACAAAAACGAGTATATGATATTAAATCTAGATATTTTATTTATTTATTAAAACTTCCTGCAATATGCCCAAGGCCGACTTAACGCTACATGCATTTATTTCCAGACAACCAAGAAAGACGAGAAAAATAATTAAATCGAATTATATTATTTACATAAATCTTAAAGTTACATGGAAAACTTGTGTCATCATTGTGTGTACTGAATTAATAGTTACGCTAAAAACAGCGGCGTATTTTGAGAAAGGGGCGTCGTGTATTAAAACTACACAATGAACACTGAAAAGCTTAAGAAATTGCAGTCACAAGTACGCATCGGCGGTAAGGGCACACCGAGACGCAAGAAAAAGGTTGTTCACGTTACCGCGGCCACAGATTATAAGAAATTGCAATCTGCCCTTAAAAAAATGTCAGTAAATACCATTCCTGGCATTGAGGAAGTGAATATGATAAAGGATGACGGCACAGTTATACATTTTAACAATCCTAAAGCACAGGCATCCCTCACGGCGAATACTTTTGCTATCACCGGGCATGGAGAAAACAAGCAAATCGCTGAGATGCTGCCTGGTATCCTGAGCCAGCTCGGTCCGGAAGGTTTGAACCAATTCGAAAAAACCCCGAAACCAATCGACGAGGACGATGAGGTTCCTAACCTAGTCGGCAACTTTGATGAAGCTTCCAAGCAAGAAGCCATGGAAGTCATTACAAACGAGAAAGAAAAGGAAAAAGAGAAAGTAGTGGAAGTAAAGGAGAAAGGAGACGCGAAGGAGGAGAAACCTGAAAAGAAAGAGGAAAAACCTGAGAAGATAGAAGAGAAACCTGAAAAGAAAGAGGAAAAGCCTGAAAAGAAAGAGGAAAAACCTGAGAAGAAAGAGGAGAAACCTGAAAAGAAAGAGGAGAAACCTGTAAAGAAAGAAGAGAAGAAACCCGAAAAGAAGGAAGAGAAGAAACCCGAACCAGAAACCAAAGCCGCAGATAAAAAATCTGATTAAAGTGTGGTCACATTGACATGATGGTGTAGTTTTTAATTTTGCTCACCCGAAGTGAAACGGGTTTCCAAAGGCACAACGGCATCTCAATAGTTCTCATTTTATTTTAAATTGTGTTCCTAAATAAATATAGAATACAATGATTCCTACAGATAAATAGGTGCTAGGTACCTATACATACATACAATATAGTTCCAGTGTTTAGATATAAGCTGTATCACGGACGTGTCTGTGCATTTAGAGTATTTAAAAAGACGAGGTTTGGATAGAAAATTGAAGCAGTTAATCGAATATATCTTCTATTTGCTTTATGATTTGTTTTTGTTCCCGTGAGTTGAGCAGTCTAGACATAGTTGACTATCACTAACTATGGACGCTTCTTACCCAAGACTCACAATTGCGTCGTCACTTAATGTGTGCATCTTAATTTCTTTACTAACCTTAGTTTGGTAGTAGTAAATAAAAAACGAAGAACGAATATCAAAACAAAAAAATTAAAATTGTATTTCCGAGAGCACATAACTTGTTTCAAAGAGCCTCCCATTTTTCCCTGTCCTGACTTTCGTCATAAAGATTTTGTTGGCAGACAATTTTAGCATCTCTAATAAATTTTCTCCAGTCTCTTCATAACTAGTTGTACAAGTTTTCAACGACATTTTGAAAACTTGCGAATCAAATAACTCGCTGGCAAGAAATCGAATGCAATAAAGTACAAGTGGAATAATTGAAAAAGTTCCCTTTAAACCGGTCTCACTCTAGTGAACAACAGTTTAGTCCAAGTTTGTCGTCGGCAAATCGCGGCGGTGGCGCTGCGGTCGGCTGTGACAGCAGAACTGAATTAAGGCAGATAGACAGTTGAGAGTTGATAAACTACTGAACCTCGATCTAACGTTGTATACGACGACATTGCTGACCTTGCTCTGTCCATACTAAGTTATCTGCCTGTTATTTATGCCATGATATCCCAAGAAAACGGGTGATAAATCAGTTGCAATGCGGCAAGAATTGCTCTTATGTTTAATAAATAAATAGTTAAAATGGCAATCAATTTAATTTACATAGCAAGATGTGCGTTGTTTTTCAGCTGTACAATAAAAGCAAATTATTCTAACAGAAAAAAGAACTACAACAGTTTCCGGAAACAACATCATTAATTAATTCCTGGAAAATATTAAGGATGTACGAATCAAGTTGTGGGCGTTAGGAAAAACACATATTCAATATTGCCTACATTGCTCATCAGCCGAGTCGTTTGGTACCTACTCACATAACCCAGTCTCAAAATGTTACAAAGATTTAAAATAATAATAACGAAATCTTAGTTTACCATATCACTTTGATAGACAAAAATGTATGTCTTCAGTCTACCTATACAGAAGTTAGAAAATGTTTTTAAATGTTGAAGTTGCATTGGCATATTTTTAAGTGGTTGATCTTTTATGAACTAAAAACACTGACTGTTGTCTTGGTGCGCTAGAGGTCAATTTATCTTATCTACACCTTCAGAACATCAACATCACAGCACAGAACATCAACCTAAACTGACAACATTTGTGCTTTCGTGTTTCGTTGGCGAGTGCGAGACCGGTGGTCCAATGTTGCAGAAGCATGACTAGGCCGCTTTGGTGTGGGTCGCCATGCTGCATTGTTGCATTGTTTGCATTTATAATGTGTATGGTTACAACCACTCTTGGGTTTTACTTATGCATAGTCATTTTGGCAGGTACATACGTCAAAAACACTAATGATTGCGCTCATCACACATTATTTGCAGTAAGGACCATTAATCCCAACACATACAGACTCGTGTATAGTTAATAAATTAAGTTAAGAATAACGTCTACGAAATGCATTTCTAGTGCTTCTACGTCGATGAATGAAAGCAACTTATCCAAACTGTAGCAGGATAAGTTTGTACTGTCGGTAGCTCTAGCGCGTCGTGGCGAGGAAAATGTCATTGTTTGGGTGACCTGATATCTTTAATGTAAACGCTGATCACAATGAGTCTTTTAACTTGATTTAGATATTTACTAGAATTTGCTTTCAGCTCTGTTGCCGTAAAACCTATTTTTTTTATCTCGCGAGAACAGTTTTTTTGTTTCTCTCTCTCCCTGGATGTAAGTCAAGGTAAGGTGAGTTGAGTAACTAACAAGAAACGACATGGTAACAAACAATCTAATTTTAACCTTATAACATAGATTGATCTCTGTGACAGATGGCTACGAAATAGACGAAGTAACTTTGAACACATGATTTTGTGTCGGGTCCGTAATTTTACTTCGAGAGTCATGTGTTCGATAAATGGAAAGTCGACTGAACGTTACTTCGAATGGAGTTTATAGCGAAACAACTTTTTATCGATAAACACAGCAATACAACAACGACTGAACGATTCATCGAAAATTTGTGAATCGAATGAATGTTTTATCGAATGAGTTTTAGTTAATATAATTATAGTTTAATATTGAAAATAAAATCGAATTTTTGTGTCAGCAAAGCAATTAAATTCGAATAATTAGGTACAAGTCATGTATATTTATAATAGCTTTCATTGAAGTTATTCCTCAAAACATAATTATTCACTTAGCCCCATTTTTATTCATGTTGTTACGGCAAAATATTTACTTTGTTTTAGGTTCAACTTTCTTCAACTTCAACGCTAACATATTTTCAATATTTAAATCATTCATTACATGCCAGTCATTCATATTACCAACGCCACTCCATAAGATAAACAACATATAATCAATCAAACGTCCAAGGACACTTAAGACGATACTTTACAAAAATTATTAAACTTAGACTATACCTATACAATAATAACATGTCATGTACACAATGACCGCCGCCTCATACCAACCAAAACTACCTTGTACAGTTCTTTTGCCATGTCCGAAAGGGGAACAGCCAATATCTGGTTACAAACGCCAAGTTGTCTCAAATTGTTTACAATACATAACAAATTACGTCTCACGTCTTCGTTCCGGACACACTCCATCATAATATGATACGCATCTTCTAAAATGTCACATTCTGAACAAAGAGGAGATGGTACTTTCTTCATCATATATGCGAACTTATTAAGTGGGATGTGTCCGGAACGTAATCTGAGGGCTGTAATTGTCATCTGCCTCTCGAATGTACATTCAGAAAACCATGGAGTTTTCCAAGGCTCGTTTTGTAGTGTCTTATACCATATACCTTTTTCCACTGATCGCTCGTCAAAATAAACCTTCCAAAGCTTAAAACAGTGATCTCTAATTAGGTGCATACAATCAGTGAAAAAAGGCAAGGAACCCGTAACTAAGCCATCACTACATGCTAGCTTCGCCAATCTGTCCACTTCTTCGTTACCTGTTAGACCGATGTGTGAGGGAATCCATTGAAGAATAATTTCTTTTGAATTAGATTTTAACTCAAAAAGTAAATTAATAATTTCGTAGGCTATCGGCATGCCTCTTCTGTAAGAGGTACACCGAGCCACATGTTGAAGAGCACTTTTTGAGTCTGTTAAAATTACAAATTTATTGGCATCTATAGATTTAATGTATGCTAGGGCTTCAGCAATCGCAATCAATTCGAGAGAAGTAATGGACACATTGTGAAACAATCTCAATTTCAAACATGCATTCGCTTGATGATCCTAAAATGCAGCCCCCATAAATAAATTGCCTTCCTTGGATCCATCGGTAAACACTTTGTAATATTCCGAATATTTATTTTCAACGTATAAAGAACACTTTTCACGTAGCAAACTAGGGTTGTAGCTTCTCTTCGCCAAACGGACACTTTCTATATTACACTTCACTATATCATTCAAGTTATACCAATTTATCCAATAATCCAGTGAATACATTCCTAAACACACCCTTGAATCAATATTAATGTCCTTTAAAGTGAAATTTATAACAACAAGAATAGGAATTCTTTTACGTCTCCAGTATCTATGCGAAACAAGTAAGTTTAATTCCTCTATAACCTTGACTGTTTTATTATAAGATACGGACATAGATTTAAGCCAAAACTTACCCCCAAGAAACATTCGGCGAACTTCTAAAGGTGCGATACATAGCTCGCTCTCCATTACGTGGATGGGAGTGCTCCTTACGAAACCTTCAATTATACGAAGGGCTTCATTCTGAATTTTATCCAGTTTGTATAATTTTGATTTGCAAGAACTATCATACAAAAAACCGCCGTAATCTAAGCGACTTCTAATGAGAGCTATATACAGTCGTCTTAAATATTTTGGGTGTACACCCCATCCCGGGCCAACCAATACTTTTAAAATGTTTAGAAAAATATGTGCTTTCTCATACAGTTCATTAATGTGTTTAGTCCACTTTAGAGATCGGTCCAACCACATGCCTAAATATTTTACTGTGGCTACTTCTTCCAATGGTAAATTGTCTATTGAGATAGTACAAGTATTCCTATTAACACCCTTTTTAAAAATACACATTTTGCTTTTATAAGGCGAAACGCTTAATCCTAAATATGCCAATGACCTCACCAAGGAATCTAATGCTTCTTGAATAGAGTTACTACTGTCTACTAAGTTTCTTTCCGAACAAGAAATGTACAAGGCGAAATCATCGGCATATTGAGATACAAAAACACCAGTTATAGATTTACAAATATTATGTGTTGCAACGTTAAATAACAACGGGGATAATGGATCACCCTGTGCTAGTCCTCGACCGGTAGTGCGGCTAATAGAACTATTCTCATATTTAATTTTTAAATTCCTTACACTAAGGAAATTCCATAGGTAATTGCATATTTTGGTACCCACACCAATTTCATCTAAAATAGTCAGTAACACATCAATGTCTATATTATTATAGGCATTGTCGATGTCAAGGAAACATCCTAAGATCATAAAATTTCTAGAGAAACCTGATTGAATCCGCGCAACTAATCGTGTGAGACTATCCAAACTTGACTTTGATTTTCTAAAACCAACGGTTTCCTCTGAAAATAACCCTTGTCTTTCAAAAAACCACTCCAATCTCCTATTCAAGACTGAATGAAAAATCTTACAGACACAGGAAATTAAACTAATCGGTCGAAGGGAGCTAGTGAGAGTAGGATCACGTCCAGGCTTCGGGATAGGAACAACACTGATGTCTCGCCACTGATGGGGAGTGAAACCTGTAGATAAGAATATATTGTACAGAGATAACAATACTCTCTTTCCACTTCTCGGTAAATTTTTTATCATTGAAAATGATATATCATCCCACCCTGGTGCCGTATCACTTGCTTTAATACAAGTTTCGAGTTCATGTAAAGTAATTTCAGTTCCTAATAAATTGTTCCTAGAGGTGAAATTAGGTTTACAATTTAAAACATATGAAGGACATAAACTTACCAATAACGATTCACCTTTGTTTTGATCTATGAAGGAACTACGAGTTACGTTTCCTTTCATCCACTTCATTTTCCTCCACATTTCACTTACAGAAGAAACCTCGTGTAAGCTATCACAAAATTTATGCCAACAGGTCTTTGAGGCCTTTTTAATAAGATTTTGGGACTCTTTAATGCGTTGAGTAAGAATGGCTAAGTTAGCGGGTGTGGGATTTTTCCTAAATGTAGATAAGGCTAGCCTTCTTTTAGCTACTGAGTGGGATAATTCGGGCGTCCAGTATGGTTTTGGGGTAAAATTACTAGTGGGATTTACAGATATTTTATTTAAAGGTATAAAATCATTTGCAGTTTGATTAATGTGGTTGATAAAATCATCGTATAGATATTGGGGCCCACGTTCATCTAAAATAACAAAATTTAAAAATTTACTCTCAAGACAAGATTTATAAGATTCCCAGTCCGCAGCTTTAAAGTTGCGCTTTTTACCAAGATATGGGTTAAAAGAGGATGTAGTAGTTATACAAATAACCAGGTGGTCACTTCCCAGGGATTCATTTATAACTCTCCAGTTCAGAAGACATGCAATGTCAGAAGAAGCTAGGGAAATATCAGGAGAGCTTTTCTGCACTGAACTAGCTACCAACTTAACCCGAGTATGGCTACCATCGTTGAGGCAAACTAAACTACAATCCGCTATTGAATCGTAAATTTGGGAACCCCGATTATCAGTCTTGTATGACCACGTGAAATGGTGAGCATTAAAGTCTCCTAAAATCAAGGTCTTAAAATTAAATTGTGAAAATATAATGTCCCAATCATGTCTATTTGTGTTAACCCATTGCGGACAATAAACAGAGATTATATTTTCTATGTTCTTACAATTAAAAATCTTAATATAAACAATCTGTATGTCCCCATTAGGATGCTCAAATCGACATTGTTGCGCCTTAATTGAATTGTGACTAATAATGCAAACACCTCCATAGTGATCCTCTCTGTCCACTCTAAAGGTACGATAATTCTTTAATTTAAAGTTAGTACTAGGATTCAACCAAGTTTCACTTACCGCAGCTATGTGAATTTTTTCTTGTATTAATAATTGTTCGAATTCCAAACGTTTAGGTCTTACACTTTGCGCATTCCACTGTAAAACATTCAGCGTTACCTTATTAGCCATTTTTATTTATTACAAACTTATGAAACAGATTTTCGAATATGGTTATATCAGTAATCATGTGCCAAAAATTAGATAGGCACCATTCCACAGATATATTTATAATCATTTTAATTTTTTGAGTCAAAGTATGTTTATTCGAAAAAAATAGGTTTTTAATTTTGTTGAGTAGCGATTTGAATGATTCATTATTCTTAGAAAATAAGTTAGGATTAGATTGTTTCCTATGTTCATCGGTACCAGATACATCGATTTGTGGTTCATTTATATACGACATGCGTTTGTTTACATCTTCATTCGTCATCGATGATCGGCGGTACCGGCGGGGACGGCGAGCGCGCGCCTGCGGCCGCTCCTCAGTGGCAATACATTCGCCTGCGACGGAGGACATGCCGCCACACGCACCTGTATCCGACTCCGACGACGACCAATTTGGTTCAAATGTTATTTGATCCGATGAGTTACATTTCTTCCTCTTAAAAGGATTTCGTCCAAGCTGATTGGTTTTATCGTTGACATCAACATTATTTGTTTTTCTATGTGTATTTGCTGTAACCGCGGCATATGATGTTGATGGCTGATTTTCTGCTATAACCGTCCTGTTTGTAACCTTGCTAGTAATGACAGTTTGGTTTTGTCCATATGGTCGTGATGAAAACGGAGGTATATATATATCTAACGCTTTACGGTACGTACAGAATCTGACATCAAATTTCTTATCTTTTTTTCCTTTATGTAAACAGGACAAGACTTAGCCAGTGACATATGATTTTCTTTACAATTTACACATCGAAAAGTAGTTGTTTCACAATTCGCGTGGTCTTGGCCACATTTTGGACAAATAATTTTTATAGATGGGCAAAATTTTGAGGGGTGGCCGAACCGCCAACATCGGGAGCATTGAGTTACAGGAAAGACAAAAGGTTCTACTTTTATTCTGATATTAATCATCTTAATATATTGCGGACGCGAGCTGCCTTTTATACATATACGCACGGTCTCAGTAGGTATCCAACCAGATTCCGGATCTCTCCGATTTAATCTTTTAGCGGATAAAATCTCACATTCATTCAAACTTTTAATAGAAGTCAATAGCTCAGTTTCCGATAATTCTAGATCAATGTTTCTTATGATGCCATATGTTACACCCACTTCCCATGTTTTGTATATTTTCCATCCCTTTTCTTTAAAACTTTGACAAGATATGAGTTTCTCGGCACTTGGTAAGTCCTCAAATGTTATTATTATTTTAAATGCGTTGATATACTTAATAGATTGTATACCCTCCATATTTTCTTTTTGAAATAATTTAGCAAACGTAAATTGTTTTGGTAATTTCTCTGTACTAGTAATACAAATATCAATTTTTTCACTTTTCCTTCTTTTCTCTCCTCCGCTCAAAATCCAATCTCCCTCTCTGTTGTTGATTTCATCATATTTGTTAGTTTCATTCTGTGTTAAAACCTCTTCCTCCATACTGCTACCGCCCATACTTATATTATTATCAACCCTTGTACTGTCATGCTCAACTTCACGTTCACTCATATTATATAAAGTTCAAAACGCGATAACACCGGGTGCGCTCGCGCGCTCCGGCCTAAACCGGTATCTATGTAGTAAACAACAGTAAGATACTTAAATATTTCTCTGTAAACACGTCCTATTCACCCGGAGAGTGGATCGAACTGTGGAATTTATTGTTAACTTTTCAATATGAATAATACAGATAAGAAAAAATAAATGTCGGTAATTAATTTGTGTACTGATAACAACTTTAAGCGTAGCAGAGGCATACTTAGCCTTTCAACTTTTATAACCTTCACCTTCGTTATCCTTTTTATACACCTGAGTTTGTTAGTTCATCCTTATTGTGCAGTCCGTTCGTCTTTGAATTGAGCATAGTCAGGATGAATATCAACACTTTTTATTTAGGTAAGTTTCTTTAAGAAAATTAATCTGGTGATGTTGACAAAAGTACTGATCAGACTGGGTGCTGTACGGGCTTTTATAAATTTAGTAAGACATGTGAAGTTAATGAATGGTGAATAAATCAATTATTAACGAATAATGTAGGTACTAAGATATGATATATTTTTTAGGATTTTTACAATTCTCTAGTTTATATATAACAACTCAAAACAATGTACTAGCTGACGATTTATTTTCCTCATATCTTACAAAATACGTAGTGTAGGTTGAATTTTTGTAGTGGCAGCACAAAGAGGGTAAACAGTGAGTCCCACCTGGCCAGCTGCTAGCCACAGAGGTACTTAAAGTGGTGATTAACTTAGTTAGCTACAATGCCAACCGTTACCAATTGTTAACTTTATTTAGTTAAATACTTTATTACTTTGGATAGAAGTTATCCGGTGGAAATTTATATAAATTCTCGAGAGGATTGTAGGTCTTGAAACAGTTGCGGAATCAATGATGCAGTTTTATCTATACTTTGTTACAGTACATGTTACAAAGCTGATTAAAAACCGAAGTTTGAGCCACTTTTTAACAGTAAACACATTCCAATTTTAAAAATAAGCCGTCTAAGGGATCTGTTTAAAAACCGGTTCTGATTAGTTTTTCGTTGCAAGTTAATTAACAGTAATAATGAAATTTATTCCATTGAAATGGGAGAGCTACCACGGCCTCACAGAAAACTGGTGTGTAACAGCGCCTGCGCTGTGCTTCATCGAGTGAGTGAGGATGCCGGAGATCCATACCCCAACTCCTTTCCCCATCCCCCTCCCCATCCTCCAAACGCCGGCAACGCACTTGTGACGCCTCTAGGTGTTCATGGGCGGCGGTCCTATAGTAAGTAAGTAAGTAAGTAATCGCTTACTTACTATGGGACTGCCGCGATACATCTGCTCGTTTACCTGTTATTGCATAAAAAAATACTTTTTCTGTCAATCATAATCTTTGATGAAGGTTATCGTTATATCCTATAGAACATAATGTAACACCACACTCGAACCATGTCATAAAACGATACCACATATCTGGCTGTAAGCGCAAATAAGCTACGGACAACATCGAGTATGTAATAATTTTATAACACGTACATTTCTTAACAATAGGTTCTGTTTAAAAAGTCAATAACTCAGAAAAATGTATTACATACTATACACATATAAAACATAAAATTTCTCGAATACCATCCAGAAATATAATTCTAGCGATCGCCACGATCGGACTCTGTAAATTGTTCGAGGAAACGTCGGTCTAACTTGTTACGTATTTACCAACTTAACAGGTCACTGGCCGTACATTTTATTACGTTGGAGTAAAGTTGATGTTAGTTCAGCAAACGGTGTGGTTCCAAGGCAGTCAGTGGCCGCGACTTCTGCAGCGCAGGGTGTGAAAATATACTGATAACGTGAGTTGAGGAGGGTCCGCTGCCGACCCCTACATGGCTTATTGCTAATAAATTTTATACATGAACATTTTTTTTGCGAAAAAGTGATTGAATGTTCACTAATACCAGTGATGGTTTGTCTTGTGATCAGGACAACCGATGCCCGATTGTTTTTTTTATGGATTTATTGAAATAAATTTTATGAAAGAAATGAAAAATAAGAATGTGAAACGCTTTATCGGTCAATGTAATATCTTTGACGGATAAATGTATTTTCATTATAATTATAATTTATGAAATCTCTGCTACATCAAGCAAGTTATGTTAGTAAATGATTCTATGTTTGTTTGTCAATTTAATTTTTTTTACACACATTTTTACCCGGATAACTAAAGCGAGAAAAGCATTTCGCTTTGCCGCCAGAGTGTATGTCACCATGCTGCATTATCCACATTCGCAATGAGTACTGTGTCCACTCCTCTTGGATTTTACTAATGCTATTAAGCAGTATTAGGAGTAATTTTGTCACCTATTATATAAAAAAACAAAACTAAATCAAAATTTACGTATATTTTAAGTAGCTGTTAAAGTAGCACTTCTGTTATCACCAGTTACAAAACGTTTGCAACATCTTCAGAGATGATGCAAGCAACAGTGATCTCGCTTGCAGACCGTTGTTTTAATGTACAATTAACTTGAAAATTATAATTGTTTATGGAAGAAGAAAATGAAACAAACCATAAATAATATTAATTTCATGAAAGTTTAAAGTAGGTATTTCTGAGAAGACCGTTAAGAAAGGTTTAAGTTTTTCAATTAAGTGGTTTATACAAAAACTTTTCTACCTTAAATTAACATACCAGGGTTAAATTGTCTCATTCATAGAGTGAAACTCGGAAATTTTTTTTTTTATTTTATGAAACAGGACTGATGTGTCGGTGACTGTAATCATCGCAGGGAATTCCAAGTCTTTCTCACTCTTTATGTCATCCATCTCCTTCCGTATTTTACTTTTATTTTTTTGCTGACAACAAGTAAAATTGGAATACTCTTAGTTCGTGCTTCTATCAGGGTTTGCAATAAAGTACGGTTTCAATAGAATGGATACATGGATGAAAAATGATAAGTAAATCAACTGCTACTTGAATTGAAGTTGAGTAAGTTGAGCTTCTTTTATTTAAAAGGAAAAGTAAACGTTACTTAAGACTAGTTTCAAAGAATTAACTTCAAAAGTCACAGGTTAGTGACGTTGATGATCATTTTAAAAAGTTGCATTAATTCACATTCAGTGAGCTTGGTATTCGTTTGGCACATCTAAAAGATAAAATACATAAATTATTTTAAAAGTAAACTGCGATAAAAACCAGTGTCCCGTATGTTTACACGACAAAGTTTCTGGCATACTATTCTGCATACGATGTTCAGATACGAGCGGATAAAATAGTCCGAGTGATGTATAATGTCTTGTATGATATATCGCACCGTTGCGATGTATTGGATTCTGAAAGAGTTTTGTTTTTACACGCCACGAGCCACACCTATTCTCGTATTGTTTTATGAGTTTTCAATTGCCTCATATTTGTGTATGGACTGGTTTTATACAATGTTATGATTTTATTTATTTAGTAAAACTTGTATTGAATTTTTTTATCGTCATATACGATATGGCTCATTGCAATTCATTATTTTGCTAATTATCTTATCTATAAAGTAAATTGAAAGTAAAATTTAATGATCAAGCCGGTTAAGCAAGATGTGCTTGATCAGTTGTATATATAACTTATCAAAGATCTAATTGACAAATCTATGTGTTGAACGACTGAACCAGTTAATTGTTCAGTTGATGCTAGTTTAGTTGACACATGCTTCATTTCGAGCTTCTCACTAGAAAAAGTAGAAGGAAATAGTAGATTATGTACTTTAAACATAGACCATAGATTTTTTTCTTGCTTTATTGTCTTATCTTATTTCTAAATATGCCGCACAAATAGCAATTAATTCACAACACTCATGTTAACGACCAACGGAAGCGCGCAGGTGCTCGATAAGCTACATTTGACTTTGGCAATCAATCTTGCATATGTTTGGTGATGAGAGATGCAAGATATATTTACATAAATACACACTGATATAGAAATACCTCTGAAGTATAAAAATAATAACCTTTTGTTTACAAAACGTTAGAACTCCTGTTCTGTGAAAAAACTTGCCTCCCCTTGTGCGCAAAATCCCAAATTACCGACAAGGCCCGTGTTCACTCCCAGATATTAATATTGAGCGATTAAATTAACGATATTAGGAGGAAAGATAAAAATCTCATTTGTTAATAAGTTAGCCTCGGGCCGGGCGCCGAGTAATGTTAGCTTTAGGACGGAACGAGCCGTCGGCCACTGATAACTTTGTACCAAATACACTATCTACATAAATTAAGCAAGTAACTGTATGGAAAAACTCTACAGTTTTTGTAATTTTAGTATAGAATAGAGATACAAAATAACCTTTAATGAAAGTAAACTATATTACACAATAGTAGTTTGCAAATGTTTGTCAATTTAAGCTTAAATAGTGGGAAGCGAAGAAATCATTTTCCATGGACCATGTGCCTCAAGCACCATTCCAACCATTCATTGGCATAATACCGATGTGAAGGTTCCCAAACCAACAATCTAATTTCACACACCAATTCTTTCAGGCAAAAGCTCCAATCTTTACAGTAATTCGTTAAAATTTGTCCCCGCTTCCCACCTTTTACCTTGCTCCTTCGCAGTCCTGTGCCGCGGTGCGGGAGGAGGCATAAAACACAGTATAATTCCCGGTCATTATTCACAGTTTTCCAAGGGATTTCGGGCGCACGTAATGACTTTATTTGAAATGGAATTTTCTAAGACAGCCGACGCGGCTAGTCCCGCGGGTTGTGACAGAGCTCATTAAATAAGACTCCGCACATATCGCTTGTATGTACAAGAATGTGATGTCAGATATTGGACATCGCTAAGAACGTGTCAAGGACATAGTTGATTTGATGACAGATAGACTAGACAACAATTAAGATTAATTTGCATTTCTCTGCGTTCCGAGAGCGATAGAAAATGTTACAGTTATGGTTTTTGATTCTTCAGTTCCTTAGCTATAACTTTTTCCTAAGTAGTTTTATACATACGTTGTATATATATTAATACTCTTTAAACAAAAGGTTTGCTTCTTCGGTTCAAATCAATTCAATCTGTCTGTCTATAAAATGACAACACCAAAACTCTTGTATAGAAAACATCATCCGGCCGCCCTATCTAAATTTAATTTAAGATCAAATGACATAATAGGTATTGCAAAGGGTTTTCTTTGCCAGAATCCAGAGCCGTAACACCATATCTGGACAAGATTTGTGTAGTATGTTATGTGGGAATCGCCACAGATTTTTTTTTGAGATAGGATAATTGGAGATTAAATTATTAGGATTTAGAGCTGGACCAAAGGATACAAGTCTTGGATTCGAGAAACGAGGTTGTCTGAATATATAATTCTTTTTGAATATTAGAGAGTCTACAATTAATGAAACAATTATTTAAAAATTATTTAGCGTACTAAATAATTATTATGGATTCAGTAACACGATAAATATTAGGTATAAAGAATATTTATATAGAGTCCGTGTCTGTTTATAAATGTGAAACTGAAGTAAGACATGAGTCAAGATCATGATATAAAGGTTGTTTGAGGCTGTATTTTTGTCGACCATTTAATAAAATCTTCACGTGGCTAATGATTTTTAGCGTCAATCAAACCCTTGGTACAGACGTTGTAAGTAAGTTATAGCATTGCAGCCATAGAAACAACGAGTTTGCGTGTAACTGCTTTGAAAATTTTAGCATTATTAAGGTAATTCAATCACTCAATAAAAGTGTTCGGACTCTAATTTATTTAAAATTTTACCTTTTACCGAAAAAAAATTAATTTCATTTTTGTGAGTTCTGGATACTTCTTTCCAATAATGGTTTATGACAAAATACATAATACTGAATGATTTCTTGGTTTTATTTTAAATAAAATACATATTATATACACCTCGGCCGCTATTACGTCACGTGGTTCATGGAGAATAAATTACAGTGACATTCGGGAATATTAAAATTGAATAGTGTGATAGAAAATAAAACAATACAGCGAGAAACAGGTTGAGCATAGTAGAATTTTAAACCACTTCACAGGTCGTTCATAGAAGTTATAAGTCTTCTAACCATGATTTATGGAATTACCTGACTGAACAATATCGCATATTTAATGGCTCAATGTTAAAATTCGCGAGGGAGGATTTCGATCCGCTCCGTTTCGTCGTGTACTCGTAAAGCCGCCAGCAGCCATCAATGTGTCGCTCAGAGCAGGGCGTTTTACGGCAAAACTCGCCGATTCACCCCAGAACTGCCAGAACGCCCCGCGCCGGTTCCCACGCAAATACCCTACATTTTTGTCATGTACACGGAAATGATTAAAGGAAATACTGGATTTTGTTTGGAATTCTAAATGAGTTTTTATTGGAATTTGAGGGGAACAATAGGGGGGTTAGTCTGTTTGTTTGATAAACATGCCAAATAGAATTATTGTTTTTGTGCTAAGAGTATATGGGTTGGAAAGCAAAATGTAGGGTAATGGGATTAACGACTGTCCTTTTGTTTCTTGTTTGGGATAAACTAAACTTTGAATTTAAGATTTATTCCATTAAGTTTAGCCAGCCAGTACATACAGTGAGATCTATGTTCTGGCTGATAGGTCGTAAGTCAAGCCTGTCACATGAAAACAAAATAATAATATATAAAACCGTATTAAAACCTATATGGACTTACGGTATCAAATTGTGGATAGTAGATAGATAGCTAGATTTAACGACGTAACTGGGGAACTACTAGCAAGAGTAACATTGAAATCCTCAAAAGATTTCAAAGCAAAACACTTAGAGACATGTTAAATATACCGTATTACGTGAGCAACAGACACATACACGCGGATTTAAACATCAGTACAGTTAGAAAAGAGATTGCTGAGTAAAGTAGAAGTTATCAAACCAGAATATCTAATCACGTCAATGAGTTGGCCTTAAGACTACAGTACACACGACCGGTTAAAGCGGCATAATGTTCGCATGCTGACGGCAAGATTTGATTAGGGAGTCTGAAGAGAATTCTCAGATATTCTTTACGCTCTAAGGCAGTTACATAAATAAATATCAAATGATTGGCTCATTGTGTCAACACAGATCGCCAAGTGGCAGAATGACAAAATAATGCAAATTTTAAGAACACAAAAACGACTTCAAAATCTAGACCAAATTGAAATGGGAAACACCAGCTTTCAAATAAAAAAAAATCATGAAAATGGTTCACCCAGTCGAAAGTTATGAGGTAACAAACATAAAAAAAAACAGTCGAATTTAGAATTTCCTCCTTTGTTGAAGAAGAGAAGAGAAGAATAACTGTTGTAATTGTGTATAATTATAATATTTCATGTTGTGTTTTTTTTTTTTTTTTTTTTTTTTTTTTTTTTTTTTTAACGTGGGGAATGCATTTAGGCACTTCACTCGCCCACCGCGGGGGCGATGGGTCCGCTTCGTGTGGGACTCCTGGCCTCCGGAGAGGGGGCCAGACTACCCACTAAACCCCACGTGTTCCTCTTCGCCTAGTACCGAGCCGCGAGATACTTTTTGAGTGCTCACCGCGACTCGGCTAGGAGCGCCCTTGCAGGTCAGATCGTTGGGGCCCCCCTTACCTTAGAGTTGGTATGCGCCCCTGGAACAACAAGGGCGCATCCGCCACGTGGCTAGGGGCGGCAGGTCCCCCGACCCACCGCCCGTGGCAACTCTCAGTCGGGGCCGCGGGCGAACAAGGTTCGCCGGCGACCCCTCGCTGGTGGCCTGCGGGGCGGTTGAGTGAGCCCAGCTCGCTCCCGCTCCCGCAGGGCCTCTCTCTTGGCCGCCATCACCTCGCTTGCAAACGAGGCGATGGCGGCCCAACACCGCTCGCGGCCGGCCATGGCTTCCACGATGGCCGGCAGCGGGAGATCCGTGCCGATGACGCTCGTCAGGGCCGCTCTCTGCTCGTCCCATGCTTCGCACACGGCCCGGGTATGATGGGCCGTGTCGGGGTCGCCGCTGGTGCAATTGCGGCACCGGGGCTCCGTTTCCACCCCCACCACCTCCCACAGGTACTTGGCGAAACAGCCGTGACCCGTGAGAAGTTGGGTGAGGTGATACGTGGGAGCCCCATGACCCCCCTCCACAAACTGTCGCAGGACGGGCTGAGCGGCCCTAACGAACGCCGTCGGACTTTCCTCCATTCGGGCAGCCCACGTCCGGAAGAGATCGTCGCGAGCCTCCTGTCTCCAGCGCTCGATCTCCTCCGGAGGCGGGCTACCACCAGCTCGCCGAATCAGGGCACCCTCCTCGTACACCCTTTTGAGGACGCCGGCCTCGAGATCCCAAGGGATGCTGCCCGCCAGGACGCACGCCGTCTCGTAGGAGACGGTGCGGTACGCCCGTGCGGCCCTCTGCGCGATGGCCCGCTGCGGTCGACGCAGCAGGGTGACATTGGCCGCGCAGAGGGCCTCCGCCCAGATAGGCGCTCCATAGAGCGCCTTCGAGCGCACCACACCGTCATAGAGACGGCGGCAGGCAGACCCCGGTCCTTCTACGTTGGGGAGCAGCTGCGAGAGCATTCCGGCAAACGCTAGCACCTTTGGCGCTAGCTGCCGGAAATGCTCCGCGAACCCCCACCGACCGTCGAGAACCAGCCCCAGATACTTGAGGCTGCGCCCGACGGCGATGGAGGTGCCCCCCACCACGATCGTGGCATCTCGAGGCGGCGCCTGCCGAGGCCCATGGAAGAAGAGGGCCTCGGACTTCTCAAGGGCGACCTGAAGGCCGAGCACCCCGATTCGGCGCACCACGTGGGCGACGCCTGCCGTCGCGAGGACGGCGGCGTCGCGGAACGTGGGGCCCCGCGCGGTCACTAAGGTATCGTCGGCGTAACAAAGTACGCCGACTCCCCGAAGAGTGGCACCGCGCAGGACCCAGTCGTACCCGATGTTCCACAGGAGCGGCCCAAGCACCGACCCCTGTGGAACACCACACCCCATCGCCTTGCGGACCACTCCGTCTTGGCCCGGGTACGTAATGAACCGGTCCACGAAGTAGTCCGCAAGGATTCGCCTGAGGTACCACGGTACGTTGTGGTACCTCAGGGCCTCCGCGATTGTCTCCCAGGGGAGGGTGTTGAAGGCGTTGGCTATGTCAAGCGACACGGCCAACAACACCCCACCCCCGGCGATCGCCTCGTCGACGCTGCCCCGCAGTCGGGAAACGGCGTCTAGGGTCGACTTCCCGCGACGGAAGCCGAACTGACCGTCGCTCAAATCGGGCCCCGCCGCCTCCAGGTGCTTGACGAGACGCGCGGCGAGCACTCGCTCGAACATCTTGCACGTCTCGTCAAGCAGTACGATGGGGCGGTAGGCCGACGGTGCCTCTGCTGGGCGCCCGTGCTTTCTGATAAGCACGAGCCGTCCGGTCTTCCATCGTCGCGGAAATCTCCCCGACGCCACACACTCCGACATGAGGGACAGCGTCTCCTCCTCGAGTGCCGGCATCGCTAAGGCGACGACCTTCCCAGGGACGCCGTCCGGGCCCGGGGC
The DNA here is from genome assembly GCA_916048165.1 of Spilarctia lutea. Classification (NCBI taxonomy): domain Eukaryota; kingdom Metazoa; phylum Arthropoda; class Insecta; order Lepidoptera; family Erebidae; genus Spilarctia; species Spilarctia lutea. Next base: position 18,298,691 of record OU696487.1, read on the forward strand.
GCGCTTCCTGGCTTTGAGAGCCAGTATCGCCGCCCCTAACTCGGCCTCGGACACGGGAGGTGCCGCCTCTGCGTCGTCTGCTGCCGGCACTCGGTGACGGCTCGGCGCTGCCATCCGCGGTGGGACCCACTCTTCCCGCTCAGGGAAGAGGGAACTGACCACTCGGCCCAGAAATTGCGGCTCAAGAGTTCTGGTGAGGGGAGGCGCCCAGGGCCGGAGCTTTTGGCTCACGGTTTTATACGGGCGCCCCCACGGATCTCCATCCAGGCTCTCGAGCCACTCCTTCCAGGCCTCCTCTTTGGCGGCTCTGGTCGCCGAGTTGAGGGCCGCACGAGCGGCCCTATGTGCGGCGAGCAGTTCCTCTTCACGGGCGAGGTCCCTGACGGCCCTCCTGCGGCTGCGAGTGTACTGCCTATGGGCCGCGTGGCTTGCGGCACGCAGCCCGGCAAGGTGGGGACGCCACCAGTACACTTGCCTCCGAGGGAGGGCTGGCCTCGCCCTCTGCATCGCCGCATCGCAGACGCGAGTCAGCTTTTCAGCGAGTCTATCGCACCTCGCGTCCGCGTCTGGGCCGCTCTCCACACCACCAGCAACCCAGCGCTCGACGATAGCCGCCTCTTGGGCCAGTTCCCGGTTCAGTGAACCGAGGCGCCACCGCGGTCCTTCTCCTGGCAGGGGACGGTTATCACCTCCTCCTCGGGCGGCCGTTGAGTGAGAGACCACGTCGAACCGTATATAACGATGGTCCGACGCGGTCTCCACATTCTCAACGACCCGCCAATTGCGAGTGCGGCTAGCCAGGGCAGGGCTAGCAAACGATAGATCTATTATCGAGCTGCCCTGGGGCCGCACTAGTGTAGGAACCGCCCCCCTGTTCAGCAGCACCAAGCCGTTGGACACCGCCCACTCCTCCAATATCTCCCCCCGGCCGTCGGTCCTCGGAGATCCCCACGCCCGTGAGTGGGCGTTGAAATCCCCGGCTACAACGACCGGGGTGGGTTGCGCGTCCGCCAACAGAGCCCCGACCTCCGCGAGCCACTGCTCGAACTCGGCGAGGCTTCTGTTGGGCGAGAAGTACACCCCAATCACTGCAGTGTCGCCCAGCGTGGCGAGGACGCACCCTCGGCCCCTCACTACTCTGGCGAGTTGATGGGGGCCGGTTCGCTGGGCGAAGATAGCCACCAAGCCGTCGCTGTCGCTGGCCCAGTTGGGGCCGGTGCGAACATAGTACGGCTCGGCGACTACTGCCACTGTCGTCTGCCACTGAGCCACGGTCTGGGCCAGTAGATCCTGTGCCGCGGCGCAGTGGTTGACGTTGGCCTGCAGGATGGAGATTTTAGCAGCCATTTATATTTGGGCGGTGTCCATATCCTCCTCGACTGTCGGCGGCGACAGGGTGGTTGGGGTGGTCCTGGGTTCCACCCCCCCTGTCGCCTTCCGCTTCACCTGACCCCTCTTGCGGGAGGCTGCCCGGCACTTGACGGAGCCAAGTCTGTGTCCGGAGTCTACTCCCTCCGCAACACAGACGGGACACCTGGGGTCCGCAGAGCAGGCGGCCGCCTTGTGGCCCTCCTGACCGCAGCGGAAACAGAGTGCGCTGCGGTCAGTTTTAGCTGCGCACTTGGCCCCCACGTGCCCCGGCTCCAGGCAGCGGAAGCACCGCGCCTGCCTTGGCTCCAGGGTGGTCAACTTGACTGTTGACCACCCGACGACGATGCGGCGGCCGTCCGTCAACTTCCTGGCCGCCGCAACCGGGCATCGCAGCCAGGCAGTGCCCTGTCGACCAGGGGGGCGATTAATGTCGCCCACCCTGATGGAGGCGACAGGGCAGCCTCCCTCTTCCGCCAGGATTTTGGCCACCGCCTCCTTGGTCGCCGCATCGCCCAGGCCTGAGATGCGCAACTCTACGCACCTCTCCGGCCTGGCGATACGGACCTCCTCTCCCAGCACCGCTTCAAGCTTGGCCGCCAATTTATCGGCCTTGGTGGCCCTGTCAGCGCCACCTACCTCCAGGATCCTTCCCCCGGTCACGGCAGTGCGGAACCGGAGGCCGTCAATGCCGAGAGTCTTCAGGTCTATTGACCTCTCGGCATTGGCGATCACCTGGGAGTAGGTGACCCCCTTCTCTACCGCGCCCGGCTGCAGTGTGAGACACACTGCAGCGGTTGTCGCGGCGCGGAGTTTGCGCCTCGCCTTCGCCTGCTTCGCAGGCTTGGCGAGCGCCTTGGTGTTCGTCGGTGCTGGGGCGGCCTTCTTTGGCCGCGCCGTCACCGCGCTCCACGCCTCCCTCACAGGTGGAGGGGCAGCGGCGGGAGCCCGCGGGCGCGGCTGGCGGGCGGCTTCGGCCTCCTTCGCCGCGGCACTTTTCTTCTTGGGCTTCTTCTTCTTCCCGCCCCTCAACTCCCCGCCCGCCGGGACCGCCCCGGAGGGGCAGGGACCCGGCTCCCTCTGCCCGTCTCTCGTGATGGGCGATAGTGGCGGTGCCAGGGGAGGCGCGGGGGGAGGGGAATCACGGGCAGAAGACTCGGGCCTCCGGCTGGACGTGGAGGCCCGGCGTTCCGCTTCGGCCGCTGTGCGAGCGGCCCTCGCGGCGTTTCGCGCGTCCGCTTGAAGAGGCGGACGGACGCGCACCTCCGGCAGCAGGCGGTCCTGGAACCCCGCGATTCGCGCATCGAGCATGAAACCGATCTCGTCTCGACTCATCGGGGGGGGAGCGGACTCCACCTGCCGCTTCAGGGCCTGTTTCTCGGCCCGCTCAGTGGCGAGCTCGGCCCTTAGGTGGGCCACCTCCTCATTTTCCGTGCGGGCCTTGAGTAGGTGGGCGAGCTCCAATATGGAGCTACAGGCCAACCTCAAGTCCCGCACGTACTGCCCTTTGAGCTTCGAGCTCTTTTTGGCGATGGTTTGCACCACCGCCACCGCCGCCTCGATGCGCCCCGCCAACTGTTCGGCGTTGACGGGGCCGGAGGATGATGGTATTGGGTCCGACGTCGACGGTATGGGAGTCTTGAGGAAAGCCTCCCTCCGTTGTCGGACCTCCTCCGCCAGCTCCTCCTCGGCGCGGAGCTCGAGCTCCCGCTCCTTCGCCCTATTGAGGTCGGCCTTGGCTTTCGCCAGGCCGACGTATTCTCCTGTGGTAGGAGGGCGGCCTCGTCTCTTGGCCTTCATCGGGCCGGAGCTGTCTTCTCCCGAGGCCGAGTTTAGGCGCTTCCGACACCAGCGCCCGGTCGGTGATGATGGACGCGAGTCCACGTCCACTACTGAGGCGTCGCTCGACGCCGACGAGTCCCTGATGGTGTAACGCGTCAGGACGACGCGTGCCTCTTTCGTCACCAACGGATGTGGTGACCGGATTTCATGTTATGTTCTGTCATCACAGTGTAGATATATTTATTACCACCTAGTATACCATAAAATACCTGTTGCAATCAATATACTTCAACATATTACTTCACATTATTCCCATTTACTCGTTGTATATGGATCCAGGATTTTGTATTAACAAAAGAAATATAAAGTTTAAGTTTTAAAAAGTTTTTAATTGTTAAAACCTGTGATCATGACAGACAAATCAAGTCTGATGTCAAGAAAATAGTCTAGGGGATTTAACATGGCAAAGTGAAGCATAACAGAGATAAGCGGGTAGTGAAGTCGCAAGCTATCGTACTGGTATAGCGGATATTAGTAATGAAGTTTACTATGAAGCACCATAAAACACACAACTTGGAAAGCCTTGTCTTACTTCCAACTTGTTGTATTGAACTTGCGTAATCCTGAGACAAGAATGTTGAAAACGTACGTGGTTCATTTTCAGTAACTTACATTCCGTCTAAATTTATGACACGTTTTCTTAATAAAGAGACTTAATTTTGTTTTGAACTTCTCATCCTTTGAAATCTTTCCCAACGAGGCTTTGAATTCAATTGAAGTGACTGTTAAGGTAATGGTCAAATAACGAGGGTGATAAGCCACTAGCTAGAGCATGATAATGTCTCAGACATAAACCTTCCGTTGTTATATAGAGAGATATGAATAAAAAGCAGGAATTTTTATCTATACTCGTATAGTTACTATAGTGACATTCATGTAAGATTTGAAAGAAAAGATAAGAAGTAAGTCTATAAGATAATTGGCGTTACAAGCTTCTTTGTATTTTAAGTTTAATAGTTATTATTTCATTAAGGTATAAATATTTCCTAGACTTACTATGTGCAATCGGGCGGTCAAAATAACTACCATTTTATCCCAGCAGTCCTGTACATATACAAATAATGTGTTTCAGTAATTTTGATAATAACTACCACAAAAATGTAAAATACTCATTCTTATGCAATATACGCGAATGACAGACAATATGGTGGGTAGGATAGCATGGTTGGGGTGCTGTAGACTAATGGGTTAAAATATTGGATCTGACTATCAGTACGCTCATTTTGCCAGTAAATGTCTCATCAAGAGTCACTCGAGTGCAGTTAAAATAAAAGCAAAATTGTATTTTTGTGCTACAGTGGGCTATTAATTGAATAAAGCGATTAAATTAAATTAACGGGCCCATTCATTTGCAGTTTAACTGCACTTTAACCCGAGGGTTGCAGTTGCAATTTTGTCCTGAGCTCGCAAATTGTTATTGACTTATTCTCATAAATACTGAGTAATTATGTTTGATTATTATTGAATGTTTTTCTAGAGAATGTGTGGACCTTCATTGTTAATATTCATAATAGTTTGAACTTAAGACATTAATACTTTGACGTCTGGTCCCAAACTAGAAAGAGACTGCAGATGAGCAATTTTCATAAATTCCATACGTATTTAGTATATAAATTATAGAAAAATAATACTCAGACACAGAAAGATGAATAGTATACAATACGCCTAGCATTCATCCAGTTTTTTTGGAATATATTGAAAATTTTATTAACTATCTTGCAACATGCATTAAACATAATATTAAACAAGTAATTTTATTCACTTGTTTAATATTATGTGAAGCATCAACGGTAAATAATGGGGTTTCACTTTCACATAAAATATTTTCATAGTGGACGTAAAAAAGTTTTAAATTTGTGACAATGTTTGTAATAGTGTTTTAACTAGTCGTTTAGTCTTCCTTATTACTAATAAAATTTGCGTAGAAAATGAAATTAGTGATGTATTGACTGTCTCTTTGGCGCAGTGGTAGCGTATGCGACTGCTGTTCTTGAGGTCTCGGGTTCGATTCCTGGGTCGGACCAAATGTTTGTATGATCTACAAATATTTGTTTCGGAGTTTGGGTGTTTTCTATGTATAATATGTATGTATTTACAAAAAAAAAGTATATATGTATTCATATCAGTTGTCTAGTACCCATAACACAAGCTCTGCTTAGCTTGGGACTAGATGGCGTTGTGTGTAAGATGTCCGAAATATTTATTATTTATTATTATTATTGTTGAAATTAGTATTATATAAAATACAAAAAAAATCATTACGTTTCAAAGCTTATACTGTAGTGTACTGTCATTGACGATTTGACACGGCTTCTTCAAAGAAATCGGGATAGCGGCTAAGATGGAAGGGAAGTCGCTATTTTATTCGGTTTATCGGCTATCAATATGTGTACCAAATTTTAGCACTTACTTGAAGTTCCGAGAAGATCTAACATTAGGTAAGATTAATAAGGTCTCTCAAGTTATAAGCTTTGAGTGAGGATACCGGAGGCCTATAACCCAACTCCTCCCCTCGTCCACCTCCCCATCCTTTAAAGGTCGGCAACGCACTTGTGACATGGTGTTGTGGGTGTCCATGGGCGGCAGTAATCACTTACTATCAGGTGATACGTCTGCTAGTTTACCCTCTATTCCATGAAAAAACCCCTATTCATCCATAGTCTTCTTTTTCAGTCAATTAATTTTTCTTTACACATCTCCTTATTATATTAAATTTTAATAAAATGTGCTGTTATTTTGTTCATCTCATCACAAAGACTTTTATTAACCCCCTACAGGAGTTATTTATATTTAAACATTCATTCTTGAAGATAAATGTCTTCTTCCGACGTTGCTAACAAAAAGCAGATAGAATAATATAAAGTCACATTTCCAATCGCAGCTTTTTCATCATAACGACAAAAGAGTTGTCTATGAACCGTTCAAGAGACCCGTTCATTCGACGATCGGGAGTGAGTGAATGAAAAGAAACAATGAACGAATTGCTCGGTCGAAGGGACGTCAAAAGCGAGGCAAGTGGAATGAAGTGTCACTATTGTATTACTTGATGTGATATTAAGATAGTGTTTTCGATTGCTTAGCGACGTAGGTTCCATTGATTGAGATCTTTAAAGAAAAGAAACATTTACGTTTTGATGAAAAATCAATTAATAAACTCTTTTGTGGAATGTTTTTGCTCTATTAAAGTCTTTGACCACCAAGGACGCATTTAAGTATCATTAAAAATTTGCTCGAGATGCCATGACGTCTTAAAGCGTCCACCGCTTTCACTTTTTAATGAAGAATAAAACTTGTGCAATACTGATTTTCAGAATCAGGCACATTTATAACAGTAAAAAGTGAGAAATATTGTAATCTGTCAAAAGTCTGTGGATCAACGGGTTAATACTTAAAGAAATAGTTACAGGTTTATAAATGTTGAATTCACAAATTCATTGAATAATCTAAAGTGAAAAGTTCAAGGGTTCCTTAGCTCGGACCGAGGCTAAGCAAGCGGGACCCGTCCGAAACGTCGGCAATCAGTTAAAAGCTTGGAAGCCAAGTTTAAGGTTGAGTGCACGATGTTTGAACTTAAGTATTTGCAATAAGTTAATATTTAGTGAAACTTAAATGTAAATCTAAGCATACGCAAAATGAGATAGTTTTTTAAAATATATTACATAAAATTCAACGTAAACATTGAATTTTAATTCCTATGTAAATAATCTCAAAAAGTAAATATGATTTTTTATTTACAATATAAATAATAAAAAAGTAAATACAGAGATGTTGTCGTTTTATCGCTGTTTTTAATATGAGCTGTTTGCTTTGTCATAAAAAGCCGCTAAGTGGAGACCTTTGTGTCTCTGTGACGTGTGTGGAATGTGTTTTTCCTCGATAGCTGCGTACTGACCAAGCGAGCGGTTTTGCGAGGCAGCCTCGGACATTTGCCGCAGTACGCATGCCGCGCGAGGCGGCCTCGGTCTGTAAGTTTTCTAATCCAAGGCTGCCTCGCGCGGCAAGTCACAGTTCTTAAAATCTGGCATGATCTCTGACTAATGAAAAAAAAAGATTTTGCCCGGAGTTACAGATTTCCGTTCAGTTCAGTTGGTATTCTGTCTTTTTATCCAATGTTAAATTAAGTTCAATAGGAAATTATACATATGCGGTGTCATTCGTGTGTAATTTCTAAATTGAACCTCATATTTTCTCATTTCCCTAATAAATATAATTAACGTGTTCTTCGTGGAGCTAAAGTCATTTATAAGATGAACCTGTGGCGCCTTCCACATACTGCCGAGTATACGCCTAGCTACGGAGTAACGCAGGAAGCAAGGAAGCTACCAATCCTGAATCACGCAATGACTATCATATTTAAACAACGTCCCAACATCAACCGTTGGATAGTTATCCGCCAGGGATGTGTTAGGAGAGAAATAACTCACCTGTCCCCCACAAATCCAATAACTTCTCAACCTGTCGCTTAATATACTTTACCATATTGTGATAACACAAAACTCTTCTTCCTAGTCCGAAGACCTATATTGTTTGTACACTGTAAAGGAAACAGTTACTAAATAGGAATAGCTTTTGAAAAGTAAATAAACACCCTTTATAGGCGTAATATTCCTCGAATCAAGTCGTCCCTTCCCCCTCTTCGACCCCTTGTTCGGTCTTATGCGGTATGCGTTAGCATAAGACAACAATCGAATACCGACTCGTCAAAGACCGGTTCGGTGTGCGCCCAGCCTAACAGCTACACAATAAATTTGAACAAACAATTTTATTTTGTATCACCTATATATATATATTTCATTTTTTTACGTAAAAGTTTTATCACAAATAAAGTGAGAAATATAACAGAGATATACCTATATTATGAGTAATATTTATCGATTTACTCTCTTTGGGTCTTTCTTTTATTTAAAGGGGTAGCGTAATTCTTCACCGTGGAAGAGCCACGCTTCGGCATGCATGGGCCGGCTCGACCGGAGTGATACCACGGCCTCACAGAAAACCGGTGTGAAATAACGCTTGCGCTGTGTTTTACCGAGTAAGTGAGGATACCAGAGGCCGATATCCCTACCCCTCCTCCTATCCCTCTTCCCATCCCTCAAAGGCCAGCAACGCACCTGTGACGCCCCCGGTATTGCGGGTGTCTATGGGCGGCGGTAATCGCTTACCATCAGGCGATACGTCTGCTCGTTTGCCACCTACTCCATAAAAAAAAAGGAATTCAGCACACGAGCCTTAGCTAACTGTACAAGAAGGACTGTGAAATTTTATTACTACTACATAAGGTACTTAGGAGAAAATGCTTGTGGCATTACATCCATCTTGTACAATGTTCATTTAAACAATTAAATAAATAACCTAGACTGCAGTCTTGCGAAGTATGAAAAAATATTAATAAAGTGTCATGCTACATCTGAACTGTACAATTTTAAAAGTATTCTGAAGAAACTATTCAGTAAAAAGGTGCGATAGACCAATAAAACGAGCATAGGTAATGTGAAGTAAATGTTTCTAGCAAACTTTTACTTCATAAGTTAATGCAAAGTAGCTCTGAAGTTTGTAAATATAACTTGTGTTAAAGTAGGTAACATCAAAGAAAGGACTTACAAGCGTCGACAACAACTAAGTCTGTAAGTTGAATGCACAATTATTTAAGAACTACTGGTTGACCTCAGGTTTGACGTCAGAAGTAAAAGCAAGATGCAATCAAACATCACATTATTAAATACGGGGTATTAGGGTAAATATTTAACAAACTTACATAATCTAGACATAGCCCACAGGATTAGCAAGCTGAAGTGGCAGTGGTTTAACCATATTAGCCGCAGAATCAATAACCGTTAAGATAAACGTGTTTTTGAGTGTAGGCCGCGTCTGGGCAATCTTAGTGTAGGACGCTCTCAGGCCAGGTGGAGTGACGATTTGCGCAAGATGGCTGGCAGAAGTTGGATGCGAGAAGCCGAGGAATTGGCGATTCCTAAGTCCGGCAGGGGTCGATAATGATGATGCATATTAACTAAACTTATAGATTCCTTTACATAATGTTCAGAAAAACAATTATTTGTAATTTATTTAAAACGTCTGTGCAAAATAATTTGATAGCAATATATTTTTAGAAAGTAAGGGTACTAAAATGATACACAAATAAGTACAAAACATGGTCGAAATGGCAAGATTTAGCAAAGAACTTATTCTCAGGGGGTACAAAATACTTGCAGGGGTAAGACCCGTTATGGAGGATTGGCTCAAGAGGTATAACGGGAGCCTCTCATACCGGCTGACGCAGGTAATCACCGGAAAAGGATGTTTCGGAGATCGCCTGTGTCTGATCCGCAAAGAGCCAACGCCTGAGTGCCACCACTGCCATGACCAGACCGTGATGGGCAGAATGTTCGGCGTGGGTTGAGCTGAGGTGTGATCACGTGGCGGCCATCAGGGTGGGGGTTTTCTCGCTCGGTAACATGATTGCGGAGTGAGAGCGCGTGGAACTCTGCCATCTCTTTCTGCGAGCAAGTTATGCTTGCCAAGGAGATGGCGGAGCGGGACCGGGAGAGGCTTAGAACTCTCCCTGTCCGCCAGGCCCGGGAACGGGCCAGGTACCGCAGAACACTCAGGCGCCGGAGGTCGCAAAACGATCTCCTTCCTCCGTAAGCGCAAGCCTGAGGGTGACAGGTGCGGCCACCATTCACCCTAGCAGAAGCAGGCCGGGGAGGCGCCGCGAGCCCTGTCGTGAAGTGCTCGCGCTCTTTTCTGAATAGAGAGTGGGAATGTTAGGGTTCCTACAATTGGTGGTATCCGTGGGGATTTCCGCACAAAAAAAGGTGGTACAGAATGTTTGAAAGTTGTAAGTGCAACCTCATTTCTGTAATAACTTTCAGAAATGAGGTCACACAATGAAATAAAAAAATAGATATGACGAAATCATTTGGTATTTTATTTTTTTATAATTTAAGTTATTCTATTTGCACATATAGTTGGATTGTATAGTCTCTTCATTTACGAGTACTTCACAAATACATATAGATAACCATTATTTGTTTAATATTAATACGTTAAATTAGTCGTTAATGTGAATGCTCCTAAACTGTGAGATTAGAGATACAGTGAACGCAGTTTAACGGAACTTAAACGGATTTAGTGTCCTTTATTTGTATAGAATGAGATCACAACTGTGATACAAACTCCAAGATTTGGAAATATGCACTACACAGACAAGGTAGCTTCTCAATTTTAGACAGTATTTCATGTATGAGAATAGATTAGACATTTCATTAATATATGGTTTTCTTCAGTAAAAACTGCCTTAAAATTTATTATGTAGTTCAAAAGATGCTTGCAATTATAAAATATAATTATACCTTAAAAGTAATTCCCTATTGTGTACGATATGTACGTATGTACGATATGTATGTATGTTTGGTTCATAACATCGTTGAATGGCGATAGGGTTATGTGATGTGGGTTCCGAAGGGTTGCCAACCTGTCAATTGTAATATTTTGACATGGATATCAACTATCAGTATTGGTATAGGTCTACCGGAGTTGTGGCAGGAAAAAAGTACAAACAATACTGATTTTAGACAGTAATGCAAAATGTCACCTGTCGTGGCCAAAAGGCGATTTTTGTTGACTTGCTTGGATATTGTGATTCCTTAAAAAAAACATTGTGAATTCGATAGAATTTCGAGGTTTTTGATTTTAATATAATAATTGAAGTTGCATTGTTTAATGAGAATCATAACATAATCCATATCATATACAAGAAATCAAATAAATAATGTTTAATAAAATTTTGAAATTGATCATTTCAAAAACCTATCAGTCAGCTGTGAGTAAAAGTTTATTATATTAGTAAAACGATCGTTCAAAATATCTACACGATAATATTTGAAAAATACCCTGCAATATTTACACCCAGTACATTTTTCAAATAAGTCAAATACATAAATTTTATCGTAACATAATATACAGTGAGTAAACTAAATATACCTAAGGCTCTGAAGTAAAAAAAGTTTATTAAAAGGGTCGAAATAGATAAACCATAAAATTCTCTTCTCTTATAGTGGCTCAACGCGGGCCATAGATTGGCGTAATATCTACGGTTACTTCGCACCACTGTGCACGGCCGTTCAATATAATCCTATGTTTTACACCAAATCGATAGGCCCGCGTAAAGATAACACCGAACACTGTATCGGACCCCTGTTAGATACTCGACATTGTATTAAAAGAGCTGATAATGCGTACGGTAGTATTGTGTTTGGTGATCTGTGGATATCGACTCACTAGTGTGTTTACATCATACATGGATGTGCTCACAAATTAACAGACGGGAGTATCACGTTTACGTTTTGTCAACATTTTGAAATAAAAAAAACTAAGCGTTTGTTCATGAATTAACATCTTCCTATCCTTTATTATCTATGCTAATATTATAAAGTTAAAGAGCAGGAACCGCTAGTCCGATTTGAAAAAATCTTTCAGTGTTGGATAGTCCATTTATCGAGAAGGGCTATATATCATCACGCTAATACTAATAGGAGCGGAGCACAACGAGGCTGTGTGGCAGCTAGTTCCTAATATTATTTGAGATCGGCTACTAGTTCAACTAGTTTTACCTGAATATCAGTTTTTCCACGGAGCGACTGGCATCACACCTCTGCAACTCTAAGAGACAACTAAATTTGAGGGTTGAACTAGTTGTCAATATATTTGAAGGCATTGACTACCCAATAACGATTGCCATTAGCGTTCATTACAACCGGGACCGACTGCTTCACTTGCTTTTTGAGGCACGGGCGAGAAACAATTCCCTAAATAAAGTATTCCGGCATGTTATTAAGAAATTATTGTAAGAAAATCCAAATTACACTATTGGCCTGATCTGGGATTCGAACTCGAGACATTGATCGGCAGTCGCGTACGCTAACTGAGTCGGGCTCGAGCAGGAAGGATTCCGTACCATTATCTATTCATTTCAAGCAAAAACGAGCAAAAAAATCACGTTTGTTGAATGGGACCCTTAAATATTTATTTTATTCTGTTTTCTAGTATTTGTTGTATAGCGGCAACAGAAATAACAGAAAATTGGCTTCTTGGAAATTCCAAAGCATTTTACTGTGCAATACATTGTCACCTCGAAGATACATGACAATATGCTTTTAACTCGCCACCTGCTTCTCTTTACGACATTTGTGGACCGCCGTAGCACTGCGGTTAGATTGTGTAAACCCAATCCGGCGTCGATTTCTTATATAGATCAGGTTAACTAGATAACAGTCAAGTGATGGCCTCAATTTTGGCACCAGTAACCACCCATTTCTGTGTTTGACAGAGCGTATTTGTTAAGTTCTTCCTTAGAAATAGTTTTTATGTAATCAATGTTTACGACATAGACACCTCTGTGGTTTGTTTAGGAATTTTGTTTTATGGTATAGGGGGCAAACAAGCAGATGTATCGCCTGATGGTACACATGATGGCAACACCTTAAGCGTCACAAGTGCGTGGCTGGCCTTTGTGAGTCTTAGGAAATGCCGATGCCTTCTAGTTGTAAGATAACTTTAAAAATATCTGTGCAAGATTATATTACAAAAAGTACATAATTTACTATTTAATCGCGTTACTATTAGTCCACGGGCCCACGTACAAGGGATTTCAGTGATTAATAACAGGCTGAAAGTTTATACACAGCTTCGTTTTGACGAGACTGTGTGTCCCAAATTAATAAATCAAATCGACGTGTTTCGCTCCCTATCCCGCTTTTTCCTGCCACTATCAGAATTTGGTCCAATAATAAAAGTTGGGGGTCTCGTCAAAACGAAGCTGTGTATAAACTTTCAGCCTGTTATTAATCACTGAAATCCCTTGTACGTGGGCCCGTGGACTATATCTATATACAGGGTGTCTCAAAAGAAATTTTATATTTGTTTTGCTTACTGCGTGAACGCTGCGTACTTGAGGGGTGCGGGGGTTATGTCAATTGGTAGCTTGGCTCTTGGGGATTCAGTTGCTATGGAGCGTTTCTCGGGAGCAGACCGCGCGTTGTGCGTGCGAGAGTTTTACAAGAACGGTGATTCGACAACTGTCGCGCGTAGAAAATTCTGCAGTATTCGAGGTTTTCGCCACTTAAATGATGCGCCAAGCCTTCCTCTCATTCGACATTGGGTTAAAAAGTTTGAAGAGACTGGATCAACGCTGGATAAATCAAAATCCGGGCGACCTAGGTCATCAAGAACGGTAGAAAACGTGGAGAGTGTTAATCAATCTGTACGTGACGACCCGAGCCTTTCAATTCGGAAGCGCGCGAGTGCTTTAAATGTGCATAGATCATCATTACATCGCATTATGCACAAAGATCTAAAGCTGCACCCCTACAAAATTCAATTGGTGCAAGAATTAAAGCCCCAAGATGCCGGTCAGAGGCTTAATTTCGTAAATCAGATGATTGAGCGATTTTCAACGTTTACCAACATTTTGTTTTCGGATGAAGCTCATTTTCATCTTAATGGCCACGTAAATAAGCAAAACTGCCGCTACTGGAGTTCAGCCAATCCGAAACGCAAACATCAGAAACCCCTACACTCGCCTAAAGTGACCGTATGGGCTGCCATGTCGGCGCGAGGAATTATCGGCCCTTACTTTTTTGAAGACGAAATGGGGCGTACAGTTACAGTGAATTCAGAGCGTTATGTGGAGATGTTAGACAACTTTTTGGTACCTGAACTGCAAAACTTTCCTGGCTATAACCAAAGAACATGGTTTCAACAGGACGGAGCAACTTCACACACGTCCAATATATCTCTGCCACGTGTTCGTGAAATTTTCTCAGGAAAATTGATCTCCCGGAGAGGTGACATAAATTGGCCTCCACGTAGCCCAGATTTAACCCCTATGGACTTTTTCCTATGGGGTTATCTTAAATCTAAAGTTTACGCCAATAAACCAACTTCACTGGCGCATTTGAAAGAAAATATCCGTCACGAAATGGCAGCCATCCCTCACTCCACCTGTCGAGCAGTCATAAGTAATTTTACTGTTCGATTAAATGAGTGCCAACAACGTGAGGGTTTACATTTAGACGATATTATTTTTAAGAAATGAATTCCCAAAAAGTGTATTTTAACAATAAATAAACATTTTTTCTATATACCGCTTCCTTTTTTTTTAATCAATCCACTAAATATGAAATTTCTTTTGAGACACCTTGTATTACATATTTAAATGTACACTAAATACTTTAAAAAATTAACTTAAATCGTTTAGCTGTGTTTCGCGTCGAATCTCCTTCAGTCCCTAATGCCTCTATTATCTTCTATTATTTTACTTTGAACACGGCTGGCTGCCAAATGCTTATCCTATCTCTTAATCTTTTTCTTCTTAACACAACCGCTTCAATTTGAACATCACCTCATTCTAATAGTTAAAACAACTGATGTAAAGTGGTCTATTTTTGTACACGAGGCGTTTTCTCTTCATCAATCAATCCCTTAGCATTTTATTTAATTTGGGAACACTCTGGCCTAATTCTATTACCGATTATGATGGATGGACAACGATGCCGTGTGAAATTTACTTAACAACGAACACCAAAATCTAAATATACATTGCTTTTTTGGCGACAAACACGAAATTTTAAGCAACGTTTTTAAATTCGGATAATCTATCATAATTTATGTTACAAAACAACAAAATGCGCATTATAAACAAAGATTTTTAATTAAGTTGCAAAATAAAAATGTATGTGTATGGATCATGAATTTATATTCAGACCAAATAAGTTTAAAACATGCAATTTATATCTTAGAACTTAAGTTCCTCAAAAATAAATGTGGCCATGAAAATGCCAGGAGCCAATTATTGGCCATGAAAAAGAGAAGTTGAAGTGACTTTTCTGTCAAAAGCCACTTAAAAAATTGAATTATCCAGTGACTCTTCAATTGTATTCTAAATACTACAGAGCAGATTGGCCAGAACAGTCTTCGATAAAATTTTTTTTTCCTTATTTGGTCTCGGTCGGTCGTGGTCGTTGGTCTTTTGGTGGATCTCAGTTACATTTGACTGCTACTGCGAGCGATCACGGTTTTAAAATAATTTCAATTCACGTTCGCAGGAACTAATAACATCTCCCTTTGAAATCACATAAAATTTTAGTTGATAATTTGATTTCAATCAAACAATTGTAAAACTTTCGCTTCGTTAACGCGTCGAGTTGATGTAACTTTTGATTTGTTCGCAATTCATTTGTTGAATTTAAATTTTTGATTTATAATAAATACAATCCGTTTATTGTTAATAAACGTAAACTTTGTTCGGACTTCATTTGTTTATTTTTATATACTTTTCGCTAATTGGCTGTTTATCATTATTTTGTAGTTTACATATTTTAAAAGTTAGTGTACTTGAGAAAAGTTAAACGAAATTTAGTTACAACAATTCTATTCAACAATTTACTTTAATTGTGAAAACTTAAGAAGTTGTGATGAAAGTTCTGACTTTAAATAAATCGAAGTCGAAAGACAGTTTGAATTAACTTAAAAAAATAAATTGACGTAAAGTAAGGTTTTCTTTCTAAAATACATATTATATCCATGGTTGCCTGTAAGAGATTGCCTTCGGGCGATAAGGCCGCCAATTGTACTTCCCTAGTTTAAGTTTTCGTAGTTAAGTTAATTTTGTTACTTATCTGGTGTGCAATAAAGAGATTTATTATTATTATATTATAGTTCTGGTATGAAATTTGCATAAAATAAACGTTTTGTTTCTTTTGCATTTGTAGTATACTGGTCATCCAAAGCGCCACGAGACGAGACACTTCTCTAGACGACTATCTAAGATCTGTAACATAAACACTTAACACAAAGCGAAAATTATCAAGATGACAGAAGAAAGAAAAAAGAGATCTGTATTAAAAGACTGGGACTATTAATAAATCCTAAGTCTATAAGATCTTTGTGCCGAGTTAAAGTTGCAGCTTCTTTACTGAAGCGATTACTACGATCGCTAACATTTTCGACAACAATAGGTATATTGATACATCTCACAGAAAACCGGTGTGAAATAGCGCTTGCGCTGTGTTTCACCGAGTGAGTGAGGATACCGGAGACCCATATCCCAACCCCTCCCCCCATTCCCTCTTCCCATCCCCCAAAGGTCGGCAACGCACTTGTGACGCCTTTGGTGTTGCGGGTGTCCATGGGCGGCGGTAATCGCTTACCATCAGGTGATACGTCTGCTCGTTTGCCCACTATTCAATAAAAAAAAAAAATCTGGTACAAGCGAAACAATAACGATAAGTTATTTAAGCGTCAATTGGCTTAAATCTGCGATATTTAATTAACCTATTGTTTTATTGACAATGGGAAACCTTAAATTGTGATAAATTAATTTTGAGTAAGCTTCTGACTTATTATACTCGTACTTTGGCTGAGAAAACCAAGCATATTTTGAATATATCGATGAATGTTTAAAACTTTGAAAGCTATTTAGACACCCCTTCTGGTTGTAGATAGTTTTCATGTTAAAACTGAAATGGTTTTCCAATATAAGGACTAATGCATATTTACTCCTTGCACAATGTTAGCTTCAGGTTTATAACTTTAAAAGTATCCAAAAATTACAATGTTCTTAAATTATTTATTTTCTTAAAGGTAACTACCATATTAGGAATATTGGTAGTTACCTTTTAGACTCAGAATAACAATGTGTGGATCTCACAAAGTATTGTTCCGTGTGGGATTTGAATATACAATACTCAGCGTAGTAAAAAGCGAGACTGCTTAAACCAATTTCTTAAACGTAATACTCGTATTACTATATCTATATCTAATACCTTTGAACGAGTAATACCTGTATACAAATATATATAATCTTAACCTAAGAAACGTCTCCAACATTTTTCATGAAATTTTATATGCAGGAGGTTTCGTGGGCGATAAATTGATCTAGCTAGTATTAGAAAATTCACCAAATAAAAGCATTGGTAGATGCTTAGTCATCCAGGTACTAACTATTTTTATGAAAACCATCTGTATTGTCTAATCGCGTTAGTCTGTAAGAAGTAAGGAGACATTGCATTTCTCGGGCAATTCAATTTCAATGCAGTGTTTTCATTGAACCTTACTTTGATAATTATTTATTTACATTATACTTTCGCGTTGTTTGTAACACGATTATATATCTATGTACTTACGAGAAACAATGCGATCGAGTCATAAGTATTACATACCAGAGGTTTCAATCACCCTGCATTAGCTGCGTTTCTAACTACCAGCGTAACCATATTGACATCTCAGGCTATACAATAAATATAATAAGGTAGTAATTCTAATATTTTATGTATTCGATATATTCGTTTCCGTTATAATACTAGAATTGCTAATGTAATTTTGGTTCGAAAACCAATCAACAGAATCAAATTTATTAGTTTACACTAACGAACAAGATAGGTAAGACCCAACAAACATGCGCAGGTAATTAGAGACCCACGTAATTATATCGAGCTAAAGCTATAGGCAGTTGAAGTTGTTCCTTGGCTCCAGACGATATCCAAGCTTGACTATAAATCGGTCCAACATTGTTACGCCCGTATAGATAAGGCACAAAACACAGATAACACAGCCTGGATTGATCTTCAATGAGTAGAAATTCATTTATCTTGACTAAACCTAAAGTGAAGCGGTTGCTTAAAGTGATATCGACCTTATGTGTGGAGTAGACAGTTGGCTTTAGGATGTGGCGTGTGTTAAGAGTAGGATTAAGGAACCATTCTGTAGCTGCGATTTTGTTACTAAAGAGGAATGCCTCTTCAGTAACAAAATTTGTTAATCTTAGTAAAACTAGCGTGAAATTGGTTCACTCGAAATTTCATTAAAAAAACGTTACGCCTTCAATATCCCAATATAACAAATGTTCTTTACTGGTTGAGGCTTACATTACTAACATTTTGAGGACTTTTTTATACACAATATTCACAAAATGATTCTCCATTTAAGATTTTTTAAATTTTTTGTTTGTCAATTTTAATTTGCTGCTTATTTGCTTACTCTGTCGTAATAACAAATAATAATAAACTAAGATAATGTCTAATCTTAAATTAGACTAGACTGAGTTCTAATTAGACTGCTGCTAAATATACACACTAGTCCATATCAATAAATATACACACCTTCTAGATAAAATAAACCAGATTAAGTATCATAACAAAATAATTTTTCTTGATGAATCTGCGTTTAAAAGTGCATCGTAGTTGCATTCTGAGAACGCCCCTTTAACCCAAGGAAGCACATAATTTGTGACCGCTATCGACACGAAGATAAAACCGTTCGATTCGGCGCGACTTTAATTTCTTTCCTGACGATAAATGTTCTTTTGCGCACTTCCCATTCTTATCCTATATGTGAGAATGGGATGCAACATGCTATGTAGACAAAGAAGTTTAGTTATTGGATCGCTAAGAGCCAACTTAAATTGTATTGTGAAAAACGGTGAGCGAACGGCAGTGTATTTTTGGGAAATAAAAAGGCGCCTTTTGCCGTTTTATATGGTTGTACATGTGCCTTAAAGCCAATAATCCAGGATCAAAATGATTAGAGTCAGGCTTTTGATATCGTCTCTTGGACTGATATCAAAAGCACCTGTGTAACTTATTTTGTACACTCTGGCTGCAGCTGCAGAATATAATTACTTATTAACTAACATACATACCTTAAACATGGCGTTTGATTCTAAATAAGGTTGAACCCATGCTATGGAGATCAGATTGGTAATCGTATTAACATTATAAACGCGAAAGTTTGTGAGTATGTTTGTTGTTCTTTTACGCAAAAACATAATACTGTAAACAAATACTGAATGGATTTTGATGTAACTTTACAATAATATAGCTTATACATCAAAATAACGCATAGGCCACTATTTATAAAGATACTAGCTTCGTCTCGCGTCATTGCCCGTGGTTATTGTCTTACCGCAGTTAGCTCCGCGGGGTTCAGCTAGTAAACATATAATTATACATTAAAAATTACACCCAAACATAAAACAAATAATCGGGCTACTAAGATAAAATTGGTCCTGGGTGAGTTCGATTAGAGGGATATTTCCAAAATCTATTCCATGTTTCAGCATATCCCTATACCCCATTCTGGTGGGAGGATTTGTTAAAAGGGTGGCAACGGACTTGTTTCCTGAGTTGTACATATGAGCTATGTTAGGTGACCCATCTGTTCGCTTGGCCGTAGGTCATAAAAATATATAACTTATTGTTCTTACTCCATTAAAGATGATCAAATAACAGAACTCAACAAAAGAACAAAGGTCGTAAAAATAAATAAAAAACTCGATCCCAAGCCAATCTAATATGACTTGAAAGAAAGTAGTATCTGGTTTGTTTTGTATTTTGAAATTTAGGTCAAGGTCAAGAACCGTCATCAACCTTTCGACAGAAAGTGCCCTTTTACGGGTAACAGGATATCAAAACTTAATTAAGTGAAATACTTGAGTGAGTGAAATAGTCTCAAGTGACGATTACCTCGTTGGCTTCTAACGAATGGGGATTGGGTTAAGAGATTTTATTGATTTCATTCCTCGTAATAAGCATTATATCTTCAGACATCTTACACACGTACTATGGTAATAATACTGCTGATAAACAACGCAAATGATGACCAAGAGCAGTGTAACTCGGTGAAATTATCCGTGAAAACTTAGATATCATACAGTTATTATAAATTCCAATGTAATTGTATTTCAATTTAGACACGTAATATCCGTTCAACATTTATATTCTTGTATTCGTAAAACAACACAGTCTATAACAAACCAATGTAAAAGTAACGAAACCGAACACCAATTTTAAAATGTATTATCATCCAGTTTTAATCGAGTACTTAACTCCAATACACACAATATATCCTAAAACATAGAGTGTGCATAGCACAGTGTGCATTTGTTATAACGAAGTGAGCATTAACAAAGAGGTGGCCACTTGGGGCGGACTGATTAAATCTGAAGTGACGCGGAGGAATGACCGGACCGTGTTTGGAGAAGCCCAGGATTTGCTCTGACTGACCATCACACCGACGCCAAACCACCCATGTCAGAAATGCTCTATCTTTTTATGCGCTTATTGAGATAATAATGCCTCCAATCTAACATCTCTTTAAAATCTTACTCCATTCTACCGTATCCATTTGCCAACAAACCTTGGAATCACTAGCGACGAACGACGAAAATTTGAATATGATGTTTTCTATTGAAAATCTAGATCCAGAATTGAGATTATATTTACAAATGACGAAAAAAATGTGATTGATAATTATAACTTATTTATTTCAACCAATACCTGCTAAGACTGTCACCTATCTGAAAACGTTATTAGCAAAGTTGTGGACAATAAAGCTAACTATAAAACTCGTCGGTGTAAGAGTCACCCGGGTGATATTTAATCTGTCCAGCGGGTACCTGGCAAAGTTTAATCTAGACTACCTGTGGTCGCAGAGATATGGTGGCTACCGACACCGACCCTGGTCCACACACATCTAACACGCTGCCTTTAATGCTAACGGTTAGAACATTGCGTGAGGAATGCTAAGAGAAGTTGATATTGTATTTTATAGTTTAATTAATTGTAAATATTTTATAATATGCTTCTGCTTTGAAATTATATCTAGTTACAAGTTATGCGACTCTGGATCGTCATTAACCCGTCTTCTAGGCAGTGTGGTTTCAAAAACTTTTTTCTACGGAGAGGCCTATGTCCAGCAGTGGACTATTAAAGGCTGTTAATGACCTGTTTGAGCTACTGGTTTAAATTTCTAGTCCATCCATGTAAGCAATTTTCTTTTCCCACAATTATTACTAATTTGAATAAAAAGGGAAGACTTTTTATTTAACCTTGAAAAGAAAGTTAAATTAGAAGTTTTTCCCTTCTAATACTCCCAATTTTCCGAGGTTGTAAGTGGCAATAAAATTATAGCTGGTAAAATGTGTACGATTCATATGCCTCTAACCTGGCTATTTTTCAGAAGTTTAGATAACATACGGCCATGAAAAGTGAAATTAAAATTATAAGTAGTAAAATACAGGAAAAAAAAATCGACGGGTTGCACTCCGGGAGTACCGGCAGAAGTGAAAACTTGAATATTAACGTTGTGCATTTTTGATATTTTGGAATGGTTAGAGAATAATTTTGTACGAATTGCTTTCATTATCAGTATAAAAGTACTATTATGTATGTGGTGGAATACAATATTCATTTATTGCGCTATCGTACACAAACATGACAATTTAAATGACATACACACACGAACATTCGCGCAAGCGCCCTGCGCCGCCTGTCCTCTCTCCATCCCTTACGAATTTTCGATCAGGTCACGTGACCTGACGCGTGTTTATACATTTTTACCCATTCCAAAAAAGTACACAGCGCCGCTAAAGAAGTTTTCACTTTAAAAACTATATACATACAGACTCTAGCATATTTGATAGAAGTTATTAAAACTAATATCGTGGAGAACACCCTAATAGTTCCAGTTAATAATGCCTTTAACACATTTCTCGCTATCGGCTCTGCAACAAAAATTTTGTGTACATAATTGAAAGTGAAGGCAAGATGGATTTTCAGTATAATCTAATACTCAAGCACTTAACGAGATACATCCTCATTCGTAGGTGTCCAACGATCTCACTAAGATCATCTCCTGAAAACCACATTCAGTAGTGCACTACACAAACGAGGTCGCAATCTTACTATCATAAATCTGTACACCTAAGACTAGGTGTTAGTTTAAATTGTCTTATTTAAGACACTACATCACAAACTTAAACACAATCAGACAGTTAACTGAAAACCCACCTAACTGTAACTAGTTTAAAGTTGAAATTTGTTTGTTTATTGTTATTACAGAGTAAGGTGAAGTGTTTTAATGGATTCCAAATACATTAGTCGCTGTTTCAATCTTGACATACAAATGAAGGAATTATTTTATTTTTATACTTTGCACTTCTCTATGAAAATATAAGTTTGAGACTGTATCATCTTAATGTTTTTGAAGTGATATTTGTGTATTGTAACTATCAATTTAGATAAATGGTAAAACTTTAATATTATTTAATTACTTTTCCTGGCTAAGTGATTCATCAACGCAGAGTTTTAAATGTTTGAACTATACCTTGATCTGATACCTTGTATGTTGTGGTTTCCTACTAAAATGTGTTTTTGAAAAATTTTACTTATGAAGGTAAAATTAGGAATAAATTGTTAGTTGGAAGTGTGTTGAAGTTTTTATAACTTAGAACAAGATATTAGTTATAATCACGCAAGCGAACCCGTGGACAATAGTTATAAGTTATTTATTTATTTATTTAATACATCATGCACTTTAGGTGCATTGGCGGACTTAATGCCTAAGGCATTCTCTACCAGTCAACCATCGGGTGATGCAGAGAAGACAAGAAGTGGGTGCATTTTGTAAACAAGAATGTATTAAAATAAACATATCTGGCAACATATCAAATACAAATAATATATAAAAGCTACTCATAAATACAAGAACTAATACATACTATACATATAACTAAATACATATCAACTAACATAGATACGAGTACATACATACATACGCAGATAGGTGTACCTACTAGGAATAATAGATGACACTTATGTAGACGTTGATTCTGCAAGTTGTTTAATAAGAAACTGCTTTACTTTTATCTTAAATGAAAAGACATTGGTGACCATCCTGATTTCGAGAGGGAGCTCATTCCAAATTAGAACGGACTGAACAACAAAAGATGAGCCAACAAACTCAGACGTATGGGAGGGACAAAGAAGAAGGAGGTTATTAGTGGACCGAAGGTTTTTGTTGTGGTTGCTGCATAGAAGTTGGAAGCAGGCAGTTAGATATTTAGGTGAAGAAGGGTTATTTAAAATTGAGTACAAGAAAGTGAGAGCTCGTTGTTCTCGTCGTAAGCGAATAGGTAGCCAGTTGAGTTGCGTACGGAAAAGGGAAACATGATCATATTTACGGAGATTAAAAACGAATCGAATGCAGTTATTAAGAAGACGGTCTAGTTTATCGAGAAGATCTGCATTCAGGTCAAAACAGCACACGTCACCATAGTCGATTATGGGAAAGATGAGGGTTTGCACAAGCATAGTCTTGATTTTTGGAGTTATAACTTCGTTACCGTCTTCTTATGACAATGGTTTGATAATTTTAAAATTTATACAGTTTAAACAATTGTACGAGTAACTGCCTTTACAAACTTGGTTATAGAGACGATCATTTGTGGTCTTAAGCAATTTAAAAGGTGTTTTTAGCAAGAGGTCCATTGAATAATATTGTCAGTATGTTTAGTCAGAATCGTCTTTCAAATTGACTAACAATCTACATGGAGATATCCAGGATTGCAAAATGTTGTTGTGCAGGTGATGCAATTATTCAGCAGGAGAGAATATACAGACGACAGGGTTGGTCTAGTGGTTTAAGCGGTTATTTCACTGTCTACTACACCAAGTGTGGTTCAAATCCCACATGGGACAACAGTTTGTGTGATTCGCAAATTGTTGTTCTGAGTCTGGGTGTTCGTTGTATCCGTTTCATATAACGGGTGTTTTTTTAAGCTAGATAGAACTTTAAATTGTAAAAAGTAACACAAAAAATTAAATTTTGATGAAACTTTTTTTTTTATTTGTTTCAGTATACTCTGACAAATCATCATGAATAGACTCACGCTTGAACAACGCTACGAAATTATCCAAATTTACTTTGAAAATCAGCTCATTTTTGAAGAAATAAGGTCCGATGATGCCACCAGCGTGAAAACCGCACCATACGGTGCATTTTTCTGGATTGGCATTAAAAAGATGAAGACGCTTTTAAAAGAAGCATGCGAAAAAGTCACAAGAGATGACTGGATAAAGGTGATTGAAAAAACTAAAAAAAATGTATTTGATAACTTTGACCGCGATATTCGTATAGACACTATGATTGACAATAACATAATAATACATGTTGGTGAAGATGACAGCGAGTCCTCAAGCGAATCGGAGTCGGATTAAATTTTGATTTGACATTATTAAAATCTTAAAACTATGTATTTCATAATATACATTTTCCAATAAATGCAGTATTTTTATTTTCTTTCCCTTGGTTTCATTCAGAAATTACGATTAAATTTAATTCATTCATCAATAATTTTGTTAATATTGTGTTTGAAATCTAATAAAATATATATAAATTAAATAATTATGCATAATGAATTCTATAAATACTGTTAGCAAATATTATAAATGTTATTCGTGGTACATCACTACTCATGACGAATTTACAAGTGTCAGAAACGCATTCTCTGAGTGGCCGGACTATAATACTAAATGCACTGAAATGATTTGAATTACCGGAGCCTAGATTGATTTCGATTTAACTCAAAGGTTTTAATTGAAATCAATCCAAGTACCAGCTCCGATGGGTATTGCATTCATGAGAAGAGCTGGTGAGAAACTCATGTGCACCATCTTTTCAAATAATTCATACAAAGTTTGTTTGTTTTTGACAACAGTACTTCTATGTGCAAGTTAAGGCAACCAAAACACAAAGAAGCCCCAGAATACGGCTTCAATTTGCAGATAAACATGACCAATATCATAGAACATCATCCGCTATAGGTGTGGTACAAACAAATAACGTTAATCATTCTGCTAATAACACTTAAGTTTAGTATCGTGCTCGTAAAAAGCTATGTGAATGTCTCCGTCACTCACTCGGAAACTTAGCTTACAATTTGTAACAATTTTGTAACATTTTTCATCTTTCTAATGGTTGTTATTCGATTACGAGCATTGTCGGGACTACAAACATAGTCGTTTATCGTTGTCGGTATACTATATTATGAATTGTTATTTCATTTTCCAGAATGGATTAAAATATTAAGTCAGAAGCGAGTTGCCGTTTTTTAGTGCCCTGCTCCTATTAAATCGCCCTTTGAGTTTTTATTTTGAATAAGTGAGTGAGGTTACTGGAGTCCCTGTGTCCTCCTAATTCCGAGCTAAAGGACTTATGGCTCTTCATCATCATCTCAGCCAAACGACGTCCATAGGTGGACATAGGCCACCCACAAGGTTCTCCACAAAAACTGGTCCTGTGCTGTCCGCATCCCACTTGAGGGAGACCTACCGACGCTGTATTTTCAGTATACGGTTGTCACTCAATTTCTTCATTCGTTTGCCGATATCATGAAATAGAGAACTTGATTTTTTTTGCTTCCAATTCAAGAAATAAACATAATTTATCATGATTTCGATGAAAATCGTATATAGTAATTATACATTAAACACTGCGTTGACTTACTGAGTAGAATGTTTGTTGCAGAAATGCTTGTAAAATGTAAACTAAAGCAATTTATTACCAGCTCGGACAGTAGATCTGGTTGCGTTGATTGCGAAACACCAATTTATTTATTGTCGTTGTTCCTAATCCCTGAATATATTGCCGGGGACGATTTTAGACCTTCCTGACTTAAGATGAAGGAAAGAATCAGTCTACTTTATATAGGAAACTGTAACTTTTACCTTTTGATACACAGTTTGATAGTTCTCAATCACTTCCAACATACCCATACAATTCCAATAAGTTAGATGTATTTTTATATAGATAGTCACTGTTGATTATTATATATACATTTGACTGCCTCGGTGGCGCGAGTGGTAGCGTAAGCGACTGCTATGCTTGAGGTCTCGGGTTCGATTCCCGGGTCGTCCGACCCGGGAATCGAACCCGAGACCCGAGACCCGAGACCCGAGACCCAAGACCCGAGACCCGAGACCCGAGACCCGAGACCCGAGACCCGAGACCCGAGACCCGAGACCCGAGAACCGAGAACCGAGAGAAATGTTTGTATGATCTGCAAATATTTGTTTCGAAGTTCGGGTGTTTTCTATGTATAATATGTATGTATTTACAAAAAAAAGGTATATAATTATTTCTATCAGTTGTTTAGTATCCATAATAGTCCACGGGTCCACGTACAAGGGATTTCAGTGATTAATAACAGGCTGAAAGTTTATACACAGCTTCGTTTTGACAAGACCCCCAACTTTTATTATTGGACCAAATTCTGATAGTGGCAGGAAAAAGCGGGATAGGGAGCGAAACACGTCGATTTGATGAGTGTCCAAAAAAAATATTAACATAATCTTGACAACTTTCGAGTGTAGGTCTCAAAAAAATTACCATCGAATTTGTATGCTGATGAATTTTTTATGTAAAATATATATTTTGCAAGCGCCAAAACAAAAATCAGTTTGTTATTAATGAAAATGATTAAAACTTTTCAAGTCACCATTCTGTCATGTTAGAGCTGGGGGTCACTCGGGAAGGTACCATTCACTTTGTATGCCACAAGTTTTTCTCAGTTTTCCATCGTATTTTCTCGAAGTATTGATTTTTAGAAACTGTTATTTATTAATTTGGGACACTCATCAAATCGACGTGTTTCGCTCCCTATCCCGCTTTTTCCTGCCACTATCAGAATTTGGTCTAATAATAAAAGTTGGGGGTCATCATAAAAGTCAAAACGAAGCTGTGTATAAACTTTCAGCCTGTTATTAATCACTGAAATCCCTTGTACGTGGGCCCGTGGACTATAACACAAGCTCTGCTTAGCGTGGGACTAGACGACGTTGTGTTTTATTAAACTGTCCGAAATTGTCCGAAATATTGTCCGAAAAAATATTACTGCCGTAATCGGCTAGGAGACTATCATATCAGTGTTGAGTTTAGGTATGAAAATGCGGATTAAAAATATACTCCCAAATGCATTTAAAAGGCCTTTGTAAGTCATTCGAAGATAAAAGGCTGTATGTATATAGAAGAATAGAGTTCTATTAATATACAGGAATTAGTATTATCGCTTTCCTATAACATGTTTTTTTGATTTTTTTAAATTTAAAATTTTATGTAAAATGGAAGTAAAAACTAAAACCCAACTAGGACAAAAAACGACGTTGAAATAGTAATAGTCACGCGTTATAAAAGTGATATTAAGGCTTTTATATACATTATATCTCCTCTCTCTATATATACTTTTCATTGAAATCGATGCAGCGGTATAACCGTGAACAGACATTACAATTGCAGCACATGTCGCGTTACAGACAAGATACAATTACCTTCGATTTTAAAATATAACTAAGTATTTCTGTGATAGTTCTATAACTTGGAAAGTGATTGAATAATAAATAGTCCCAGCAATTAAGTTAAACGTCCTCACGTGGTCGGCCGAGTTTGCATTTTACAATAAAATAAATATTTCGAATGAAGCGAAGCTCATTTTAGTGTTCAGAGCGAAAATGTTTCAATTTGAAGGCTTTTCACTCCATTAAATGCACCCAAACTTTTCTTCCACAGAATGGGGAGCTGTTTATACAGTTTGTTAAGTAAACTCGTCGTTGAACTGCATTTTGCTTTGTTTGAATTTATTATATTTTAGGCTGTGTAAACGTTTTTATTTGTTTGTGTTATAATTGTGGTTGGATGAAATATTTCTGCTCATTGTTGAGAGAATTCGTTTTGGCATCTTACTATTTATTTTTGTAGATTAAGCTATATTTGTAACTAGTATTTTTTTTTGTTTGGACACGTAAGTTCCAAGTGTTAAAAACGTCTACATTCCGATGACTAACACTGTTCAGTATCAACTAATTAATAAACTCCAATATGTTTTCTCTACTTTTTATTATCATTGAATTATATATTATGGATCTCATTACATTGAGGGGATTGGCATGAGTTGATTACTTATAAGTATTTTAAATTATCATAGGAATCTATTTTAGGAACATTGAAATCGGCAAAAAAAAAGTTATGCTAGTTGGAAAGTCGACAACCTCAATCACTCGGCAAAGAGGCGATGGTATCATTCTTGTCAACATGGGTCATGTCCCTCACTTTGATTTATTTTTTACTTCCCTGTGTTTTACAATAAACGCCTTAACATAAATGCCGCTTTTAAATACAATTTTCATACTTTGTTTGAAGTATTACCCCAGAGAATTGAACTGTAACGTCGAATGTGAGTTCGTTGGGTGCAATGAGCTCTTTAATTTAGCAGTATTAGACGCAAGAGAAATCTGTGCTAATGAGACGACACGGTAATTAGTCATTTATTCAGTCAGTGAGTTACTTTGAGTCGGTGGATGAGGGTTGGTACACTTTGGCTCGTTTAACTTACAACTCTCTCCGTACATGTGATTGTGGGGTTTGAAATAACAAACGGCGAACAAAAAGGGTACCTCCAGGTTTATTTGTGTTACTCGTATATAGGTAAATTACCCAGTTCGGAGATTAAATTAACATACTGATTAACGTAACGTAAATCATGTTTATTTGACTTTGGTTACAAGGAAACTGGTAAGGATTTGATTGTATTTCGATAAGTGGTATGTTATTTCTTTTTAACCGACTTCAAAAAAGGATGACGTTACCAATTCGACTGTTTTTTTATGTTTGTTTTCTCATAACTTTCGACTGGGTGAACCGATTTTGATGATTATTTTTTTATTTGAAAGCTAGTAGTGTTGTCCCATTTAATTTGGTCCAGTTCTTGAAGTGAGTTGTTTTTTTGTTAAAATTTGAGATTATTTACTCGACAATCTATTTATGTTTGTATGTTCTAATATGTGCCTAAATTACTAAACCGATTTTATTTAATGGAGTATCAATAGGTTTGCAATAGTGGCCCAGGTGACATAGGCTTTTTAAACAATTTTTTTTTCGCCGAGAGGTTTTAAACATTTTCTTGTCCAGTTGACTGTAAACAGAAAAAAGTTATTAAAATTGCAAAGCAAAAGAAATATCTTTCTAACAGTTGCCTTAGGTCAACCATTCTTGCCATGAAAATTTCATTGCGAACAACTGCTCTGAGCACTACACGTAATATATTAAAAAACTGTCAGTACTTACAATACTCTGTCAAACAGTATATTTTAATAAATTTCTATCATAAATTTTAGTTCTAGCTCATGCAGTAAATATATCAAGTATGTTCAAGAAGGTACTCGTATATTCATAGTTATATAAAAGCCATTAAAAGTTCACATGTTGCCGATCAAGAGGCGATGCAGTCAGCGGCGGACCTTTCAACCAAAGCTTAAAGTGCACGCAACAAGGAATTCTCCAAATAG
The DNA here is from genome assembly GCA_916048165.1 of Spilarctia lutea. Taxonomy (NCBI): domain Eukaryota; kingdom Metazoa; phylum Arthropoda; class Insecta; order Lepidoptera; family Erebidae; genus Spilarctia; species Spilarctia lutea. The sequence goes on from OU696487.1 coordinate 18,328,075, forward strand.
GGTTTCCCCGCAATCAAAGTTGAATATTTTGTAAGAATTATTTCTTCACATACGCGTTTATTTTATTTGCTGTCGATTTGTTCATCCAAAGGTGCCCTAGAATAGAGATCTTCTTGTAATATTCTATTATAACAATGTAATTGATGTACAATAAAGTATTCTATTCTATTCTAAAATTAATTTCAACAATTTTCAACAGTCATTCTCGTTTTCTTTAGTTTATACACTCATCAGTTAGTTATGGTACAACACCTTATATTTATTTATACAATTAAAATCTGCTCTGTGAGATCCTTATTAACTTATTTTACAATAAATAATCATTTTATTCATTGAAACATTGATGATCCCTAACTAGATTGATGAGAACGTTATTTAAAAATATTGCCAAACTTATTTAGATTTGATCAGGCACCGACCCGAAAGATCTTATCAGCTCTACATCACTCACACCACTCAAAAGCAGGCAACTGGCTGGCTGGTGGTGGTGGTCATTGTCACTAACAAAGAAAATAAATAAGTACATAACAATTGTAATACTAATAAAAATTAAATGAATCTCTACACGTACCGAAACTCATTCCGGACAGCCCTGTTACACAGCGCACGCTTTTAAGGACAATTTCGATGTCTTGGAATAGAACAATTTTTCGTAATGGTGCTTGTCTATCGACTACAGACGCTGAACCGTTTTCCACTCATACTTATTCATTTTTATGACTCTTTGAATAATTTACACGCATTGAAAACTATTGTCAATATTTTATTTAAAAATAGCGATAAAGCATATCTGCGAATGTATTCAGTGGGAATAAACTATTCACCGTATTGTGGAGGAACGCGTGTCATGTCAAGGGAGGATCTTCCAACTAGACGAGGTCAGACATTTAGTTATAAAGGTGTATTAATTATTATTTACAATTAACTTCTTAAGTTTATAAATAAAGTGCGTTAAATGTTATTTGCCCGAACTAGATTGAATTTGTGTTTTTGGCTAAGAAAATGCTTACAAAACAATTTCATTCACTTAAATTTGCATAATTAGTGAATAAAGTAACAATATCATTTAATAACATACATAGAAATTTTGTAGTACTAGAAATAAGTGGGTCGAAAATAATGCACTAAGACAGCTCAGCAAAAGAATTTTGATTTACGTATTTCAAGTATCTGCTCAGTTTGCTCATACGACAAAATTTGTAACCAATTGTGTATTGTGTGGTTTATAACTTTATAAATACCTTTTCTCTATTTAACCTATTATATAAAAATGGACACAGAAAATAAAAAAAAAATAGAATAAATAAATTTTGATCCTGATTGTGAGGGGCAAATTATATCTTTTCGTCTTTTGTTAGTAATTTCAGCTAGATAGGGAAGCAATGTGTGTCGTTTATTGTGTGATATATGAAGATTTGGCGGACAGTCATTACTTTGCACGATTTGTATAACATAGTTGTGGGGTATAGAAATGGCTACTTTTAAGTTTGCTCTTTGGGCTCGTTCTGGAGGCAGCAAAGTTTTTAGTGCTCCATGAAGTTATGCAGTATTGAAAGATTGGTTGACATAAAGGCCATTAAACTTGAGTGATCAATTTAGAATCTGATATAACTCGCAATTTTTTAAATACACACATTAATTTACGAACTCTTTTTACTAAAAATTCTGTGTTTTCTAAAGGAAGGGAAGGAAAATTCCTTGCAGGAATACATCTGGTTGACCACGAACGATCAGGAGAAGGATAGATGGCATCAGGGCCTGGTCTGAACTAAAATATGACCAAAGAAAAGAGGCCGCTCCTGATCGCTGTGGATGCCGTCTGAAGACCTCAAGTCTTCATTTTGAAGATGGCACCCCATGATGACGATGATAAGACTACTAAAAGAATATCATCGTGAAATAAATTTGTAAGATCATTGTTCGCATCATGGTTCTAATCTTAATTTCGAAGTAAGATATTATGACAAAATCGATATCATACTCGTATTACTCAAGTTACCTAAGTACATTAAGTAAGATTATATCAACTTATACATACTTAAATTAGTTTACTTTGGTCAGATTAAGTACGATTTGGAGTGAAGTTTTCGAAACTCTTTTAAATGTATTTGTAATTCATTTTAGGTTAAGGAAACAATGGTTGTTGACCTTTGTTCTCAATAAGTATGACACTAAGTAAAGCGTAGGACAATCATTACAACTAACCAAGTGTAGTTTCATCGCCCTTTAAATTCTACATGATCGTAAAAGATACACTGGTCAGGATTTTGTGGAGAGAGATGTAACTCCAATGCTTAAGCTATCTTGTATGTGCTGGTATATTATAGAATGAAAGAAGAAGGGATTACAAATGAAGGGAAAATAAAGAAACAAACACAAACCACAATAATTATGTCAGGATAATTTGATATGATACGTATTTATGCATAAGGTTGAAGAACACTAAGAACTTAGAGTTCCAAACGACCTGCTGTTCAACTGACGAGGCTCTGGCAAACTGAGTCGCTACCTACTAAGTGAGACCATAACACTGGCGAAAAGTTAATATGCCTGTGCCTCCCCCTTCGAGAAAACTGGTGTGATTTCATGTATGTTTCGATCTGACAGGGCTGTTAGTTTGGTTATTTCTGTTACTTTTAGTGACTGGTTAAGTAATAAATTAAATTTAGGATGCAATATCTCAACACCTCCCCCATTTTCCTCCCTATCCCCCAAAGCCGGCAATGAACTTGTGACGCCTCTGGTGTTGCAGATGTCCATCGGTGTATGCCCCTATACCATAAAAAATATTGTGATAAAAGTAGAAGCATCTATTTGATCCCAAATCCATAACATCATCATCAATCAATCACAGCCTTTGATAGTCCGTTGCGGGACATAAACTTCTCCTTAGCAAGAAGGTTTTAGTCTTCTGTAACACGCTGACCAAACAGTTTGGTATAAGGTATGAAGTAAGATTCCTTCTCTTTTGCAATGATGTTTTTTGTGTAGTTTACTTCTTTAGTCGCCTCTTACAACACCAACGGGATGAATAGAGGTGGTGACACTCCGTATTCTTAATCTGTCACCACACGTCTTTAAAGCCACAGACTATGCAGAACTTAGGAATCAAACCCCCAATCTATCGACTGCGTAGAGACTACTGAAGCTATTGGAACTAGCTGTTCATTATTTCAAATATTTTAGTTTTAATACAGCTATTAAATGTCAAACAGCTGAAAAAGCCGCCATTACAAAAGCAGAATGGAATTCGAAAAACTTAGTGTCTCTACATTTGTTCGAGATAAGGCTATCACGACCTAAAAGATTTAGCAAAAAGAACTTGTTCCCACCGAGCGTGGCAGTGACACAGCGCCAAGATAATGAGCTCACTGGGACTTAATTAAAATTGTCTTCGCTGAAATTTCTTTTAAAATTCATTCGCGAGATGAAAATATGATAATTTTAACACAATTTCGTTTTGCGTGTGAGTTTAAATGTTGGGATAGATTTAATTAAAAAAACTACCTACGTCTCAGGTGGATTACGTAACTGATTTTTTTCGCAGTGAAAGTTTTTAGCGTTCGTTGTGCCTTTCATTAGGCATAGTTATGAGTAAACCATAAAATTTCAAAATCTAAATGATTTTTAAACATCTTTGTTAGTTTATTGTTAGAAAAAGCAGGTAATGCAGAATTTATTTCAAAAAGCTTGAAGAGATGAAGTCGTCACGAGAGTGAACGTCTTCTGGTCAAGTTTTGACCACAATTCTTTATATTTTAATTGTTTTGTTATATTTAGTTGACCTGATTAAATTTAACAGTCGTTATGTAGGTATTTCTTCATTTATATGCAGATTTTATTCTATATTTTATTACTACTAATTAAGAAACTTTATTTTCATTAAATAAATTTAGTTTCTTGAGTTGTTTAAGTAAAAATCTTATAACTCGATATTATTTTTCAGACGTTTTAATATTTTTAAGAAAATCCTTAAAAAGTTTGTTTCTAATAGAATCTACATAACAATTTCGACATATTTGACTTTAAATTTATTTCACGGCAGCCAAATATAATTAAAGTAAAATGTGAAATTCATTATTTCAGTACAATTAACGTGTTACATACACAAGAACAAAAAAGAAATAACTTTGAGGAAACAAACAAATGTTTTCTTCAGAACCATTTGCATTTAGAAGTACATTTTTTTAATTTATTTAATTAAAAATTCTTCAAGTCTTTGTTCCTTTTCCTCAATTTTCAAGAAAATTGGTCATAATGGGACCAGTTCTCTTGAAGGTTTATGTTGTAAATAAGATGAGAACATGATTTTAAAAACGGATATTAGGAATTATGATATAATAGATATTATTACAATGACCGTAGTTCGTGTAATAATTTATGGAAGAAGTAAGAATATAATGTTTTTGGATTGCCTTTAATGTTCTTCGCTTTGATGTTACCAAAATCTGAATTCAGCAAATGTATACATATAGGCCTTAGGCTGCTAAGCAGTACAATAAAACAACCTTAATAGTAATGAAAATGTTTAGATAATTAATTCACCTCATGTTGAATTTCTAAGTTCATATTCAGTCATCTAAGAATTTGATTAATCGGTTTCGAAATGTTTTCTTAACATAAATTTATCTTATGTTAAGGGCCTTTATCGAAATGCATAAAATTGTAGTACTTTTTGTATTTAGATATATATATATCAGTAGTCTGGTTAGATGCTATTTGCGGCGGTGTGGTGTCTGTAATCGGACCGACTGAAACCACACGGTGTGCCACTCTGCGCCTGAGAAGGGAGGAATCCGGGAACTGCTGTTATTAACATATCCGGACCCCTTTCAGCGCCAGCTCGCACTGACGCGGGCACCGTCTACCAGAAAACTCTCTATTTAGGTGAAGTACGGCACACGTAAAACGTCGTCTTCTCGCGCCTGGCCACTAAAGCCGATGGAGGGGAAATCCCGTCCCGACCATTTTCGGCCACACTCAGGATCATCAATTACCACATTTACAATCCAAAAATAGAATGTTTTCTGGATTCGAACTTCATAGTAAATCAGTGTGACGCTATGAGCACGGTGACATTAATTAAATGTAAATAAAATCAATATTCCACTTGACATTTTATTTCTTTGAAGGGAGACAAAACAAGTTAATTGGATGAAACTGTTTAGGTGAAGTGGCTGGTATTGTTTTACATTTCAGAATTGAATTATGAGCAAATGTATCTATGTGTTGGTTTAAAACAGCACTTTATTTTTCTAGCCTTCATAAATCAAAAGTTTATTTTGGGGTCGTCTACTAGCTAAGTGACAGACTAGCATCGGACCTTCGCAACACTGAGGGTGAACTGAATTCGAAGGCTGAACTAGCTGTCAGTGTATTTCAGGCATGGATGGCATAGTGGCTTAAGTGGTAACCTTGCCGTTTGCCACTGGCACAACACTTTGTATGATTCACTTTGTGTTCTTCGTCTAGTCCATGTATGTGTCTAACGACTGACGACGGTAATGTTCATTTATATGTCAATCTGTATATGCATATATTTGTGTTTATATTTCAGTAGATACATAAATCTTTTATTTACTTTTTATTTCAGTATATATGTGTCATGTGATTATTAATATGTGTGTGTATAAAATTAAATAACTGTGTACATTTAAACCAGGATGACCACTAGCCGATCCACTTTTAAGCTTAATGTACGAAAGTTTTACGAGTACAGAGCTTTGTTGACGGAGTCATCAGAATAATACTTTTAGTGCCTTTTCGAATATGTATATACTCGTATATGTATATGTGTGTATTTAGGTATACATATGTATGTATATGTGTGTACGTGTGTATATGTATATTTAATTTATATATATTTAATTATGTATAAATTGTATATGTTTATATATCTGTGGAATCCTTAGTATTGTAATATATTTTAATTTAATCTATCGTATTACTTCTTGTTAAAATACGCCAACCACAAGCAGTTTCGCAACACCCAAACGTTTGACTGGAAGAAAATGCCTGTGACATTAAGTCCGCCTTGTGCAATATGTTTACAGGAAGTTTGTATAAAAAAATACATTTTAAGCGAGTACATAACCTTATAAGATTTCTACAACACCCGAGTGTTAACTGAAAGAGAATGCCCTAGGCATTAAATCCGCCGATGTACAAACTTAGTGTATAAAGTTATAAATGAATATATACCTACCAATGCCTCAAAACAACGTCTATGTATTCGCTTGTACCAATATGTGTAGTATGTAATGGTCAAAGGTGCTCAATCGTCTTTATGGTATCCGGTGTTCAGGATGTATAAATATTCATGCCCAAGTTTATGGCTGTCAGTGTAGTGTCAGATTAAATGAAGTTATTCCTCATACGCTGCTAGTCGTTCGACAGTACCTTACTAGTTTTATTTTATCCTATTTTCAGCATAAAACTCACACAAATTTTTTCTTCTGCCATAAAACAAAAAAAAAATAATGAGATTTTGTTTGATTATAAAATTTATATGTACAACATTTTAATAATCAGTCATAAAATTAATATAAATGTTTTTAGTGATTTATGTGTGTGTGTGTGTGTGTGTGTGTGTGTGTATGTGTGTGTATGTGCATGAAGTGTATGCATTTTTTTATTATCTATTTATCAATAGTTGCCAACTTTTGACGAGGTACTTAACTAAGATGTTATGAATAACTGATAAGTTAGTTAATAGTTTTTCCACGGTAAATTAAGCTGTATATGTAACTTTCAAGAGACTAATGTAAATAAATAATGTTTTTGTATTTTTTTTTATATATTAGACTCAATTAAAAAAGAACGAGGTATCAATAAATAATAAAGCCTATTATTCATATATTTATAGCCCTAGATAAAAAAATAATAATTAGAATTTTCTATAATTTTAGCAATTAAAAATCTGTAAAATACTATGTTCTTTATCAACTCTTATTACATTGTCAAGTTAATAAAAACCCTCCTTCTCCAATACAGTTAAAACTAGACCCGCTTGTCAATTAGTTCGCGAGTAAACTCAAAGAATAACACAAAGAGGTTTGTTGAAAAGTTTTTAAAAAAGAAATGGAAAAAGTTCTCTCATTATAAGAGGTTTAGGGTCGCGGGACGTTATGAAAGGGCCGAGTTGTTCGTAATCCGAGATGCTTTTGATTTACGAATGCACAAGACAGATGTTTGCGAACAGCCTATAAATATTCACTTCTTTTAAATTTTTATAGCCGGTACGCAGTTTGTTTTACAGGCAGATTAAAAGCGTTTAATTATGGTCTTATATAGAAAATGTTAGCAGTTTCTGTGATAAATATGAAATGATTGTAGAACTCCGCATTTTAATTGACTTTGATTTGTATTTCTACGGTTGTACAATTGTTGTATATTTGCACGGTCTGCCTAGTGGTTTAAGTGGTCACCTATTCAATTTCTACTGCGCCAAGTGTTCTGGGTTCAAATCCCACATGGGTCAACACTTTGTGTGTTCCATAAGTTGCTGTTCTTTGTGTCCCTTTCATGCATGTTTGTAAAGTCCCTCGAGACACAGGATGTACTCGTATATTCCTAATGAAAGTGGTGTCATTTAAAAAAAATGTGTCATTAACATGTATCTGACTGACTTTTTGATTTGTTTATTTTTGTTTTTCATTTACTTTTTTAATATTTAACTTAAATAAATTGATAAGAAAATAACGGCTGTATACTCGGCACCTGACTTCCTGCATACCAATTGTTTTTTTACAATAAATCCGTGCATAGGATATTGCCTTTAAGGAAAGGGCTAGTGTGCCCATTTGCTCCTTTACCATACAAACTACACTTCATCTCAATATAATTGTTACATTACTCGTATATCTCTCTTTCCTTCTCTACAACTACTTTTTAGTACAATTGTCATAAAAGAACATCCAAAATATTTAAAAATCATTAAATATAATCCAATAACTTTCAACACGTATCAAATTCTCGAGTATGGCTCAGCGAAGATACAACAGGCTACATTAATCTCAAACAATACCACAAGTGGCACTTCACAGTGCAGTAAGAAAGAAACGCTGTCAAGAGCTTCTTAACCCAACGAAGGAAAAATAAGTTTAATTCGTTGATTAAAGCGTAGCATTTCCCGAGTGATGTACGGTCGTCGCGCTGCGCCTCTGGCGTCTCAACAGCTAAATGTTGCCTCTATATATCGTTAACACATGTACTGGGGTTAGTACATTACTGTTAGTTTAGATCCAGCTAGTGTTGCGTGTAGAATTAAAAGTAGAAAAAATTTGGGAATGCGTGCCTTAGAGAGTGATTTTAAACTATATAGTTTTCTCGTCTTTCTCTAACCCATATAGGAATTTATAAAGGAGTTTTATTAGAAACAAAATTTTATTTTAAATAGGTTAATATTTTTCAGAATCGATTTTTGAAATGAAAGACCTATCATCGCACAAATTCTTTGCTTACGGCCTACAGCACGAGTAAAATTTTCACATATATTTTGATATGAAAATATGAATAGGCAAAATGACTTATATATTTAGAAATTAAACAAGAAATATGTCAATTAGTCCAGTAATGTATCTTATTTGAATGAAATCTACATGAAGCACACATGTAGGTAACTTGTCTTAGAGTATTTCTCTACCATCTGTAGGTTGAGCCAAAGATACGTTTTGGGTTTTAAGTTTGCTATACATAAGCGCATAAAGGTAAATACAGTAATGTAACTACATTATCTAAAGGAAATCGTGAGGCAAGTGACGATAAGCTCTTGTAACTGCTAAGCGATTAGCTGTTTTTGCTCTCCTACGGCGAAGCCTAAAGGAAGGGTTTTAGTTATCTATGTATGTTATACGGTAGCGCCTAAACTACTGAAGCGATTTAAATTAGTGGGCGGTCAATTTATTTGTATTGACAGCTTGGGTGACAACAGCTGTATAAATTACGCTTCGGCATAAATAGGCCGGCTCGACCGGAGTGATACCACGGCTTCACAGAAACAGAAAACCGGTGTGAAACAGCGCCTGCGCTATGTTTAACCAAATGAGTGAGGATACTGGAGGCCCATACTCCAGCCCCTCCCCCAGCCCTCTCCCCATCCCCCAAAGGCCGGCAATTCACTTGTGACGCCTCTGGAGTTACGGGTGTATCAGAATGTTTCGCAGTGAAGCCTGGCAGGGTACAAAAAAATCCAGTATAAGTAAAGTAAAAGACGTATAAAATAAAAACAGTAAAATTCGATGTCACCATCTTATAATTTCACGATCTCAAATTCATCCTGTGTGTTTATAGTATTCCTCACTCACTTACTCAACAATGAGGCAGCAAAAACTCACAGGAGGGCGGAGTGCTAGCTGTGACGTATGTCAGTGATTAGCGCGCCGCTGTGCCGGTCACTGAGATATTGTGTGCTGAGCGCTTTTTGCGACCTCGCTGAGACTAACTTGTACTTTTACTGATGATTAATTTGAAAGTTTATTTAAGAGGTGAACTTGTCACACAGCCTGTCAGGTGGATAGAAATAAACGCTAATGTTTTCCTTCAAATTTGACAAACCGTTTCAAATACACACAGATTTGGCCTGATACTGCTTAATGCCCTCGAATACTTAGCTGGAGGTTTTATGTGAGTAGTGTGAATATATTCATCTTAGTCGTGAGAGTGACACCGGGTAACAAAATATTTATAAAAACCCGACTGCGTCAATATGACATCTTTATTAAATTCAATGAAAAACTGAAAAGATAGAAACAAGAGTTTAAATTGAATATTTAATTTTGGTTTTGATTAATCTTCGTTGACAGCGTTCAGAAACGCAGTCGGAGGCATAATGCGCCGTAGATATTGACGAAGTTGGTTTTTTAAAATGTTTTTGATTTCAATTTGTTGAACATAACATTGAGGTTCAAGAAAATTTATATCGTCACACATTATTTTAGTGAAATCAAAGTTCAGTATTAGCTGAGAAATTGTATAAATAATTGGTGATACATCTAAATGAAGGGAAGGAGATGAAATTTTGAACAAGTATTATCAATTCTGTCTCAAAGCGCTGCAGATTTATTTAACATTATTACGAAACTAGAATTAAGAGATATCCAGAAGTTGTTCAGATTGATGTAGATGAATCAACTGCAATGAAATTAGACTGCGGAAAATAGAGAGATATATATACTCCAAACTTCGTGTTTTAGAAACCGTTAACATAGAGCGTCGTTGAAATAAATCGATAACTATTATTATTTTATAATTAACTAGCTGACCCGACAAACGTTGCTTTGCCATGAAAAGGATTATATATTTTAGGGGTCACCCTTATCATTTAGGGGTATCGGCAAACGTTGTTTTTGAGAAAAAAATCATAATTGAAGGAAATTATTAAAAATAAAAATCGCGATGGAAAAACGAGGGTTGATCGTAGAGAGTTAAAAATTCAGGGTTGTTTGTATTTTCTAATGCTGTATCATAAAAAAATTATATTAATCTAAAATAAAAAATGTGGTGAACTATCCTTAACATTTAAGGGGATGAAAAATAGATGCTGTCCGATTCTCACACCTACCCAATATGCACACAAAATTTCATGAGAATCAATCAAGCCGTTTCGGAGGTGTTTAACCACAAACACCGCGACACGAGAATTTTATATATTAGACTAGCTGACCCACGCAACCTCGTTTGCGTCTTCAATTGCCCGTAGCGTGATAATTTTCCCCCGTTTTTGAAACGTTATTCGTTGGTGCTCTACTCCTATTAGTATTAGCGTGATGATATACCTATATGTGATATTTAGCCTTCCTCGATAAATGGACTATCCAACACTGAAGTAATTTTTCAAATCGGACCAGCGGTTCCTGAGATTAGCGCATTCAAACAAACAAACTCTTCAGCTGTATTATTAGTATAGATTATAATCCGTGATACCGCGTTAAAGATGAATCAAATTATAAAAAAAGTATAAGGAATAATTGACAAATATTATATAAATATAGTATGGTTACAAAACTATTCAGTTTCTAGAGGTTGATGCGGCAAGCGTAGATGTGAGATACTCGTACTATCCTGGATACTTTTATTTGTAGGTCGGAACAGTACAATTTGTTCGTGAACACCTGGTGAAATCAATTTTCTGGTGTGCGCACACAACCTCGCCGTGTACAGAAAACTGTAGGTTCTGCCACCGGAATTTTACAATTAAATCTTTTTGTTTTAATCTCGCCGAGAAATTATTTTGATGAAATATAATTTTTTATCATACACTACATTCATTTTAATGAAACGATATATATATATATATATTAACTAAAAATTTGTATGTGAATATTTTTTCTAATAGTAAATTTTTAAAAAACAATATTAGCAATTTTAGATAAGCTTTGTAGAATTTGGTAACTTTTTATAATCCATGCAATATTGTAAATTCGAAAGTATCTCTGTCTTCCTGTCTATTTGTTACGTTTTCAGGGCTAAATCGCTGTATCAATTTGGATAAAAGTTTCCATATAGATACTTTGATTTTTGAGGACATAGGTTACTTTTTAGCGCGAAAACCGACAAAGACGCGGGTGGAACCGCGAATGAAACTGGTAGGTTATTAAAAAGATGAGTAATTTTTATATACCTATTATTTTGAACTAATCACTTAATGTACGTACGTCTAATTTCAATATCAAATACACGCTGCATTAGTTATAAATAACTGAATATACTTTAGTGACTACAAAAAAGATTATGAAAAGATAAATTTTGTAAGGGTATCGTATTAAATTCTTGTAACTTTATAAAACCAGTCCACACTAGGTCAATGAAGTGCGCAAGACTATAATCCCTCCTACTCCGATATAGACCCTATTCAATCAAGGGATGTTTTATAAACTGCGCTAAAAGCCTGACATATTTATTATTCATACTAGCAAATTATTATGTATTTCACCTTGTAGCATATAGTCGTTTTACTAAATTAATATATGTTTACAATACCCTGTTTACAGTCCTCACAAAGGCGTGTTATTATCAGTCGATATTACTGGATAGGTTTTAAGTATATTATGCACTAGTACGGGTACGAAGTTATATATTGTTGCGATAATAACAATGCAATATAAGTAAGACGCTTGTATTTATAAGAAATCTGGTATTATCGACCAATAATAACCATCGCGTGTGGGAGAGCCTTTATACAGCATGCCGGTTGATGTTGATGATAGGCAAATAAACAAATATTTTACACTGGTCTTCTGGCCGTAATATTGCGTCCGAGCAAGGTTGAATTGAAGTTAGCCTCTTTCACAAGTCTTTAAGCGAGTATTAAGTACGTATATTATATGAACAGGATAGATCTTGAGGAAAAACCTTGACCTAAAAAGTAAGAAAATACTCAGAAATATAAAAAAAATATCTTGTTACTAGTACTAACGGTATTGGTATCGTATTCCCACCCACATCGAAGTCAACCCTACATCGACACGAAAATACAGTACAGTCGGAAAATAATTTCTTTTTGCGTCATTTCTTATTGACACCCTTTCATCTTACGGGGGTCTAACGTCGCCTTTGTTGTGGATATGGAGAATATTATAAAAGTGCGAAACTTGCATTATAGAAAGTTGATGGAGGTTTGTTGAATTGTAATGGTGTCATGATCACTGACTATGAGCGTCATAAAAGGTCGATGTTGTGCAAGGATCATTAAGATATGAGATTCCTTGGTGTTTCTATAAGAGGTTGTCTCTCTATTGGGAGATTGGGAGTTTGGGTACAGATTTTGCAATTTTGTATTTGTTTCGATTTTTTTTTGTAATTTAATGCACAATTAGTGGTTTTTACTTTACCTGGGCTTGTAGTAATTTTTATTTTTGTAATGTCCATGTTGTGATGACCCACAATTGAGGAAGCACAAGATATAAAGAGATTTTTTTGTTATAAAACTGACACGTAAAGTTTATTCCTTGTCGGAGGTTCGTAATAAATAAATAAATATATTGATTGGCTGAAAATACTCATTAGCAAACTATCATTTTTATACCACCGCCGCTGCGCCGCCTAAAAAAAAGTAATACAACACAGTAGTACACAGTATGAGTAGTGTTAAACTAAAATGTAAAGAGTGTGTTAAGCTTAAATAAAGATATTTTAATTACCAAAAACCATAGGAAAACGTGTTAATATTCGTTATAATCCAGTTTCTTCTTTTATCGACTGATCATTTACACAAAAAATAAAATAAGTGAAGACCTAAACATCATTATCATCAGTAATCCCCTGTTGGATGTTAATAATACGGCGTGTCACTAACCCTTTCCATTCTTTGGGTGTAGTAAGAGGCAATTTTTTGAAGTGAAAACTTCTTTAGCGGCGCTGTGTACTTTTTATATGTATTAACGGGCAAACGAGCAGACGTATCGCCTAATGGGAAGCGATTAACGCCGCCCATGGACACCCAACTACACCAGATGCGTCACAAGTGCGTTGTCGGCCTTTTAAGAAGGAGTACGCACTGAAAAAATACGCAAAACAAGCAAATGAACAAGAAAGAAACAAACTACGCATGAACAGCACTGCAAAGAGGAAAACTTCAAACAAACCTTAAACTCGTCAGACTGCCGTGCTGATAAAATAAAATGAAGATAAAATGTTTAATAGTTTCCGGGCCTCTCAGTTCCTTTGATTTTTTCATCACCTGATTAGTTATTTGCATAGTTAACTGAAGACAATATTCCAATTAAAACATATACGAGAAAAGAGCTGCGAGCTCACTAGGGTATGTCAACGTATTTTCCAAAATTTGCATATTCGATTATTCATAGTCTTTTGTTAGAGTGCCAACGACTACATGTAACACATATTGGCATTTTATTTCAAAAATAGATTGCATTAGATGGTTTTAGTTTGTTATAATTCCTACTATATAATATTATAAATGCGAAAATTTGTGAGATAAAATGTATTGTATTCTTTCAAGTAAAAACATTTGAACAGATTTAGATGTAATACATAGGATACTATTTACTGCGATAACCGATAAAACGCGGGTGGAGCCCCTGTGGCTCCATATGAGCTATTTTTTATAGATTTATTACTATTCGTGTTTTAAAAGTGCAAGAAAATGTAAACTGTTGAACAAGTTAGTATTCTTGGTATGTGTCCTAAAACTAAGATTTAACAAATAACATATTTTCTAGTGTTTTTTGAAACAAACAAAGTTCATGGGATTGATATCGTCTTTTATAAGGGCTAGGGCAAAAAAGAAACACGTGTGTTTATCGTATTATATCGTATTAGTTAAATAAATAAGTAATTATGCATTTTATTTAAATTTGTCTTCTAACAACATGTATTATTATTTGTGATGACACAAATAATAATACATTACAAATAGTTCATTGACGTTACTTATCGTAAACGATAGATAGAAAAGGTCTGGATTTATTGGTATTGACTTCCTAAAAGGTATTACTTGTAAGGCAGTATATAATACTCGATACGTTATGAAGATCGTATATCGGTTAGCTGAACACAATCGATCGCGTTACAACTACAGCTGGATTTATGAGCGTTCCTGAAACTCTTTAGTAATGGCTCATACTTACTGTACTTATGCGATGTTATATTATACTCGTAGGTTTTATTTCTTAGCTTTATTTTTCGAGTTTTTGTTTGTTTGGTGATGAATTGGTAAATACAAAGTGCCATCTATATATAGTAATATCTATTCATCTATCAATCCCCATGGGTATCATAAGAGCCGACTAAGGGAGCAAAGTATTCAGGATAACTTGACACAAGCCTATACCAATCCTTGTGGGTAGCTACTAGTGCAATATGTTATCAGTAGCTTAAACTTCCTTTTGTAGGCCGAAACAACCAACAGTGGACTATTCAATTTTATTAAGTATTTGTAAAATCAGACGAACTCAATAACTCTTTTGACCCGACCCGGGATCAAACTAAATCGGGAAGTTGTGGTCTCAACCCCTGTGCTCCGGAAAGCACGAAAAGTTGTCGGTCCTGCACTTGATCTCTCCCGATCGTGTCGTATACCGTCCCATTGGATTTAGAGAGAGAGGGAACAGAGAATGCACATGTGTTTGCGCACACACTTGTGCACTATAATATCTCCTGCGTTGTTGGCTGATCTCTGGCATATATACTGGCAGCTGTGGCCGTAATCGGCTAGGATAACATCATCTTTAAAGGTTGTTGATGATGCCGACGATGGAAATAACGATACATTTAAGCATGTTATTGCTTCAAAATAAACTATAAATATTATACAGAATTGAAATATTTCAATATAATTAGATTAAATCCAATTACTGGTAGAACTTTGAATGGAAATTCAATTAAAACTTTTCATCTCAATGGAACAGAACACTGCGAAGCGGCGGTAGCAGATAGCTAAGTTGTGGGAGTTGTGATCATACAAATATAAAAATAAATAAATCTAATAAACATTTTCGGACATTCAACACACAACGCCATCTAGTCCCAAAATAAGCAGAGATTGTGCTATGGGTACTAAACAACTGATATTAATACATGCATTTTTTTTGTAAATACATACATATTATACATCGAAAACACCCTAACTCCGAAACAAATATTTGCAGATCATAACATTTGGATCACTGCGACACCCAGGCATCGGTGGTTGTATCTACCCACCTGAACTCATTGCTTGTATGTACTTGAGTTTAGCTGATGGGTTAAAACGCAAATCGATCAATTCATCCAATCCAATCAATATAGAAAATATCATCACTAAAAACTTTAATTGAGTATTTTGAAATTGAAACAGAACAGTTGACGTTAACACTAGCGATAACTGAAGGAGAATGTGATATCACGTTCATAGCGAACAATAACAGTTTGATTAAATTAATTGGTTTATTGACCAGTACTCGTGGCCGGCCGAAAGTAACTGTATGGAGGAAGAAAATACAATATCCTTATGTCGAAGATAGTCATCTTCACCTTGTTACTCAGTATATTGGATTGGGTGATCACAACTTCTGCTTCTTTCTGGTTTCCTTTAAAACAAGTTAAAATAAATAATGACGACTCATCACAAATGATTGAACGACATTCTATAGACCAAGGAAATTTAATGTTACGGCGTGCTCTTAAACTGACAACATCTCAAAATTCATTCTTTCGACAAAACTCAGACTCTTATGCATCAGAAGGTATGAAGGAGCGACCAACACGGACTTCATTTCAAACTGATCACGTCGTGGCGAATTTCAGTGAAGACCATGAACTCATTCATGCAACTTCCGAACATCGGGTTTTTAAAAGAAAAGGTGACTCAGAACTGCATCGAAGGCAACGGCGTCGAATAAGTTTGGCACTGTTTGCGAGAAGACAAACGCCGATAGAAATCAGCAAGCCCAAGTTTTAATCTGTACCGTTAGAGTACCACTAATTGTAACAATGACAAAATTATTTGTGTAGCAGTTGACGTTTCTCCATTAAAAATAAGAAACCTTAAATATTTTTTATTCGTAAGTTATCAATTCGACTGAATGTTTTTCTGTGTATTTTATTGTTACTCAGTTTCTGTGTCCATTTTAATGATTTGCTGCTTGCTGTTTGGCTTTTAGCAATTACAGTTTCAATTTAAGAGATTTGTTAGATATCGGTATTGGGTTACAAAACAAAATATATTGACACATAAAAGTTATGGCATATTTTTCTAAAAAAGCCAAAAATAAGCAATAGTGCAAAGAGAGATTCTTACATTTCAATATGATTTCCTTTGTGACCTTAATTGAATTAGCTACTCTGTTGTTACTGTCTTTGAAAGAAAAACCGCCAGAATACAAAGTGCCATTTAAAATTTATATTACCATAAACATATTTCTACACATGGAATATATTTATATCAAAACCTATTGAATACTTCTCATTGAACTAGTATCAAATGAATTTAATTAGCTTTTGCACACGTGTATCTCGTTTATCACGGTGAAAACTAGTCTATGTCCTTCAACAAGAAACAAAGTACCTCCCTGCCAAATTAAATTAAAATCAATGTAACGGTTTAGTCGTGAAAGCATGATAGACAGGGTTACTTTCGAGTTTGTAGTATTACCTAGTTTGGATTAAAATGTATAGAGTTCAAGTTTTACATTATTAATCTGAATGTTGTATGTGAATGATTAAAAGTGAATCAACTGTATCGTTTATTCTAGCTACGGCATAGTTTTAGTAACTATACAATTTCCTTTTATACGTTTAAATATAAAATACAAATATTACCAACGAAAAGTTAAAATAAAGAACAAAATGAAACATAGTAAATTCTAACCATCATAAAGTTAATTACTTAAAATGGCAACAAAAAGAAAAGCCTCAACTAACTGTTCTAAAATTCATTTCTAACAAATTCAGTAGCGCCACGCTCGAGCTTGAGACGGCTTATTTGTGAATAAATCTCATCTCTCCCGCGAGTTCGCAAACAAAGAAGAACTTATACAGATTTGACCTCAGTGGAATAAATAAAAAAGCACGCCGGTAAGGCACATTTTAATCACTTGCTTCGCGCGTCTATTGAAGGCTCAATTTTGGCGTATTCAAACGAGACTGTTCTTGTGGTTAGGCTTTGGTGATGCGCGACGCGTGTGTACTTTTTAAGTCATTCCTATGGCTACTAGGAAACTGTAAAAATGTGTATGCGTAAAAAATTCTTTATCTACAAGTTATATGGGTATGCTAATATACTTAGTTTTTTCTATCGTTAAAAGTGGAGTTTGTTGGTAAATTTAATCTATATTTAATATCCTCAAAATTGTTTAAGAGGTTTTGCTTAAACTTCATACAATAGTAAGTCAGTACGCGCCCCGCTTCCCCTCAGCAATGAGCCCAAGACTCCCAAGACTTTCATCTTACGCCGGCATCGGCAGCTGCACAGTCCGTAGATTACTTTGCAATTGAAAACAAATAATAATAAATACGAACGTTCCGAGCACGCCCCGGGAAATTGGAAAAAGGGAGAAAAACGCCAAGTATTTGGTGCTGGCCTTACTCCGCTGAGATATTGGAGCAGCCGCAGCCAGATGCTCAAATATGAGTTTTATGTCTTCAAAATATACAGATGTTTCGCTTTTTATTTATATCCTTTTGTTTAGTCTGTGATGGATTCGATTTAGATACCAAAGATACGATTGTGCCATTTGAATTTTCTTGTTTCAGTGCCATTTATCGCATGTGTTTCTTTGTGTTCCGGGCGGGTCGTTGCTCAAATATACCTTAATGGATTTCTGATTTAAAATGACACACAGATTGTTTTGTACAGTTTTTGGATATCTTATTTTCATCGTATGTCCCAGTACATACTGAATGATTTAGGTTTCTTAAACACATTGATTTTTGATTTTTTTTGAGTTTATATTTATTTTTGAGTACGTGGTGTGGTTTGATTTGATATATTATTTAACTGTGCTTCGTGGTTTTACTTGTGCTGTAAATCTATAAAGCTATAGGATAGATATAACACTTTGATACCATCGTTTGAATCAAAAGTGTTGTCTTAAGCGCGAAACCTCCTTTTGTAGCTCTCTTTTGTTGTTGCTAAACTCATAAGCCTGATAAGGTATAATGATGTGATTCAATTGAATCAGTTCAAAAGAAATATTTATCATTAATTTATTGTTGAAATATCTAGTTCAACCAATTTTTCATTTGTTTAAAAGCTGTACGAAAAAAGACTATTCTAGATGATTCGAAAGGAGGAATTAACACGTGTAAGAGATAGAATGTAGCAGATAAAGACTTTATTCAGGACTACCAACGAAAACATACTAAGTGTTAGTATGTTTAACATTATTAACATTATTAACAACTAACATAATTTAAATAAAATACGACTTTGTATTAGTACATTTGAACTAGATCAAGGACCTGACGTCGGGTCAAAGTTCGACCTTTACACGTTTGTATTTTACCTGAAATATTTTTGTAGACAAATTATCATGACAGCATGCATTCTACACAGGCATATTAATCAACACGAATCTTAGACAAAGGGTGTATACTTTATGAAAGGGTAATCTGTGTTTTGCTCATGTAAATTAACCTTGATATGACTACAAATAGACTACATGTATTTCTTACTTACTTTAATAGAACTTTGTTTGGAACATAAATATTTAATTTTTTTATATATGGTCCGGCCAAAGTGACACTGCTCTGCCTGATGGAAAGCATGATTAGAATTCAAGACTAGTGGTTACCATACTCATTGCGAATGCAGACAATGCAATAATGCAGAATGGAGACCCTAAATAAACTAACTGTAACTCTTTGTAAAGGTCCTAAACATGGTTGAATAATGTCTGTTTGATTTTAATTACATTCATATAACTAGCTGCTCAAGCGACGTTAACTGAGTTCATTCATCAACAACCTAAGACGTCCCACTGCTGGGCTCGCGTCTCCTCTCAGGGTTAAGGCCATATGTCTCCATGCTGGCCGAGTGCGGGTTGGGGATTGGCAAGACAACGTTGTGGTTACGTAATCTTGCCGTTCGATGTTTTTGACACGCCGAAAGGCTTCAACTAAACTTCACGACTGTTATCCTATGATAACACCGATTCTATGACTTATGTACTAATTCGTGTAGGACTTGAATTACACGATTAGCTGACCTGCTGAACTTTTCTCATATATCGTTGAAACTGTTTTTCCAAATTTTTACTCACCGTTTGAAATTTCCCTGGACTTCCACTGATATTTCAAAACCATAATTAGTGAAATCGGTTCAGCAATTTCTGAGTTTTGTCTGAACAAGACCAACGAACTGCAATTCAAGTTAGGTTAATAACTACAAGCAGGTGGTATCCGTGTTAACAGCCATCAGGAACAGATTGCCATCGGTTATATCCTACTTATATTATAAAGGCGAAAGTTTGTGAGTATGTAAGTGAGTATGTTTGTTGTTCTTTCACGCAAAAAATACTAATTGAATTTTGATTAAATTTTATAGTAACATAGCTTATACATCAGAATAACACAATAACATAGGCTACAATTTATAAAGATACTAGATTCGCCTCGCGGCAATGCCCGCGGTTATTGTCGTACCGCGGGTAGCAACGTGGGGATCAGCTAGCATTTTTATATCACAGTTTAGTACACGAAAGTCTAACCAATTATAATTTGAGCTGGTCTATAAATCGTGTAGGTATTGTTT
Organism: Spilarctia lutea; assembly: GCA_916048165.1. Taxonomy (NCBI): domain Eukaryota; kingdom Metazoa; phylum Arthropoda; class Insecta; order Lepidoptera; family Erebidae; genus Spilarctia; species Spilarctia lutea. The sequence continues at coordinate 18,348,266 of OU696487.1, forward strand.
GTCCAGAAAATGACGTCATTGAATCTAAGTCAATAGCTCGGCATAACGATTGTATGTTCGTAACATTTCATAACAACTCGGATACATGATGCGAATATAATGGTTTTACTGGATATGCCATAAAAATTTTATAGACCCTAAAACCCGAATCGCTATTTATTGAGTATTGCGATGTATTTGTTGTTAAGCAACAGCCAAAAATTCGTTTCTCGATGACAAAAGTAGTGGTAATGTTAAAACGAGCGGCCATCTATATACTTAGCGAGGAATTACATAATAAAGGATAGCTAGCTGAGTGATTACCTAAACTAGTATGAGTGTTGATAAAGTATACAGTGTTTTGTTCGAATGTATGTTTCGAGAATTGCTCTATAAGAGCCCTTTGTCTGGTCTAAAAGTAGACAGGTGTACGCTCGAGTAAAGATCTATTTTCTTAAATTCCATTAAATGAAAAAGCTGTTACAAATATTTTCTTTTCATTTAAGGATGCTCAGAGAAGCGATGGATGCTAAATTAAATTGACGTTAAGCTTCTCAACATCAGCACATGTTTTTTGTAATATTACATTTATTCCATCATATCTTGCTAATCAGCTGTAATTTTTTATATAATATGTTTGACAATAAGGCAAGCTACCATTTTGATGACAACGGTACGGTAAATTATGTATCAAACAGTTAGGTATATTAAATCCGTAAAACTTTATTACTCAACATATCTCATACATTTTGAAAAATAACATCAACACTATCCTTATGCCATTTCTAATGAAAGTCACTCAAAGTCAATAGTCTGTGGGGGAATGAGTGGCATGTCACACCAACACAGAGGGAAGATCCTCCAACCAGGCAAGTTGGTCTGCCTGGCGGGCCACTACCCTACAGTTGATGTTGGGATGTTGTATATATGAAAATTGGCTCTAGAACTTCTATTGCGCGATTCAGGATTGGTAATTTATTAGTATTGTACGTTACTCTGTAGTTCAGAGTAACTTCGGCAGATGGCGCTGTAGTATGTTATGTTGTTGTTGCGCTATATGTGGAGGTCGCCACAAGTCTCATCAGTTTTATATTTTTTTACTGTGTTAATTAACCCATTATCTTTTCATTATTATTACATTTATACTATAAGTACGCGGTACTTAAATGCTGACTGTACAAGTACGACTGTTACTATAATAATCCAAACGTTTAGTGGCCATTACTGCGTGTAAGAGTCTCCACAGCCTCTACATCTGTGTCTCACGCAGACATTCTCGTCACGCGCTCCTAGCCCGCTGACGGATTGGTTGGCGGCTCCTGCAGCATACAAATGCGGCAGACCGGATAGTTTTCATAAAGATAAACCAGGATTATGAGAAATGTGGCTGGCCGTCAGGACTCCACCTTTATACGTTATTTATTTGGGGGTTAAGGCTTATGTATGTTGCCGTTTTGCGCAACTTGTCATTCTGACAGCTTGGTTAATGCTGCTTTTTGTTTAATATATCAATATTAACTATCGTAGATAATTCTTAGGTAGTAAGTCTTATTGTGATTTTATTACTGAATTTTATTTCAGTTCAAATTTGACTCCTTGATATTGTCGATGTATTTAGTTAATGAATATATATGAGTACGTACGTATATTTATGGCTATAGTCTATAGATCTAGTCACAAATATAATCTTGATTAACTAAACTAAATTTGATTTTTTTTTAAACGAATTGGAATTACCCTATATGATATACCAGATGAATTACCTTATATTACTAACTATCAAATTTTGGAACAGATATTCTTTTCCAACAATTTGCAGTTTCTGTAGCACTTTCATTGATCAGTTTATGAATTATTTTTGTAAAAAAGATAATCATCATACGCTTGAATAATCCTGAGAGAATTCACAAAGGATTTGTATTGTAGTGGAACATAAAGTCCACACAAAGTTAGTTTAAAAGCTCGTCGCTTAAATGGCGGGATGATGTTGGCAGTTGCTGTTTGCTAGTACTGCAATTAAGTGATAGTGGCAGTAGATAGTGGATTCATGAGTGCAAGTTGTTAACTAGATACATGTAATGTAGATATTTGGAGATAGTGGATTTAGATTTTGATGAATCCCAATTTTCAGGGTAAGCTTTATTTTGAACTCCCAACGGCATTGAACTAAATATACATTTTTAACAAGAAAATAGTTTGATAGCTATACTCGACTACGTTAAAACTTTTGATTTAATTTACATAGCCTATGTCAAATGGGTTATTATTATAAATATATCGATACCTCATTCATTAAAATGGTACAGTAGTTTAGGCGCTATGGTGGAACATACAAACACACATAGACAGCACAATACAGTGACTGCACGGTTGGCCTACTAGCTTAAGCGGTCGCCACGCCTCTTTCTACTGTGCCAAGTGTTGTAAGTCCAAATTCCACATGGGACAAGACTATGTGAGATACACAGATGGTTGTTCTGAGTCTAGGTGTTCTTTGAGTTCATTTTATGTATGTTTGTAAAGTCATCCGCGACACAGGTTGTATATTACACATAAAGAGTCGTCTTTTAAAATAAAATATATATTTATTATTTATTATTATTTATTTAATACATCATGCACTTTAGGTGCATTGGCGGACTTAATGCCTAAGGCATTCTCTACCAGTCAAGCATCGGGTGATGCAGAGAAGACAAGAAGTGGGTGCATTTTGTAAACAAGAATGTATTAAAATAAACATATCTGGCAACATATCAAATACAAATAATAAATAAAAGCTAATCATACATACAAGAACTAATACATATTATACATATAACTAAATACATATCAACTAACATAGATACGAGTACATACATACATACATACGCAGATAGGTGTAATAACCTAACCTTTTTTTTTTTTTTTTTTTTTTTTTTTTTTTTTTTTTTTTTTTTTTTTACGTGTGGAAACCCCCTCGGGCCGTCACCCCGCTGGGGATTGCGGCGGGGCGGTGTGTCGTAATCGAACCGACTAAAACCACACGGTGTGCCAACTCTGCGCCTGAGAAGGGAGGGGTCCGGGATCGCTGTTACTAACGCAAACCGGACCCCTCCCAGCGCCTGCCCGCACTGAAGCGGGCACCGTCTGCTGTTAAATTCTCAAATTAGGCGACGCACGGCACACGCGTACGTCGCCCCTTCGCGGCTGGCCACTAAAGCGGATGGACGGGAAAACCCATCCCGTCCATCCGCGGCCACACTCAGGGCGGCATGAGGCGCAGATGGGCGCGCCTCCGCCGCCCGGTTCGCCGGCGGCGGATCGGGTCCGAGTGGAGATCATCCTCCCGGGCCTTCTCCGCCACCTCCTTCTGCGAAATTACGTCTTCGCAGAAGGATGCGACCGCGGTAAAACTGCTGTCGCTACCGGCCATGGAGCGTATGATGGCCGGTAGCGACAGATCTCCTCCGATGACTGCAGTGAGGGCCCGGCGCTGCTCCGCCCAAGCGGGGCAGAACTCCAGCGTATGCTGGGCCGAGTCCTCACTGCAGTCGCAGTGGTGGCAGGCGGGACTCAGTTCCCTCCTAGCGACCGAGTGCAGGTACTTCCCGAAGCAACCGTGCCCGGAAAGCACCTGCGTCAGTCGGAAGGAAAGAGTCCCGTGCTGCCGCCCTGCCCACTCGAGGATGACCGGCTGGAGCGCCTCCACGGTGGCAAAGCCAGCGCGTGGAGCCTCCAGCCGGGACGACCAACGAGCCATCGTGGCTCGGCGAGCGGCTTCACGCCATTCGCGTACCTCTTCGGGCGGAGCACGATACCCGTACTCCGCCCGATATTCAGCCGCTCGCCGATAAACTTCGGCGAGCACTTCCGCCTCCAAATCCCACGGGGGTGTTCCGGCCAAGGCGCACGCCGCCTCCGTCGACACGGTGCGGTATCCGCGTATGGCTCTGACCGCCAATACCCTCTGAGGCCGCCAGAGGCGTGCCTTATTCTGGGCGGTCAGAGCCGGGACCCACACCGGTGACCCGTAAAGGGCCATCGACCGGACCACCCCCGTGTAGAGGTGTCTTGTTTCGACGCTGGCTCCACCCAGATTGGGCAAGAGTCGCCCAAGGGCGGAGGCAGCGTCGACCAGCTTAGGAGCAAGCTGTCGGAAGTGCTCGTCGAAGAGCCACCTACCGTCGAGGATCAGGCCCAGATACCTCATCTGGGCCCGAACCGGTACGAGGACCGAGTTGACTTCGATGGAGGCGCCGGGGGGTGGACCACGACGGGGCCCATGGAATAACAGGGCCTCCGTCTTATCCAGGGCCACCCGCAAGCCCAGCGCCTCGATGCGCCCAACCACCAGAGAGACACCCCTGGTGGCCAGGCGCGCCGCCTCTTGGAAATTGGCCCCCCGAGCTGTGACCAATGTGTCATCGGCGTAACAAATTACGCCCAGCCCGGGGGGCAGACGACTTCGAAGGACCCAGTCGTACCCCACGTTCCACAGGAGTGGTCCGAGGACAGACCCCTGTGGAACGCCGCACGACATGGGTCGCCGTCTCAAGACGCCATCTCGATCCTCGTACACGACGGTACGCTCCTCCAAATAGTCTGCCACCAGCCGCCTCAGGTACTCTGGCACCCCATGATACAGGAGTGCTTCCCTGATACAGCTGAATGGCAGACTATTAAAGGCGTTGGCGATGTCCAAGGACACCGCCAACACCACGCCGCCACAGCCAACCGCCTCTTCGGTCACGGCCCTAAGGCGCATCACGGCATCGACCGTCGAACGCCCCTCTCGGAACCCGAATTGGGCGTCCGACAGGTCGGGCCCCACCTCGCTGAGATGCTGGACGATGCGGGCAGAGAGAATCCTCTCGAACAATTTGCCCGCCTCGTCCAGCAACACAATGGGCCTATAGGCCGCGACCGAATCGGCTGGCCGTCCCGGCTTCGGCAAAAGGACCAGCTTCCCACATTTCCAGCACTCAGGGAAGCGTCCGGACGCCAGGCTGGCGTCCAAAACCTCCCTGAGGCGGTCCGACATATGGTCGAGGGCTCGGGCCATCACTCGGGGTGGTACCCCGTCCGGCCCGGGGGCGGTGTTCTTGGAACGGATCCGAAGAACAGCCGCCCCAACCTCCGATTCCCTAACGGGCGGCACCTCACTCCCTCCATCCCCGTCGCCTCTGACCTGATAGGCCATCGACGGGGGCGTGTGCTCCGCCCGCTGCGGGAAAAGGCCCTCGACCACCTGCTGCAGGAAGCTGGGCTGGAGAGTCTCGGTAAGGGGGGGGCCCGCCGTGCGGAGCTTTTGTCGCACCGCACGATATGGGCGACCCCAGGGGTCACGATCGAGACTCTCCAGCATCTCCTTTCTTTTTGCCTCTTTGGCGCGGCAAATGGCCAGCTTCAGAGTTTTCCGCGCTTCGCGGTACTCCTCATGAAGCCGGCCCTCCTCCCCGTCTACGCGGTGGCGTCGCCGCCGGCATCGGGTGTAGGACCTCCGGGCACGAGTGCAGGCCGCACGGAGGTCCGCCAACTCCTGGGACCACCAGTAGACCCCGTTCCGTGGAGGTCGACAACCCCGAACGCGGGGCATGGCCGCATCGCAGATCTGCGTAATCGCAGTGCGAAAACGGCCAGCCCCCATGTCGACCTCCTCGGCCGGGGCCCGCGGAGACAGCCAAGACTGAACAATGGCCGCCTCCTCTAGCAGGTCCCTATCGAGTTTGGCAACTGCCCACCGCGGAAAGCGGGAGGTATGCCGCGCCACGTGACCCCTACTGGGGCCCTGGGACCGGGAGAGCTCGAATCGGATATAAAGATGATCCGAGAGCGTCTCAACCTCATCCAGGACACACCAGTTCCTTACTCGTGCGGCAACAGCAGGGGTAGCGAACGAAAGGTCCACTATCGACCCCCCCTGCTATCGCACGCACGTGTTGGTGGCGCCTCTGTTTAGCAAACAGAGGCCCACCGAAGCCGCCCACTCCACAACCGCATCGCCCCTGGCGTCCGTCGCTGGGGAACCCCACGCAATGGACTTTGCGTTGAAGTCCCCCAGCACGAGGACGTGCCCAGACGCTAGTCGCCGTATCGAGGTCTCCAAGTTGTTGAGGAAGACCTCGAAGTCGCTCAAACTCCGGTTGGGGGAGAAATATACACCGTAAACGGTGATTCCCCCCCACTCGGCGGCCACATATCCAGAGCCCTTGTCTCTTAGCGACAAGGGCGGGGAACGGGCCGCCGAGGAGCCGACGACTGCCACGGAGCCGTCCCGGTCACCCATCCAGTTTGGACGGGGAGGGACGTAGTAGGGCTCCGCGACTACGGCAACACCTATCGACCACTGCGCCATGGTTTGCAGGAAGAGATCCTGCGCCGCGGCGCAGTGGTTGAGGTTCGTCTGGACAAGGAGGTTGGAGACTTGATCCATTTACTGGATCGTCTCTACAACCTCCTCCATGGGCGACGACGTGGTCGCACGAACGTCGTCGGAGGCAGCCAGGGTCGTCTGGCTAGCCTCCGACGCTTGCTGAGAAGCACGGGGAGGCTTGCAGCCCCCCTGCCCCATCTGGTGATTGGCGGGCTTCTTGCCCGCCGCACACACGGGGCAGTGAGGGGCCGCAGAGCACTCTGCCGCCTTGTGCCCCGGTCGACCGCAGCGGAAACATAGTCCGCTGCAGTCGAAGCAGCTGGCGCACTTAGAGCGCGTGTGTCCCGCGGCAAGGCACTTAAAGCACCTCATCGGCCTCGGGGCCAGGACTGTGATCCTGGCACTCACGAAGCCGACGAGGAGCCTGCCGGCATCAGCCAAAATTTTGGCCGACGCTACGGGACAACTCACCCAAACGGCGCCAAGCCCTCCTGGACCGGGGCGGATGGTGCCGACCCTGACGTTGTCCGCGCTACAGCTCGTCTTCATCTGTATTGCAGCGCGGACATCATCGACCGTCACGGAATCGTCCAGGCCCGAAATGCGCAGTTCCGCGCACTTTGTGGGCCTGGCGATCCTGACACCATCCATGGTGGCAAACACTTCCCGCAACTTCTCAGCAGCGGTGTCCGCCGTCTTTGCGCCATCAGCCCCAGGGAACTCGAGAATTCGAGCTCCCGTTTGGGCGCGGCGCAAACGGACACCGGCCGTTCCAAATTCACCGGCGAGGCTGTCCCGGGCCTTCTTAAAGAAGGCCGCGTAGGACAGCCCGCCGGCAGCCGCCTCCGGTGACAAGGTCACCACTACAGCCGCGGTCTTTGGCGGCTGCAGTTTCCGCGGCTTCTTTTGGGTGGCCCTTGCCACCGACGGCGACTGCGGGACAGAGGCCACCTTGCGGGCAGCCTTTCTGGCCCGCTTTCGGGCCTTCTTGGACCCCCCGACCACCTGCCAACCCTCATTGGAGGGGGCAGACGTGGAGGGTCCAGGCAGAGGCACAGTCGTTGGAGTGGGGAGCGGAGTAAGCTCCGCTCCAGCCCTTACCGCTGCTTTCGGCCTTGGCCTCGGCGCAGCCGCCTTGGCCGGAGCCTTGGCCACCTGACGAGCCCCTCGGGTAGCTGCAGGTGCCGGTGGTGCCGTCGCCGACGCGTACGACACGCGACCCCCCACCACAGGGAGAGGGGTCGTCGCCGACGACGTGGCCACCCTTTTCGGCGCCGCAAGCGGCGGCCGCATGACAGGGGCCGCAGGCAGCCTCGCCTCTAGGCCGGCCGTGCGGCCCTCAATCATCCGCCAGCATGCATCCAGGATAACCGCTAGTTGGGCGTCGGTTATCCCGGTGCCAGCAGGTGACGGCCGCGGTGCAGACGGGGCCCGCTTGGACGCAGACGCGGCCCGCTGGGATGTTGACGGGACCGGGGCCTCTCGCTCCGCCCGGAACTGGGCGAACTGAGCGCTGAGCTCAGCCACCTGCCCCGTCAAGCGTTCATTGGCCGCCTGTAGGCGGGCCACGTCCCCAACCAGGGTCCCCACAACCCCCGCCACGGCAGAAGAGGAGTCCTTCAGGGCCCTCACGAAAGAGCCCTTCAGGTTCACGGACTTGGTGGCCACCTTGTTGATTATGGCCACCGCCGCGTCCGCTGTCTCCTGCAGAGAGACCGATGATTGGGGCTCTGAATCCCCTTCCACCGGTCCCCTAATCTTAAGCAGGAGACCACACATCTCCTCTTCTGCCTGGAGCTCGCCATCAGCCCTGGCTCGCTTATACGACTCCGCCTTAGAGAAGACGGAGCCTGACGAGCCTGGGGTACGGGACCTCCCCCTCTGACTGCTGCCAATTTTGGGCGGCAGCATCTCTAGCGACGTGTCGCTCCCGCCGTCAACGTCCCCGGATAACCCGCGTTTGCGGGTGTCCATGGACTCAGTTTCCATCGGCTCCAGCGCGTCCACAATCGCACTGGAGCTACCACTCGCATCAGAAGTGGCGGACTTGGAGCGCATGCGCTCCGATCTACGGCTCCCAGTAGTCATAACAACTTCTGGGAGCCCCATCGAAATGGGCGTTCCAGACCCAACATCTTCCTCGGTAGACGAGCAGTCGTCTACCTTCCTGAACTGCCCCTTGGCGTTCCTTCGTTCCTTCCGTTTCTGATCCTTCTTCTCCTTCTTCTCATTTCCAGTGTGCATGCCAATTGTCGTTGTTGTTTTTGTTTCCAATCCAGTTACGTTTTTTAAAGATTTATCAATTTCCATAATAGACCCACGAGTAGGGGAGAACTAAAAGTCGACCCGGGCAGAGATCCCCAATACCCGGGCAAGCCTATGTACTGTGGAGGTCGGCCGGTATCCACAGGTTTTTTACGACTTAACTGTCGGGTGTTATAGACTATCCTTGTCATGGGCCGGCCAATCAAGGCAAGCCCTCCGGCCATCAGGTTCTCAGCGTACCCTCTTGGAGCCACCAGTCAGGTCGTTGTTGAGCCCCTAATGGTTACGGAATGCGAGAGGGTGGCTAGCCCTCTCTCACAGACGGGACTAACACTCAAGTGCCAGCCCCTCTGATCTACTCGCACTCCAACACGCCTTCTGCTAAAGCAGAGGGACGTTTGGAGTGCCGCGCGACGACTGAGCGTCACGCCCTTCGCGGCAGTCTGCAGCCAGACTCCGTCTTCGATCCCATTTAGTCTGGAGTCTCACCCTGGGCCAATCCGGCATGAGTAGCTCTACCCGGCACAGCCCCAGAGATCATTGACCCACGCAAGCCCCACCACGACGACAACGTAGGGATACATTGGGGGGGTAATAACCTAACCTAACCTAACCTACTAGGAATAATAGATGACAATTATGTAGACGTTGATTCAGCAAGTTGTTTAATAAGAAACTGTTTTACTTTTATCTTAAATGAAAAGACATTGGTGACCATCCTGATTTCGAGAGGGAGCTCATTCCAAATTAGAACGGACTGAACAACAAAATTATTAATAATTATTTACCCTTTACCTTCGCCGTAGTCAGGTAAAAAATTCGTACAAAAGTTAATAATTATACACAATATACTCCACATTTCATTGTGGATCATCCACATACTCGAAAAATCATCTGGTCTTCAACGCTATCTAACGAAGATTATTGAAACTACGCAGTTCTTACTGATTCACCATCATGAAATGTAAGTTGTGTTTGTGATTAATGCTTTAAAATTTAGCGTTCATCATCTTTGACAATGTACCATTTGTTTAACAAATTGAATTAGTAATGGCAGTTGTCTAAAAAAAAACAAACAATAGGCAATTCGGTACTGACATGGAGTATCTTTTAGTGTAGTGCGTATGTTGGATCTTATTTCGGAAAAGTTAAGCAGCTTTGCCGAAAACATCATACATCTTTTCATCAATCGATAAAGATGTCACCAAAGTGAGCATAGCTTGTAGGTGACAAGAGCTAGTACTAGTATAGTACTAAATAAATAAATATGCCAGACATCTAACACACATCGCCATCTAGCCCCAAACTAAGCAGACCTTGTATTATGGGTACTAGACAATTTATATAAATACATAAATACTTTTTTGTAAATATATACATATTGTACATAGAAACACCCAAACTCCGAAACAAACATTTGCAGATCATACAAACATTTGATCCGAACCCGAGACCTCAAGCACAGAGGTCGCACACGACACCACTGTGCCACCAAGGCAGTCAACCGAGGCAGTCATTTTGTTGGTCATGTATAATAAGTAAAAAAATCACAATCACGGTTAGACACTTCGTTGGGTTAATACCTGGTATTAAAATATAAACATAAGTACAACCTCATTTATGTAAAAAATATGAGTATCAGTCACGGAGTTTTTACTTTAAAAGAATATATTTTTGTTGGTATATTAATAACAAAAAAAAAATCGAGGTCATGAAAAGGGTTTAATGTCGGTATGATGTGTCTCTATGCCGCAGGGAGGAAGGTAGCTTTTTGCGTGAATAAATTTATTTGTGTTTCTGTTAAGATTTTATATGTTAGTGACATCAAGGGTGTAGGTTATTTTGATATCCTAATTGCAATCATTCATTTGTAAATAAATACCGGACCCACCTGATTTGAATAATTGAGCACATTATTTTTTCTAATTATGCCTTTATTTCGGATATATATCCATAATATGTTAGTACCTACATGTAATTTACTTAAATAATTTAATAATGGATTATCATTTCTGTCTGCAATGACACTCAGGAGACGGTTAGGTTGATACTTATTATCATACTCTAAACGAAGATGAATTCAAAAATACAAAATTCATGGTCCAGCCGTTCTTAAAGTGTCAATAACACGACTTATGCCTTTATTTCGGATATATATCCATAATATGTTAGTACCTACATGTAATTTACTTAAATAATTTAATAATGGATTATCATTTCTGTCTGCAATGACACTCAGGAGACGGTTAGGTTGATACTTATTATCATACTCTAAACGAAGATGAATTCAAAAATACAAAATTCATGGTCCAGCCGTTCTTAAAGTGTCAATAACACGACTTCGGCATGCATGAGCCCGCTCGACCGGAGTGATATCACGACCTCACAGAAAATCGTTATGAAATACCGCTTGCGCTGTGTTTCACCGAATGAGTGAGGATACCGGAGGCTCATATCCCAACCCCTCCCCCTATCCCTCTCCCCATCCCCTAAAGGCCGGCAACGCACCTGTGACTCACTGCGAATCGCTTACCATTAGGCGATACGTATGTTCGTTTGCCACCTACTCCATAAAAAAAAAAGAAACTATATATAAAGTATACATTTACATACTCTTATTTTATGAGAAAATATATAGATAAAATACTGCTCTAAGTGTATATTGATCGAATACTACATTTCTTAATTCATGCATGGCTTTTTCAATTATATGATGTATATTATGATTTCAGCACCACGGTTCCTTTCAATTACAATAATCTCAGTCTCTTTTCTCTTCTCTTTCCTATTTCATTTCTTTTGCCGTCCACTCCTCCAAGGAACGTCAATTATTCCGGTTTTAGACAGACCGCATCCATCCGCTGACAGTCACTCTCTTTTCTTTTCTTTTCTCGTAAAAATTGCGCTGATCAGATTAGAAGTAACGGCAGAACGATGCTAACTACATATCTCTTTTTACTGTTAAGATAGAATCATGACTGTTAGGCTTCTTTGTGAATATACTCTACAAATGAACCGACATAAATGAAGTTGCTAATACAACATTTAAAAAATCCTTGAACAAGTTAAATCAAGTGATCGATAATAAATGCTTTCGCCACAAAACATATTCCTCACGGAACTTGGTGAATGAATTCCTCGCATATCTCATTACTATGTAACGGATGGTCTGGATAAACGTAGGTTAACTAATTGGCCGTATACATTACCGTATTTCGTATTCGTTCCTCGGTTCTAGGGGTAGCTAAATAGATGCTGTATGATCTATGTTGGGATAAAATTAACTTTATTACCTTCTATCCAGGGTAAAGCTTATGTTTTGTTTGTGTATTCTTATAAATCTTATGTAAATAGAGGAAGAAAGTTTGAAAAATTATTCAAGTAATTTGTTACACAGTCCTGAAGAAACGGCAGTTTTGTAATCCTATGAATGCAGGCTGGATGATCACCCCTGATGGTTTACAGTTAAACATGACAACAAACTAGTTGATCTTGAGAACATGTGTAAAATGTTTAGTAAGTTGGAATTGATTTTGTTTCGTGAGATTGAAGTGTCTGTACATTTGTCGTAAATGAAAGTCACCATAGATATTATTTGTTGACACTGGCTGAGTTTTCATTTTGTCTTTAAGTTTTACGAATAAAGATCGATCACCAACATTTATTTCCACTAAAATTAATATAAAGTACATTCACAAAGACCTTAATAATATGTAATAAACACTTATAGGTAAACACAACATGCTAATTACGAGTTAACAACCTATATTTATTAATTTAAATTCATTAATTTTAAATGATGAAATCCCAGATAGACGGAAAAATAGTTTTAATTTACGATTTAAGCAAAAAAATAGTTTTCTAATTTTTAAAGTGAAAACTTCTTTAGCGGCGCTGTGTACTTTTGTTGGAATGAGTAAAAATGTATAAACTCGCGTCAGGTCACGTGACAGGACAGGCGACGCAGGGCGCTTGCGCGAATGTTCGTGTGTGTATGTAATATAAATTGTCATGTTTGTGTACGATAGCGCAATAAATTAATATTGTATTCCACCACATAAATAATAGTACTTTTATACTCATAATGAAAGCAATTCGTACAAAATTATTCTCTAACCATTTCAAAATATCAAAAATGCACAACGTTAATATTCAAGTTTTTTTTATAGCGCATTTCATTTAAAGAGTAAATAGATTCATTCCAGGAGAGCTTAAACAACTGTTTGTTTATAGTTTTGAGTTTTCACTTCTGTCGGCAGTCCTCAAGACTGCTTTGTGTTTTTTTTTGTTAATTGGCCTCCAATTAAAAGTATTCCCGATTAAAATTTTTCATAAAACAGTATTAATAAAAACGTACATGAAATACGGGTAAGTTTCAGTAATGAGTAGTGAGTGGATTCAATATATTTTGGGTTGTGAACCGCGTGTACTGCCGTTGTGTGTTGTGGGTAATTGTGTTTGTCATAGTTAACAATGAGTCCTCGCCCGCGGCGTTCGGGATTGACGAGTGTGAGTCAAGTTATAAGCGGTAGCGGGAGCGGAACATATATAAAATATTGAACCTAAATTCTTAACTTATTTATTGTTAACTAGGTATTTTCAATATAAAGAACAAATCTCTTTAAGTATATTAATTGAAAATTTTATTAATTTACTTCTACTATTTCAGTGCTGGATGAGGTTCAGTCTAGTTTTGCTCGAACGAAATAGAACACAACTTTAAAGACGAGGAGGATCACAATTATAAAGGCCAATAATGCATGTTATTTTAACAATTAATACCATTAATTATAGTGAAATTAAAAAACAGTATAATCTAGATAAATAATTTTTGTATGAGAAAGAGACATTTATTACAAAATATACTGTAGAAGTATTTTATTTTTTTCAATAAATATAATTATCAAAATCATATCCGCTTGCATTGTAACCTGTCAATTCGCCTCACGTAGCAGCAGTTAACGCATCTGATCCGCTTATTTTGAGACTAGATAGATATCAGATTATAATAACATAGCATATTATTGTCGTTAGTATTTCTAAGAAACATTTATTTTATGAAACGCTTCTCGCTTATACTTTAAAAATCACCCTAATACTTTGGTATTATTAGCTTTATTCTAATCCGCTTTGTTTTGCCACAAGTAAATAGTGAAATATATACGAGCGTGATTCTGGTTCGCTTCTAATAACTGCTAGAAAATAGATGCCCTTTAATATTACTCTCTCCGACATAGTTAATGTTACAACGAAAACGATTCTGACAAATATACTTATATAGTTTACTTAGTTATATACTTTACCTAAAATTTTATTTAAGTAAAGGATATAGTAAGTAGGTAACTTTTACAGGTCGTTCAGGTACGAATATAAACATTTTTTACCTGACTACTGCGAAGTCTAATTGTATGTTTTTTTTTTTCGCCTTCGAACTTTCGACTGGTTGAACCGATTTTGAATTTTCTCTGTTTTTTTTGGTGATGCCCATGCCCATTGGTCCAGTTCTTGTAGTCGTTTTTTTGTTAACATTTTGTTGATTATTTAGTCTATAATACATCAATGTCGTACATAGTAATGCGTTTGTAGTTTTAATTAAATCCAACAACAATAAAGTTAATAAGATCGAGACAAGATCGCAATAAGATATTCTTCTTTTGCTAAGGTAATCTTAGTAGTATTTTGAACATGATACGAGTATCAATAGGTATCACCGGAGATCATGTCTTAGAAATCTAAATCTAAAAGCAATATTCTATTCGACTATATAAAAATAAAACACCTGTGATCGTTTTAAATATTATTTAGATTAAAAGTCTGGAAATGACGAGCGAATCAACTTTTGAATAATAAGTAAATATTTCATGTTTTTAATCGTGTTTTAAATTGCAGTTGATTTATATTTGTTCAACAATCTTCGTAATAATTATGACATTAATGCTAGCGGTGACAGGTTTTGTTCTATCTGTCCGACCAGGACTCGACGCTCGGACTCTTACACAGGACAGTCTTCCAGCGTGTCCTGGGTGGTGGGAGTCCCGTTCGCAACCGCAATGAAAACAGTAAAATGATTTCCTGTAAAAAATACTTTGCAGCTATTATGTAAACTTTTGTGACTTTCAGTTAATATATTCTTGAAATATTTTTTTTGGTGGTGTCTACAATTAGATTTATTTTTATTCTACTCTACTCATGCATAATATGTGTATACGAGTGTTATATATGAACATAGCTGGTAAGGTTCTGAACAAAGAACCGTTATTTTTAATGTTATGCATACTCACGTCATATCTATGAAAATTGACAAGGAAAATTTGGTTATGGCCTTCTGAACAAACTTCGTGATGTCGGAATTCTGTTAGCTCCGTCATTCTTGTTTATTAGGTTCATTGTTGCTGATCAAAAGATCTGGCTTCATTAAATATTGATAAAAAAGTTAGTAGCATTACTGAGTTAGTTATATTTCAGAACAAAGGGACAAAATTGTGCTCTTTTCGGAAGATTTTAAAATTTTTTTTTAGATAATTATAAAAATAAATAAAGTTTGTAATTTTAAAAGATATGTTTTCTGAAACTTTGTGTCGTACTAGTCTTTGATGATTAATATTTATCAAAGTATAAAACACATATAATAAGTTACACTTGTTTTATACAACAACAAAAAACATCATCGTCATCAGCAGCCTATCGTTAGCCACTGTTAAATGAAGATCTCCTCCAAGGAGCGCCAACTACACCATTCAGTTCTCATTCATGTAGAATGTTTTCCTCAAGTCGTCGGCCTAAAAAAACAAAATAAATACAAAACATGTTAAATTTATTAGTCCCATAAGGCTCCCACGTTTCCAGAATTTCAATAAAGAGCGACTTAATGCCCAATAATTTGAGCGTTGAGTTGCCACAATAAAATAACGCGGTTCTTAGTAGCCCTGTTATTGCCAGGGGGCTCGTATAAGCCAAGGGTAACATATAAACCCTCCAAAATCGTTTATTCATTGCACATCACTAACCGGCTTGTTAAAATTCTATTTCTTCTGCACTATTGGCAGCTAGGGGTGAACTTAATATTATCGGTATTTTATGCGGTATTTGATAAAGGAATCCAGTGTATTACAAGCTTTATGTTATGAATAAACTAAGTGTGTTCTGAGGTTTTAATTTAATATTGTTTGTTTCACAGCAAAAATTTAAATTGTTTTTTTATAAAATTGATCGATTTGTCTGAAATCATACGACTTTACAGACCAAAGAATAAACTCCCACATTAAACAGCTTTGCAACAAGTTTTCCATTCTCACATAAAGTTTTTTTAAATTCACAAACAAAAATTTTATCTCACTTTGTTACCGTAATTTTTTGTTAAGGTATAACCTTCATCGTGACGGGGCATGACGTCATAGCAAATTTAAAACAATACTGTCAGGTCTCAGGTAACTAGACGAGATTAGGATGAAAAAAGCCTCCCACCTGTTGTTGTGATCATTAATCATTGTATAAATTTATCTTCATAAAGAACGAAGGCCCAGTATAATGAGTCGTGAACATTTTTGATAATAAAATAAACAAGAGTAATAACACAAAGTTTTGTTTTCTTCGGGAATCGCGAGAGTTTCGCGTTCGGGTGTTTTTTTATGGCTCCATGAAGTTTTTTTATAAAAATGTTGTGTAGCATGGGTAGCCTTGTATTTGACCTGAATATTATCCTATTTGATAAAATACTTATAGCTACGTCTGTTTATAATAATTTTACCGTGTTTGCTGTTTAATAAAGTCATAAGCTGATTTTGGACTACATGAGCCCCGTGGCGTTTGTAATGTAGCGAGCGAATCAGGTCTAAAAAAAGTAGCCAAAGTTACTCCTTATACAGGGTGTCTCAAAAGAAATTTTATATTTGTTTAGCTTACTGCGTGAACGCTGCGTACTTGAGGGGTGCGGGGGTTATGTCAATTGGTAGCTTGGCTCTTGGGGATTCAGTCGCTATGGAGCGTTTCTCGGGAGCAGACCGCGCGTTGTGCGTGCGAGAGTTTTACAAGAACGGTGATTCGACAACTGTCGCGCGTAGAAAATTCTGCAGTATTCGAGGTTTTCGCCACTTAAATGATGCGCCAAGCCTTCCTCTCATTCGACATTGGGTTAAAAAGTTTGAAGAGACTGGATCAACGCTGGATAAATCAAAATCCGGGCGACCTAGGTCATCAAGAACGGTAGAAAACGTGGAGAGTGTTAATCAATCTGTACGTGACGACCCGAGCCTTTCAATTCGGAAGCGCGCGAGTGCTTTAAATGTGCATAGATCATCATTACATCGCATTATGCACAAAGATCTAAAGCTGCACCCCTACAAAATTCAATTGGTGCAAGAATTAAAGCCCCAAGATGCCGGTCAGAGGCTTAATTTCGTAAATCAGATGATTGAGCGATTTTCAACGTTTACCAACATTTTGTTTTCGGATGAAGCTCATTTTCATCTTAATGGCCACGTAAATAAGCAAAACTGCCCCTACTGGAGTTCAGCCAATCCGAAACGCAAACATCAGAAACCCCTACACTCGCCTAAAGTGACCGTATGGGCTGCCATGTCGGCGCGAGGAATTATCGGCCCTTACTTTTTTGAAGACGAAATGGGGCGTACAGTTACAGTGAATTCAGAGCGTTATGTGGAGATGTTAGACAACTTCTTGGTACCTGAACTGCAAAACTTTCCTGGCTATAACCAAAGAACATGGTTTCAACAGGACAGAGCAACTTCACACACGTCCAATATATCTCTGCCACGTGTTCGTGAAATTTTCTCAGGAAAATTGATCTCCCGGAGAGGTGACATAAATTGGCCTCCACGTAGCCCAGATTTAACCCCTATGGACTTTTTCCTATGGGGTTATCTTAAATCTAAAGTTTACGCCAATAAACCAACTTCACTGGCGCATTTGAAAGAAAATATCCGTCACGAAATGGCAGCCATCCCTCACTCCACCTGTCGAGCAGTCATAAGTAATTTTACTGTTCGATTAAATGAGTGCCAACAACGTGAGGGTTTACATTTAGACAATATTATTTTTAAGAAATGAATTCCCAAAAAGTGTATTTTAACAATAAATAAACATTTTTTCTATATACCGCTTCCTTTTTTTTTAATCAATCCACTAAATATGAAATTTCTTTTGAGACACCTTGTATAATCAGCTATCTGCCAGTGGAAGTCCCAAGTAAACCAATCAAGTTGTTACAGAGATTAGCTGGAATAAACAGAAAGATGGACAGAAAATAATTTGAAAAATTATTTTCTGTCCATCTTTCTGTTTATTCCGTTTGTTTTATTTTTTTGTTTGTTTTATTCCGTCCTGTTTGTTCCAAAATGCTAATCAGATTTCTGATTCAGACAGATATATGTAATACAAGTTTATGATATCAGAAGAGCAAGTTGTTACATTATAATAATATCAGAGTGTTAACTTCCAAGCTTAAATTAAAAAAATTCAAGGGAAGCCTATTTCTAAAAAAAGAGATAGTGTGTTTTTCGGTAAGAACAATATACTCTACTAAACTGACCCTGTTTGTTTCAAATACATTCATTTTAAACATTATCCCAATAAACAAGTCAACAACAGCAACAGCACATTTTAACAAAAAAAACAACAGCACAAACGAAATACTTAACAAACGATAGCAAAACTTGAGCACTTTACTTAATGAAACAAATAAAATGTTTTAAATGAACACCGTGCTCAGCGCACAAATACATCAACGCTTTATCTTGGCACATCGAAAGTTGGTCAAAGAGCACTTAATTAAACTTGTACAAGCGTACCTCGG
This sequence comes from Spilarctia lutea, assembly GCA_916048165.1. Classification (NCBI taxonomy): domain Eukaryota; kingdom Metazoa; phylum Arthropoda; class Insecta; order Lepidoptera; family Erebidae; genus Spilarctia; species Spilarctia lutea. The sequence goes on from OU696487.1 coordinate 18,366,673, forward strand.
CACTCGTCTGTACCTTTGTATGAGCGTACATAAGTTTGTATGGAGGTACAGTCATGTTGCCAACGCCATGTGGAGAACAGCAAATAGACGTGCTGAGATATTGCGGGTTCGTGCATCGAATTGTTATTGCTAAGTATAATTTCAGAAGTACAGTGCATTAAAGTCATACACAAGACCATTTTTGCAATAAGCCACTAAGCTATTATATTATTACTTATTATAGTCTTTCCAATCGTTTATTTAACTTTTGACAGATCACGCACATAAAGTTTTGTAATAATTTTTGATACAATGTACTACAGGTATAGTCGTTCCAATACTTTATTTAACTTTTGACAGATCACGCACATAAAGTTTTGTAATAATTTTTGATACAATGTACTACAGATAATACTGTACTTTATGGGCGGGCTCCGCTTACTTAGGGATGTGTCATTCGTAATTAATGACCACAGACTATAAAAACGGTTTTGAAATAAATCGATTATCGATTATATTAATAAAACATACAATAAAATTATTGTGATTATATTTTATATCAAATCACGTAAAAAGCTTTATTATTTTGCATTAAAATGCCCTAAATGTCTCTGTTTCAATGCATAAATAATTTGCGTAATGAAAACAGTTCCATCGTACTCGTACCTAGTAATGGGATCGAATGTATTCGCCGCAAATTAATGAATCTAAAATAATTGTTTAGACTTACTATAGTTGGTTCAAATAAAAACTACCTGCGGTACCTACTTGTAATGAACAGGTACAAAATGTTGAAATTCGTAGTAATTTACGGATTAAAAATAAAACAACCAAAAGAGGTACTGTAATACTAATTTTAATTATAAAGAATCGTCTTCTTCGTATGACCAGGAATCATCATCACTTGACAGTTGTTTGTCCTTTGAGTACTTTCTTTTTTGGCATTTTGACAGTAACGAAGGCAGGAACGATACGCTCAACTCAACCAAACGTGAGAATTCAGAAATAAATCAATACGGAGGAATATAAATACTCAACTATATTGAAGGTTACTCATTGAAATACTGTAAATTATTTTAAAATAGACATAGAGAGATTTAATAAAGATCATCAATAGTTTAACAAATACAATATTAACCACTGAATTACAACACAATACAATAATACATTTTGAAAATTCAGTTCCTTTTATTATATATTTTTTCATGACATAGAACCGTCATATTTGAACAACATTCTTTTAATCCATTTCTTCTTTATTTTGACAAAGGAGGTCGCACATTGAAATATGAAGTACGAAATTATCTATAAAATAATGAGTTTGTTAAATCGATTAAAACTTCTTAATGCATAAAATCGATCGATGAAAGAAATCGCATAGGTAACGGGTCAGGGTATCACTATTTGATTAAGTATTAGAGCTGTCAAAAGTTAAATAAACTATTGGAACGACTATAATTACTGTACTTCAGGGACGGGCTCCGCCCACTTAGAGATGAGTCATTCGTAATTTTTGAAAACAGACTATAACAACAGTTTTGAAATAAATCGATTATCGATTATATTAATAAAATACATTATATATTATTAATATATTATTATACTTTATTTTTTGGCATTTTGACAGTAACGAACGGAGGAACAATACGCTCAACTCAACCAAACAAATAAATCAAAATGGAGGAATATAAATACTCAACTCGACGTATGAAAATGTGGATAAACACTGACATCAAAATGGCGTCGCGCGTCGGCTCCGCGTTCGGTGTTGCCGTTTAGTAATCGATAAAAGTACAAAATTATCTATAAAATAATGAGTGTGTTAAATCGATTAAAACTTTACATACATAAAATCGATCGTTAAAAGAAATCGAATCGATAACAGGTCAGGGTATCACTATTTGATTAGGTATTAGAGCTGTCAAAAGTTAAATAAACGATTGGAACGACTATAGTTTATTTATTTATACTAGTTAAACCGCGTGGTGCTACCTGCGGTACGACAATAACCGCGGGCAATAAATTCTTTGTAAATTGTAGCCTATTTGTTATTCTGATGTATAAGCTATATTATTGTAAAGTTTCATCAAAATCCAGTAAGCAGTTTCTGCGTGTAAGAGCAACAAACATACTCATTTACATACTCACAAACTTTCACGTTTATAATTATAGGAAGGTAATTTTTTATAGGAACTTAAACGAAATACACATAAACCATCTTCTTATCTTTATAGTGAGTAAAAATCGCTTTCTTTTTGTCTGTCTCTCCATAAACTAACGTTTAGATAATGCATACACAATTGAATGTAAGAATCTTATTGAAGCATAGACAATTGTTCGCCAGGAATGCAAATGCAAAGAACTACTAATTGTTTGTTCTTCCTTGTCCCCTGTGCTACAGCCAAAGAAGTGGTCCAATGTGAAGAATTAGGACTTGAAGAATAGTTTTCATTTTCAAACTTGGAAGTAATCTCTGAAAACTAATTTACACTTGTACACTGAGAGAAATATTGTAGAAATTTCACTCTTTATTGAAGAAATTATCACTAATTTCTTCAATAAAGAGTCGCACTCTCGTTCCTTTGTGAGAGTGTCTGTAGTGTCTGTAGTAGAAAAACGCAGTGTCACAGATCACCGGGCTCCATTAATTCAAACTAGCATACAATATAGAATTCAATGACTAAATCTACTTTACCTTATCTGTTCGGTGGCATATGTAGCTGTCACAATATCAAGATAGCTATTACGGGTTTATTAAATGCATAACATGAGCATAGCAATAAGGGTTGGAATCAGTTGATACAATGTTGTAACGAATTGCCAGGGGACCTCACCTATCTTATCGTATTCGAACAACTTGGATTTTATCTAATGGTCTGCATTTAATTACTAATAACTTTGACTATACATACTACAAATTGATTAATATTTGATTGTAAAGGTTGTTATATTTTGCTAAAGCAATTTGCACTAGCAAAGAATTTTTTTATTAACATCATCTATACAAATAAATAAAATTGGAGTGTCTGTTTAGAATATTAAAATAACCGCTTTCTACTTCATGCATATGAATGTATATACGGTACACATACCAAAATATATATTTTTAAAATTTTTGTATGTCTGTCTGTTTGTCTGTTTGTTCCGGCTAATCTAAGGAACCACTGGTCCGATTTGAAAAAATCTTTCGGTGTTTAACCAGGTATTACATTTGCAGTGTGTACATGACGGAAAAAATATATAAAAATATTAACGACACGTATGGTGTAGCGGTTTAGCAGTCATGCCGCTTCATACTGCGCAAGTGTTGGAGGTTAAAATCTCACATGGCACATCTTTACTTGGTGTGATCTACAAATGGCTGCTCTTAGTCTGGGTGTTCTCTGTCTCCATTTATGGTATGTTTGAAGATTTTCTCTTTATACATAATAAACACGAACTCTCTACTTACTCGCACTTATATAAGAAGAGTGTATCTCAAAGGGAATATAAGGAGACTAAAATGCCACATGCGCAAACAAACGTTAATAATTTTCCGATATTAACTGTGATTAGCCCACCTGTTGCTGCAATAAATCAGTGGTTCACTGCATTAGATTAATCTCCTGGATAATTTATTAGTTGCCGGTTGAGCTTGAATTAAATAATTTACACCTTTGAAGTCAAGTTATGGCAATATTATAATTTATTGAACGTCGTTTTATGTGTGGAAATTGATTTTATGAAGGAATGCTTAGTTTGTGGGTGGGTTTTTTTTTAATACTCATCTATTTATTTTAAAATTTAGGGAATAAATAATCAAGTTAAACCAATTAGCCATACCTAGTTCTTAAGTATCCTTTGAAAGAGCCACCAAATGGATGCATGTACTTTAATAATAGACTAGTATTTTACTAGTATTTTTTATGCATCAGTAGAGAACACTTTTCGACCCCAAATTATGGGGGGGGGGGGGAGGGAGATGATTTCAGAGTGCATAAGCATCTCCATAGGCCGCCATAGTGTGTCAGCATGCTGCATTGTTGCCTTATCTACATTAAAAGTATGGTGATTACTACTCTTGGATTCAGTTGATGCTTTCCATCAGATAAAGTAGTGTTACTTAGGCAGACTCATATAAAAAAAAATGAAGTTCTGATCATAGAGTTCCAAGTGTTCCAGTAGTCGATTCCCGTCAGTTGACACGTTTTCGTTTCTCCCTACTCCTCAAATAATCTAATGGTATATGTTATCACGATATTCAAACATTAGATCTAGAATGTATATAGATAAAATTTTATCCGCCCAATCACCACAGAATCAGTTGACACAGCGAAATTGCGTTATAAGCGCGCGCAAATGATTCGGCAATTCAACATTTGGCCAGCCACACAATACGCGTTGATTGATTGCCGAATTTAAACAGTATTCAAACTCGACATCATTAATAGTTCAATGTTGAATAATTATTGTCTTAATTATATATTTGATGGAGATAGTCGATAAAAATTAGACGACATTTAGCTTTATAGAGCACACGTACGTATGCTCCTTCATTGGATTTAAAGTTTTTTTTTAATGGAATTTGGGGCAAACGAGCAGACGTATCACCTGATGGTAAGCAATTACCGCTGCCCATAAACACCCGCAACACCAGAGGCGTCACAAGTGCGTTGCCGGTCTTTGGGGGATGGGGTTGGTTATGGGCCTCCGTTATCCTCACTCACTCGGTGAAACACAGCGCAAGCGCTATTTGACACTGGATTTCTGTGAGGCTGTACTATCTATATATAGTCCGGTCGAGCCGGCCTGTACATGCCGAAACGTGGCATTCCCACGGTACGGTTATTGTTTTAGTAATATCAAAAATATATTATGTTATGTAATGAAATTAACTACGTATCTATTATTACTAATGTTTAATTCTTACAGAAAAGTGCTGGCTGTCAAGAGCTATTATGCCTTGGCTTTTATTAACTATCAATTTAAAAATTAAAAAGACTGTGTTAATTTTTTTATATAAATATTTATATTTAGAATTAAACCTTATTTACACTTTGATTGCACTATCCATCCATTACAAACATCCATGTCCTTTTTAAATTTGTTATAGATATACGAAAATTAAAAACAGAACCAAAAACTATCTCAATTTCTATCCTAAAGTCAGTAATTTCAAACTTATCTTCACGGTGTGACATTCCTAAACTCTGGCACTGAGCGTCGTGGCCATTATACACACATACATCCTATACAACTTCGCCATAACCGCTTGCATTGTACGCTACCACCAATGAAATTTCAAAACATGAGAAATACGACGCTTGGACATGTCCCGCTGATATTTATGATGTTCGAAATGTGATGGAATCCGATTTTAGATGGGAATAGTTCTCACTGTGGTGTTTCGATACACCCGTAGTTTTTCGACAGAGATTTTGAATCTTGTTTAATTTTTTTATTTATTACGCTAAACGTAATCAATTGGTTAGATTTTACTTTGGAAATTGATAATACAGAAGCCAAATTTTATGTATTTATAGTAATGAAATTTAAGTCTTTTGTTTGTTTATTATTTTAACGAAGCTAAATGGGAGTTTCTTTAACTTATAATCGGGTGTGCTATCAATCTTAATAAAAGAAAAACCCAGTATCAACTGCCCCAACTAATGCATTGAGTTATCAGACGTAAAAGGGATTTGGATATTATTTTACATTTTTTAAAGAAGTATAGAAGATTTTGATTAATGATGGTAAATTTTTATGAGGTTTTTGATCTCCGGTGACCTTATATTATAATTATTGGATTTGTATCCAGTAACTTTTGTTTAATAAATGTTAGGTATGCGTTTTTTTTTGCATATTATAGAGGGGTTTAACTGGTTTCTTCAATTGGCTTCTTGGGAACATGGTTTTGAGACGAGGTTAAGAAAGAAGATAAAAGCTATAGTAAGAAATAACACAATCCTCAAATGGTAAATGACATGAAACGAGCTCGAAGGGATCAACGTATCTATATGACAGACCAGTAATTCAAGAAGCAACAAAGAAGAAAGGTTAGGTACAGACACAATTAGCAGAATCCTAAACACATCAATCTCATGAGTTATCTCAATACCCAACAAGGCCTTGGGCGGCTGTTAAATTATAAAATAGACAAAGTAATTTGCGTCACCTTATATTTTACAGTTTCCGAGGTAGACGGTAGAGCGGCCATCATAATTTAGAGTCGAGGATAATCCTGTCTGAACAATAGCAACAATGAGCAGTGATTAGCCTTTTGTTGTAACTTCGTCACATATTTTGCTTGTAATTTGTTGGCGGAAGGCGAAATTAATTTAGCATTGTTTTTGTACCACACAATACTTTTAAGATGATAATGTTTTTATTTTGTAAAGTGGTACCGAAACAGACAACACTATTTGTAACATAATATATAGTCATTTAACATACATTTTATGAACTTGATGCCCTAATAGGTACTCTTAAAAATTAACAACTTTGTAATTGCGAAGATGAAGAAGAATGATATTATTTAGTTGTAGTGAGCCTAAACATACTGGCAGACAGACATAATGCCAGAATTGTATTTTTACCGTTTTCATCATTATAAACCTTATAGAAAATAGAATTATAGTGATTACTTTTCAGTGGTGTGTTTTCAGATTTTTTCCTTTTAGAGTTCATTAGACTTGTGGGGGAACGGGTATAATGTTCCACCCAACACAAAGGGAGGATCCTCCGACCAGGCTAGGTGATCATGCCTGGCGGGCTACTGCCCAACAGTTGATGTTGGGATGTTGTATATATGCTAATCGGCGCGGGAACTTTATTTGCGCGATTCAGGATTGGTAGTTACTCCATGTAGTGTAGTTTGTAAGTACAGTGCGTTACTTCGTAGTTCAGTGTATCTTCGGTAGATGGCGCTGTATGTGGAGGTCGCCACATCACTCCCCTCCAAGACTGGAGGTCGATATATGTTGAGTCAGCTGTCTGTGCTCTGATGCGGAGCTTGCCAGTGCCAGGAGTGAGTAGTTCCAGTGAGTCGGAACTGAATGCCGCAAGTTCCAGTGAGTCGGAACTGAATGCCGCTAGTCCCAGTGAGTCGGGGCTGAAGTCCGCTGATCCCAGTGAGTCGGGATCGCATGCGGTGCGCGGTGCTGCGGTGAGGTCCCCAGTGAGTCGGGGCGATTGCTGCGTAGTGGCTGGCTGCTGCGTAGACGGGAGAGATGTGCTCTGCTTACATGGACCGTAGGTGCAGTGTGCTGTGCCTAGACGCTGTAGAGGACGTAGGGGTTACCAGGCTGGAGCGGTCGCGTCCTGCGTGTGGTATATCCCAGTTGAGGCCGAAGTTGCTGGCTGGCTTGAGACTTGCTGTGGAAGTGAACATGATGGTGGTGCTTCCTTGAAGGCTGCTTCCAATCACGTCGGGGTCACCACTGGTGGGGGAACGGGTATAATGTTCCACCCAACACAAAGGGAGGATCCTCCGACCAGGCTAGGTGATCATGCCTGGCGGGCTACTGCCCAACAGTTGATGTTGGGATGTTGTATATATGCTAATCGGCGCGGGAACTTTATTTGCGCGATTCAGGATTGGTAGTTACTCCATGTAGTGTAGTTTGTAAGTACAGTGCGTTACTTCGTAGTTCAGTGTATCTTCGGTAGATGGCGCTGTATGTGGAGGTCGCCACAGACTCAACAAGAAATCCTCACGTCAATCTGTCTGTTTGTCCATCCGGGTATGTACATTATTGCACATTAATCACGATCACACATATATACCCATGTTCTTAATTTGGCCCATTGTGTTACTACAAAACATAAAAGACTATTTTTATATTCAGTGACAATTTATTTTAAATATTGTGCATAATCTTATTTTTATTCCATTTTAGGTCACCACTTCCTCCACAAAGTAAACCGTGACTTTAACGCTGAAAGTTATAATGATAGTGTATAAAATAAACAGTTTTACAGCTAAGTTAGCTTTGCCGTACCAATTAGAATGTATTTCGGTATAGATATAGATTGGACCTTGGAAATACACGCGTACGGAGTCGCGGGCAGAACCTAGTATGTAAATATATACCTATTTGATTAATTTGTCTAAAAATGATTACATAAATACTAATTAGATCTCTTTAAAATAGGTTGTAGTAAACCGTAGGAAACACGGAATTCTAAACTACAAGTTACCCGACATGCACTTGGGTTATTTTTCGTTTTGAGAACAAATTACTTACTAGTATCAAAAGTATCTTTTATTTTATTTGCTCTTAATACATTCTGTACTGAACAAATAGTAGGTAAAAATAGACTTAAAATAAAGAACTCTTCAAAGGTAGATAAATATTAGCACCTAAGTACCTTTTATAACATTTAGTGTCACCTACATTTGTCCATTTTCTCGATTTTCTACAAATTACTTTTTAGAGAAATGTCCGGAATTTGAAGGTAGACTGAAACGCCCTACGTCCTCCCACTCACAGTGTAATCCTATCGTACGAGACACATGTGCTCGCGGCTGTAGCAACGAATAAATCATGCGCATCGCACTCGAGACCTGATTCCATCTTACACTGTTTGTGCTCAGATTTAACTGATACGTTAACGTTTTTGCCACGAGTTTTATTCGTATTTAGCAAGAGTTCTATTCGAAGCTTTATTTAAACTAGGTATTAAAAAAATTATAAAGGTATGCTTACTGAGATAATTGATTGACTGTTTACGATTATTTTACGCCCTTAACGTGGACAATGGATATCTACATGTTTATACATGTGCTCACGGTAATTTCTTACAGACAATTTTCGTAGGCATATTTTTTTTATTTTATTACTGTATAGTGGGCAAACGAGCAGACGTATCACCTGATGGTGAGCGATTACCGCCGCCCATGGACACCCGCAACACCAAAGGCGTCACAAGTGCGTTGCTGACCTTTGGGGGATGGGAAAGAGGATGGGGGCAGGGGTTGGGGTATGGGCCTCCGGTATCCTCACTCATTCGGTGAAACACAGCGCAAACGCTATTTCACACCGGTTTTCTGTGAGGCCGTGGTATCACTCCGGTCGAGCCGACCCATTCATGCCGAAGCATAGCTCTCCCACGGTGCATATGTTAAAGTACAATTTTTGATAGTCTGTGATATATTTTTATAAACTAAGTAGGTACTTAATACACACATATATATATATATATATATATATATATATATATATAATAGGTCTTTACCTATGAAATTGCGTTTCTTCAGTACTGGTCATTTCAAATAAAAAAAAGTTTGTAATGGCTCTGTATTCTAAATTCAAATTAATTTTATTTTAAAACGATGACATTCTATTTACAAACTCAGTCTTTTGTTTTTTGATTAGCGTTGTATTTTCATTACATTTGAACATTTTTCGTCATAATGGATACTTTAAAAATTCGTGTAATTATGGAATATGAGTTCCGTCGTGGCACCAACGCGACACAAGCGGCACGTAACATCAAAAACGTTTACGAAGAGAACTGTACAAACAAACGCACAACCCTTTATTGGTTTTCCCGGTTCCGTTCTCGAAATTTTGACTTGAAAAATGAAGCTCGTGGTCGCCCGGAGACTTTGGTTAACAATAATGAATTAAAGGCGATTGTGGAAGCTGACGAAACTCAATCTACAGCTGAGCTAGCAGCAGCTTTTAATGTAAGCATCAAAACAATATTGATCCATTTGCGACAAATTGGCAAGGTAAAGAAGTTGATAGATGGGTGCTCCACGACCTTAACGATCGCCAGCGCAACGTACGCGTCGAGACCTGCCTTTCGCTGCTCAACAGGCAAAGAAATGAAGGAATTTTGAAACGAATAGTTACGTGCGACGAAAAATGGATTCTGTTCGACAATCGAAAGCGCTCAGCAAGTTGGTTAGACCCTGGTTCAGCACCAAAGCAATGCCCTAAACCAAAAATGAACCCTAAGAAGGTGATGGTCACTGTTTGGTGGTCTAGTGCGGGTGTGATTCACCACAGCTTTTTACAAAACGGCATGAGCATTAATGCAGATGTGTACTGTGAAGAACTGGAGAGAATGATGGAGAAGCTTGCACATCTGCAACCAGCTTTGGTCAATCGGTCGTCCCCACTGCTCCTTCACGACAACGCGCGACCCCATACTGCGCAACAGACAGTCTCCAAGCTGCAAGAGCTGGGGTTGGAAGCTCTCCCTCATCCGCCATACTCACCAGATCTTGCACCTACCGACTATTACTTTTTACAAAATTTAGACAACTTTTTAGTGGGTAAAAAATTCAATTCCCGAGAGGCAGTACAAAATGCCTTTGAAGAGTTTGTTGCCTCCCGTCCAGCTGATTTTTACAAGAAGGGCATCAATAAACTGCCAATACATTGGCAAAGATGCGTCGATTGCATGGGTGATTACTTGGAATAACATAAATAAAAAAGTTTGAAAAAATAAGTACTTTCACTTATTGCATACAAAACGGCAATTTCATAGGTAAAGACCTAATATATATGTATAGTGTAGTATAGTGATATATATATATATATATATATATATATATATATTAACCATGACTATAATGCACCAGGTGTTGACAACATTCAATGTCCTATTTCGAATAATAAGTCTTAATAGTAATTACAAAATAAAACATACTGTGATGTTAATTTTAAAATAAATTCTTATAAACGTTATTTATCATAACCTCTTATATTTAAGAATATCACGCCTTTACCAAGATGTAACAAAGGAGACCCCAAACAAAAAAAGGCAACACATTATACCAAAAAGACGAAATTATCAGCAACCCTCTCTTCGAAGCTGAAATATAGAGGAGTTATTCACACAATATACCGGCAATATCTAATCTGCGATATGAATGGTTCGGGGCGTGCTCCGATCTCGCCCCGAAATGAAAAAGCCCGGGTCCAATATGGCGATGGCAATAATTACAACAAAGTTGACCTTAGATACAATGTCATACGTGTCTGTAACGATTCGATGGAGCACAAAGAAGGCATAGAAAAGGGTGGTGACTCAATTATTTCGGTACAGAACAGCTCACATCAAAAGGAGCAGGAGGCTTTCAGTAGGCTAACGTATTTGTGTTGTGATAAAGAGTAATTATACTCAAAATGTAACATTATGTATCAAAGATTTGTGTTGGTTGCCATTATGTTATTGTGTGGTATGTTCGTAGATCTTTGACGAGTGTTGAAGTGAATCACTTAAATAATAATTCTTATCTTAAGGATTCCATAAAATTGACAAGGAACTTTCATTATTTCTTATCGCCGTAGCGGCTCAACTTAAAGATAAAAGTTACTTAAAAACTTGGTTTTAATCAAAAACGTATAATTATAACTACAGAAGTCTATAATCTATTCTTATTACTAGTGATCCTTTAGAACCTTTTTTTTTATTCATTGAATCTTTAATATATTTTTTAAGGTAAGTATCTATTTAAAAAAAACTAATAATGTTCCATATGTTACTAGAATTCAACATTGGTGTTCTATTATTGAACTATTACAGAATTAGTGTGAGCAAACAGCATAAAATTTAATGAAGTTATAACTTCATTACAATTTGCAAAACTTTTAATTAAAGTTTCATTTAAAACTACTGTTTTTAATTGGAATGCAAATATAATTATTGAGAACGGTCTCGATCAGTAACAATACAGCTGCATACAGTGGCATAACTATTGCTTAACAGAACGCTGGCCTTCATCGAGAGACCTTAAATGTTATAAAATATTAATTATAGAAACAATTTCAAAAGATTTTACGGTTTCTGTTTTCTGACCATCGCGATTTAAACACTTAACTGTTTGTTAATTAAGTATATTACTAGTAATTAGTATATTAAGCTAGGGAAGAGGTAGGTCGACGAGGTATCTGTATTAAAAGTGGTGACCATCAGAGGGTGAAACAGTTTTTGAATATGTTAAATTTTCATCCACCAGTCTATCGGGTTTTCATATCAATTAGAGGTAAACAGATGGATAAACTTTCTTGATATAAAATTAACGTTTAATTGGTGATGCAAGATGAAACTGACAGACTGTTTATTGAAAACCTATGCACACAGATTATGGGCTTTGACAACTGTGGGCTGGCTCGATAGTTCAATTTATTCTCATCTCATCTCAATTAGTGATATTCTTTCCTAACAGCCTTTGAGCTACGGTCATAACAAATAACACTCCTTTGAGCTAAAGTACAAAAGCGACACCAGTCATAATGTTGGACCGTCATTGTTCCGTATTGGTTACTATAACGACACCTATTGTCTGTTTGCTAGACAATGTATGCCCTGTTTGTAAACACGTTGTTTGATTTTCTTGTTGTCTGATATAGCTGAAGCTGGTTTAGTATAACAGTTAATTTTTTCCGTTTATATCACTACACTATATTTATTATTTAAATCACAATTACATTTATAGCACTACCTACGCCAAATTACCACAAATAGTCTTAAATTTAGTTTTTTAAGTATTTGCAATGCGTTAATACCTATATATCCTAACCTAATATCAAAGTTACAAATAATAATTATGATGCATTGTAATAAAATATTCTTCATTCCTTCATTATCAACAAAGTTTTTAGCAGTGGGAGAGCCACGCTTCAGCATGCATGGGCCGGTGCGACCGGAGTGATGACGGTGACGGCCTTACAGAAAACTAGTATGAAATAGCCTTGCGCTGTGTTTCACCGAGTGAGTGAGGATACCGGAGGCTCATATACCAACTCCTCTCCCCATCCCCCAAAGGCCGGTAACGCCCCCGGTGTTGCGGGTGTCTATGGGCGATACGTCTGCTCGTTTGCCACGTACTCCATAAAAAGAAAGTCTCTTTTCACTGACGGATCTAAGCCTGTCCTTAGCAAGGAAGTTGTCATAAATAATCCAAATTCGTAGTAATTATTTTCAAATGTTCAGTGTCACCAAACACACCTGAAGTGAAGCCCCACAACAACAATGTTCAACAAAAACAGATTGTGCAATCTGCAGTAATATTTATTTACAAACTTAATAATTTCAAATACTCGAAAATTATTGAGCGCCAACACATTTCATACTTTTAACTGCAGCAAATGAATTTGAAATTCACTAGTCGTCGTGGTGCCGTAGAAAATCTCGAACGAGTAAATAAAAATGAAAATGAAATAATAAACTGGAGGCAACGTTCAGAAAGTTTCTCGTTGCAAGTACGCCAATGATTTTCGATTTGTAAACTTTTAAAATTGCACCAACTGTACGGTGCGCTGTTGCCGGAGCGATTTTATATTTTATTCGTTAACTACAACTAGTTACAGGTGCGAATAGTTCATTCGAGTTATTTCTTTTTAATGAGTTTATATCACATTAAAAGAAATGAAAAATCTTTTTAATCAATTTTATCTGTAACTTTTAACAATAGAATATAAATGAACATGTTTATCGAAACGATAATTTCCTAATTACCTTAGTAATGTTCTTTCCAGTTTACAAATTTTAGGCTTATGTTAAGAGATGTGGAACTGAAGCATTCCTTTTCAATAAAATGTTCATGTTAAATCTATGTATTATGTAATCTTATTGCTTATTGCTTAAACTTCTATTTTTTTCCAGATTATTTTGAATTCTGTTTACGTAATAGAATCCAATCCTATAATAATCGTATTTAGGAACTCGATAGAAAATTTGAGAGTGTATTATCGATACCTCTTGCTAAGATAGATGAAATAGAAAGCAAAAAGATATTATTGCACTGATAAATTATACAATGTAAGCAGTAGCTTGCATTGTTGTGATTTCAACTGCCTAATATAATCTGAGCCCCTCTAACCTACAAGGAGGATGCATGCATTCTCATACGCACATTAGCCGCAGATTTAGTTTAGTAGTAATGTAGTGTAGTTTAGTAATCACTAATTCAAAATTAACCGTCTTTAGCAATAATTTGAAAACAATAAGGTATTCGTTACTAAGATATCTTACAAAGTCAGAAATATGATCTAAATTGGAATGAAAACTAAGATTTAAAAGCTTTTGTCTTAAAATACTTAAAAGAAGTCAAATAACTGCCTTTTTTAATTTTACTTGAGGGTATCACGTTGGCAATATAAAAAAAAACAAATCCTTATTAGATTTCGCGAAGGGTTTAATTTCTAAAATATTAAAAAGGAGGAAAATGTTCCTTCAAAAAACAATTTTTCTTTCCTTAAAGCAATATCTTAATTGAAATTAGATTATGAGAAGATGCTGTTATTTTTGTAATTTGAAATTTAAATAATATTTTACTTGCGGTGTGATTTCAGGTTCTTGATTTAGTTAATTTAAGTGGTATTTAAGACGGGATTAAGATGAAATTACAAGTTTTTATGATACCATTATAGCTTACGATAAATATTTAAACAGAAGTTTAAAATAAACCGATTTAAATTTTAAAAACTACAATTTCCCTGTGAAACAGTTCACTTCGTAAACATTATTACGTCATCCACGTATACAACCCTTGGTTAGCTCAGAAAACACATCACAGTAATGCTTCTCCGTCTTCCATTTAAACCTTTGCGCTCAACAACATATACGAATAGAATTACCATTGCTAATTAACCTCCAGTCATATATTTGACAGTGAACGGGGAACCCATATGTTACTTCAGTTTGATATTGCGTCGTGAGTATTGGATGTTTACTTGTTTAATGTTTCGCTTGTTTTATAATGGTGTTTATTGGGAATATATTTGTACAGAGTTGTTTATTGTTATATAGTAACTATTTACGTAGCTTATAAATAAAGGTCTCACCACTCATTTTTCTCTTATAACTTACCTATTAATGTAATGTTTGGAATTGCAATTGGTTTTATTTAAATTTTTTTTTTTTTTTAAAAAGACAAGTCCCACATTAGGAATAAACATCCTGTGTCGTGGGGGACTTTACAGACATACAACGGACGGAAACGGACACAAAGAACATCCAGACTCGGGACAACAATTCGTGGATCACACAAAGTGTTGTAGGTACCGCGTGGGATTTGAACCCACGACACTTGGCGCAGTAGCAAGCGGCGTGGCGACCGCTGAAACCACTCGGCCAACCGTGCAGTCAAATTGAATTGCAATTGGAATAGTTAATGTTTGTGCTGTGCATGTGTATGAGCAACAGTTCTCCTTTATCTGTACAGATCGTCTATAGCACGGGAAACCTTCTTAATAATGGCTTGAATTTCAGTAACAAAAAAAATACAGACAAAATTCAAACGAATATAATCTATGCATAAATGCGACAAACAGGATATATCTGTTTCTTGTAAATTACATTCCATTCAACTAATATTACAGCATTCACTTCACTTCACACAGCATTAAACTGCCTCGGTGGCACAGTGGTAGCGTATGCGACTGCTAAGCTTGAGGACTCGGGTTCGATTCCCGGGTCAGACCAGTTTAGGAGTTTGGGTGTTTTTTATGTATAATATGTATGTATTTACAAAAAAAAGTATATAAGTATTTATATAAGTTGTCTAGTACCCATAACACAAGCTCTGCTTAGCTTGGGACTAGATGGCGTTGTGTGGTAGATGTCCGGAATATTTTTTCATATGTTCCAAAATGCATATCAGAGAATATAAAATATCTGCAACCCTGTTAGCAATTAGCTTAAATCCGCGTTCACTGACAATCAATCAACTATATAATGAAAGGATTTCGCGCTGCAACTGCATCACAATTAACAACGCGGTTAGGCACGATACCCACTCATTTACTACAAATGTCGACCACAGTATTAATATCCCATCAGTCCGATGCGAGGAACTGTCAAGCCGATATATGGTTGGTTTATTGAGTTACTCACAGTGTATGGTAACCTTTATTGAATTAAAATGAAAATGCGTGGTTTTGACGGGCGGCTGCAAAATGCCTGCACAAAACTTTCAATTTAAAAATTGATTTGAAAATAATTTTGAAATAACTTTAAAAGGTTATTGAAATGACAGTCTTAATCTATCAAAATAATTTTAAAACAAATTTAAGTATTATAGTTATGTATTCATATCAAATTATTTTCTTAGCTTAGCGAAATAGCTTAGTTCAGCTAGTGGCACATCTGTCTAATAAATGGTATTCCTAATTATGGACTTTCAAAAATTCTTAGTTAGGAAATTATCTTGAGATTGTATGTCCAAAATTACAACGTGTCAGATGCATCGTTAAATTTTGACAAATACCAATTACGGTTTTGCATGACACTTTGATTAGATGTCGGTGAATGTACGAATATATGAATATTGGATTTACTTAGTTACCTACACTAGCACACGTTATCATGATATTGTCAGTGTTTCTAGATCATAGAGGATTGAACTTATTGAACGACGAAACCAATCGAAATCACGATGACAACAATACCGTAGTTAAATAATTACTAGTGGTCGCCCAGTGGTCTAAATTCGATTATAATTATAATTATAATTATAAAAGAAAGAATTTCGTGAAAGTTGAAAAAGATAAACATAAAAATATTTAGATTTATCTCACGAGATTGTCGATATGTGGAATGTGGCTTCGGTGATCCGATAGTCGTATCTGCTCACGGATTGATAGCCAAGACCAACATCTTAAAAGGGTCACGTTAGAAAGCTGGATCGAGGATCTGATACAGAAGGCAGTCCTCCTTGACACGGTATGTATAGTGAGGAGGTTCCTGTCTTTGGAGCCCTAACCACCGGGTTATTTGGTTCCTGTACCCGAGGTCAGTGGTATGGTGGTAGTAAATGTAATTAATACGTATATATAAATGTAATAAAGAGAATAATAATAATAATATTTATTGTTTTTATAATTTAAACTTTACAACTGTAAAATATACACTAAGCCCCACAATAGGATTCCTTGTGTCGTGGGGATTAGTATCTTTCTTACAATTAAGAAATAAAAAATACAAAGTGGGTACATCGTTGTGAGTGTGAGTGTGCGTGTGTGTGAGTGTGCGTGTGTGTGAGTGTGTATGTGAAATTGATTAATTATATGATTTTTTTAGTTTTTTACCCTCCTCTCCCTCCATACAAACTTTAATTGTGCAAATCCTCAGATATGCATTTCCACATAATAAACTTCCAAAGCATTAATATTGTTAAGCTCATAAATTTAGTCATTCTCTATAAAAATACACTGAGAGTATTGTTTTAACAATCACAAAGCAGTGTATCCAAACCGGAGCCTACTTGACACTTCACAGTGTTGTCTGTACGAACAAAAATCCAATTTTGATTAAAACTTTATAAAGAGGGGCGCTCGATTAATTTAACTTTTTTTGCGGTCGCTCTCGCCTTTTGTTACATTCCAGTATTGTTGTGATACCAGTCGTACTAGGAAGTTGTATTAGGAGAAGACTTTGCAAGTTTGAAGGTGGAACTGCTGTAAGTGTTTTTGAAGGAATGGGAATAGAACTGAATTGTAAATATTTTTGTTGGTAAAGGAAGCCTAGAAATTGTAGGTTCAATGGTGAGAATTGGACAGAATAATTATTGTGTAATGAGTATGAGCGGTTTCTTCCGTTCTGGGTGTATTTTTTTTTATAGATGTGTTAATAAGACTATTTATTATTGGTGGTCCGGTCACCATAATATTTAATTAACAAATGTTGTAACAGTAATAATATTCTCAACAGAACACATTGCAGTTTGCCCTGGGAAGAAGATTTTACATTTTGTTTTTAGTTATACACATAAAAAACTGACTTCATAAAGTCAAAGATGTTTTTTTAAGTAGCATCTATGACTTTTATTGAATAAGATATAGTATAGCTATGGAACAGAATGCTGCCATATTTGGTAGCGATTCCATAGCCACCTTTTAGGGTACGATGTTAGTAAATTAATTTAATTTAGCAGCTCATATCTCAAGCTATGAAATATTTTGAAACATCTACACAAAACTAACTTTGAAGGTGAAAACCATGAGAGTACAAAGGAGTAGCTATTGTTATCTTTACATTAGACACGAGTAAACAAAATATACATAAAATTGAATAAATTAACGTCCATGAAAATGGAGAGACACGAGACAAAGGGGGATAAGTTTGTTACTGTTTAAGTAACAAGTTGTACTACCGCGGTTATGATGTATTTTTCTTTTTCGCTACTTTTCATATTTCTTTACGCCCACTTAAGCTAGGAAAGTAGTGCGTGACCTATTTCGTTAAATTATTTATGGATGTGTTGATAGGTTGGTGTTTTCGTTGCTGAAAACTTAAGTGTTTATTGAATACTGCAGTTGAATTATAATAGATATGGAAAGACAGATTGAAAAATGGGAAGTATAATTGTAAATTTAACTATATACCTAATCTTGTAGTGTTTTACATACTCTTCTTTATCTTGCGTGGTAGACCAAAGGACTGTGGTCTTATGAGGTAGAAAGTAGTAACTGCAATTTTTCTTGGTCTTGGTACTAACACCAACAACAAAAAGTATAAAATCGATAAAGTAAAGCAAATCGGCGTGCGATCTGGTATCAAATAATACACTGATGAGATTACTTCAAATTCTAGTGTCGAGGTAGTGTCAGTACGTGTCTACAAACCACGTCATAGTGATTTAGACAATAGAAGCTTAGAGATAAGACTAACACGGAAATTTTGTGGTGAAGTTTCACGTTTGTTTTTATTAGGATTATTTTTATTGAACGAACTTCGAAGCTCACAAATTTTATAGATTTGAACGTTAATAAATTTTTAATAAAATTATATACATAATCCGACGTATATGGTTAATATTGTCCGTCTGGTTGCGAATTAAGAATACTAAGCATCACCAACTCACCACCTCCATTCATCCCATAGGTGTAAAAGGAATGACTAAGGGCGCAAACTGCGCACTCCTATAGTCTACCAGTGTTCGCTAATGCTGGATTGTGAGGCCTCTCCTAAGCAAATAAATTTTGGCCTATTATAAAAAGCCCACCGCATAGACTTTGTTTCAAATGATCCTTCATTTTGCTAATTAGGTTACTCTATTAGTCGCCTCTTACGACACCCCCAGGCTTAATAGGGGTGATGACACCCCGTATCTTAATCTATCACCACACGTATAAATAAGTTTTTACATACTAATACGAAACGATTATACGATGCCTTTCTATGGCAGATTGTATTTACAATACGCTCAACGTTTATTAGATTAGATTCCTTTCAGTGAAATTCTATGAAATCTATATTTAGAGAGAATTTATTCACAGCGATGTAGAAAGACAACGTGATCTCATATCTTCCCCGAACTGGATTAATATTCTCTGTCAGCGCACGGAGAATAATATTATTCAGTAACTTCGATACTTTCTGTATTGTCTATTTGTACGACATTGCTATGATTTATAACGATATTAATCTTTTTTTAGTTCTCTTGCTTTGTTAATATTCTTTTGTAGTAGTAATTTGTAACTAAAATGTATTTCAGAAAATACATTTTATCAATCCATTCATTGTCACGACATGCAACGTAATCCATTAACTTTGATAAGAATCTCTATATTTTATTCTTGACTTGTGAATTGTTTTTTTTTTAATTTGAATTACTTTCATTTAGGGATTACTTAATAAAATAGTCGAATACAAGTGAGTTTAATTTCATGAATGTATTTTTAATAAGCTCCACCAAGTGATAGATAAATACCACACAGACACAGAACTAGCGATGTTAATCACACAAGCATTTTTCCTATCTGGGCATCGAACCCAAGACCTCTGGCTCAGCAGTCAGGATCACTAACCTCTAGGCCAATAGGACAGTCAATACATTCACAGAAAACCTAATACTGATGAATGATAGACCAGCATTGTGTCCCTTAAGTCAAAGTACTCGTATTCATCGATCTGCTAACAATACACTCTGAAAAAGAACTCCACTTGAACTTTTGGACCAGAAGACTGAATGGGTGCATTTGCCCTAAAGGGGCAAGTAGTGGGTGCTTATAGGCTTGGATCTCTTGTTCAGATTCAAATTTCCAAGAGCGTTAATAGTTTATAACTAACAGGAGACCCGTTGAATTGTTTGCTACTTTACTATTGTATAAAAATTACGTTTATAGATATTATACAATCCACTAGTCACCTAATAATCGTGTATTCCTGCAGACACGTTACTATAGATACAACGAAGGAAATTAGATACGAACCATCCAGAAATAAGGTATTATTGCCGAGAAATGATAAATTACTTTCACACGATCGACGCGGTAATCAAAAATATGAGAATATATGACAAACCCATATTTCGTAGATCGCACAGATTCAATGAAGCGGCATAATAGCGATCGCCATTTAATTACGCACGACCATTTACCCGTGAAACCGCACGGGGACAACTCACAGCCAAAAATATAATAATTTCAATAAACTCCTGATATGCCTCCTTTTATTTACTGTTGTAATAAATTTATCTACCTGTTAAAAGCTTGGCAATGTGTGTTTTGGCAATGAACACTTTTATTCTTCTTCGAAGTCTACTCGTTCAAAATAATTGTATTCATATTGTTGGTCTACTGGATAGCTATCTTTAGCCATTTTGACTGCTAAGTCAGGTTGTAGATTAGATTTTACCCACGAGAAATATAGTGTGAAAAACACGGTCATGTTTCCAGACAAACTGATGGTCGGTGAAGCTGAAATGCGTTAGAGTGGAGACCGTGATTTGGCAAACGTAGTGTAGGGCGCGCTGCAGCACGATGGCCCGATGATTTGAAGAAATTGCCTAGCGGCGGATGGATGCGGACTGCCCAAGACCGGGATAGTTAACGCTCCTTGGAGGAGACCATCGTTTAGCTCGGTATCTCTTATTTATTGATATCCGCGACTAAAATTATGGTTGTTAAGATGTGGTTTTATATTTTTGTGTACAATTCGAAGATGCCTGGCTGAGATTTTTAAAGATTTCTAGTGATATTATCTCTATATACGAGTTAAATGTTAAGTTGGTTTGTGTACGCTTCAAAAACTCAAAAAGTTCTGCACAGATCGAGCTGAAATTTAATAGAATGATATATAATCCGCATCGAGGATTGTTTTTATCTAATTTTTGCATCAGTTACATATCCACGACCGCGAAAAAACACAAAAAAACCGACACATACGCGGGCGGAGCCGCGGGCAACAGCTAGTAAGAAATAATATATTAATTCTCAATATAAAGTAAATAAGCATGAACTTGAAACAAGATTGTTAAATGAATTTAATCTAGAACTATAAACGGGATCCATAACTATTTTTGTCATGAATTGTACGAATAATATTTCCAGCTTAAATTTAAATTTGACCACTTTCATAATAACTCTGTAACTAAGCAATCTCTCTATTCTCATAGCTCCAGAATAAATTACTTTAGACTTCAAAGGTCACGCTAAGAAAATCTTTTATTAACTATTCTTAACTGTTCTTTTAAAAGACTATATTTCAACATCATCGATTTCACAAACCAATTCGTTCTAAAAACAACTAGGTATTTCTTTAAATTTGATATCTTATATTTCAAATTAGCTCCGCCCCGCGGTGCTACCTGCGGTTGTATGTTGTACCTTTACATCAACAACTTCAAGTAATACCGCGGGACGTACCTAGTCTAAAACTAAAATGGTCTCAGTTACTCCTTATATCACCAGCTATCTACTACTTATAAGCCCGTCAAAATTGGAAGAACCCTTGCAGAGATTAGCCGGAACAATCAAACAATTCAAAAATATTTTTGGCTGATGTAAGTACTTTTATATGAATTCAGTGAAAACCCGTTGATTTCAAATTTCAAACAGATACTTCTATTTTATTTATTTGTATAGATATGTATAAAAAGTTGGTTTGTGTAAGTTTCAAAAACCAAAAAGTTTGCATTGATTGAGCTGTAATGTTGTGGAGATATATAGAAAACGCTTCAAATATGGGTTTTAGCTGTTCACTATAACCAAAATTTGCCACATTAAGCCGTGACAAATTAAAGTATAAGTATGTATTCATTAGCTTCATTTTAAAATAATTGAAATCCACCCTAAGATTGTCTCAATTAGAGCACGCTACCCTTCGTACATTGCCTTAAATTTTGTTATTCAACCTTTTTAAAACCCTAATACATAAGTCAATGTATTATCATTTATCTATTTATCATTATCTTAACGTGGATGAGCCACGCTTCGAAACTTGTAAGTCGTATCTATAGGTATTACTCTACTCTGTGGTCTAACAGAAAGTATTTTTTATTATTAAGAATCAATCAATCTAGAAGTAATTCTATCATTGCTTTTTAACGAGTAATTTAGGTTACCGTATAGTCTACATTCCCAAAATAAACACATTCATTCAAAGTAAAGTACCATACATAATATTAATACAATAAATGGGGAAACGTGTAGAATGTAAAGACCATGTTTGACCAAAACCAACATTTTGTAATGAGCAGACCCAATTAAACTTTTGCAGATTCGACTCACCTCTGAAAACATTAGCGGTCAGGAACAGTTCTTGTTATTTGACCTGTACTGTCGTGAGTACTCCTGAATTAATACCTTTTATGGATGATCTACAGGATGTTATATAGAGGTATGGTTTAATTTTAGGAGTGATTAATATGTGCAAATAAATTATTATGAAAATACAATTTTTAATTTAGGTGCAATTAATTTTGTCATTACATATCATTTTTTTTAGCTCTCGTGTTATATTTAAAAAGTATTAGCTTGAGTTTTATTAATTTGTTTAATAAAGCAAACTGTTGTGCTGTGATGTGCTGTTAGGAGTTAATTCTTTTCAACGTTGTCGTAATAAATAAAATGTTAAGGTTAAGGATTACCTTTGATTGAAATTATATATCGGATATCATGTCCTCTTCCTAACAATAAAAATTAAAAAGCGTCTCTTCATTGTAAACTCCGTCTTCACTTTCTTGCTTCATCTCTCTTTAAATTGACTTTCTACTCAAGTTCTTTACACAGTCTAACAAAACAGGTAAACAGTAGATAAAAGCCACTAAGGGTGATAAAAAGCATCTGATTTATGTCTCATCACATTCAATATAATCTACGTTACACAAAATTTGATGAATGAAATAGTCAGTCATTTTATCCATAGGAAAGTTACGCTCAATTGACTTATGGGGTCAACGGCTTTCCATTATAGTTCCTTTTGTTAATCCCAAGAGGCAATAAAGGGATTATTATACTTTGGAGACGAACCTTGTAAAGCTTCTGTGTAGTGAAGACGTTAATGCCGGTCACTAATCTAAATGATCATAATTAGAGGTAAGTATTATATGAAAATACTAATACATATTTTATATTATAATATAAAGAAAAAAAGGATAATGAATGAAAATATATGGATGCAAAATGCACAAGATTTAAAAAATTGGTAGTCATAAAAACTGCCGATAGAAGTGAAAACTTATAACTTAGAATGTTATTTGTAAAATTAATGTGTAAAATTAAAAATTTCATGTTGTACGTGACGTGACGCGAACCCATAAGATTTTCTACTACAAATCTTGGAAAAAGGACATACAGTAGTAATAGAACAGTAGTTAATGATGCTTAAATAATCAAACTAAAACTTAATATCAGATCAGATGTCCAATAAACATAATGTATGAACTAGTAGACAGGTCTTTATTTGGCCGTCGGCCCCTTTACAAAAAGAAAACAATTTAAGGTTTTATTAAACTTTTCAATAAAGTTTAATAACTTACATAGCTGAACTTGTGATTCATTTTCTCCCAAACATTTATTAAATGAACGTCAAATCTAATAAACAGTTGGATATTATTAATGAAAAGAAAGAAATGAAAAGGAATATTTTAATATTTTTAATGTCTTACTATAATGTATAACTTTTAATGAAATGTGAAGTTAATATTATAAATCTTAATAAATATCCATTCACTGCATTAATTTTAATTAAAAACGTTCTTTGTGTCTGTTTATTCTCAATCCACCAAACTGAATTATTTTAATGCCTATTGAAATAGGATAATTAATTCTTAATGAATTATCAATGTGCTGGATTTATCTTTTGGGATTGCACTGATATCATTTTCAGACACCAATTTCATTCCGATACTGCTTTTTCCACTGAGGAAATATGCAAGATTTTCTCCATAAGATGACTACTTATAATCCAGTTTAAAAAACAATTTGCAGTATCTAAAGCTACCCTATTTCCTCTAACAGAATCAAAAGCTCCGAGTCCAAACATTTTTGTTCCAAGTCTCTCAGTAAATGAGGCAGTCCGAATCCGGTTCAGTGTCGATTATTCCCGATTATTTCGGTAAATTCCGGTATATATAGTAACAAGGAGCGTGGGGTCGCGGCATTATAAACACTCGCTCGACACTAACGCGATTTAAGGCTCTGTCCTGTTGGCTTCATATGTGGTGCAAACAGTGAGCTGAGGTGGGTGATATTATATATTTTCTTTCAATATTCAAAAATAAATTTAATATAAGTATGTAATGAGAACTTGTTCAGGCACGTTGAGCACTTTTTGAGTTATACACCTTTGACAAAAATTATGGAATTAGCGTTTTCGTCAACGAACGCTATTCATGAGCTATATTCTTAACAATATTTTTAACTTTTTTTTTTTGCACATTTAATTTAAAGAGCAATGAGGTTCATTTCTGCTGAGCTTAAACAACTGTTTGAGTATTCACTTCTGTCGGCAGTCCTCAGTACTTACTGCATTGTGTTTTTTTAGTCATTATCATGAAACTATGAAATCAATAACGAGAAGAATTTAATGATAAGGAACAGTTTAAATAGGTCTAAACTGTTTAATATTCAACATCACATCATAGAAGCGCAATAAAACCTTCTTTAGAGTTTATTATATATTCTAAAACTATTTCCATTATAGAACGTACTCTTTAAAAGGTCGGCAACGCACTTGTGACGCCTGTCGTGTTGCAGGTGTCCATGGACGGCGGTAATCGTTTACCATCAGGCGAAACGACTGATCGTTTGCCCCTATTTAATAAAAGAAATAATTAAGAACTTAGGTAGTTGTTCAGGGGAATTTTAGTTACTTCGATAATTTACATATACAGCATGTTTTCATGTTGTTTTTCTATAATTGTAGTAATAAAATGTATTATTAATCGTTTACTACAAGATTTCAATTAAAGTAGTTTCTTTTTATGAGAGTATAAATTTAACTAGCTACCTCTCATCAATTGCACCAGATATCAATCCTTAAGCCGTCCGACTTAGACGTACTCCCTTGCTTAATTTTGCGGAATGAGCTCTTAAGCGTGGCCCTTTACTTGTCTGACTTGAGGACCCTACACCTGAAAACTTACCCTATTTAATATGGGTTTCAGCCTGTTTACCTACATAGCATTTTATGTCGCTCCAAGGATTAATATCTCGCCGAGCTTAGTGGTAATGAGAGTACCTTACATTTGGGAGGTTTCAATTGACGATGAGGTTAATTGTAATTAAGTACATTAATTACATGTTATTATGTACGCAACATATTAGTCTTCTTTGTTGGAGTACGTTCAATAGTATTATTATCTTTGTTTCGTATGAAATAATGTATTTGTTGATGTTGTAAGTGTTCGCTAAGTTATTGCTTTAAAAGCATTAAACAAGAAATAATCATGCATGCGATGCCGCAGGCAATGACTAGTCTATAATACAGTATATGCAGTCTTTGTAAAATTATAACAAACAACACGAGTCTTTGTATAAAAACCTTAGTTACTATTCTGTTTTTTTTACAATATGTAGGCAATATTTTCTGAACTGATTAATAATTCTACATTTATACGTATTAAAGATAAAGAAAAGTTTTTTAATTTTTTATAGTTTTAAGTTATGATACCTTTAAGGAATTCTTAACGGAACACATATCAATATCTTTTCAAACTGGAAACAAACCAACATAAATATTAGTACCTACACATTGTGGCGACCTCCACATACAGCGCCATCTACCGAAGATACACTGAACTACGAAGTAACGCACTGTACCTACAAACTACACTACACGGAGTAACTACCAATCCTGAATCGCGCAAATAAAGTTCCCGCGCCGATTATCATATATACAACATCCCAACATCAACTGTTGGGCAGTAGCCCGCCAGGCATGATCACCTCGCCTGGTCGGAGGATCCTCCCTTTGTGTTGGGTGGAACATTACACCCGTTCCCCCACAGTGGTGACCCCGACGTGATTGGAAGCAGCCTTCAAGCCGCGCCACCATCATGTTCACTCCCACAGCAAGTCTCAAGCCAGCCAGCAACTTCGGCCTCAACTGGGATATACCACACGCAGGACGCGACCGCTCCAGCCTGGTAAGCCCTACGGCCTCTACAGCGTCTAGGCACAGCACACTGCACCTACGGTCCATGTAAGCAGAGCACATCTCTCCCGTCTACGCAGCAGCCAGCCACTACGCAGCAATCGCCCCGACTCACTGGGGACCTCACCGCAGCACCGCGCACCGCATGCGATCCCGACTCACTGGGATCAGCGGACTTCAGCCCCGACTCACTGGGACTAGCGGCATTCAGTTCCGACTCACTGGAACTTGCGGCACTCAGTTCCGACTCACTGGAACTACTCACTCCTGGCACTGGCAAGCTCCGCATCAGAGCACAGACAGCTGACTCAACATATATCGACCTCCAGTCTTGGAGGGGAGTGATGTGGCGACCTCCACATACAGCGCCATCTACCGAAGATACACTGAACTACGAAGTAACGCACTGTACCTACAAACTACACTACACGGAGTAACTACCAATCCTGAATCGCGCAAATAAAGTTCCCGCGCCGATTATCATATATACAACATCCCAACATCAACTGTTGGGCAGTAGCCCGCCAGGCATGATCACCTCGCCTGGTCGGAGGATCCTCCCTTTGTGTTGGGTGGAACATTACACCCGTTCCCCCACAACATCATGCTACAAGAAAAAGTTTAAATAACTATAACCCGACTACGTAAAAACATTTAGTAAACATGATATAATATATAGACTGTGTTACCTGGGTCGTTATTACGAATCTATTGACATCTCATTCATTACTGGTTTCGGCGTAGCGTAGTAGTATCGGCGTAGCGAAGTAATATCGGCGTAGCGTAGTAGTGTCGGCGTAGCGTAGTAGTGTCGGCGTAGCGTAGTAGTAACGGCATAGCGTAGTAGTATCGGCGTAGCGAAGTAGTATCGGCGTAGCGTAGTAGTTTCGGCGCTACTGTAGGACATAAAAATAGACTGCTAAAGCTATTACCCTTCCTTTTGACTTCGCGGTAATCGGACTCCTATAGGTCTCAACCACCAAAATCTCTCAAGAAATTTAATTCTCTTATTGTGTGTATGATAACACTAGAATTATGACTAATTTACATTATAATATCTTATGAAAATCAGAAATTGTACGCACATTTTGTACTGAAACGTAGAAACCAGTCGTCATTTGTAAATTAGCGAATAAATAAATAAATAAATAAATAAATAAATAAATACTCCGGACATCTAACACACAACCTACGGAATCTACGGAACTTGTATAAAACCAAGATATGTAAAAAATACATAGTAAAATCAAATGGTGTTTAAATAAGTAAAAGAAGTAGATAAAAAGAAATTATCCTCATATACCAAATCAAATTTCAATTTAATTATTTAAAAGAAACAACGTTGGTTTTAGGAATATATTCTGTGTCTCGGGAAATTTCATAAGCGTACAAGAAACGAACACAAAGAACAACAATTAATGGAACACACAAAGTTTTGCTCCATGTGGGGTTTGAAGTCGCACGAAGCACGCAACAGAGAGTGGCATGGCGACTGTTGACCTATACGCCATCCGTGCAGTTAATGATATTAGGCCTTTACCTATGAAATTGCCGTTTTGTATGCAATAAGTTAAAGTACTTATTTTTTCAAACTTTTTTATTTCTGTTATTCGAAGTAATCACCCATGCAATCGACGCATCTTTGCCAACGCATTGGCAGTTTATTGATGCCCTTCTTGTAAAAATCAGCTGGACGGGAGGCAACAAACTCTTCAAAGGCATTTTGTACTGCCTCTCGGGAATTTAAATTTTTACCCACTAAAAAGTTGTCTACATTTTGGAAAAAGTAATAGTCGGTAGGTGCAAGGTCTGGTGAATTCCTTCATTTCTTTGCCTGTTGAGCAGCGAAAGGCAGGTCTCGACGCGTACGTTGCGCTGGCGATCGTTAAGGTCGTGGGGCACCCATCTATCAAGCTTTTTTACCTTGCCAATTTGTCGCAAATGGATCAATATTGTTTTGATGCTTACATTAAAAGCTGCTGCTAGCTCAGCTGTAGATTAAGTTTCGTCAGCTTCCACAATCGCCTTTAATTCATTATTGTTAACCAAAGTCTCCGGACGACCACGAGCTTCATTTTTCAAGTCAAAATTTCCAGAACGGAACCGGGAAAACCAATAAAGGGTTGTGCGTTCGTTTGTACAGTTCTCTCCGTAAACGTTTTTGATGTTACGTGCCGTTTGTGTCGCGTTGGTGCCACGACGGAACTCATATTCCATAATTACACGAATTTTTAAACTATCCATTATGACGAAAAATGTTCAAATGTAATGAAAATACAACGCTAATCAAAAAACAAAAGACTGAGTTTGTAAATAGAATGTCATGGTTTTAAAACAAAATTAATTTGAATTTAGAATACAGAGCCATTACAAACTTTTTTTTATTTGAAATGACCAGTACTGAAGAAACGCAATTTCATAGGTAAAGACCTATTATAATAAT
Organism: Spilarctia lutea; assembly: GCA_916048165.1. NCBI lineage: Eukaryota > Metazoa > Arthropoda > Insecta > Lepidoptera > Erebidae > Spilarctia > Spilarctia lutea. Next base: position 18,395,414 of record OU696487.1, read on the forward strand.
CGACCAAACAGTAAAAGAACATACAATAGTATACATAGTCACACACACGTCTGATTGCTCACGGAACATTTCGCCCACATTTCTTCGATTTTAATTATTATCCTGTACCGTATGTGCCGGCGTATGCCATTTAGGATAGGCAAATTGAGAGTACACACATTGTAGGTAGGTAGAAAGGTGCCGCAGTAGTATGTAAAGTCAAACAATCAATGTTGAATATTACGAACTAACTGTTGTCGTACAAAATCCTCTAACTCCAGAGTAAACATCAAAAAGTTACTACAAACTAAACTAACACAACAATAATATCTCCAGTATAATGGCTACGAATAACAGAGATTACATAATCAAATCGTTTATTCGCCAACATCAAAGAAAGCCTAACTATGCAGATTATATTTGCTTGAAAGACAAGATAGAATTACCAAAGCCGAGTCCGAAATCGTTATTTAAAACGTTTGAAGTTTATTTGGCCTCTTTAAAGGTAGGATGATATTCAAATCGTTTTGGACTGAGGAGAAAAATATAGATAACTGATAAAGTAAGCAACGCAGCCATTTGTGAAGTGAATTTTTCTTCGATACACACTTTGAATGGTAAATGCGGCTGACGGAGGGTTAGGAATAAGTCGTTATGGAAAGTAAAAATTAAGTTCTCTTTCCGAAATATTGTCACGTTCAAGTTGATTGTCTTTTTTTTCGGTGGCAACTTAAATAGCTGTACACAATGAGTTTTATATTTCTAATCTTCCATTTTTGTTACAGGGTGCTGGTGAACTAAAACGTAACGTCGACAAAGTGCTTTTTACATACTAGATCTTTAGCGTGGTAATCAGACCACTAACATTTGTAATTTATGCGCATAATAGACGCAGATCAATGACTATGCTCACACATAAATATATATTCTAGGTGGGAATCAAACACATAACCTCTAAGTTATCAGCTAGGATTAAGTCACCTATCAGGTGTAAATTGTAGGCAGCTTATCCGTCAATTACTAGCATCCCAGAATAGGATGTTAACTTTAAAGATTGAGATAAAAACAGGACAGAATATTAAGTGAAAATCTGACCTTGTTGCTATCTTATGTTTATCGTATTGGTGGTGTAAAAAGAAAGTCAATCTACAAAGATTGACACAAGCTAAAGTTTTTCGCGAACTCACAATAGTACATTTTGGTAACATTTAGCGAAGATTAAAAGAGTACAATGTGAATTCACATCCTTTTATCTTAAATTTCTTAGCCCCTGACAATTTCTCGCTTCAAAAACCGTCACAGAAAAAAATGTCGGAAAAGCAAGACCTAAATTCAAGATTATCAGCGCGTTTAGGGGAATTTATTCTACAAGGGATAGAATCACAGCGTTTTATGGTCGCCGATAAACAGCAGCCAGTGTGAATATTGCCTAACCAAAAGAATATTCTCTTTCATTCTCTCATTGAATTTGCTTGACAAAAATAAGGCTTTAATATTATTTTACGTGTCCAGGTTTTTTAACATAATTTGTATCGTGATTGCTTTGAACGATTTCTTTGAGATTCAAAGTAAACGAATTATATTTTCTTATGTTTTTTTGTGAACTTTTTGAGGAACAGTCTTTAGCATATTAAGACTTTGATTGCTTTAGAGGCTTATAGATTTATAGGCTGGTATACAATAAGCTACATCACAGATTATATATTGTAACTTTATTATATCTGTTGAACAATATGTGACGAAAATTCATAAAAAGACATGTGAATATTGTTTAATATATGAGTAAAATATATGTGAATTTGTATCTTTAAAATCCACCAACTTTATAGAACGTTAAGAGATGAATAAACTCTATTCTTTATAGTTTAAAAATGTCACTCCATTTAAGTGGTATATTTTTTTCTAATTTATAATCATCTCACCCATAAAACGTCCACTTCTAGACATAGTCCTTCGCTAATTTTTTCCACAATAATCGGTACTGCGGGACGCGCATCCAACTGTTTAAAAATTGAAAATAAATGATTAATCATTTCTGCCTCGCACAACGAAACTGTGGAATGAACTGTCGTCTGCGGTATTCCCGGACCAATACGACCCTCATACCTTTAAGAAAAGAGCGTATTCCTTCTTAAATGGTCGTCCACGCACTTGTGACGCGTCTGGTGTTGCAGATGTCTATCGTCGGAGGTGATCGCTTACTATCAGGCGATACATCAGCTCGATTGCCCCCCTATTCAATAAAAAAAAATGTTTTAAATGGTATAAATTTAATTAAAATAGGAATCCAATAACATACCCAAAAGAAAATCATGTGTCCAAACCTATTTTTGAAGTCAGTTAAACTTAGTAACCATATATTTCGACAACACCCATTATATTCACGACAACTTTCAAACACAAACAACAACAACATTTCGATTATAATATCTGAATATTACGTAGGTATTTATCATTGTTCGGGCTGTTTCAATCAACGTCAGGGTTGTCATCCAAATAAAGATAAATGTCAGTGTCAATTCACCAACAAGTTAAAATAGGGAGTCGAAAAACATCCTATCAAAGAACCGGTTAGATCTGTAATAATTTTATGCGATAATTGTTTGATCCCGTCGGGAGCATTAATCAATTTCCAGTACAATTCCGCCGTTAACTTTAGCAACACTTGGAAATTTCAGTCTCGTTTCTGCCACAGATTATGTAATGTTACACAAAAGTAAATGTTATTCAGATACTTGATAATTTTTTATGACTACTTTATATTTATGGTAAATAAGCTTTTTTCAAGCAAATAATATACATAATTAAGGTAGCCATTTGTAATATTTCATTTATTCTTAAACTTTTGTGCTTACAAAATAAGTAAATAATAATTTCTGGCCATTTGCCTGTTGGACCGATTTTGACTGGACTTGCACTGGCAGATAACTGATGTTTTAAGGAATAGCTTAACTTACTTTTATTTTAGACAAGCTTTGCCCTGCGGTGTTACCCGCGGTTGTTCTTGGCATCAGACAACATCGAAGTAAAATGTGATCGGGCCTGCAACATTTAACCATAGACTAATAGGCAGGGGGAAGCCTCTGTCATCCCCCCACAATAGGTTCAAGTTGGGCGCGTTGCAGGTTTTAGAATCTAAAATCTCAAATAACATGGTCTATCTTTTACCTAGAGTAGAATGCCGAAGGAGCGCCGTTATCGCATCGGGGTGGATCTAAGTGGAAACACCACATACTCCTCTCATGGTAGCCAGAACTCCTAATTGAACCGGAGAACTATTCCACCCCGACAAAAAAGATACATACACAGAAAGACATCATCGTATTATTTGGTGCAACTCGATTGAAATGATGTTTAAAAGTAATAACAATTCTAATTCTGTTCTTTTTAAGTGTTTTTTATATAAGATAAGTTAGAAAAGTTTCCCTTTGGCAATTTTAATTATTGCAACAGCTATTAGTTACCATAAAAATGCCTCAGTAATTGTAGTATCCACAATTGTTTTATGGACGTCAAGACTTATTAGAACGAAATCGTCATAGCTCCAGTGGCGCAATCGGTTAGCGCACGGTACTTATAAGCAGTAATACGTGTGAGGAATGCCGGGGTTGCGAGTTCGAGCCTCGCCTGGAGCATTACTTTTTATTTATTCGATATTAAAGATGTAATTTATTATTAATAAGTGTTAAAATTGAAAGTGTTACTGCAATTTTAAATGTGTTTTATTTTTTCAACGTTAAAATCGAATACTTGAAAAAATATAGTTTTAACCCTTAACCATTGACGTGTGATTTTGTTACGCTCCCACTGACGTACGTATAGTATACGTACATTACTTTGAAGGCCTTTTGATGCATCAAAAAATTGAAACTTTGATGATTACTCCAATCCTTTTATTTAGACACATTCAAATGAAATAAGAATAAGGAAAAAAACTGTAATAATAATCATAGATTTTTTTTAATTAATCAATAACCATGAGGTAAGCAAAATAACATAGACATTTAAAAAAAAAATTACACAAAAATATTCTCTAGAAATAGTAACTTCTTTTATTGGTTTTATTAATTACTAAGGATGGTTCTAATTGGAAAAAAATCACAATTGCCATAAATTACAATATAAGGCACTTTTTAACAACAATTGTTACAGGTCGGTTTCGAGCACTGCAAGCAGACTGGGTTATGACAAGCTTGACAGTCGTACCGAGTTTTACGACGTTTCAGTTTGAAACAAATGTGAAAATTTTTCATGATGTCAAATCTAACAAATTCCCTGCTTGGTTGACCGATTGTATTTGCCTTTTCCTTGCCTAAGATGCGTCCAATGAGAGCTCATGTGAAAGTTGCGGCGTTGTGTACCTTCGCTCTAGGTGCGGCGTTACTAAGCTTTTTCCAAGGTTTTTCATGAATATTAGGCGATCCGCAGAATTATATTTTGACGTTATAATAGAATTAGCAGCAGCAATATCCAGAATCCTATAGAAAATTACAAATGGCCATCGTCTAGACCTTCTTGCACAGCTGTATTTTGCACACTTTTCATCCATGGAATCAACACCTCCTTTCGACGAGTTATAAAAAGATATTATTTCGGGAATACCTTTACCAGAATCAGTGCTTTCTATATGATGCATCGATGATATCATCAAGACGATTTTGTTTTTTTTTTTGGGACATAAGATAATAGAGTAAGTTCTTTCGTGAAACCATATATAGATGACTGCACTTGACGGATTTTGGAAAGGAACTCCGGTGGGATTTCCCTTTTATTTTAATTTTTGATGTAGATGGCATAGAAAAAGAATTTAGCCTCTTATGGTTCATTTTATCTGTCGATGAACACAAATAAATATTTTTAAAATAGTCTCACTAACACTGACGCTACGTACCACATACGTTTGATGGTCAAACTCGCCTGCTTAGGAACGTGGCAGACGTCCGCTCCCCACCCTTGCACACGCGTCATTGGCGATTAGGAAATTACCAAAAAGGACGTGCAATAATTCCCGCGCTAACTAAAGTTTTGAACGAAAAACCGTTTGGGTGACGTACCATATACGTACGTCAGTGGTTAAGGGTTAAGATTCAACAAAACTCACTTCAAAAACAACAAATATCTAGGTTTTTCACAGTCCTTGGCAATACCTAAATTTAGCATTAAACAAACCTTGTGGAAACGCTTCTTTGGTCGTCTGAAAATAGTTATATATAGTTATTCGTCAGGGGGTAATAAGATGACCACGTTGGGCGCTCAAGCGCTTAAATCGGGAGCTCCTCTTGGAAGCCGCCATCGTACAGGCCTGGGGCTCTGCGCCGTAAGGGCCTGTCGATGTAAATGCCGAGGCAGAATGGTTCCCGGAGGCAATGACCCGCGTCTACGATGCGGCGATGCCTAGGGTTCAGCCCGATAGAGTGATCACCACCAGTCACCCTAGCAGAAGCAGGCCGCGGAGGCGGCGCGAGATCTCTCGTGAAGTGCTCTCTCTGAATAGAGGGTGGGAATGTTAGGGTTCCTACACAGGAGGGAGGTGGCCTGAGGTACATCGGGGTTCCAGGGATTTCGCCAGAAAGGAGACTCCGTACACAGTTGAATGCATTTCAAATGCATCGTTGTGACGTCGCAACGTTGATTGGTTACGAGATTATATAGTCGTTGATGAACGTTTTCGTGTGTTATTAAATATTGAGACCCCACACAACTCTATACGGCAGAAAGAATAGTAGAAAAATCCAGTAGTGACAGTGAGCCTGCTCAAACAAATGTCATTTATTTCATCCAAGAGATTTTGCCCATCTGCATCTATCGCTTAGTCTCTGACACCTCCAATGTTTCTTCCAGACTTACATAATCAGATTTCACCTCACTTAAATTATAACATTTTGAATGATTTATCGGGAAAACTTGCCCGTGAAAATACAGTACGTCTTTTTCTGTTATTTGAATGTCAATTGAGTTTTACTTTACTTCAAGATATCTCGTTCTAATTTGCATAATTGATTTCTGTCTCCGATGGAAGGCTTGAATTGAAAGATGTCGGCTAATTAGAGGATAAAGTTTTCTGACGTTGTTATTAGTTGAATTGAGGTATTTAGGGGATTGACTTAATTTACGAAAGAGTTCAGGCTTTGAGATATGATTTGAAAGTTTTTTTTTATAAAACTTGTACTATCGATTTAGGGAGATTGACCCAGCATCTATGTCAGTGAGGGTATACTAATATTAATATTTACATAATATATCTCACGCACGGCAGTCTGATTTCGAATTGGGCATTGAATAATCAAACGTAATTATTTTTTAATATTCATTTACACCATTTGCCGTCCACTACTGAACGTAGGTCTCCCCCAAGGAGCGCCAACTATCCCGGTCTTAAGCAGTCCGCATCCATCCGCTGCCAGCCACTCTCTTTAAATCGTCAATCCACCGTGCCGCAGGGCGCCTTACACTACGTTTGCCTAATCGCGGTCTTCACTCAAGCACATTTTGGCTCCACCGACCATCGGTACGTCTAGAGACATGACCGGTCCATTTCCACTTCAGCGTACTGGTTCTCCGTCTCTAAATATGTATCCTACTAATATTATAAACGCGGAAATTTATGAGTATGTATGTGAGTATGTTTGTTGCTCTTTCACGCAAATGGTGCTGAGTGGAGTTTGATGAAACTTTAAAATAATAAAGCTTATACATCAGAACAACATATCGGATACAATTTATGAAGATAGTAGCTTCGCCTCGCGGCGTTTGTTGCACCGCGAATTTCAGCTAGTATGTTTGTAAACGTATCATGTTAAGTATATATGTTCATAATTATTGATTTCAAAAGTTTAATAAAACAATTCACGTCAATAACCCCAAAGTCATATCTGACAAAGAGGTTGCGTTCTTGTTTACATGTTTTAGTGATTCGTTGCATTCATGTGATTTGGATATTGGCCTTTTAGTGATACTTTTTGAATTATTTATAATCAAATTTTTCCACATAATAATTAACTAGATTTTTTTTCTGATTTGTTATGGATTGCTACCACCTGTTAATTTTTGTTTGATTAGATTGGAAAAGCTTTTCCTTCAGTAAAATTTTCTTTATGTATATAACATACAACCGGCAGACGTATTAAATGAATTCGAACATTCTCTTATTATATGCAACTTATACACATATATTATAAGCATATAGTATTTATTAATATTTATATTATATTTATAAACATATTATTTAAATTTTAACCATATTTTATGTAGTATAGTCATATTGTCATCCGTACTTAAATAGTAAAACTGATGAATATTTTTCGGCATCCAGCGATGATGCCAGCTTCACTAGTACTCCTTCACTAGCAGATACCATCTCGAATCAATTTTCTGAAGTTCCAAGGAATTTTAATGTTGTTCATTTGTATGCCCAAAGCATCCCAGCACATTTCTATTATATATGCTGACAATCTTCTACTGTACGAATGTCCACGCAATTCTTGAATCGGAATCATGACCCAAGCCATGCCTGTCCACGGTATCCTACTCAGGCTTTCAGCTGATAAGAATTGATCGAGTGAGATCGAGATCGATGAAATGTGGTCGTGGTCGTGGAGTTACCACATATATCCGATCTCACATTCCCTTCTCCATATTGAATATTTCGTCTCATCCCCCACCCACAAATGCTGGTGAGCATTTATTCAATTAAATCCTTTACAATACAAAAGTACTTCTCGGTGTATTTTACAGTCCTTCTTTACGAGTAGACTACTTTTCCTCACTTCAAATACTGTTAAAAATCTAACTCCTTCGTACAGTCATACTAGTCATGGGTGAATTTAACACTTGTTTACTGAAAAATTATTCTCGTTCTGTCAACCTTCGATTTGTTACTGAATCCAGTAACCTCTCCATTCTTCCAATAAATCCTACACATAATCTACCAAACCCTAATCAATCTCTCTTAAACCTTATCCTTGTATCCTCTGTGGAGCACGTTGCCAAACATGATCAGCGCTCTGCAGATTCATTTTCCTACCACGACCTTCTTTTTCTTTCCTATCTTACTTGCACTTCTAAACCTAGATCTAAAATAATTTCGCAGAGTCATTTTCGTGATGTGAATGTTAAAAATCTTTGCAGAGATGTCGAAAACATTGGCAGGAGGCAAAACAGGAGTCCAACCTGTTGTTAATTTTCAATATGTCGATGAAAAACTTGACTTGTTCAGTAAAAATCTGATAAGCCTGTATGACAAACATGCGCCGATGCGACAATTAAAGGTGAAACATCTTTCCTGCACCCTGGCTTACTAAGGAAATAAAGGAGGTTCAGAGAAGGAAAGCAAGGGTTTAATTTAAGTATAAAAAATCCCGACAGCATCAAACTGAGATAAAATTTTTTTTTTTTTATTTTTTTTTTATTTTTTTTTACTTTCAGACTCACCTCCAACATTATCGGAGCCCTTATGCAACAATTTTTTATTGTTATTCCTATGTCTTTGATGCCCGCCGACATATCTACAAATCTATTGAAGATGGTGATCCAGTTAAGGTCTGGAAATTTCTGCATTTACTTACATGAGAACTTATACATAATTTTTTATGAAATATGTCGACGAGGATTTAATTTTATTAATGACAAAAGTACAAGCAAAGTAAAAACGAACAAGATATTAGAAATATTTACCTTTTGCCGTACTAGTTTATTTAGCCATTCATTTCGGTTACATAAGGCGATAATGCATTTAATATTGTTATAGTTTTTTATATCCCAATTATTAACTTATCTTAACTTTCCCCGAGTCATGGAATGATTCAAACCGAATTGGGGAAACAGTTTTAATCAAAAAATAAATCAAACAATGAACAATCTTGATGCTTCAGCTTTAAATAATTAATAACGATCAGGTGAGCTACCGATAGACATTTTCATTTGCGTTGTCGCCAAAAGATAAATATTTGTGATATTAACAGCGGAGACTCTGATTAACGATGCCGCATTGCTGCTCTGTAGTGTTGTGATCACGCACTTCGATGATTTCCAATGACTACTTTATTGATTAAAAAATGTCTCATAATACTTTCTAGACCTAACTGTGATTCTATAGTATGAATGTAAAGTAAACATGTGTATAACGCTGCGTAACTTCGGCCCGAGACTTTGGACTTGTGATGGAGGGAGATGTCAGGGTGTTTTTTGTACATTTGGAAACCTTTGACTGGACCTACCTAGTGACTGATGATGTTTTGACGCATAATATAAAAATGATGAACCGTCTAAAACTAATCATACATACACCTTAACTAGAAGAGACTTGAGAACAGCTTTTATTAAGTTACCCGGATCCGAACCCCTCTTAGCTTGTATAGATAAAAACTGTCATTGAGGGAACTGTTAGAAAGATGTACAAGTGTATATGTAGCTACTGCGGCAGGTGGATAGAAAACCTAGTCTGCCCACCCTCGGCCATCCTCAGGTTGGAATGTGGCTCTGGAAAGCGATTTTTTAACACGGTGCCATCCGGTTCATAGATGGCAAATTGAGTTCAAATGGAAGTCCTTCTAGAGATCCAAAATATACAAACACTTTGGATTCTATGTCCTAAATGGGGTATATTAATCATCATCTTCTTCTTAGCCTTTATTATTCCCAATATTTGGCGTCGGCTACCAGTTCAACCGGTTTTACCTGAATATCAGTTTTTACACAGAGCGACTGGCATCTGACCTACGCAACCCTGAGGGCGAACTGAATTCGAAGGTTGAACTAGTTGTCAGTATATTTGAGGGCACTGACTTCCCAATAACGATTGCCATAGATGTTCATGACAACCGGGACCGACGGCATAACGTGCTCTCCGAAGCACGGGCAGGAAACACCGCCATCTTCCATACTCCGGGCTGCTATTAGGAATTTCTTGTAGGAAAAACCCAACAGCAGTCCGACCCGGGAATTGAACCCGAGACCTCTTGATTTGCAGTCGCTTACGCTAACCACTAGACCAACGAGGCAGTCATACATACACAACGCTTTTAAACATTTCCAACTTTAATTAGAATAAAAGGAGACAATATCGGCATTTTAAACATACATCACTAGGCCGGAGTGTAACAGACCCGAAATTGAATTTACAAAATTAAAATCGTTAACTTATCGACTTTTGTGAATAAGAATTTGATGAATGAATCTTATAACGACGTATAATTATGATTGAGCCTGTAAGTGAAAAGATAAATTAATCGATTCAAAATTTCTTAAGGTTTTAAATACATTTACGTTAAAATTTGATTTCTAATGATTAAAGTCTTACTCAAATTCCATTCTATAGAATGCACGTCTTTTAGATCTGATACATCATACGTAAAATGTTAGCAACAGGCACCTTAGTTGTCTCAATATCGACTCAAAGTGGTAAATTGATGAGTTTTATATGTTGTAATGTACATTATATACCGAACAGAAAATTATTGAATAAAATAAATATCCATAAAACTATTAACAGATTTTTTTTTGTAAGAGTAATATCAAAATTATACATGCCTCATTGATCTAGTGGATAGGGTTAATGACTTCAGATCAAGAGGTCTCGGATTGGATAAATAGCAGACCAGAGAATGGAAGAGAGAGAGAGAGATGGCGGTGTTTTCCGCCCATGAATGAATGAATGTCTCAGAGACCACGTTAAGTCGTCGGTCCCGGTTGTCATGAACTTCTAATGCAATCGTTATTGAGAAGTCAATGTCCTCAAACATACTGAAAACTAGTTTAATCTTCGAATTCAGTTTACTCTCAGGGTTGCAGAGGTCCGATGCCAGTCGCTTCGTGACGTTTTTTGTTTAAATTTGTGATTATTAATAACGTTGAAGGTTGATACGTACATACACTGTTTGCCTGGCGATCTGTCTGCCACTTAGATATTCATAGTAGTCTACAAATATCCGACCCACGTGTATATATATATATGTGTGTGGGTCGCGGCTCTGACCGCCCAGAACAAGGCGCGCCTATGGCGCTCTGGCGGTCAGAGCCATACGCGGATACCGCACCGTGTCCACCGAGGCGGCGTGCGCCTTGGCCAGGACACCCCCGTGGGATTTAGAGGCGGAAGTGCTCGCCGAAGTTTATCGGCGAGTGGCTGAACATCGGGCGGAGAACGGGTATCGTCCTCCGCCCGAAGAGGTACGCGAATGGCGTGAAACCGCTCGCCGAGCCACGATGGCTCGTTGGTTTTCCCGGCTGGAGGCTCCACGCGCTGCCTTTGCCACCGTGGAGGCGCTCCAGCCGGTCATCCTCGAGTGGGCAGGGCGGCAGCACGGGACCCTTTCCTTCCGGCTGACGCAGGTGCTTTCCGGGCACGGTTGCTTCGGAAAGTACCTGCACTCGGTCGCTAGGAGGGAATTGAGTCCCGCCTGCACTGCATTTCGCAGAAGGAGGTGGCGGAGAAGGTCCGGGAGGACGATCTCCACTCGGACCCGATCCGCCGCCGGCGAACCGGCGGAGTGTGGCCGCGGATGGTGGGGACGGGTTTTCCCCTCCATCCGCTTTAATGGCCAGCCGTGAAGGGGCAATGTACGCGTGTGCCGTGCGTCGCCTAAATTGAGAGTCTTCCAGCAGACGGTGCCCGCTTCAGTGCGGGCAGGCGCTGGGAGGGGTCCGGTCGTGTAATATCTGCAGTTCCCGGACCCCTCCCTTCTCTGGCGCAGAGTTGGCACACCGTGTGGTTTTAGTCGGTTCGATTCCGACACACCGCCCCGCCGCAAACCCCGGCGGGGTGACGGCCCGAGGTGGTTTCCACACGTCAAAAAAAAAAGGGTTTGATTCAAGATTTCCTTTTCGTTGCATTGGTATAGTTCTGCGTAGTTTGCTTTCGTAGTCGTTTATTTCAACACCCATGTGATGAATAGGGGTGATAACAATCCGTATTCTCAATCCATCACCATAAGTGTGTTTGAAAAGTAATTAAATATAGGTAAATAAACATCAACATTTCCTAAACAATATTACTTGCTTTTTAAAACAAGTCCCTGAACACTGTCATTGTCAAAGTTCCCAACTCCAGACGTCCTTAGAGGATCGATTCCATCACCGATATTTGAATTTTAATATCGAGGCTTAAGGGTATCAAGAGAGGCCTAGGAAAGAATCAAAATTCATATTATTCGCCAAAAAGTTAAGTATTTAAGAAGAAAAAATATGTATATTTGTTACACCTGTTTTTCTTCAAGTATCTTTGTTTTACTGTAATAAGTTTTTATTGGCAGTAAAATATTATATTACGATGCTCCTTCAACACTTTATTCGTTTCTGTTCGGGGTGTTTACTTAATTCGGTGTTTGAGTGCCGACTACGGATCGTTTTGGCAGAAAAGAAAATGAATAATCAAGGGCTCTTATTTTATGTTTGTTTCTAATGTGTTTTAAATGATTGTTTTCACTTTACTGGCCCATAAACATAAAGAATTTCTGATCCGGTTGTTTTATCTGCCGATAGATCAAAGTATTCACATAATATTGTACTTTTATTGTTAAAGTTGTTTCGAGTAAAACGACCTTCGGGAATATACATGGTGTTATGGAAATATGTATTGATATTTTCGTATTGTATGATTCTAAAACATGTTAAATTATCATATTTAGCTCATTTACGCGTGCAATTATTGATTATTTAATTTTATTCATGACAAAAGCCTATCGCCATAAAAATATACCTTATTAGAAACGAACAAGCTATTGATCAAAATATAAAATATTTAGAATAGAAAACAGATTTTACCCTCGCACATGACATGAACACAGAAAACTCTTGGATGTTCTCTTTGAAAGTAATTATGGGATTCAAAATTACCAGTGGTGGAACTATCTATGTCGATGACAAAAATATTTAATACTGCGAGCTGATTTTCTGTAATTAGTCTATTAAAAATAAAAACTGCGTCCATCGTTGAACAACTTTTTAATGATCATGAAGCCATTAATGTCTATTGTAAAATGCGTATATTTCATACAAGCACTAATAGACAATAGTGGCCACTAAGCTGTATAACTTAGACCTTCAAGCGGGGCTTGAAAAAGCATCTCATTAGGCCACCATGCTGCATTGTCCTTATTTGCATTGAGGATGGTGACCACCACTCACATATTCTGCATTTCATCAAGCAGAGCGGAATCATTTAGGGAACTCAAACTTAAATAAAATAGTTCTCTTATTGATCTTAAGACGATTGCATAAAAAAAACCCTAGAATGTTAAAACAGATATTTTAGAAGAATTTAGATTGTTAGGGTTATGACACATACTATTATTACCTACGAGTATATTATATATCATTAACGATAATAGTCTAAAGGGGTTAGCAAATGTATCCTCTGCCTTGTGCCTTGTCCTCAATTCAAAACTTGTAGGCTCAGCGCTGCAGGCTACGGCCTTTCTCCGAATCTATTTCTCTCTATTTTACCTGACACAGTCAGTTTTTTGAGGTTTTCGCCTTCTCTCCTCGCAATGTGGTCCAAGTATTTAAGGATCATGCGGAGTCATAGGGTCGATAGACGCTAAACAACTGTATATTGGACAAGAATACTTTGATATAAGGTTATATTTACGTGATAACGGCACTTTTAAAACCTTAAACCGGATACTTGGAGAGTTAAGGATAGTGATTGCGAGACTAATTGCGAGTACGTATGTTATGACGAGATAAAAATATTGATTGCAGATTGAAAGCAATAACTTGATTAGGACAGACTCTCTCCAGCTTGGGTTTTGATTGCAACTGAACAAATAAAGAGCTAACTAAAATTTTAAAAGAACTATATTGAAATAAAGCCAAATATCATGAAACATTATTGTAAACAAATGTTAATTTTACGTCCACAATGAGCTACTAAATGTTACTCTAATTAAGCAAAACCACAGCGCATGTTGTTTAATATTATCGACACAATTCTGTTAAGTACATAATGTTATGTTGTTCATCGTTAAAAAATAGATCTATTTGTTTTACTAATATGAATTTTAATATATAAATCATTTTTCAACAACATCTGACATCCTACGATAAACTCTGGAATTGCGCGCGGTCTTTTATCATATCAAAATGTGAGCGCATCAATAGCTAGGTGTTACGCTTTGCCGTCTTTTTTCGAAATATCACTTTATCAGGGTTCAGTGAAGCAAAAGTAACTATGTTACACATAAAATACGAAGTGCACTTTTACTGACTAAATAAAGTACAAATTAGAGTTTTTATTTAAAGTAGTAACTTTTATATCTATTTTTAACGTACTTGTGTTGAGCTCCGTCATTAAGCTTATTTAGAAGCGGCGAATCGTGGTACTTCGCTGTCAGAAGCTTTGTCGCAGTAATTCGTAGCACGCAGTTAATTATTCAGCCGCATGAAGGCACCTTTGTTATTCAAATTAAGATGCTCGTTGCAAGTCGCATTATAACAGAAGCACAGTCCGAACTATGCCTTATGTAGTATAGTTAATGCTACCAAGTAGGTGCGGTGTGGTCCGGTTTAACGTCTGTGATTAATCTTACATGAATGTACTTCTATATTCCTGTGCGAATAACCACTGTGGAAATTGCTCGAGATATGTATGAGAGAGTAATCTTAGAATGTGGGTATATACATTTAAATCAAAGAGCGGCTATGCTTATTTTCAGACAGTTAGCATGTAATTATTGGTTAGTTCCATGAATTCATAATGGATGGCAGTGTGAGTTAGTAAATTAATACAGCGCTTTTAGAGAGACGACTTATTGGTCTAGTTAGTATTGATGTATTCATTAATCAATTAAAACCTGTACTATCCTAATTATACTTCTGATTAACATATTTATACATATGTAAATAGTTAAAGAAAAACATTACTTGCTCTTCATATAAATATTTAAACATCATGAAAGTTAACTTCATGATCTCTAGCTTAGCAGTGGAAGCAAATCAGAGCACCCGTCTACTCTTTGTCTCTGAAACCATAAACAAAAAGCGTTTTAAAACTCAAGAAGCAAACTATGCTTAGCAGGAATTTAGGTTGTTTGTTAACTGTAATGTAAGAACAATGCAAGTTAGGTGAAATTTAACTGTTAATTGATCTGTGTCTTTAGTGTCTAGTGTGAATTACAAATATATAGCGAAATTCAACAATGGTCTATTGTGTTGATGTTAATCCAGTTGTTCTCTTACCAAGATTAAATATAAATAAAGAAGGTATTCCGTTCGTTACTTTAAAATTTTATTCGATAATGATTTAACCCGTTTGAATTATTTTATGATTATCTTAAGTATTAAGGATGTCCAGCAACGGAACATAAACTCGTGTTTCGACATCATTTCATGTTGATTAAAATACCATTTAAATTATGTTGCTACTAAAATTGAATTAGAATATATTTTACAGGTTTTATTTTCAACTTTTAATTTAATCATGTTGCAAAAAATAAAAGCAACATTCATAAACTCATTTTCTCTGCACTCTGCAGCTTATTGAAACTTAATTAATTAAAAGTTTCCTCACACACCAACTCTGTACATATTTATTTACTTCTTAACTTAACTCTTGATTTGAAAGTCTATTCTACGAGAGCGAAGTATCTAATAATGTTAGTAGAACAGGAGTTCTTGTGAGGCATTGCGTCATGCAACGTCTAACTTCTATCGCCTTGATACGAGAATTCATATGAGATGGATGTGGTAATATTTTTGGAACAGTTTCTTTTTGTATGTCATAAAAGCTAAAATATGTCCTTCATAAAGATATACTAAAGAGTTTTTTAATCTGTTTTGTTTAAAGTTCTAAATTAGAACACTATTGGTTCGAATTTCTTGCTCAAAGTAATCTAATCCACCTAATCTCTAAAATGAGAACACCATATTTCAACGAACTGACGTATGTTAGACAAGCTCATCGCTTTAGTGGTAAGTGATTGGAGGTATTTAAACTGCTCAACTTTTCAATTAAACTACTTGGATCAGGATTAGCAATTTTATGTTAAAAATGTTCTTTTTTTAGGTGTCTGAGTATGATTTACCTATAACATATATATGTTTAGAATATTTATCAGTAGTCTGGTTACCACAGTACAGGCTCTGCCTAGTTTAGGATCTGAGAGACCTGTGTGAAACCCATGAATGGAAGTAAGAGGCAAGAAGTTTTTACTTGAATTGACCGACTCGACCGGAGTGATACCACGGCCTCACAGTAAACTGATGTGAAACAACGCTTGCACTATGTTTCAATGACTGAGTGTGAATACCGGAGGCCCATCTTGAATCTTGCCCATTCACTCATCCCCCTTTCAATCCCTTAAAGGCCGGCAACGCACTTGTTACGCCTCTGGTGTTGCAGGTGTCCATTCGCGGCGGTAATCGCTTACCATCAGGTGATACGTTTGCTCGTTTGTCCCTATTCCATAAAAAAATAAAGTTTTATTTTGGGAATATTAACATTAAGTTAAATATTTTGGTATATCTCGCTATCTCAGACGTCATTCCTTTCGCACTTCTATTTTCATCGACGGCAGAGACCAAAGTAAAGTAGTACATTGGTCTGCACTAAGTGAATAGTTGGCGACTAAGTTGCGGTAAGTCCGGTAAGTAAACGAAACTAGGGGTTAAGTTTTCCTAACTGCATTCTAAGTCGTGATAGTTCACTGTTCACCATAATATTCGTATTTAATATATCGGTACGTAAGTTTAGAAAGGATCCGAAGAGGATTTTTAAAAATTACGTACAGAGATTGTAAATTCCTGATGAAGGGTATCAGTCTGACAATTTAAGTTCGTTCTTTATAGTGCTTAATAACATTGCAGCAGTAAGCCTCACTTTCAGTGCTTAAATGCCCCTTCAAGGGCCCTCCCCTTGAAGGGGCATTTAAGCACTTATCAGTCTGTAAATTTAAGTGGGTTCTTTATAGTGCTTAATAATATTGCAGCAGTAAGCTTAACTTTAAGTGCTTAAATGCCCCTTCAAGAGGAGGAAGAAGGCTTAAGCGCAAGTCTAAGCTAACTCACACCAAGGTTACCGTAGTCTAAACTCTCCAACTTTGAATAATTCTGAGAGAATGGACTCACTTGTGCTTCCTGAGTTACAAGTACCATGAGCGGTGGCAAACGACTACCTCAGTGGCGCACTGATTAGCGTATGCGACTGCTGTGCTCGGGGTGGATTCCCGGGTCGGACCAAATGTTCCTATGATTTACAAATGTTTGCTTCGGAGCTTAAATGTTTTTATGTATAACTAGCTGACCCACGCAACCTCGTTTGCGTCTTCTATTGCCCGTAGCGTGAAAATTTTCCCCCGTTTTTGAAACATTCTTCATTGGTGCTCTGCTCCTATTAGTATTAGCGCGATGACATATAGCCTTTCTCGATAAATGGACTATCCAACGGTTACCTACTCCAACGCACATACGTACACTGTTTTGATAGATATGATTGAATTTGAACTTTGAATAGCGGTAAAAAAGTGAAAATTGAGTCATTGACGTTAGGAACACACCTACATTGCTTAGACAACAGTGAGTGCTTGTAATATATGAACTTTAAACTTTACGTTTTAGTTAGAAAACGTTTGTATGGAAAAAAGGCTGTTTTTAGGGTTTTTCCGGCCAATTTTCGAATTTTTCTCGCCGTAAAATCCATCCTTGAATTTCAACGAACATTTAAAAAAAAGAATTGGCCAAATTGGTCCAGGCGTTGTTGAGTTATGCGCTTACCAACACATTGAGCGATTCATTTTTATATTATAGAAGATATGTATGTATTTCCAAAGAAAAGTATTTATGTATTTTTAACACAAGCTCTGTTTAGCTTGAGACTAGATGGTATTGTATGTTAGATGTCCGAAATATTTATTATTATCCCTTACCATCAGGTGAATGGTCTGCTTATTTGTTACCTTTACCATAAATAGTTAATTCTATTTTAAATTGCAACTTTAAAGAAAAGCCGTATATTAAATCCAAAATTATCAAAACCATAACATCTATTTAGAAATAGATTTTGAT
Source organism: Spilarctia lutea (assembly GCA_916048165.1). Taxonomy (NCBI): domain Eukaryota; kingdom Metazoa; phylum Arthropoda; class Insecta; order Lepidoptera; family Erebidae; genus Spilarctia; species Spilarctia lutea. Next base: position 18,413,390 of record OU696487.1, read on the forward strand.
TTAAGTTATTTAATATTTAATACTTGAACATAAAACGATCCTTTAGACCAGCTTAGTCTAAAACTATTCTAAATTAATTTTTCTCATCACCGTGCATCTGGTAGTATGCAATTAGCAAACTTTTTCGTATAATATATATTTTCAGTAAAAGTGTTGCATTGTCTCCTAGAGACTAGTTAGTTTCAGAATAATTTTATTTAAAATGTAGATTATCTTGAAAGTTAGGATTTAATTAAATTGAACTGAATTTATTAAAAAATGGTAGTTTGTATGAAATAGGGGTACAAAGATCACGGTTTACGAATAAGTCTTGAAGAAGCTCAAGGCTTTAAACGTATTTTTACTTAGTCCCTTCTGTAAAATAGAAAGCAATGTTGTAAGGATTCAACAACAGACTACCCTATAAAAATCTCTAAATACCACTACCTAAAATTACTTTATACAGTTACTATAGAAACTAGTACTTTTACTTACTTGTTACTTACTTAACTAGTACTTGATAACTGCGTCGTTGGTCTAGCGGTTCAGATCAGAGGTCTCGGGTTCGAATCCCGGGTCGGGCCAAATGTGTTATTGAGTTTTTCTAAATATGGAAAAGGATTAATAATAGCTCGGATATAGGAAGTTGGGGTCTTAGCCCCCGTGCCTCGGTGTTTAATTGCCGGTCCTACGCCTGACCTCTTCCCGGTCGTGTCGGATAACTTTATCATTGAATTAGGAGAGTGAGGGAACAGAGCATGCGTGGTTGACTGATGTCCGTTAAGACTGGCCGTCGCGAGCGTAATCGACTAATACAACATCATAGAAACTAAATACATATTGCACTGATTAGTGGAGGTGTGTTTTGGTATTATCGAGATTTTTATTTTAAAACAACTCTATTATAGAAAAAGAAACTGAGTGCCAATAAAAACAAATCAAGTGACACTTAAAAACCCAAAATCCATCAAGCGTTTTAAACGAACGCCTAAAATACATAATACAAATAAAAAACAATACCCTTCCTCGGGCGTAGTCGGGTAATTAATATGTTATATTCTGCAAAAGAAATTATACTTTCTGTTAACAAAGAAAGATTTAAGTTTCGACTTACATGGAAGCTGCAATATTAAGAACAAATAGATACTTTACGATACCTAAGTGCATGTAGACGAATCCGGAGGGCGCGGCGGTGGCTTTACGCTTGCATTGAAATATCGCAGGCTTTCATTTCATTGTTTGAAGCTATCTGCGAGCGCCTATACTCTATCGCCAGTAGGAAAACAGTCAATTTTGATGGAAATACGGGACTTTGTAAGCGGCTAAAGCAATAACTGCTGAAATGGGTATGTACGTATTTTATGATTTCTTAAACTAACTTACCACTACTTGATGAAATACCACCAAATGCGGATTTACCATAGAGGTGCTTAAAAGGAAAAAAATCATTTTTTCTATAATTTATTAAGACTTATAGGACGTACGTCTACTGACCTCTCTAAAAACTAGTTAGTTTATTACCAAATTGTTGGTATATACATATATCCCTTAAGAGGCATTAACTTAATCATCGGCTTCACTATGTATAAACATAGTCCTTTTTAACTGAGTCAAACTTTTAAAAAGGAGATCAGTACCCCGCTTGTAACTATTTTATATATTTGCTGCTTGATTGCTAAGTAGAGTAAGTAAGTAGTGCCCTGTTCGCACGGTTTCGTGAGTAAGGTCTAAGATAAAAAGAGAGAGGTCTTAAGAGAAACATAAAAGTTTAATCAGTCTTATATATTCTCGTGTTGTAAATCTTTTATTAAAAAGTAATTTAAAAAATAACTAGTAATTTAAATCGATACTGATTACAGTATCGATTTAAACTACTAAGAGTAATTATATATTAGTAGTTTTGACGTTGTGACTGTGTATTTAAAATTATTATTATACGTACAAAATAAAGGTAATATATTATGTACTTGCATTCTTTTTATTTTGGTATTTCAAAAGGTATTTTCGCTTGTAATGAAAGAAATGTTGAAGAACAATCAGCAACGGCTTCACGAGCATTCCACGAAACACCTCTAAAACAAAACCAATTACTTTTCCGCAAACAATCTCAGAACAGCCTGTAATCACTGCCACCCTGGTTCAGATCAAAGTGATTCGCTTTTGTTCCGGCTGACGGCGCCAGCGAATGATTCCGCGTTAGTACAGTGATTGCTTTTTGACGTACCGTAGTTTCGGTTCGATGCTTGTGCCGAACCGATCGCATATTACTGCGTGCTATCACTCTCATATTCCGCTATTTACAAATTGCCCACTGTTAGTGTTTGAATGTTGTTGTGAATCTTTGAACACGTTAAGTCAATTATATAGGGGCTAATAATTTTGTTAAATATCAATGATTCACTTTATGTTACTGAAGGCTGCATGTGGGATAATTTGTAAATCAGTTGTGTAGCGTAATTTTATTTGAAAATTAAATGAAAAGTTTTCAATTTTTTCACAGCAGGACTTGCTTGATCTTCAAAATAATGGTTCATATTATTAGACACGAGGTGATCACACTTGACTTGCTTTGGACTTTGAATCAATTAAGTAATGTAATTAAATATCGCTACAATGTGCTTTTAATATAATGTAAGAAAATAGGTAGTGATTTCAATGAGACCCGCTCTGTGATCAGATCACAAGAAATCATTGATTTCTTACGAAAGTTTAAACCTAATTGCTAAGTTTACGAGTACATGACTTGATTAAGTTTTAAGATTTTTAACGTTAAAAAAATCAGAGGAAATAATATTTCCTCTGAATTTTTTAAATGCAACTCTCCTCGAGTCACTTGCAATGGCAAACCGATACCGTACAGTGACAAGGTAACTTTACAAATATTTTTACACGTCAGACTATACAGCTAGAAGAGGCCGTCATTTCCTAAGACTCACTCTGGCGAAACAAACCACAGCGGTGTCTTTTTTATTTATTGATTGGATTTTTTTTTTTTTTTTTTATTGAATAGTGGGCAAACGAGCAGACGTATCACCTGATGGTAAGCGATTACCGCCGCCCATGGACACCCGCAACACCAAAGGCGTCACAAGTGCGTTGCCGACCTTTGGGAGATGGGAAAAGGGATGGGGGAGGGGTTGGGGTATGGGCCTCCGGTATCCTTTGGGTCCGGTCGTATAATATCTGCGATTCCCGGACCCCTCCCTTCTCAGGCGCAGAGTTGGCACACCGTGTGGTTTTAGTCGGTTCGATTCCGACACACCGCCCCGCCGCAAACCCCGGCGGGGTGACGGCCCGAGGGGGTTTCCACACGTAAAAAAAAAAAATAAAAATGGGCCTCCGGTATCCTCACTCACTCGGTGAAACACAGCGCAAACGCTATTTCACACCGGTTTTCTGTGAGGCCGTGGTATCACTCCGGTCGAGCCGACCCATTCATGCCGAAGCATAGCTCTCCCACGGTATAAATAATATAAAATATAATAATAATCTATATAGGAACAGTATAGGCTCTGGGTTGGCCTTTTGAAGAGAGGACCATAGTATTGAGTCTACCTGTCCATACAGACGGCATACGAGCCCCAGCCATCGTGTTACCCAACCGGTATAAGTCAAGATTAACGACCCGAAGCACGACACTACCGCCAGCAGGACATTTGGGTAGGCCGGGGAAACACTAAAACCCACAGAAAGATACTAAATATGAACTTAACTATTATTTTTATTATTACATTTATATACTCACATTTAGGCACTACCCTATACTTTCCATGTCTTTTCTTCCATCCCATGGTTGCCTGTAAGAGATTGCCTTCGGGCGATAAGGGCGTCAATTGTCTCTTAGCTTTAAGTTACCTTTATAAGTAATCTGGTGTACAACAAAGCGATTATTATTCATTATAAATTCCACATGATAATTTTTAGATAGAAGTTTTAACATCGAAACTTTCTGAATTTATTCCATCCACTCTACTCTAAAATTCGAACACCAGGACTAACTAGAGTAAAGTAAAACGTCAAACATTTTACTCAAAAAGGTAACTGGAATTTTATTCACTAAAAGCGGAAAGCGACTTATCCCAAATAACCATGAGTTAAACCAGTAATATGAAACTTACCAAGCTAGGACAGCTACAAGCCAGACAAGCACACTACACATAATACCGTATGCAAAGCTTGCAGCTGCTCTTGACAAAACGACATTTTATTTAAATTACGCGCCAATACCCAGTAGCTGGAACACTTTACAATCCGACACTTTTATAAGTCTCTAAGGACACTTTACACTGGTCCCTATTCTACGAATATTTTTCTCTCATCCAGTTGTTATCTATATGCTGCTTTACAGATTTATTCATCGTGATACTCCCCGTAGGTACGTTATAGTTACGTACAATCATTTCTGAAACAAATTCTAAGTATCATTTTTTTTATTCTAAGTTTTTTTCCCAAATTATTTATATGAAATCCATTTGTTCAACCCATTGGTGACCCATCACAGCATTGCACCTGGCGAATGCAGCTGAAATTAATAGTCGTCAGGTATGAGATACTATTAAGAACTATTTGAATTGCGCAGTAAAGATTTAGACCCAATTTTACTTGCCACCTGCCGTAAATAGTATTCAAACCACTTGATGTTTCAGCGGGGTTCACAAGCAAAGTTAGTTATTGATCAAAGTCCACACAATAATTTTAGTTTACAACTATAAATGTTCACAATTATATCACAACGCATCGGAGCGCCACCTGCGCTTACAGTATTTGATAATAAACTCGAAGGACGCCAATTTTACAATACTTTCCAATTCGAAAGCTAACGTCCAATCTAAAATACAGCACAAGAGTACGGCCATAAGTCTAGTAGTAATTTCTGGAGGTTCGAACTGGCACCTGAAGCTAAAGTATTTTTTTGATATGGTACAAACAAAAAATAACAAACTAAACAATAAAAACCTGGGAACACAACAATCACCACAACTATATCTGAATAGTTATAATTAAGCAATTATGAACCTCCATTTGTATATTATGAATAGAACAAATGTCAACAGAATTTTTCGCACACATTGAAGGTAAAATGTTTGCAGAGCAATGGAGTGCAATAAAGCATGCAGCAGTACAGCGTCTAGATCAGGCTTACCGCGGAATGTACCATGTTTGCCAACTAAATCCTTACTTTGAGCTGCGCATGTTTACTGAAAAATTCAAGTGAGATTTCGAGCATGTCTAGAAACGACGAATCAAACCAATCCAAGTACAAGATGTTGGATTCTGTGAATGTTTGGGGCTTATTGAGCTGTGATGTAGCATTGTAGTTTTACCTTTGAGGTAGCAAGTAAATAAAACTCAAACAAAATACCGTGGTTATTGGTTTCGAGTGCATTTGTTGGGGGGTTTTGACACTTATTTGTTGGTTAAATGCTTTGTTATGGGGTTTAAATTGTAGTCGTTACGAGTATTAATGTTTATTTTAAACTGTACTGTATACTGTATAGTACTATGAAAACATTATATCCCTACACAGTATAAAACAAAGCCGCTTCCGCTGCCTGTCTGTACCATAGATGCTTAGATATTTAAAAATACACAACGGATTTTGAAAAAGTTCTCTTAAATAGATAGAATGATTCAAGAAGGAGGTTTATATGTATAATATAGTAAAGAAACACTGATCTGATAACTTTAGAGGTTTCTAATGCAGTGTCGTATATAAACACTTTTATTGCTCTTATACTGCAAAAGCTGGCAATAAACAATGATATATATCAAAATAATGTACAACAGTATTGTACACCTTAGAAACGATTACATAAAAGTACGTGATGGTCTATGTCTGTCTCTTAGGTATAACGCACCATAACCATTTTTATTCATTTCTTTTTACGAGAAATAATGGCTTATTACCGAAGTGATTTTAAGCAATACAACATTAATCCTTATTAAATCAAGTACCTTAAATACATTGTGCATTTAATATAGATCAATATGGCCCTTTAATAAATTTAATTTAAATTAATATATTCGAAGATATTAGAAATTTAAAATGCATGAATCGTGTCGTCGGTGGGTGCATCTGAAATCCATCCGTGCGAAGCCGGGGCGGGTCGCTAGTTTTAATATAAGATTTTAATATGACTCGAATAAGATTTATCCTGTTAGTTTCAAGAATATGATGACAAAATATATTAAAAAATATATATTATTATAAATCGGATTCAAGCAATCGCTTTTGTAATATACTGTACTATTTATAGTATATTTGAGTAAATGAGCCATTAAGTAGAAAAGATTTGCCTTGACCAGAATATAAATCGTATCTTCATACACTACGATAAAAATTTCAAAAATCAAGTAGTTACTAAGACTGCGTAGCAACCGGTAGACATTTCTTTGTGGTAATTCTATAGTTGTCATCGCTAAACTAAAATTCACCAAAATTTGTTGTTGGATTATATATTTTAATCTCATCTACTTACAGTCAATTTTTTGATGTCTCACATCTCAGATTTTACTATATTTAGTTCAGTACCAACTAAAAGTTGATCAGAGGTATACGCTTGTTATTGCGTAACACGTTTTAAACGTTCAGTACAAGAATATCATTAAAAATTATGGCCTAATTTAACTAATTTTGGTTATACCAAAGTAAATTATACTCTTTAATAAACAAGCGTGTGTCTCTGATTAACGTTTATTTGGTACTGAACTAAGCACAGTGGCAGCTGAGATGTCAGATATCGAAAAATGGACTGTAAGCAGACGAGATTAAAGTATATAATCCAATATTTGTTTTGGTGAATTTTAGTTTAGTGACAGAACAGAATTACCACCTTATAGTATGAAATCCTAAAGATCCTATTGTTTGTTCAGGATCGTCTTTGAAACGTATCTTAAATAAAATATGTTTCGATGTATTTAACCTTTTTGACAAATAGATATTTACGTTTCCATAAATAATAAACACTTCTGAAAACCGATTCTGAAATAATTTATGTTAATTTTTAGTTTAATTAATTTGCTTAAAGTTCGGCTTCAATTTTGTATCTTCTAACCTGTGTAATGGGTTGACGTGATGTACACAATCGTATTATATTTTGGCGGAGAGTAGCAGAGCTACAGAAGGATTTAGGGAAGGGATAACAATATGCTGTAGCTGCATAGGCAAGCAATGTTATTAAAGATCAATTCGTAGATGAATAATCGGTTACGATAATACACTATTACATTTTGAGCCTTTCGGGTAGTGTTAATATTGGTTTTCATAAATAGGGACGAAAGTCAAAGGTCAGTTTGTCAATAGATTCAAATTTAATGACGAAATAGTGTTGGGTGGAAAGAGGGGAAAAATTAATATTCAAACGCCCAGTGACAGCTTGGAATTTAAAACCGAATTGATTCCAATTAGTGTCACTTTGTACTTCAGGATTAAATAGAAATGAAATAGGAATTCATGTCTCGATGAATTTAATCAAAACACTACTATATTGCTTACTTGTATTGCAATGGTAAACTTTCTTCCTTGAAGGCTGCTTCCAATCACGTCACCACTGTGGGGGAACGGGTGCAATGTTCCTTCAACACAAAGGGAGGATCATCCGACCGACAGGCGAGGTGATCATGCCTGGCGGCCCACTGCCCAACAGTTGATGTTGGGATGTTGATATATGATAATCGGTGCGAGAACTTTTATTGCGCGACTCAGGATTGGCATTTTCTTATTATTTTACGTTACTCCGTAGTTCAGTGTAACTTCTGTAGATGGCGCTGTAGTATGTTTTATTGTTGCTGTGCTGTATGTGGAGGTCGCCACATACTTTTGATACATCCCACATACGGCGGTCTGCCCCCACTATGCAGATACCGCTATAAATTAACCAGACTGCCGATTAACTTCAATGTACTCGTATATTTCAGAAATAGTTTAAAAGAAAAGAAAATAATGGGATTCAAACCGATGACCTTTGTCACAACAATCAGGATATTACTACTATTTCAACAGATCTAGTTATTGACCATGGACTTATTTTGTTATACCGTCTAAGAGTACTGGGATTTATCTATACAATATACAAGCCCGTCAGGCTTCAGTTTAAGTCAAGCGTAGGTGATTCTTTGTGCCTCACCGTCACGTTACAAAACTAGTTTGTGTGATTTAAATTATGTGTACTACGTATAACTAACCAGGAACATAGATTAATTATAAATACACATTTAATATGAAATTTTAATGTCAAAACGAATCTCAATTTTTGTTATCGATGAAATTAGAAAATTTGTCTTTCAATAGAAATGTATGTTTAGAAATGCTTGGCCCCAGGAATATGCATATAAAATACTACATATCGTGCCCACTTCGTTGGGTATTAACCGCCTGCTTTTCTTCGACTTCATTTACAAATCTAATATTATTTTTAACTTTTTTGTTCAATCATAATGGTCTATATCACTCCTGAATAGTGTCGCTTTCTATTAGTGAAAGCATGTTTAGGATCGGATCGTTATTTCCGAAAATTTTTTTAGAACTATGCAAACAAGGTTAGAAATTTATAATATTAGTATCGATATTGGCTCAAAAATTCTATGTTATTAAGATAATATTAAATAAGGGCCCGTTCTCGATGAAGTTTGCGAACGAAGTAGCATTTGGAAACGGTACAGATTTGAATAAAATAAATTGGAGAAGTATCTTAATAATGATAAAAGAGCTGTATAGTTAAAAACTACTATAAATAAAAGCTAATATCTCCGCAGTGCTAAGTGATACACCACCACCGCGCATTTCCCCGCCGATGAATATTCAAAAAGCTTTCACGTAGTCGCCATCTTGCGCAGTGCGTACTCCATATCAATTAGTGACATCATTACACCGCAAAACGCGGAATGTCTGCCAATGAATACATTTTTAGTTTAACAGCGCCATGACGGATGGGGTGCGTGTTAATATGTATTATTGAATTTGCATGTTAACTGGATCTAAGATCTTGTGAACACTGATACAACTTGTGAACAATGCTATTGATTGTGGTTCCGAAATGATTTCCTGTTCAAGAATTATTTTTTTTTATAAATAGGTTTTATTGTAGCAATCGCTATCGTATATGGCTTGGCACTAAGTTGTACTTAAACCTGAAGTATATGTGTATTACAACATTTATTATAATAACCTTTTATATCGAAAGTCGGAAGATGGTTTACGTAAATGCATTGCACATATATATATCTCAATCCATCTAAGCTGTGTAATGGCTGAAGGTTTTAGACAGATTATAAAAAAAAGTACTGTAGTTGCAGTTTCATACTTAATTACTAAACTAAATATACAGCAAGCTGATTAAAAGTCGACAGTGTGCGATGGCTAATAGACGGGAATGCAAAAGTTGATACCGACTTGAAATTTTGATACTTGGAGTGGGGTGCCTAATATTGTATGTATTGTAAACCTAAAGACGAAACCGAATTTATAATTGAATATTGTTATTTAGAGAGATGTATATCCAACAGCAGACTGAAATGAGGTGATAATTCATGGATTCACTAGTTTTTTAATTTTAAACTAAGTAGGTATACATCCCAGTATTTATTTAGGAATCCGTTTTTACCTTTGTTATATTTCTTGTTTTCAAATCTAATCCTTAAGTGACTTCGGTTGAAGACTTAGCTCTTAAAGAAGTGGGTTTAGACCCACTTCTTTCTTCTTCTTCTTTTTTTCTTTAACTTTAGTTAATAAGATGTGAGATAATAAAATAAATAAATAAATATTTCGGACATCTTACACACAACGCCATCTAGTCTCAAACTAAGCAGAGCTTGTATTATGGGTACTAAACAACTGATAGAAATACTAATAATTTTTTTTTTGTAAATACATATAGGTATATTTTACACAGAAAATACCCAAAAGCCGAAAAAAATATTTGCAGATCATACAAACATTTGGTCAGACCCAGGAATCGAACCCGAGACCTCAAGCTCAGCAGTCGCATACGCTACCACTGCGCCAGCATATTTCTGGATACTCCTTTAGGGTAGCTATGTGTATTTATTTAGGAATATTTTAAATATGTTCTTCAACCTCCGTAGGTAATGATAGTGAAACATAGACCGATATAGTTCACCAGTCATAAAATTTGACGATGTCGTGAGTGTCGTTCGTGTCACTTGCGGTAATAACATTTGGATGACATGCTGCCGAAACATGGGTCACATTATTATTGCATCGTGAGCGTTGGCACTAAGACACCGTGATATACTGCTACTTATATTATCTGATACAATCTTTTAAATCATAAATTAAAATAACTTGGGTGTCTAATATAAGTTGTAAAATGTTTATAGTTTCTTGTTCGAGATATTGAAACTTGTTAGATTTATGTAAAACGTTCACCTGAATGAAAATGCCATTATCCTTTATCAACACTACACTATCGTGATATAACTCTTGAAATAAAATTTGAATTTCTCTGAATGTGTGTTCGATTGAATGATATATGAACAACCATTTTTGAGATCGGCATAATAATATCAAATGTATTACAAGTGTCGTACAGTGTACACACACCGAGTTAATACGTAAGGCCGCACGACAATAGGGACCGTACTCATCCGCTGGCGATTTCTTCCTATTCATTGCACACCCCACTCGCCTCACCCCCCTCTTTTTTAATCCGAAACTTATGACCGTGTAAATGTAACGGCAAGGGTTAATATCGTATTTTATTGGACGTGTTTCGGTAAGGGATGGATTTCGGATTTTTTCTTCGAGTTTTCTTCTTGAAATGGTTTCAATAGGTTTACGGTGAGCGTACATGACAATAATAGCGCTACTGATATTTGTACACGAATATATTTTGTTGAACCTTTCCTAGGTTCGATGAAATAAGTGATTCATTTATTTATACGTAGACAGATACTACGTTACAATATGTTTTTATAACATATTATTATTTTTGCCCCCATACAATAAAAAAAAGAAAACAAGTAACATATTAATCCTTTAGTTAAACTGTGAAAGGCAGGCTTACCTATGAAATGAACCTGTAGGCTTTTTAAACCTCAGGTAGAAGATTCTTAGAGGTTTGTATGACATTACCTTACAAAAACAATGAGTTTTTAAAATAGTATAAGCGTTGGAAGTATAAGGATATAATCACTCTTTTTATAAGTACCTCTTTATCTTCGTTCTGTCGTTATAATCTTCTTCGGAGAATCGATGGTCGATGGGGTAGAGAGGCAGTCAATAGGGGAGGCCTACGTTCAGCAGTTGACTTCTTACGGCTGATATAATGATGGTGATGATGATAAGCTTCGTTGTCCAAATACAACACTGTCGATTTCAAACATCGACAAAAATGGCGACTCGATTGGAGTAATAAAATGGCTACTACTACGGTACTAATCAATACTTTCTATCAACCTTCACTATGTGAGGTTATTGTAGTTCCAAGAGGGAGGCTCCAAAGTGTGACAACGCACCTGTGACTCTCGAGTTGCATTTATCCATAGGTCATCACCTATTGAAAAGATATGATCCTTTTATTTGTCTGTGTGTAAATCACCTTCGATGCCACATGCCAACCCCATGGTAGTAAGTCATATCTGTGCTATGTACGTATATATATTTTTATAACACTACAGAGTTAGCAAATAAGGATAAAAATCTACAACATTCAGTGAAAATATTTAAGCAACAAACAACCCATACATCACTGGATTAAGCTGTGTTTTAGTTTATAAAGTCTTTTTAAAAATTAACAGAAAATGTTCACTCGTGTACTCACTCGAACTGTGGCGATGTCAACTGTTGGGTCCGTTTATTTTGCTGCAATTTTGTGTTTGCTGCTTTAATTTACGTATTTTGTACTTTATTTGTAACGTACATTTTATTTATGAACTGGTAACTTAAACATTTATCCCTCTGTGAATTTAGTTTTCATGTATGTCTGGTCTTTATTTCTACAGAACATTTAAATCGCTTATTACTTGGGTTGTGGAGGCCCGATGGTAATCTTCAAGCTCAAAATGTCTAATATACCCATGTCCTTTGCCGTAACAGTCATGATCACTAATTACTAGGTCATTAGGTCATGAAATTCTTTAAGTGAAATTAAATTTCAATAAAATACTGATAAATGCTGTAATATAAAACAATATAACACCATGGCAACTGTAATTTGTCCGCCATTGAAATTCAAATGAAAAAGTAATTTATTAAATTTATTCAAATCTTGACACTCGAGGTGCGAATATTAAAATAAAGTGACGTCCATTTTGTGAAATACAACATTAATTATTTCTAATTATACAACTTCAACGTTTTTATACATTTTAATTACGGCAGGCTTTATTTTTGATGATGATTGTTGAATGTCTTGTATTACTTAAAGTTTAATTAAAAATCACTTTGGATATACCATTAGTTTTTTCGAACGAAACAAAAAGTACCTATCAAAATCTTTTAAAATTTACACAACACATTTAGTGCCAAACAGACGTGGAGCCGAAGAAGTTTACAATATTGCAAGAAATTGCAGGCCAAGTACTGACCTTGAAAATACGAATGCGATAATTATAAAGCCCAATGATGCAGAAGCATCACTAGGCCGCCATGGTGTAGGTCACCATGCTGCATTGTTACATTGTCTGTATGCACAGTGAGTATGGTGACCACCACTCTTGGATTCTGCTTATGCCTTCCATCAGGCAGAGAAATCATTTTGGCAGGCTTAAATAACTTTAGACTGACAAAGACTAGTGTCCCGTTATTGTTACTTTTCATCACCCAAGTAAAATGTTTGATTATAAAATATAATTCGAAGGGCTAGTTTTATCACCTACTGATAAAGTCCCTAATAGAGTATTATGAACTTTTCTATCAAGTAAGTTCAGTATTATTTTATAAGTCTTAGTTAGAGACATGTGTGTCAGATATACAAATATATCGACATATCGACCTTCAAACCTTCAAGAATAGAGCGCACTTCTTCTTAAAAGGCCGGCAATGAATTTGTGACGCCTCTAGTGTTGTGCGTGTCGATGGGCGGCGGTAATCGTTTACCATCAGGCGATACGTCTGCTTGTTTGCCCCCAATTCAATAAAAAAATTATCAACAATTTTTTTATAAGTATGTATATATATAAGAGCTGCCAAAATGACTCTACTCTGCCTGATGGAAAGCATAAGCATGAACAAAATCCAAGACTGGTGGTCACTATTCTCGTTACGAATGTGAGCAATGCAGCATGGTAGCGACCTAGTGAGATGCTTTTCACGTCCCGCTTAAAGGACCCGTGATCATAGTGACAGAGAAAAACGTGCGCTGCTAGTGAGTTCCACGTTTTAACAGATCGATAAATATAACAGTATATGCTAGGCAACTATCTAAACCTTTATCAGGTATTAATGGAATTGGCTCTAATTTTATAAAAACTTTACGTAATCCTTAAAATTCTATAAACAATCTTTGAAATCAATGGCTTTTTTTTCTTATAATTATTTCCCCGACAATTTACAGAGCTGAATGGATTGGACAGACATAGATTCAAGGATATCTTCAGCAGCATTTGTTCTGATCATTTTGTAAAGGATTACAAATGGAGGCGTGGCTATCTATTTCAGGTTATGTCCATTATTTATAGAACTCAAAAACAGCATTTTGCCTTGAAATATCTTACAAAGGAATTTTAAGACTCAAAAAGCTTATAAGTACTCTACCGTCAGGAAAAAATATACTACATTGTGTTTTTAGTCCTTTGTGTGTATTACTTTTAGATACAAGACATTATTTGTATGGAGTATGAACGCAAGAAAATGCATAAAAATTGTTTTGTTTTACAAAGTACTTAAGGCGGAAATATTATTCAATGTTCGCTGGAATTTGTTACCCAGTAGATGGTAGCGAAGCTATCTTGTCTAATATGTACATGGGTATTTTAATACACGATAGTCTGAAAATCTTGCTGTGTTATTGAAATAGGGAGATACATTTTTGAAAAAAAAAACTAAGATAAAGAAATTACTTTGTGAAATATTCAAAGTTTTCTCGTCTCTAAAGATTGCACGTAAATACTACACTGTATTTATGTTTAAATGCAAATCCGAAATTGTTTTGTTTGGCTACTTCAAAATTTAGATTGTTATTCAAGAAGAACTAAGCAATAATTTGATAAAACCAAATTGATTACAATGTGATGAATACTGTTTTATTAAATAATTAGAAAGCAATCATGAAATCCAAAGCTCTCAAACGAACATCAAGCTATGCTCCACTCATAACTTTTGTAAGCACGTCATCAAAAGACGGCCGGGATGGATAATCAAATGTCAATAAAATGGCGGCCACCATCGGCTATACATCTGCAAAATTAGATATAAAACACGATCCATTGAACACATTTCCTACACATTATGTCTGCGTCACCACGACAGAGTAAATTCAAAAGATTCTAAGAAAATAATTTGAACTATTATGTACTAATCGAATAATAGAAATGATTTTGAACAAATTTTTATGGTTGTTAAATATCTTCGTTGAATAAAGATAAAATAAGTTTCTACTTTTTTTGACTGATTGAGAGATTATATTATTAATAGCAAAGATTTTTTTTTTCTTTAAGTTTTGCAAAATTATAATCTATGGATTGCGAAACTTAATAAAATATTTAGAACAACTGAGAAAATACTAGTAGAGGTCAATTTAATTCTTCAACAGAATTCTCTATATATTGTGTCAAAAAGTTTATACTCGTAAGGCCTGCCAAGTCAATACTTACTTGGTTCGTCTCTTAAGTGATTGCCAAAATATTTTCTTACCTAGGAAGGTAAACTGAAATTGTATACCAATCAGATGTATCCATCAGAAAACTTTACATGAGATATTTATAGTAATTAGTCTCGCCTAGAAGTTCCCATTTGCTAAGTAAATTGACTTTGAAACTAGTATCGAAAATTAAATTGCTTTTTAAGATAAATGTGTTTTTGAAAACAAAAGAATAATACTAATAAATATAATTATTAAGATAGGTTTTTTCCCAGAAACCGATTCCCTACGTGCTCAATATAAATAATGCGTAATAGTTCCGTTGGAGTTTGATAGATGGCGTTTGTATAAATGTTCTAAATCACGATTTTGATAAACCACGTCGGTGAACTGAATTCGAAGATTGAACTAGTTGTCAGTATATTTGAGGGGATTGACTTCCCAGTAAAGATTGCCATAGATGTTCATGACAACCGGGACCGACAGTTTAACGTGCTCTCCGAGGCACGGGCGCGGAATACCGCCATCTTTCATACTCTGGGCTGCTATTAAGAATTTCTTGAAAGAAAAACCCAACAGCAGTCCGACCCGGAAATCAAACTCACTAGTCCAACAAGGCAGTTTACCAAAATATATGATCGATATTTATTAATATCGATCCTGATGTCCACTTACGTAACAAGGTTTTTTAAATTTATTAATATATATAATATAGTCTCAAACAGTTTATAATACCCAACCAAAATCATTTAGCACACAATTTATCTTCAAATATCGCTCTATAATAGAGAACCAATTCATCTTTTAATAACATTTATGAAACACATAATTTGTACCATAAAATTAAGTCAATATCTCTTCAGCCCGTAAACGAGAACGACTCGAACGAATACATCAACTTGTCTTCATGAGACGAATGTGTTTGTTTTGGAACAAGGTTAGCGAATACGGCTGTCTAATTAAAAGCTTAGAGTGAATATATTCAATTTTCTAAAACCAAAACGACCGACATCTTTTAATAAAATTATTATCAAGCTTAGCAGAATTTGTTATTCACTACACGACTCCCTACTTCCTCACGATGTAACATGTGATAAAACTGGTGGAAGCAGTCAACATTTATGTACGTACGATTTTTTAAATAACTTTAAAATCTTTGGTGAAATATTCTTTTACAATTTATATAACATTAGATGAGCGTGAACCACGCAAGCTCGTTTGCGTCTGCTATTGCCCATATCGTAATAATTTTCCCTCGTTTAGGAAACATTCTTCATTGGTGCTCTGCTCCTATTGGCCTTAGCGTTTTTTGTTAAGTAATAGGGGGCAAACGAGCAGACATATCGCCTGATGGTAAGCGATTACTGCCGCCCTTGGACAACCGCAACCCCAGAGGCGTCACAAGTGCGTTACCGGTCTTTGAGGGATGGGGAGAGGGATGGGGGAAGGGGTTGGGGTATGGGCCTCGGGTATCTTGAAACACAGCGCAGGCGCTGTTTCAAACCGATTTTTTGAGAGGCCGTGGTATCACTCCAGTCGAGCCGGCCCATGCATGTCGAAGCGTGATGATAGCCTTCCTCGATAAATGGGCTATCTAGGCTCGTTCGTAGCGCATTCAAGCAAACAAACAAACTCCTCAGCTTCATAATAATAGTATATCGATTCTTGATAGAATAAAAATCTCTTTAACACAATGAATTGTTTGAACACATTGTGATGGAATCTATCATCTTTTCCTCTTCCCTATTTTATGTGGAGCTATTACAAAAGAATTATGCTGATTGTTTTAATCTCTTATCTGATCACTTGGAAATATAATCGATTGTCAATCGACATTTGTCGAATTTTGTCACTAGTACGGATAGGAAAGTGTTTCAGCGCAAGCGCACGGCAATTGTCCACACGTCTGCGGACCCATCAGTATTTGTTGGAAAGCAAATGAGAGTGCACGCGTGCTTCTTACAGTTTTTTTTTCTTCTTATAGGTATCTTCTTACTCGTCAAAATGACATGAGCACAGATGAATGACTATAAAATTAATTGAAACTTTTTCCCTACTTCGTATATTTTTATCGTATTGTCACCAATGTTTATTTCAACTTAACGTAACTTGTAAAAATATTCGCATACAATGTGAAAATTGTTTACTGAATATGTAAATGAAAAATGAAATGAGTTTTTCATTTTGAGTTAGTACGTACTGCGTCGAGTACCAACACAGACTGAACAAGATACAGACGTGTGGACGGCTCGTAGTGATCCATCTGCGGATGTATCTGTCTACATGTAGAGGAGGCATTATGTTGATCTTTAGTGCATGGGTAGTACCGCCCAGGTCGAGTTCGGCTGTTCGTACTGAAATCAGCGTGGCTCTATACTTTTTTATTTAACCAACTTGATTGATTGATTTTATTACTAACTTACCCAAACACTTTCATTTTATTATTTAAAATAAAATTACATAAAACTTACTCCCGGTTTCAGTCTAGTCTGAGATTTTCGGCATTGAAATTTGTTGACAAAAATGACTAAAGTATGAAAATTAAAAAAACGTAAGTTTTTAATTGTGTTTTATATTTAAATGTTTCATGAAAACTTTACTGAACAAGAATAAAACTCAAATTATAAAATAAGTTTGAAACTATTAAAATTAGCTTTTCAAAAGCACTCAACGATATTTAAAAAAACTTAAATTTAAAAACTTCTCGTTTTGCATCATTTGATATAAACAACATTTATAGTCTAGTACACACAGTTCTGAAAGTATTTTTTGATCTCTGTACAATAAAAAACGAGATAAGTCTAAGGTAACGCATAGAATAGGGTTCTGAAGTTACCCATAATGGCGCGTGGATTTAAAAGGCGGGGTTAGTATTTATTACTGTAAAAAAAAATTGAATAAATCGGTTAAACCATTTTTTTTCAATATTTTTTAACGAAGTTTTCCAAGTAAGCGACACAGGAGTACAAAGACGATACTCATTGCCAGAAGAAAGACAGTTTATAAACAGGGGATATTGACATCAAACAAGATGCCAACAATTCAAAGTTTTAAAGTCACTCAAGTGTACACTTCATCGCGTGCTGAAACGAATCTAGCTGAAAGTCGAAGTCGCAAACACAAATAAAAACTAAATCAGGACTTTTAAAAAAGTCAGACTCTCCTGCTAAGCACACTGCAATATCCCTTGAGGGTGACGAAGCAAATGTTGCATGCTAGACAAAATTTATTAGATTTCTAAAACCTCCAAAGGAAAAAGAACCTAATATTTTGAGATTTAAGTTCAGCTTTCCGTGTGACATTTGAACAGTCACTAGAACTCCATGTTGGGGATTATTGCAAAAACTTTTGCATAGGGAGATTTGGACTCTAAATAGGTGATTCAGAGTTTCACTCTGCTACTTTGGAATATTCTATTGGAAGTCCACATTGTTCATTTCTCATTACATAAGTTATGGCGACTTTTGACCTTTGTGTTGGACTTTGTTATGGGTTCTAGGAATTTATATACTAGTGATCAAGTATGACGAACAAAGTATGAAGGTTGATCCTAAATAATGATGTAATTGAACTCTATACGGTTTAAAAGAACTTATAGTTTTATAGAGGAAGTTTATTGAGGCGCATGAGGGTAAAAAAATTACGGATGAAACGGAATAATAACAATGTTAGCGTCACGAAGATGTACAGCGTTTTTGTCGAAGAAGAGGGATAGAGCGATTAAGACCGATTGAGAGAGAGAGTGAGAAAGGGCATATTTTAATTTAATATTCATCATCTGAGATTTTACTATATTATTTTTTAAACAATATAAAATTGATGGATTTCAATAATTCTCTTTAATTATTTTTATTAATAATTAGTTTGCATAAGAAGTTTCACTTGTGACATGTGTACTTTGTACGCACGCACTTTTTCTTAAAATAAGTACATTTTAAATCTGTAATCTTTAGTTCTTTTTACAACCATCTTTAAAATTATTAGATACCATTAGATCGGTTATATTTACGTCCTTTTTGCAACAAAATCAATGCTTATTTTTAATACGCTTGTGTATCTTATATGACACCATTCTCTTTCCTATGAACTATAAAATTGGTTTGAAGGAGGATATAAAAGGATTTCAAGTGAAGTGTTGGGGATTATCACACTAATCAATTGCAACTATTTCAACGAGAAAACAGCTGTAAGAGAGCTAAATTAAAAGCTTTCAGTAGTATTTTATGTGTAGCTAAAACAATACATTTAAATTTCATTATGTTTCCTGAAACTTTTATTCTCATACTAGGTATACACTGCCACGCTATCCTGTCACACTTCGTATTAATGAGAATGAGGAACAAAAGTAGTACAAAAAATAGGTAAAAACTATCTTTTGGTATGTTGTGTGTGTGTCGTGGCATACTTGGTTGTTGTTGTTGTTGGAGTTGGAGCAAAATGGGTGTAGAGACTTTCGAGTTTTTGACACGTACACCAATTCACTTAACAATTTTCTTCAATAAAAATATAGACAATTAACTTAATATGTTTAGCTTTGACTTGTGCCGAGTAATAATTTGCTTATTATATACAGAAATACTGTGAATTTCACACATTAATTTCAACATGAACAGATAACGCTCAAGGCACTTCCTTTGAGTGAATCTTCTTTCGTCTTGTGGAGTGACGTAGACTTCAACAATCTACGTACATCCACTCTACTTACAAAGTAATTTGAACATTTATGCATTTAACTTTACCCGACATTAAATTAACGTAAATATTTATAAATTAGACCTTAGTAGTCTTTTATATATTAGAAAATCCAGTGTATGTTTATTCAGAAAACGTAGAGATAAATGAAACTATATAAAATATGTATTAAAGTTTTCCGTGCGATTCTGGGCTGCAGTGGCTGGAACGCACTGAAATCAGTTTATATTAGTGTACGTTTTAACCGTTTAGTCTTTTAATATATCAAAAAGCCTAAGCAATATCTACTGGCATCACGTCTGATTAGATACTCACCTTATAGTAGGAATTGACATGATCTAAAGACGCTTTTTCTACAGGAGTGACGTTACCGGAATTCAAAACCCTCTTATGCTTATTTGAGAGGGTCGCTAATGCTCTAATGTCTCTGGTCTGGTCGGAAATGCAACTTGAGAGTGTCACTCTAATTTATCATTACACTACTTAAACTGGACAAGATAAAGACAATTTGAACAAGTGTGATGCATGATTCCTCCTGTTCCATAAGAGTTTAAAGAAATAAAACATATGTAAATATTTATTTATTTACAAATATGCTATCCTATCTATATATAGCTATCTTCATAGGCTCTTAGCCCAATACAATAGTGTTGTTACATAAAATTAATACGAATCCTAACATAAAATTTAAAAAAAAAACAAAATACTACTAAAATACTAACAAACAAACAAAAACATGCCAAGTGCGAGTTGGACTTGCGTACCGATGGTTCCGTACAAACCTGTAGGTATATTATATGATGTAACCAAAAATGTATGTTCGCATTTTTTTTCCTATCTGTTCTATAAGACCTTGCTTCGTACCAAATTTGAAGATTCGGGGTCACGGAAAGTACCTAGTAGGTTTGATGCCCTTGGGAGTGTCGAAAATTTGTTGCATAAACGGCTGAATCTTTTGATTGCGTTAGCTACAAATTTTGATTTTTTCACAGCTCTAAGGGGAAGTAGATTTGAGTATTTGATACCTCTATGCATTCCTGAGAAACAGGGTTTGGTTTGACAGAGAAACGGACAACAAAGTAATCCTATAAGGATTCCGTTTTTCCCTTAGAGATACGGCACCATAAAATCATAAAATTATATTAAAAAAAACTTACAAAACAAAAGAAATGAATATAAGAAATAGAACACCACTACTCACCAAATCTTTTATCCTCAATTTGCACAAATCGCATAATCTCACGTGTTGCTAAATCATAGGTTTACATATACCAGCAACATAAACTGCAGTACATATTTGTCTTAAACAAACATTTGTTCTCAACGAGTATCGAAAAATAGATTCAGCATTTTGAAGCAAATAGACATAAGGGCAGCGGCTCACTTGGCGAACAATATCGCCTATCAAACGAAACATCTACGGTCTGCACAAATACAGTGTATGGCCAACCATGCTATTTGCATTTGGCTAGAGCAACGCTGACGCGAGATAACAAATATAAATTTTATGGAAAAGTACAATAGATTTTCTTTTATTTCATCTCTTTAAAATATTATTTGCAGTTTAAACTCATTCGATTTTGAATTTCGTTGGTTTTATTTTTGCATTTCAAAATTGTTGTTGTACTTATGTCACTTAATACTTTTGGTATCATTCGTAGGATCATTCCAGTCGGGTTGGTCCATATTCGGAATCATGACACTTTTACGAATAAATACAATCTAACGCAGTTGTATGAAATCCTTACAGTTACCCAATGTTTTCATCATGAATTTAAGACTGATCAAAATATAATTAATTCTTGTAACTGCCTCGGTGGCGCAGTGGTAGTGAATGCGACTGCTATGCTTGAGGTCTCGCGTTCAAATCCTGGGTCGGAAAAAATGTTTGTGTGATCTACAAATATTTGTTTCGGATTTTGGATGTTTTCTATGTATAATTTGTGTCTATTTACAAAAAAACAGTATATATGTATTATATCAGTCGTCTAGTACCCATAACACAAGCTCTGCTTAGCTTGGGATTAGATGGTGTTGTGTGTTAGATGTCTATGAAATAATATTTACGCATTACTTGTATGTAAATGATGTACAAATACAGGATGTCTCAAAAGAAATTTTATATTTGTTTAGCTTACTGCGTGAACGCTGCATACTTGAGGGGTGCGGGGGCTATGTCAATTGGTAGCTTGGCTCTTGGGGATTCAGTCGCTATGGAGCGTTTCTCGGGAGCAGACCGCGCGTTGTGCGTGCGAGAGTTTTACAAGAACGGTGATTCGACAACTGTCGCGCGTAGAAAATTCTGCAGTATTCGAGGTTTTCGCCACTTAAATGATGCGCCAAGCCTTCCTCTCATTCGACATTGGGTTAAAAAGTTTGAAGAGACTGGATCAACGCTGGATAAATCAAAATCCGGGCGACCTAGGTCATCAAGAACGGTAGAAAACGTGGAGAGTGTTAATCAATCTGTACGTGACGACCCGAGCCTTTCAATTCGGAAGCGCGCGAGTGCTTTAAATGTGCATAGATCATCATTACATCGCATTATGCACAAAGATCTAAAGCTGCACCCCTACAAAATTCAATTGGTGCAAGAATTAAAGCCCCAAGATGCCGGTCAGAGGCTTAATTTCGTAAATCAGATGATTGAGCGATTTTCAACGTTTACCAACATTTTGTTTTCGGATGAAGCTCATTTTCATCTTAATGGCTACGTAAATAAGCAAAACTGCCGCTACTGGAGTTCAGCCAATCCGAAACGCAAACATCAGAAACCCCTACACTCGCCTAAAGTGACCGTATGGGCTGCCATGTCGGCGCGAGGAATTATCGGCCCTTACTTTTTTGAAGACGAAATGGGGCGTACAGTTACAGTGAATTCAGAGCGTTATGTGGAGATGTTAGACAACTTCTTGGTACCTGAACTGCAAAACTTTCCTGGCTATAACCAAAGAACATGGTTTCAACAGGACGGAGCAACTTCACACACGTCCAATATATCTCTGCCACGTGTTCGTGAAATTTTCTCAGGAAAATTGATCTCCCGGAGAGGTGACATAAATTGGCCTCCACGTAGCCCAGATTTAACCCCTATGGACTTTTTCCTATGGGGTTATCTTAAATCTAAAGTTTACGCCAATAAACCAACTTCACTGGCGCATTTGAAAGAAAATATCCGTCACGAAATGGCAGCCATCCCTCACTCCACCTGTCGAGCAGTCATAAGTAATTTTACTGTTCGATTAAATGAGTGCCAACAACGTGAGGGTTTACATTTAGACGATATTATTTTTAAGAAATGAATTCCCAAAAAGTGTATTTTAACAATAAATAAACATTTTTTCTCTTTCATTTTTTTTAATCAATCCACTAAATATGAAATTTCTTTTGAGACACCTCGTATATTCACAGGCTCAGGCTGATTTGTATGCTGACAATAATCATGCTGGTATCAAACATAGGCCAGAAGTTAATTAGTACCTTGGCATACCTTATTCATGAGAGTTATTTTATAAGACAAGGAGAACTCTGGTGTATACTTTAACCTTCCCAGTCATCGATTAGTGTAATGAGTGTTATTTTAACTTCAATGCGGATCTCTTAATTAGAGTTACATATTCTATCAAGAACGCTTTCAGAGGTTTCGGTCTGAAATAATTTATTTACCAATAATTATAGTTTAACATCTACTGTTTCTATTTTTGCCTGACTAAAGCCAGAGTTTTACGGCCAAAGTTCTCTAGAAAGCAATTTTAAAGTGATTTTTTTGATAAATATTGAAATAGCTATAAAGTACCTGAATATCTGACTTACAAAAAGAGTTGCTATAGGTTTCTTTGCCAGTATTCTTTTCATAAGTCTTCAACTGCAAAGGCTTTGGAAACTGAAAGTTGTAGATCAACTCAAACAGGCAGTATTGATTTTGGTGTTTTCATCTAATTTACCTGGACAATCCAGTACATGCTGTGGCGTCTGTTTGTGTAGATCTATAATTTATTTACTGTAGCTTTAATTTAATGTTCATAAATGTCACTTAGTGTTTTAATTGAATAAATAATTTCGAATGTGAACTTGACTTTGAGTTACTTACATTACACAAATATTCGATCCTTTGAAAACAATAAATATAGACAATGGCTTTATTTATTGTTTCACCCGGTCGGTATAAAAATATAAAATAGATACAATATGATAATGGCATACATATGTATGACTAGCTGACCCACGCAACCTCGTTTATGTCTTACAATGCCCGTAGCGTGAAAAAAATTTCCCCGTTTTTGTAACATTTTTCATTGGTGCTCCGTTTCTATTAGTAGTACCGTGATGATATATATCCTATAGCCTTTCTAGATAAATGAACTATCCAACACCGAAATAATTTTTCAAATCGGGCTAGTAGTTCCTGAGATTAGCGCGTTAAAACAAACTCTTTAGCTTTATTATTTGTATACCTAGATATTAAAATTGTACATAACGCTAAATTCTTCAATCGTTTTTTATGGTTTTATAAAAATGGAGATAGACTTTAATTGCATTAGTAAAACGATCAATCAAACTTAAATCTTTTGTGTGAAAATTTAGAGTTGAATTTTGAATGCGAATAGCTAAGAAGTATTGTTCTTAACCATTCTTTTAAACAAATTCCTTTAGTTAGATGTTGCTTGGTAGTTTAAAAAGAGGTTTTGCATTTTATATATTACTTAGAATCGGAAGAGTTTTGAAAGACAGTGCGCCGTTTAAGTTTTCATATATGGACACATCAACATGCCAAAGTGAGTTTTATTTCTACTTTATTTAGATGCTGATGTCAAAACTGTGCGAGAAGTGTTTCGAATAATGTTCTTGACTTATACGTTCATTTATGATCGTATCTTAAGTGTGATGTATTATAATAGTAAGTTATTTACACCTATATGATCACAATTGATTGTGATAATATTAAAAGATGTATTGTTGTTTAAAATCTGATTGCGAACCGTTTTCCTATATTATTAACTGACTTAAAAAAAAGTGGAGGTTCTCAATTCATCTGTTTTTTTTGTTTTTTTTTAATGTTTGTTACCTCATAACTTTTGACTGTGTGAACCGATTTTGATGATGATTATTAAGATTTTTATTTGAAAGCTGGTGCTTTCCGTGTGGTCCCATTTCAATTTGGTCCAGTTTTTAAAGTCGGTTTCTCTTTTGTTAAAATTTGTGATTATTTTGTAAAGGATACACAACTTTTATAAGGCATTAGAAATTATCTAGTTTTCATCCTTTTTCTTATTATTTCTTAGGTTTTGTATTTTCTAAAGAATGCAGTTTTGCTCTAAGAACATTTGCTGAAACGAGCTCTTTCATTTGAGCTTCTTACTTAATATGGCTGAGTCGGAAGCTAGGTGTGAAGATTAAACTTAATGCTGCAGATTAGATTAGATCTGTGATGCAACAGGGTCTGTTAAAAATTAGTTAAGTGAAAAATTTTAATGAAATACAAACAAAATTAATTGAATGTGTTGTCATTAACAATGACAACACATTCAATTAATTGCGGCGTAAACTCAAAATAATGGCGTAAACGAGCAGACAGGATAACTAATGGTAAATAGTCAGTAACCACTAGTCTTGGAATATATTCATGTTTTCCATCAGGCAGAGCGTAATAAGAGGCACTTTGAAAAAAAAAAAAACTATCGCCGTCTACCTGTAATTCAAAAGCCAGAAGTAGCTTGCCGCCCTATGAGCTACTCGCACCCTTGGAGCCAGATATCAATAATATCAAAAAATTCTGTTGAATATTTAAAAACACAAATAAAAGAAATTTAGGGTTTTTTTTTCCAATACTGTAAGTTAATTAAGATACCTTAAGACGTTTACAAAACCCAATATTGTCCAATAAAGTCTTAGTGAAACATTTAAACCCAATCGACTTCTTAACGTATGAATCGACAAAGGCGATAGAAGCGAAAGCAAAGTCATTAATTCTACCGAGAAGAAATTAAAATCCGATACGACACAAAATTTCCTCTTTTGACTACTAGACAAAGACTATCTTTACACTAAATATAGTACAGTCAGTTTTGAACACTGGCCAGATAAAACTAAGGTTGTATTTTGTTTGTATTCAATGGTGCTTAGGACGAATCGAATGTGAAACCAAAGAAATTTCCAATTTAATTTGCCGAACACTTCTTATCTTTTTTTAGTATTTATCTCAGTTTGATTACATTAAAGTGAAATGTTTTTTCTCGTTTACTTTGCGGACGTGCTAATTTCACATTGTTACTGGACAATTGGAATATTTTGTAGATTTATTGAAGAATTTAATGATAATTACTAATTTGTGCAAGTCGTCAGAAAAAAAATCACGTGGAATCAAGGTTGATTACGAATAAAGAAATTTTGTTACTGATTTTACCATTTTCCTGAAGATTTTTTGATTTACATGAAGTCAATTTTAAATAATATAAGGCGGCATAAGAGGAAAGGGTAGATTAGGGTAAGATATACCAAAAATCTTAAAAGTGGGGAGAAGAGAAGTAAATCTCTAAAGACGTATGAAGATAGAACTGTATACTGTTTTAAGTCTTGCTAGACTTTAATGCACTGAATCCGAAGATCAGATAGTTTGATTTTAAACTATTTTAATGACAAGCACAAGTGTTACCTAGTAGAAAGCTGATGACTGCTGCTACGCATGAAGCCTACAACCCAGGACTCAAACATAATTCGCCAGAGTTAAATCATTTTCATACATCTGTTTCACAAGGATAGCGGTAGAAGTTATTAAAATGTATGGCTTTCATAAACAAGAACGTACAAGAAATAGTAATTGAAACATCAGGCGGAGCTGAAGTTAGCTAACTTTTCAAATAAACTGTGAAAGTAGTTTGGTTTTAACGTCTATAAAATTTTCAAAGAGTAATATACAGTAGCACCTATAGCTTCTCAGTTCAGTTCAGCTCGCGTGCTGTGATGATTCATAGTAAAAACTTTATCGAATGCTCTGACATTTATCACACACACACACACAGATATAAAATAAACATATAAATAATGTTACATAAACCATATATAAACCAGTAGATAATCCACAGAATCGAACGCTTTTTTTATTTTCACACAGACAGAAATACAAAACAATCAAATGAAAGAGAAACATACTTCGTAACCTAAATAAATGTCATTGAAGTAACCTTTTCCTGACACTATAGACAGAGGTGTGTTAAAACGCTCATATTTGGTCAACTATAAGCTTTAGTCCCACTTGCTTACTTACTTAATAAATTTCACAGAAAATTCTTAAACATCGGGTTATATGTCATATGCTATATATTTCAACTAATCATGAAACGTAAACAGTTTGTCAAACATAAAAAGTTTGAACAAGGTCTCACACAAAAACGGCTTGAATTTCAGGCAACCTTCAGACGTCTTCCGAAGTCATCCTTCTTCATAATGCAATTAGAGTCACGTCAGTTCACGCCTGGCCGATCTCCTTCATTTCCCTTTTCCGTCAAATAATCAGGAAGTGGTCCAAAGTCGGAAGTGGATGGTTCCGCGTGATTTCGCTAACATATTTGTTTCATCAGAGACTTAAGACTCTTTACTCAATAGCAATAAAAAATTAACTAAATGATTTTATCACTATTATTCTCTACATGGCTGTTGATGAGTCGTTACTTAATGGTTATGGTAACTGGGTCGTGATTTCAAGTTTCATCCAGTACAAAATACTTGTGTGAAGAGCATTATCACTTATATTATCCTGTATCTAAATTGGATTAACTACTTGTATTTTAAACTAGAAATGTGTTCACTAATATATTAGTTTCGTTTATCTAGTTTTGTTCTAGGTTTCTATTCGATTGTATTCTCATGTTTCAAGTGTCCCAAAACTGATCTCAACAATTTAATTTTATGTTTAGCCCAGTCAAAATGACTCTACTCTGCCTGATGGAAAGCATAAGCAGAATCCAAGAGCAGTGGTCACCATACTGGATTCAGTATGGTGACCTACACCATGAAAGCCTAGTGATGCTTCTGCATCATTGGGCCTCTGGCTTTTCACTCACCAACGAAAATTGTAATTCAGGTTATAATTATAGGAATTTAATTTAATATTTACTTACAATTAAATGAAGTTATTTTTAATGAGAAATGATGTTTAATCGTAAATATCAAGCATGTATTGCGGAGTGAAGATAAATCGAATATATTTTGTGCATTTCTCTGTCGTGTGCCAAGTATTCAAATCAAAACGGTGAATGACTCTGAAAAAGGCTGAACGCCATATTATTCGGTTTTGTGAATTGAAAGAGATCATTGAATAGCGAAATATTCATTTTTACCAATTTACCATTGTTGAATGGTATTGGTTTTCAGTAAAACTATGAATTCAAAGTTTGTCTAATGGAAAGTTTTTGGTTCCAAATAAGAATTAATTTCACTTAGTCATGATCAACAGTAAATGATAATATCTTTTTAATATGTGTAATTCTTATGTACCTGTGTATGTTACTGAACTTATCATACACTAACACTATGTTTTATAAGTGCCTTGATACACAACGACACACAGTGTGCCACTACCGATTATGACGAATTTTGTATGTATTTGAGTATTGAAATTGAAACGATGTTCTCTAATTTCCTTTCAGGCTACGGTTATATGAACTACCTAGATATGATTAGACCTTTTTAGAAAGATACAGGTGGCATAAAACAATAACATTCGGCACTATGCCGTCACTTGTAAGCTATCCAAATGAGTACAGGTGAAGGAGAGGAGGTAGCAACTCTCAATTTATCTCCCTTGTTACATGTTTTTTGTACGGCGTTGCGGAAAAAGGATAAGAAGAGGTATTGAAATTGTATGGATCCGTGTCT
Source organism: Spilarctia lutea (assembly GCA_916048165.1). Lineage (NCBI taxonomy): Eukaryota > Metazoa > Arthropoda > Insecta > Lepidoptera > Erebidae > Spilarctia > Spilarctia lutea. Next base: position 18,441,694 of record OU696487.1, read on the forward strand.
TGGAGGCGAGTGATGTGGGGACTTCCACATATGCGTAATAAATACTACAAAGGCAGATGCCTTTGTAGTATTTATTACGCATTAACATCAAACTACGGATTAACAAAGAAACAACCAATCCTGAATCGTGTAATTAAAAGTTCTGGCGCCGATTAATATATATACAACATCCCAACATCAACCGTTGGGCAGTGGCCCGCCAGGCACGATTACCCGAACCTCCAAAAGTTCACTATTCAAAGATAGGTTGTAAGAATTAGTTGCATTTAATCTTCACGACGATACAAATTAAGTAGATCCCACTTTATGTCGTGGTAGGTATAGAACGTTCCGCCGAATTTAGTAATGCATATCTTTGTTTAATGATAAAAAACATAAAATAAACAAAGCAATCAACTATGACTGTAAATGTTTAACAACAGGTTTTTAACAAAAATTAAAAACATAAACCCCTTCCTTTCAGTTGATATCCAGCAGTACAGCAAGCGGACAACATCGTTAATATTTGATTACTGGCTATCAGTCCAGCCGGTAGTCGATTACTGGACGGAAATGGTCCTTTAGCAGTCAGAGCGCGTCCTAGCCGTCAGATTAACGCTAACCGGTTTACGTGACGCCGTCTATTTGACACCCGATGATGCGGTGATTCCTTATTTGATGGGTTAGGTTTTAGTTTCTAAATCGACTTGACGTGACCGTATTTTATAGAAAGCCTTAAACAAGTATTTTGACTCACTCTATATTCTCTCGTTTGGGCAAATTGTTAGCATCGTATTATTTATAGTTCTCAAGTAGAAGAGTGTTTCTATTATAGTTTATTCAGAACTGTGTCCCAAATACTAGGGGAATTATAACACTAGATAATCATCTTCACATTTGTCGTACACATTTACGTAAATCAAGTTTTATGGAAAATTCTCTGACAACAATATTGTATACATTTCTAACTATGTTCCAAATTATACTTGAAAATGGTTGCAATAAGGAAAACTAGATCTAGTCAAGAAAACGCTTTTGTACTTTACCGACTAACTTATACTAGTAAAATAAATATTGGAAATTAAAACTTGTATCGAAAAATTACAAAACTTCACGAAGCTGTATCTCGTAGCTGAAACAGAAATTAATTATAGATTTTATTTTGTCGCGACTTAATTCCCCTTAACTTAGATTCTTTTGATCAAGTATACTACAGTATTTGATTACAGTATTTGATTCAGGTATCGATTGCAAAAATTATGTTGTATTCTTTATCTGACTAGGGAGGCCCTGGATCGGAGGGCGCAGAACAGGGTGACAGATGTGGCCATCTATCCCCTAGCAGAAGAAGGCCCGGGTGGCGGCGCGAAGCGTGCGTCCTAGGGGACAGTAACAGGACCATTGGGGTTCCCACACATTAGAGGGCCATCAACAAATCGTAGGTGCCCCAAGGTACGTCGGGGTTCCAGGGTTTTCCTTTCTAGGGTGCAGACGGTGTGCGGTTTTAGTCGGTTCGAGTCCGACATGCCGAGGGGATTTCCGCACAGGAAAAAGAGGGAGGCCCTGGAAGAGTAATAAATAATATTAACCGTGTTTTCGGACATTTGACACATAACACCATCTAGCCCCAAACTAAGCAGAACTTGTACTGTTAGCACTACGCTACTGATATAAATACCTATAAAATATTTACATACATAATTATAATTAGAAAATATAGAAACTACGAAACAAATATTTGTAAAATATACAAACATTTAGTCAAACCTGACAATTGAATTTAAGTTCTTGAGCACAGCATTGGAATACACTACCACCACTGAGGCGAATCGATAACATAATCAAATGTACAAACTCATCATGTTAGTATATTAAACCTTTAATAATAATAATAATTTCATAATAATATTGTAACAAAATTGAAGTATAACCACTCACTGCAATTTATGAATGTGATCCTACTCGCCACTGAAGAACAATAACTATTTTATTCCGGGTTTCTGGCAAAACTTTCATCGTTAAACAAATCTTCCTTATTAATATTAATAATTGAAAATAATTTTAAAACTGCTTTGTAATGTGAATCTTCTAATAAGTTAATGTGGGATGCAATAAGAGTTTGGTTCCTTTCCAAAAACCCTAAACTGAATTGAGCAGGATTGTTACTACGGCTATCAGATTAGTGTGATGTGCCAATTGTGGCTGCCTCGATGGCGCAGTGGTAGCGTATGCGACCGATTCGGGTTCTCGGGTTCGATTCCCGTGTCGGACCAAATGTTAGTATGATTTGCAAATATTTGTTTCGGAGTTTAGGAGTTTTCTATGTATATATATGTACGTATTTACAAAATAAAAAGTATATATGTATTTATATCAGTTGCTTAATCCCTTAATATAAGCTCTGCTTAGTTTGGGGCTAGATGGCGTTGTGTGTTAAATGCCAGAAATATTTATTTATTTTTATAATTGCAAAACTGGAAATGATTTATGTTTTATTATTAACTAAATCTATTAAGCAATCCCGGTTTTTTATTTACTTAATTAATTATATACTTCATTTTATTGAAATTAGTATTCACAGACCTTTTGTTATTTTTTACCCAAATACCCCTCGTTCCATGTTGACGAGAAAAGTCAAGGGGCGTTAACGTTCTGCTGTACACCATATATCTATGGTGGAGGTGGTAATTTTCTTAATTAAAATGCTATAACCTACAAGCTGAACCCCGCGGTACGACAATAACCACAGGCAACGCCACGAGGCGAATCTATATATATATTACTCTAGAGACTAGAGAGCTAAATAGATTACTCTAGAGCTGCTTGTAGCGCCATCTAGCGTCGAGTAGTCGTCATAATGCACACAGTTGCGCGCTTTTCGACACTAGATGGCGTTGTCCTCGACAGTTCTCGATTCTTCTAGTGGACACTAGATTCATCTGGTTATGGCGCAACACTGCCCCCTCCTAAGACATGCTCGTCCCGAGCATTATCGGTTCCATAGTATCGCGCCAGTCGATCTACATGAACTATCTTTGGGGCGCCTCTTGGACACTTCTGAATCCGGTAGGTAACATCATTGATTTTAGTGACTACCCGGTATGGCCCATCCCATTTTGCTTGTAGCTTCGGAGATCTCCCTTTACTGCGAACTGGATTATGTAGCCATACTAGCGAACACTCTTCGAAGCCCTTATTATTCGCTTTCCGGTCATAACGGGTTTTCATCTTTTCAGACATTTGTTGGCCCGATTGTCTGACATGCTCATAAATGTCATTCATCTTGTTCCGCAAGTCATTCGCGTACTCCGTTATACTTCGCGGGGTATCAGGGGGTATTCCAGTGATCAAGTCTGCGGGCAACCGTAGTTCTCTTCCGAAGTTTGCAAAAGCTGGTGTTACGGAAGTACATTCGTGGACTGCACTTCGGTATGACAGAAGAAACGGTTGGATGTGTTTGTCCCAATCTTTTTGCTTACTTTCAACTACTTTTGCCAGATACCTCTCTAGTGTTTGGTTAAATCGTTCCACCATTCCGTCCGATTGTGGGTGGTAAGAGGTGGTTCTGGTTTTGTGAGCACCCATCACTCGACACATTTCTTGAAATATTTGAGACTCAAAATTTCTTCCTTGGTCACTGTGGATTTCTAAAGGCACTCCAAAACGACAGAAGACTTCGTGCACTAATTTATCTGCAACTGTTGATGCCTCTTGGTTGGGAATGGCAAAGACTTCTGGCCACTTAGTGAAGTAATCCATTACGACCATGAAGTACTTGTTTCCGCTTTCACTTTCAGGAAACGGTCCTGCCACGTCTATAGCAATTCTTTCCCAGGGTGCACCAACATTATACAATTTCAATGCGCCTCTGCTACGTGTATGAGGTCCCTTCACGGCCGCACAACTGGTACACTTGCGACACCAGTCCTCAACATCATCACGACAATGAATCCAGTAGAATCTTTCCCTTATCTTTAACAATTTCTTCTTAACTCCCATATGACCTCCTGAACATCCATTATGGTAGAGCTGCAGGACCACTGGTATCTTAGCTTTAGGAACAACCATTTGCAGGTGACAGCTGTCTCCTCGAGCGTTTTCCCATTTACGGCACAAGACTCCATCCTGGATGACTAGACTATCCCATTGAGCCCAATAACTCTTCGTGGTCGAGCTCAGCGATGCAACTTCGCTCCAGTGTGGCTTAGGAGTCTCAGCTTTAATCCACTCGAGAATTGGTTTGATATCTGCATCCTCTTGCTGTGCTTGCTGCAGGCTTTCCTTCCATTCGTTGCTAAGGTCTGTCTTTATCGTCCTTATAGGAACAGCTTCCTTTACTTCTTGCTTGGCGCAGTGCTTGCAGTCTTCAGGGCAAGGTCTTCTTGATAGTGCGTCTGCGTTACCGTGAGACTTTCCACTGCGATGTTCAATCATGAAGTCATATTCCTGTAATAACTCAATCCATCTCGCGACTTGTCCTTCAGGATTTTTAAATTGTAAGAGCCACTTTAATGCAGCGTGGTCAGTTCGGAGGTGGAATTTACGCCCAAGCAAATATTTGCTGAAATGTTGCAGTGTCTTCACTACGGCCAGTAGTTCCCTTCTTGTGACGCAGTAATTCCTTTCCGGCTTCGACAAAGATTTACTGAAATATGCAATAACAACCTCTTGATCACCTTTCCGCTGGGATAACACACCGCCAAGCCCAGTATCACTCGCATCTGTGTCAACTATGAATTCATTTTCGGTATCTGGATACCCTAAGATAGGTGTGTTGCATAGACGTCTTTTTAGCTCTTGAAATGCAATGTCACAACTTTCATCCCAGCAGAAATGTCTTTTCTCTTCAGTAAGTTTATGAAGGGGTTTAGCAATATCCGCAAAGTTTTTCACGAATCGCCGATAGTAGGAGCATAAGCCCAAAAATGCTCTTACTTGGGTCTTATCTCTTGGAACTGGCCAATCCTTGACGGCAGCGATCTTTTGCGGATCTGTTTGGACACCCTCTTCCGAAACCACATATCCTAAAAAGCTAACCTGCCGTTTGAAAAATGAACATTTCTTAGGACTTAACTTTAGGTTGGCACTTCGGATTTTCGATAATACGCGCTCCAGGTTTCGGATATGTTCTTCAAACGTACGGCCTACGATGACAATGTCATCCAAATAGACCAGGCAGGCATCTCCAGTTAATCCGGTGAGTACTGATTCCATCAGTCTTTCAAAAGTTGCTGGCGCGTTACATAATCCGAAGGGCATTACTTTGAACTGCCACAATCCTTTCCCTGTCGAAAATGCAGTCTTCTCTTTGTCCTTGGGATCAATTTCTACCTGCCAGTATCCACTTTTTAAATCCAAGGTGCTAAACCACTTAACCCCCGTTAGCATGTCCAGAGTGTCGTCTATTCTAGGTAGTGGATAGCTGTCCTTCTTCGTAATGTCGTTTAGACGGCGGTAGTCAACACAAAAACGCATACTGCCATCCTTTTTCTTTACAAGCACTACAGGTGAACACCATGGGCTGGATGAAGGCTCTATAACGCCATCCCTGACCATTCCATCAATCATGGTTTGTACTTCCTGTTCTCGTGCTACTGGTAGTCTTCTTGGTCGCTGACGAATAGGCATCTCACTCCCAGTGTTTATTTTGTGTTGAACCAAACCAGTCTTTCCAATATCAGCGTCATTAGTAGAGAAAATATCAGTGTACTTAACTAACATTCTCTTAGCCTTGTCAATTTCTTCCCTAGACAAGACATCTCGACAGTCTTCTAAAAGTGTTGACACGTTGACTCGTGCATCCGTGCTAATTTTCGAAGTAGTCAAGTCTTGGCATCGACGCATCCAATCCACATCTTCGCAAGTGCCAATCAGTTTGCCCTTATGAATCACATGTTGCTTGTCACTAAGATTTAGCACACGTACTGCAGAGGTGTTAGTGGTACTTACTAGAGTTCGTGCGATCTTCCATGGAAGATCATTATCTACCCCTTCAATAAGGACACACCGATGCATTCGTCCAGAATTATGAGGGAGACTAACTGGCATAATTGTCTCTGATCTGGGAGGAAGAACAGCGTTCTTTAAGCTGTACACTTTTCCTGATGATGCTCCTTCCATGAACAGTTCTTCTTGACTACATCTCATTACACCTTGGTTGATGTCGATCTCACAACAATTGTTCTTCATGAAGTCTAGGCCAAGGATACAATCGTCAACTATATCGGCCACAATGACGTTAAGCAGGTAAACTTGGTTGCCCAACTTCAACTCCACCTTCTGTTCGCCTCGGACGGGTATGCGCTGACCAGTGGCTGTTACTAAGTTTATTTTTTCACGATTACATGCAATGTCCCTCAGGAACCGATTTGCAAGTTGGGAACTGATGACTGTGCGAGAAGCTCCCGTATCAATAGTCAGCTTACATGACGTTCCGTTAATTTCGCCTCTGATGACCAGGCTGTTCCCATCATGAGTTTGCGAGATCGAAATCCTTGGGGCTCTTTGAACACCAGCCAGCACCCGCCCCGCAGTCCTGGCGTTTACTCGTTTCCCTGCTGTTGTTGGGCAGTACTATCAACCGCCCTATTCTCCTGAGACCGCTCGTACTCACTTCCTATGCTTCGCTTAGGGCAGCTGGACCGAAGGTGACCTTTTTCACCACAGGCGTAGCATCTAGGGCTGTACCCCTTAAATCGGTCTCGCACAGGTGATGCCACAACCTCCCGGACCCGATGAAACCGATGGTCTTGTCTTACAGCTTCCACCTCCAAAGCATGGGCCAGAGCGTCCTTGAGAGTTTCATGGTGTCCAAGTCTCACAGCAGCTCTAACTTCGAGGTCACGAATGCCATCGATGAAAGCTTGCACCAGATTCCCGCCAACGAGCGCAGGTGCAGACTGGTATGCCTTACGGACCAGTTTCTCAACTTCTAGAGCCCATTGTTGCAAGTTTTCACCGATGCGTTGGGCACGATCCTTCAGCTGTGCACGAAACACGTGCTCCAGATGAGCGTCACCATATCTTGCCTCCAATGCCTCCAGCAGTTGCTCATAGGTAACCTCTTTATCGAGGGCTTCGAGGACGGTTAGAGCCTGGTCTCGAAGACCCAAGGTGAGCGCGGTCATAGCCTGATCCTTAGTCCAGCCGTTCACCTTCATAACAGCCTCAAACTGAATCTTGTAGGCTGACCACGAAGATGTTCCATCAAACGGCGGTACTTTGAACCCCCGCACCGAAGGGGCAGCAGTTACAGTAGTCGACGCTCCGTCTCCAACTTTAATGTTTCCTAAGGCCTTCTTCACGTCAGCAATTTGAGTTTCGGCCTCCGTGATACGATTCTCGTGTTGAAGAACCTGATCCTTCACTACCTTGAGTTCTTTGCCGAAAGTCTCATGAATGCCTTTTAACAAGAGCATCTGTTCCTCCTGACGGCGAGCCTGGTCTTCCTTGTCCCGCTGCAGTTGTTCTCCCAAGCGGCGGGCCTGCTCCTCCTGGCGGCGGGCCTGCTCCTCCTGATGACGGACCTGCTCCTCCTGGCGGCGGGCCTGCTCTTCCTTGTCCCGCTGCAGCTGCTCTTCCAAGCGGCGGGCCTGCTCCTCCTGGCGGCGGGCCTGCTCCTCCTGGCGGCGGACCTGCTCCTCCTGATGACGGACCTGCTCCTCCTGGCGGCGGGCCTGCTCTTCCTTGTCCCGCTGCAGCTGCTCTTCCAAGCGACGGGCCTGCTCCTCCTGACGGCGGGCTTGCTCTTCCTGACGGCGGGCCTGCTCCTGGAGCATCGCTATTAAGGCCGTGATATCTGGAGCTGCTGCCGATGCCGATGTAGACGGCGAGGTTTCCATCGCTGTCTGCTGATCCTCCGATGTAGGCAGTTGGGCACTTCCAAATCTCCTCTGATCAGCCTCTTGCTGGCGCTGACTCCTAGTTCGGATACCTTCCGTGTCCTCCTTTGGTAATACCGGCATACTTTAATCGCACTTCTGACACCAAATTGTTACGAGCTGGGTATTAAATAAATTAAAGTACTCGATTAATTACCAAAAATAACACAATATTTATTAAGAACACTTTTTACAATAAAAAGTCACTAAATCACTCGTTAGTCGCACTAAAGATCTCTTCGGTGTTTATCCGCTGTATCGTGAAACAATACTGTCCCTACGGCCAACACGTTCCGCTTTTATATGGCCGTGGAAATTACTCGAAACTACGAAAATATTCGATCGATGTCTCTAGGCTAAATAGATTACTCTAGAGCTGCTTGTAGCGCCATCTAGCGTCGAGTAGTCGTCATAATGCACACAGTTGCGCGCTTTTCGACACTAGATGGCGTTGTCCTCGACAGTTCTCGATTCTTCTAGTGGACACTAGATTCATCTGGTTATGGCGCAACAATAATATTAGTAGGATTACGACACATTTGCTGTTTCAAGTCAAAAACGAATGAGATGTGTTTAATTTGTGTATCGATTAAACCATTTTATCCGACTACCAAGTGTGGGTTTTTGATGTTTTAATTTATACTATAGTACAACGATAACAAATTTCGTGTAATTCAAGCACTTCTCTCAATAAAGCCGCATATATTTCGCATTTTCATAAAACCTAATAAAATCCAAGTACCCAATTCTATACAAATTTTTCGTTATAAACAAATTACTTACCAAAATGGTTTACGCGAACATTGTAAGAGTGGTCTGAGCGTCCAATAAACTTGCTCCTGCTTCGGTACATACGTAAATTCAAATAAATGAGAGAGACGTGTAGGTTTGTACGAGGCTCTTACTTACCATGTATTTATTCTTATAAATCGGACTTTATGCAGGCACCCTCGTAAAATAGACTTTTTGGTCGCCTTCAAGGTATTTGTTGCTGGAAATTTGGGAAATAGGGTATTGCTGTAAACGGCCAAATGTCGTGCTCCCATAAATATGAGTATGATCTTTCTACGAGTATCTGTAGGTATCAAGATTGAGTTTTTGAACGTAAAATCTTAAAGCATCATTTCTTTTTTTTATAATTTCCTGATATTTTAATTTCATTTTAGAAAATAAAATAAATACTCGATTTATGAAACTAACATTTGTGACGTCACGAGTGTTATGTTTGTTTGCATTTGTTTTTGTAAAGTTGTACAAGTGCAGTGAAGTATAGTGTTATTAGGTATATATTGATAGTGTTGTGTTGTGTAGTATTATACTTACTATAATCAAATTGCGGTAATGCCTATGAGAAAAACAATAGAAATAATTATTACAAGGTTTGTACAGTAAATATAAATTAGAGAACTTCTTCCCAAATGGATGTTTATCTTCACGAGCTTATTAAAATAAGCTTTTAGCATAACAATTGCACTTACTAAATTTGATTTTGTTTTGTCGTGTTCAAACAATATCGAATATTGTAAAAGGCATTGGGTTTTAGTTGCTAGTTATTATATCAGTTTCACATACGAAGATAATCATGGCTGTACGTCTAAATATTTTATAACTTGTATTATTACACAAAATTAAAGATAATTCTAATAAAAATAACTAATGAATAAGGCCATAAATATTTCAAATACTGCACGGTTGGCCGAGTGGTTTCAGCGGTCGCCATGCCGCTTGCTACTGCGCCAAGTGTCGTGGGTTCAAATCCCATGCGATACAACACTTTGTGTGATCCACGAATTGTTGTCCCGAGTCTGGATGTTCTTTGTGTCCGTTTCATGTATGTTTGTAAAGTCCCCCACGACACAGGATATTTATTCCTAATGTGAGAGTTGTCTTTTAAAAAAAAAAATTGTTTTTTTAATAAATATATATTTTCGAACATCAAACTCGTAACGCTATCCAGTCCCAAGCTAATCAGAGCTTGTGTTATGGGTACTAGACACCTAATATAAATATATTAAATACTTTTTTTTTGTAAATACATACATATTATACAAAGAAAATACTCAAACACCGAAGCAAACATTTGCAGATCATTTAAATTTTTGGTTCGACCCGGGAATTGAACCTGAGACCTCATGCACGGCACTCGCTTACGCTACGCTACGAGGCAGTTAGTAATATACAAACTCTGCTTAGCTTGGGATTAGATGGCGTTGTATGTTAGATGTCCCTGGATCCCAGATTACAGTGTGCCTAATTGTGTAATAATTCATTTGATGTAAAAATACGTATAAATGGTAAAAAAATATGGGACAAAATAAGTTGGTTTCGAAAGACTGAATTATTTATCTGTTGAAGTAATCCATTAATTAATGAGGGACATTTGGAGTTTCATTTACTAAAACATTACGATATATAATGTCCACTCGTAACTATGTTATAATGGAATATATTATAATACGTACAAAGCAGGCGTCAAATTCAAATTACTATCATTATTATTATCAATGGTTAGTTTTATAATTAAAATGTGAAAATAAAATTTTAGACTGGGAAGACAATCGACAAAATGAGTTGGAAAGCATTAAACAATGACTCGGCCAGACTCGAATTGCACAACTATATCACGAGTTAGATATTACTAGGCAATACGATTGATAATTCCAAATAGTTTAACAATAAACAGTTTAGAGTCAATTGCTTAAAACGATCATTGGTTTTAAATAGAAACGATAAAAATAAAACAATTACAAAATAGACTTTTGGAAAAAAATCAATTTTTCCAGTTTTGCATTGTGTTGCGACACCCGAATGAGTATTGTCGAATTTTTACGATAGCTGTACACCAATAAAATTTAATATCGCCCCGTGTTGAGAGGATTTCCCAATTTATTGGTGTTCAACGTGTTTATTGTCAACATCTACTCTCAATTACATTTTTAGGTAACGATTTATAGATAATATAAGTATGAAAATATATAAAAAGTCTAGGAAACCTTACCTTTTCAGTTTTAAAGCATTGATTTTTTAAACTTTGTGTATTTTTTCGATTTGTCGATAGATGCTGATCTAACTCATTGTCATAACACATAGGCTACAATTTATAAATATATAGATTCACCTCGCGGCGTTGCCCGCGGTTTTGTCGTACGTGGGTTCAGATAGTAAGTTATATTTAAAATTTACGATAGACCAAGAAGTGACCTGTATAATATCTCCATGTATAAATTACACTTACTAAATGCAACTGTTAAAAACATTATATAAATCATACTCGTATTTATAACCTTATTTGACATTGATAACGTGTTTTATTCTTTATTCACAGAATAATACATACATTTGAAAGCTTTTATACAAATGAACTCACCTTCAAATATAAGTTACGTAGTCTGGCATAAGTAAGAACTTACGCCAGACAATATAAGAAATATTTTACTCAATACTTAGTAAATATTGTCTCTTCCAAATAGAAGTAACTTTGTAAGAAAACTTTGTGTAGTGTGTTTTTATCTAGTACAAATCTTAGGGCGAGGTTCATTGGAAGTTGGCTAGGTGAAGTAAAATATTTTAGGTTGGCCAAATACACTTAAAATAATATCGTGTAGGTATATGTAGTAGTTGGGTTTAAAAAAAAACATAATTAATTTCTATACCTTTCCTAACAATATAAAAACTAACTAAACTTTGATGTCAAGATCAGGATGTCCACTAACCGATTTACATTCAAAAAGAAAGTACATGAGGTCTATTTCTATGAACTGGCAGAACTATCTAATAGATATAGATTTTCAACCGTGGGACAGCCACGCTTCGGCATGCATGGGTTGGCTCGACCGGAGTGGTACTACGGCCTCACAGAAAACCGATGTGAAACAGCACCTGCTCTGTGTTTCTCCGAGTGAGTGAGGATACCGTAGGCTCATACCCCAACCCCTCCCCCTCCTCATCCCCCAAATGCCAGCAACGCACTTGTAACGCCTCTGGTGTTGCAGCGATTACTGCCGCCCATGGACACCCTCCATGGGCGGCGGTAATCGCTTACCATCAGGCGATATGTCTGCTCGTTTGCCTACTACTGCATAAAAAGATGTAATATTTACATATATGTCAAACTGTACATATTTATAAATTTATGTTTACATTTCTATTTTATATGTTCTGTTGTGAATACATATTAATATGTGTGTGTATAAGTTAGAATATTTTGTAAACTTTGTACATTTTAACTGACTTTACAAGTATGTAAACTATTCACACCTATCTTATAAGATGTCTACACTACCCAAGGTTGACTGGAAAACAATGCTTTGAGCATTAAAGCATTAAAAAAGTTTAACAAAAAAAAGTCGTGTAATAGAGGGTCCATTTGTCCAACAGTGCATTGCAATAGGCTGATGGTATTGATGAAACTTGTTTTATCTGTGGAAAACCCGCGAGGCGTCATCACCTAGAGGTTTGTGGCGGGGCGGTGTGTTGAAATCAGGAAACAAACCTTTGCGCCGGGGTATCAATCCAAAGGACGGAAAATGAATCATTTACTGAAGTCAAGTCAAACTAAAAGAACAGAACTAACCTCGTAATAATTATAGAGAGAATCGAACAATATTAAAACATAAAATGTTCATTTAATTGAAAAATAATCAGTAGCCTCTATAATTTGGGTGACTATATTTTCAACATGCGCAATGTGGCTACTTCCACATATAACACAGCAGTAACTTACTACAGCGCCATCTACCGAGGATGCACTGAACTGCGAAGTAACGCGCTACACGGAGTAACTACAAGTCCTGAATCACGCAATAAATAGTTCTCGCGCCGATTATCATATATATACAGGGTCTGTCGTAAATAATGGATAAGTCGTAAACTGGAGTTGGTCCGGCTATGAGACTATTAGAAAATCGTATCTTTTTGCCAGGGTTTCTAACCGTATGGAAATGGCGTAGACTTTTATGTTTTTTTATAAATTTCGCTACTCTTTGCATTCATTCCGTTGCCATTTCGTTAAATTTAGGTATTTCTGTGTCATTTTTTTTGTATTATAGTCTTGAAGATGTGTATTATTTAGTTTTAGTACTGTTTTAGGCGTTTTTAACGTTGGTCATTTTCAAAATTGTCATTTTAAGATTTTTTATGTTTTTGTTTTACTTAGGGTCAACTTTTGATCATTTACTGTGTAAAAAAAAAGTACGGCGCTATAGCTGCCCATGATCTTAATAAATTATCTAGTATGTGTAGATTCTAAAAAGGTATAACAATGCATACTTCACAAGTAATATTAAGCTACATGAGCGAGATCAATATCAAGGTGAGAAAATATTTTTTTCATGTAATGTTGTAAATGGTTATAAAACTTCGTCAGAATGATTTATTTCTGCCAAGATTCTTTACACAAACACTATGGGGCCACTATTAAGGATATTCAAAGAAAACTAGGTAGTTTTTTGTCAAAAAAATTTCATGCCTCCTCATTTCATAAAGGTGTTTAATTTTAAAATTGATGTGCTCTAATAGTTACATGCGACAAACATGTTACAAGTTTATTCGTAAAAAGGATCATCAGGTAAAAAAATGAACAAAGACAGCAATACAAAGGGTCTCCCCGCGTGAAAAGGACATTGTTACTAGGCACACTGCATGATGCACCGTCCCTTTCACACTCACGATGTGTGAAAAGGTTAGCATGCGTTTAGCTAGGGCGCACTCCTGATACATCTCTCAGTGTGATTTTGACCATCGCATGTGCTCTCGTTTTCATTACTGTCGTCAATTTGTTACTGCTTTCTAATATCGGACTTAGATTTTCTTTGTGATTTGGACTTGTTAACCTGGTGATATTGACAACTCAGCTCTCATTTATGGGCATCGTGTTGTGCTATCGATTGCACGTGTTATTTTGGAAAATTTTGTATATCATGCCTCAACAATACACGCCGGCCGAATACGTAAACATGCATTACATTTATGGTTTATGTGATGGCAACGCCAATAGAGCTGCTAGAGTTTATCGGGAAAAATATCCAAATGCCCGGCATCCTGACTATCGTGTCTTCATAAGAGTGCACAACACATTTTTGGAAGGACGATTTCCTGGGACCGGCGTAGGCGGGGCGAGTGAAGGACGACCACAACGCCACAGTGCAGCCGAAGTACTGGAAATAGTTGCAGAAGACCCTGGTACGTCCATAAGTGTAATTTCAAGGCGCACCGGTATACCTCAAAAATCTGTACACAGGATTTTAAAAAGGCATGAATTATATCCCTATCATTATCAAAGGGTCCAAACATTAATGCCAAGGGACGCTGCTGCGAGAATAACATTTTGTCGCATAATGCTGCGAAAGATGAGGGAAGACCAAAGTTTTTTTAATAAAATTTTATGGAGTGACGAGTCAACGTGTCGAAAAGATGGTTTTTTGAATCTTCACAACATACACAGCTGGCAACTCGAAAACCCAAGACTTATCCGAGAAGACCGATCGCAATATCAATTTAAAATTAATTTATGGACTGGCATTATTAATGGCAAAATCATTGGTCCATTCGAATTGCCGGCAATATTAAATGCGGATATGTATTTGAATTTTTTAGCAAATACTTTACCTAGTTTACTGCAAGACGTCCCACAAGAGATAAGAAATGAGATGTGGCTACAAAATGATGGGTGTCCAGCACATTACGCTGTTCGTGTCAGGGAACATTTAAATAATACTTATCCAGATAGATGGATAGGGCGATTGGGGCCAATTTTATGGCCTCCACGTTCGCCAGACCTGAACCCCTTGGACTTCTTTTACTGGGGCTGTATAAAAGAAAAAGTATACAGTGAAACAATAAGTTCTGTAGAAGAGTTGCGTGCGCGCATTCAAGTAGCAGCGAGAAAAATTGAAGAAGCCGGTTATGTGCGCCGGATTAAGCGATCGTTTATTAGGCGATGTAGAGCGTGCATAGCTGCCGGCGGAGGACACTTCGAACATTTAGTTTAAGTTGTTGAATAAATATTTTTACGTACTAGAACAACCTAGTTTTCTTTTGAATATCCTTAATAGTGACCCCATAGTGTTTGTGTAAAGAATCTTGGCAGAAATAAATCATTCTGACGAAGTTTTATAACCATTTACAACATTACATGAAAAAAATATTTTCTCACCTTGATATTGATCTCGCTCATGTAGCTTAATATTACTTGTGAAGTATGCATTGTTATACCTTTTTAGAATCTACACATACTAGATAATTTATTAAGATCATGGGCAGCTATAGCGCCGTACTTTTTTTTTACACAGTAAATGATCAAAAGTTGACCCTAAGTAAAACAAAAACATAAAAAATCTTAAAATGACAATTTTGAAAATGACCAACGTTAAAAACGCCTAAAACAGTACTAAAACTAAATAATACACATCTTCAAGACTATAATACAAAAAAAATGACACAGAAATACCTAAATTTAACGAAATGGCAACGGAATGAATGCAAAGAGTAGCGAAATTTATAAAAAAACATAAAAGTCTACGCCATTTCCATACGGTTAGAAACCCTGGCAAAAAGATACGATTTTCTAATAGTCTCATAGCCGGACCAACTCCAGTTTACGACTTATCCATTATTTACGACAGACCCTGTATATAACATCCCAACATCAACTGTTGGGCAGTAGCCCGCCAGGCATGATCACCTCGCCTGGTCGGAGGATCGTCTCTTTGTGTTGGTGGAACATGATATTCGTTCCCCCACACGCAATAGTTATACAAATATAAGCAATGCACAATGAGTATGGTGGCCATTTTTCTTGGATTCTGCTCATATTTTCCATCAGGCAAGGGTAGACTCGTTTTGGAGGCTTGTAACATAAATAAAAACTAAAGCTGCAATATATTATTGTTAAATTTGTTTAGTGAAAATTCGTATCCAAAATCAGTAAATATGAAAAAGAAAAAAAATTAAGGAATATTTTTAGGATATTGTAACATTAATTATAAATTTATTACGGATCAAATTGTAATTAGTTAGAGTATCTTTTACGATTGCGTTCTGAAGTATATTAATTTGTGAATTTACTTATTGTTACACACAAAATTGGTACATAGATAGAGCTAATGCCTAATTAGAGCTATAATTTAATTATTGGAAGCTAATACTATGTTATATATTATTCTATGAAGGTAACTAAGAGTGAAAATAAATTATGATATGAATTAAAGATTAACGTCATAATATAGGATAACAATGTGTATTCTAACAAAAAGTAAATGTGAAATATCTTCCACATTAGAGGCATAAGTTATATCAATTTGGTTTATCTGTACAAATAAATAAAATTGGAGGATGCATATGAATGTATATACGGTACACATACCAAAATATACATTTTAAAATTTTTGTCTATCTGTCTGTCTGTTTGTTCCGGCTAATCTCAGGAACCACTAGTCCGATTTGAAAAATTCTTTCGGTGTTGGATAGTCCATTCATCGAGGAAGGCTATAAGCTATATTTAATCACGCTACTACTAATAGGAGCGGAGCACCAATGACGAATGTTTCAAAACCGGGGGAAAATTTTCACGCCACGGGCAATATAAGACGCAAACAAGGTTGCGTGGGTCAGCTAGTTTTGAACAAAATTGAGGTTTGTGTGTCCCTCAATATTTGGTGGACTATGGGACTAGTGCCAAATGATTCTTACTGATAGCCGGAGATCGTGGGGTCAATTCTCACCCGATATTAATATTTATGTGATAAACACATTTATTCTGTGTCTGGATGTAAGTTTTCTATTATATGTATCTTTTGCCGTGATTTTTTATCCGGATAAGACGAAGCCAAATGGAAGAGTAATAGTTTTATCAGTTTGTGTATGATAGCATTTTGCACTTTAGCACTTAAACCACTGAACCAATTTTAAAGAATCAAGTGTCAATGGATTCATAGTAATAGCCCTAGTGACGTAAGTAATATTATTATTATCAACATTTTTTATGTAGTCGGGTATTAGTTGTTTAATTTTTTTCTTTCTTCTGTCTTTTTATGGCTCTATCCTTAGGATTGCCAAATATAGTCGTATGACAATGAATTAAAATACTGGATTACCACGTGGCCACGAACCCTTGTATGTAATGTATTAAAAAATAAATAGATACATTTAACAGCGGTATGCCAGGCTGCCTATGTCTAATTCTGGATCAGACGGCCTTGTGTCAGATATGTGAAGTTATTATTAATATATTTAAGTATCAATCTCTACAGTTCTATCAATGTAAGGTCATGTCTATTATTGATATGTACTAATAGAGAGGATTGAGTGGACGGGAATGCCATTTGAGGTCACTTAGCACGCCTTTAGCTATTACCGAGAATTTATATAGTACCGGTACAACCATATTAAATTTCTAGAAGGTCTAGTTCAAGAAAGTTATGTATCTTGTTCATTAGGTAATTGCGGTGTTTCGATAGCGGATGCTTACGTGTTTCGATTAGAACAAATATATGTTTTAATTATTCCTTCGTTTGTTCATTGTACACCGAATACGTTCAACGTTTTTCTCCAAAACGTATATATCTGTAGTGAACAGCAGTTTAGACTCTGCGTTAACAAGAGTTAATTCGGTTCTAAGAATTTATGTTTACCTTTTGGAAAGTTTATATTTTTTGTAACGTTCTTTGATTAATAGTCTATACATATTCAGATAGTATTTAAAGAAATAAGTTCCTCGTATTTTGTCATTACATGGCAAACATGTGTTTTGATAATTTCAATATCTTTGAATACCCATTTCGGAGAATTTCATATTTAAGTATACTAAGAAATCACTTTTAAGAAAATCGTTGTACCAATAAAGCATCTTTGGAAATTTTTGCTTATAATAATGCTTGCTTGTCTTGGGTTCGACTCCCGGGTTGGACCAAATGTTCGTAAGATCTGCAAATATTTGTTTCGGAATGTGGGTGTTATTTATGTATAATAATATATAATGTATTTATATCTGTTGTCTAGTTCCTATAATACAAGCTTCGCTTAGTTTGGGACTAGATGGCATTGTGTGTCAGATGTCTGATTATTTTAATTATTAAGGATGATAAAATAAACAGATAAATGGGACTATGACAGCAGATGTTCAAAGCATTTAATTAGGCTAACTTTAATATCCTTTGTATGAATTTCATAAAGTGAACCGAATTTATATATCATCATATTTCAGTTCACTGCTGGACATAGGCCTATCCAATTGCAGGCCACTTGGTTCGATCCTCGGCTCCTCGTCTCCAGCTCCTGACAGCCGTCTAGCGCAAATCATCAGTCCACCTGGCCTGTGGACGTCCTACACTACGTTTGCCGAGATGCAGTCACCACTCAAGAACTTGTTTACCCCAACGGTTATCAGTTCTGCGGCTGATATTGCCAGCCCAATGCCACTTCAGCTTGCTAATCATGTGAGCTATATCGATGACCTTGGCTCTCTATCGGATCACCTCATGCCTGATGCGATACCTCAAAGAAACGCCGAGCATAGCTTTCTCCATAGCACCCTGAGCGACTGCTGTGCTTGAGGTCTCGGGTTCAACTTCCAGGTCGGATCAAATGTTTGTATGATCTGCAATATATATTTCTGAGTTGAGGTGTTTTCTATGTATTTATTTATTTATTTATTTATTTATGGAAAACATACAGCTAGATACATTGGTAATAAATACAAAGCAGATCAGTTATCAGAAAGCCAATAACAAGTTTTCGCTTCTAGTGCCAGATTAAATAAAATATTGAAAAGCAAAAAACCAGACATAAATCAAAAATAAAAAATAATAAAAAACTCAAAAAGAAAAAATAAACCCACACAATACGCAAGCGCCAAACACACAATAAACGATTGCTTCATCGTAAATTTAAGGAAATCATGTCTGCTGTATAATATGTATGTATTTACGAAAAAAAGTATATATGTATTTATTAATTTTTTTTTTTTTTTTAAAAAGACTACTCCCACATTAGGAATAAACATCCTGTGTCGTGGGGGACTTTACAAACATACATGAAACGGACACAAAGAACATCCAGACTCGGGACAACAATTCGTGGATCACACAAAGTGTTGTAGGTACCGCGTGGGATTTGAACCCACGACACTTGGCGCAGTAGCAAGCGGCATGGCGACCGCTGACACCACTCGGCCAACCGTGCAGTCATTTATATCAGTTGCCTAGATGGTGTTGTGTGTTAGATGTCTGAAATATTATTATTATTACCAAGAGCCTTCAATAGTCCCCTACTGGACATGGGCGCTTTTTTACGTGTGCTGTCGCAGTGGATAGGTGGGCTGAAGAATCTCTACGTCGGTAAAGCCAGAATGTGGAGTCTCCAGCCGGGATGACCAGCAAGCCATCGTGCCTCAACGCGAGGCTTCACCTCGCGTACCTCTTCGGGCGGAAGACAAAAGCCCCTCTCCGCCAGGAAGTCAGCCGTCTGCCGGGCTGACATAGGTCTAACCTAAGCAAGGTGGTTTCTGGCCTACTACACCACGATGGTCGAATGTATAGAATTAATATATATATATTTGTGTATAAATGATGTATATTAAATATTTTATCCTAATAATTCCGTACAATCTAAAGTAGACTTCCATTATAATCTTAAACGATATATTTTCATACATCCAAAAATTTACCATTTCATCACATGCTTCTAGTTAGAAAAATAAAACAGTCCTAAAATTGTGAGCGTACGTCAAAGCGTGGTATGAAGTACATTTTTCTTTATTCTGTAATTATTTATTGTGGGGAGACCGCGCTATCTACTTTATAGGCACCCGTAATGAAATGGAATAACCTACCTCTTACGGATTCAGGATGTTTACGCCATTATTTACGGTTATCTCCTAAGAAATATGCATCTAATATGGAGTTATTTTAATAACGCTGTATTTCTTATTCATTGCTACCGGCGTAAGGTTGCTCATTATCCGATGTTGTAAAGAAATAAAAAACGTGCATTAAGAAGGTCAGTTTAAATTTTATTTTTCTTTTAATCAAGGACATTAAAAAGTTTCACGAGCACCCATCAAACTAAACTCAACAAGATTTATCTTACTCGATAAGAATTTGGTATTTATTCCTTGAACAAATTGTATGTGCCAAGTCCAATTATTATTGCTGTATCAAATTTAAAGCACTATGGTTCAGTCAATCCTTACAATTTTTCTTTTCTTAGTCAATTATATGACTACTCGTAAAATGTCAAATTATTTATCAATCAGTGTTTACCTGCTTATCTTATTGACAGTTTCATAATAATAAGTTTAGTCCAATTTTGAACATACGCGAACTGGCATACCTTGTGTATACAGTAAAATTACTTGCCTTACTAATAGATTTATAAATGTAGAACCTATAGTACTGTAGCTATAAACTGGAAATATTGTTAGCATTTTTTTTATTGTAAGCTTCCATCAAGACACTATTTTTGGAAATTTCCTCTCTCAGATAAAAGTCGTTCGTTATTTTGTAACTTGAAAATACTATATTAGATATAATCACACGAGCGATTTATCATTTTATATAAATACTAGCTGTCCCGGCAAACGTTGCTTTGCCATAAAAGGGAATATAAAAAAATAGGGGTTGATCGTAGAGGGTTGAAAATCTAGGGTTGTATGTATTTTCTAATGCTGCATCATAAAAAAATAGAAATTAAAAATTTTGTCAAAAAAATTAAAAAAAAAAATTAGGGGTGGACTACCCCTAACATTTAGGGGGATGAAAAATAGATAAGAACCGATTCTCATAGATACCGGATAATCACAAAAAATTTCATCAAAATCGGTCGAGCCGTTTCGGAGGAGTTCGATTACGCACCAACACGACACGAAAATTTTATATAATAGATTATCTGTATGGCAATGTACACGTAAAAAGACTAAAGAAGCTATAAGTAGCTAACTTGGGTACTAGCTAACAAAAAATTATTTCCTAGACTTTCTTTGAAAGTGTAAAACAAGTTGTGTACTCCTATCATGGCCGTGTTTAGTCATTGTGGTGCACGCAACAAAGTTCCGAACAAAAACACCGGGTGGCGCTGAAGTCGGCAAGTGGCAGGTCTCCTCACCTCGTTAAACCAAAGTCAAACGAAACTTTCTTACCGACTTAAACTGAGGTTATCTTGCTTTCACGAACAATTTAATAACGGAATAAACTCGCTGAATTATATTTGACTTCTCATTTTGTTCGTCTCAGTTATATCTCTTTTCATTGTGTTTGGTTCGCCCATTTCACAGCTAACATTAATTAGGGAGACTTCATTAAACCTAGTCGATGTCTTGCCGGTCACCATTATCTGTTTTGTTCTCCCACAAATGGCAGCTTTCTTGATAAATTGGGGAGCTCGATTTAACTTTGTTATGAATTTATTATAAGAGTATAAGTGAGGATTTAGCTTTTATAAAAAGACGATTACTAGCTTTCCCACGCAACCTCGTTTGCGTCTTCAATTGCCCGTGGCGCGAAATTATTTTCCCGTTTTTGAAACATTCTTCATTGATGCTACGCTCCTATTAGTCTTAGCGTGATGATGTATAGCCTAGAGCCTTCCTCAATAAATGGACTATCCAATACCGAAAGAATTTTTCAAATCGGTCCAGCAGTTCCTGAGATTAGCGTGTTCAAACAAACAAACCACGAAACTCTTCAGCTTCATTATTAGTGTGGCGACTTCCACATATAACACAACAATAACCTACTACAGCTCCATCTATCGAAGATACACTAAACTACGAAGTATAGTAAGTATATATATAAGTAATGCACTACACGGAGTAACTACAAATCCTGAATCGCGCAATAAATAGTTCTCGCGCCGATTATCATATATAATATACAACATCCCAACATCATCTATTGGGCAATGGCCCGCCAGGCATGATCACCTCGCCTGGTCGGAGGATCCTCCCTTTGTGTTGGGTGGAACATGATACCCGTTCCTCGACAGTGGTGACCCCGACGTGATTGGAAGCAGCCTTTAAGGACGCAGATCCGCGGCACCATCATATTCCCTCCCACAGCAAGTCTCAGCCAGCCAGCAACCTCGGCCTCAGCAGGGATACACCACATGCAGGACGCGACCGCTCCAGCCTGGTTACCCCTATGGCCTCATCAGTGTCTAGGCACAACACACTGCACCTACGGTCCATGTAAGTAGAGCACATGTGCTCCTGTCTACACAGCAGCCAGCCACTACGCAGCAACCGCCCCGACTCACTGGCTACCTCACCGCAGCACCGCGCACCGCATGCAATCCCGACTCACTGGGATCAGCGGACTTCAGCCCCGACTCACTGGGACTAGCGGCATTCAGTTCCGACTCACTGGAACTTGCGGCATTCAGTTCCGACTCACTGGAACTACTCACTCCTGGCACTGGCAAGCTCCGCAACAGAGCACAGACAGCTGACTCAACAATTTATTATTACAGTACTAGCTTTCCCACGCAACTTCGTTTGCGTCTTCAATTGCCCGTGGCGCGAAATTATTTCCCCATTTTTGAAACATTCTTCATTAATGCTACACTCCTATTAGTCTTAGCGTGATGATGTATAGCCTAGAGCCTTCCTCAATAAATGGACTATCCAATACCGAAAGAATTTTTCAAATCGGTCCAGCAGTTCCTGAGATTAGCGTGTTCAAACAAACAAACCACGAAACTCTTCAGCTTCATTATTAGTGTGGCGACTTCCACATATAACACAACAATAACCTACTACAACGCCATCTACCGAAGATACACTGAACTACGAAGTTATGCACTACACGGAGTAACTACAAATCCTATTCATAATGTCATCATATTCTATTTTTAATTTAAGTATGTTTACTTAATAAATTAATAAATTAAAAAAAAGCCTTTTATTCCATGCATTTACCAAGTAATTTTTACATAACATATTGGTTTTATAAATGGTATGCTATTTAATAATATTAGATATATAATTTCTAGTTAATTTTTTTTTACATTAATTACAAAAGAGTACTTAACAATAAGCATTCAAGTTTAGTGAATGATTCTGTATGTACGTTTGATCTCTTGTGCACTTTCCATACGTATATCATGAAATTTTAGGAGAGACAAGATATTCCTCAATATTTGTTGCTGTATGAGAAGACTTAATGTAACATTAATGTATGTTAATATTTTACTGAGTATATTTATAAATTCAAGGTTAAGTTTTACTTTCCATGTGCCGTGTAATTTTAAAACAGGAATTTCTTAAATCAACTCCAAGAACCAAATCCCGAGACAGATGAACTATCAAGTTATAAATTGGAACGACACTAACCGCGAGATTCAGACTTTCATGTGATATTTCTTTGATAAGTTTTTCCAAAAGAGAATTTTCATGTAAATTTAAGTATCAGCCTATCAGATCTGGTAAATGTTTGAAAGCCTAGGCCTGTTCCTTCGTCAACGAGTAAAAGCAAAGTGTCTTTAGATCGTAAATTCAAATCTAGTGGTAGTCACATGTTATTTATCAATGTCTAAGTCATGTGTCGTCCCCGGAGACAAAAACAGAGCTATTTAGCAGAAGAGATAGAAGGGAGAACCGAACCAGTTCGTGATAAGCATCCATTTTTGCGAGGTCCTTTCTACGAATTTATTACACAGTTTGCCGTATTGGCCGCTGTGCCGCGTGTCTATTTGAAAAATATTTGCGACTTTTTTGTCGTAAGAATTTTTGATGAATATTGCACTCAATACTGATATTTATGCTCTGATATTACAAGTTGAAAAATGCTATTTATTGCACAGTGATTGCAAAATTTTTCACTGGGTACAGCAAAGACGAGACTTTAATTGCGACTTTATGTTAAATTACCATGCAGACAACGTGATATATGTGTGCATTTAATCCTGCAACCGAGGATTTGAATGATGATATTGATTTTAGTATTGAATGTGGTCACGATTTTCATAATTTACGTTCTAGTTATCGTAACAATTTGTGATAAGATGATCAAACAGTTATTGCAAGTTAAAAGTGTTATTAACTTATATTTAATCGAGGAGAATGCAGCAACCCAATAATGGCAATTCGTTGTTGCGAATAAAATCAATTACATTCTTTACATCATCTTTGGGAATAGTTTCCCTTTAAAACTTTTTGTATTTCTGAGAACCTCAGACTTTTTAAGTCAGTTAAAATCCACAACCTAAGTCGCCCTTCCCAATTCGCCGCTATAGAATCACCCTTATACAAGGCTCTAAGGATCTCACGGGAGCCTCTATCCTCCTTTATAGCGCCTCTTTTAAAACAACCCAATGATACCTAGCAGCCGATAATACATCTATATATATACTAAAATATATCGGAATCGTGACAATCACACTGCGCTATGAATCTTACACCCATTCGGGTTAATGGGCTTTCATCAACGAATGCCTGATTTAGGTGCTCAAAAGGTTTTTTGTAAAGGGATTTTGCGTTTGGTGGGTTGAAAGGATTTAAAAGTGTTTTGACATTTCCATGTTATTGAGAGTATTAATTTTGTTGGAGGTATCACTTTTTTACGTTATAATGACATAGTCCCAATTTTGTCCAGTCACACGTCGAAACAAAATTTGCAATACTAGATGTTTTACATTCTGAGTGTTTTTCTGTATTTAGGATTTCATTGTAATGTAATATACTAGCTTTCGTTTTGTGGATTATCGCAGCAAGGAATAGCCTTTATCCTGCCTCAAGAATCAAAGAATCTCCATCCGAAATTTTTATTTCCGCATTTATAAAATATAGGTATAGGTATGGATTACAATGGACATATTATGTTAAGCGAATATGTCTTACCTAGTCACACTATCAACTGATTAAAATCACATGCGTTTAACATTTTTAGCAGTTCCCGATTACTTAACTCTGCACGATCAAAGTGAAAAATATTATACAAATTCCCGCCATTTTTTCCGTAATCTTTTGAACATTTATCAGCTAAGATTAGTGACTTGTAAATGGTGTATACAAAATATGTTTTAAATTAGTACCTACAATGTGGCGATTATTCCAATTTGTAGTCTGTTCTGTGGCTTCTTCGACTAATAGGGTTTCTTCTTATCTCGCGCTTATTTAAAGGATCTCATATTCTTTGTTCATTTTAAATTCAATAGCTGTTTGTTTCTACGTTAAGTGTTACCGTAATGTTTAATTGGTAATTACGAAATATTGTTTAAACTTAGCTAGTTTTACAGTACTGGGAAAATAGGTTTATGCATTAGATTTATATCTTGTAATAATTGCAGTCAACATCTAAACTAACTGCACGGTTGGCCTAGTGGTTTAAGTGATCGCCACGCCCGTTTTCTTCTGCACCAAATCCTACATGGGACAACACTTTGTGTGATTCACAAATTTTTGCTCTGAGTCTGGGTGTTCTTTGTGTCCATTTCAAGTATGTTTGTAAAGTCCCACGTGACACAGAATGTATATTCCTAATACAGAAAGCCCGTCTTTTAACAAAAAAAAATAGAAACTAAGGTACCGTAAGTATTTTGAAATGAAACAAGCGTTTGACATGCGCATGCGATGACTGTATTCCAAAGACTTTCGAATGGGTTCGGGCTATCTGTATTTGCTGGCACACTAACCAAATCTTATCAATAAAATAGATAGTAGCATCATACTATTTTTTTTTTATGAGCCTGTTGTGTCCCACTGCTGGGCAAAGGCCTCCCCTGCAACAAGCCACTTCGCTCTATCTAAAGCTAACTCCGGCCAGTTTCCGCGATAGGCATCAAGATCGTCGCGCCATCTTTTACGGGGTCTGCCTCGTCGTCGGCGTCCACCCTGAGGCACCCAGCGTTCGACGACCTTGGCCCACCGGTCCGGATTCATCCGACATACGTGTCCGGCCCAGTCCCATTTCAATCTGGCAGTTTTCTTGCCCACATCCGCGACTTTAGTTTTGGATCGCAGTTCTGTGTTTTTAATACGATCCTGTCGCTTCACACCCAACATGCTAATTATTAAGATAGAAAAATTGTATTAATATCTTTCTTTACGACAGACGACGACGACTTACGACTTACTTACGACATTGACAAATAAAGAACATTTTTGGTACTACTTTCACGTAAGGTAGTGCCAATTTTTAGCTTTGTTTTAGTGTAGTATAAATCAAGAAATGTTAGATTGGAGCTTTGTTCCAATTTAACCTACCGGCTGTTACTCGTAATTAGACCACAGGGGCGCTTCATTGGTACTATACAAAATTATACCTACAAACTAAATAGTACTTTAGGGAAAAATAAAATATTTGATCATATTTAATAGGCTTTAGGAATTATTTATATTTCACAAAAACACGTCGTTTTTGCAATCAAATTTCCTCAATTATTCGAAGAAAGGCTTGTTTTTTGGAGGAACGGCAACATTATTGTTTTTTATCTATAATAGTTTTACTTAATTTAATTGATATTAAAATTATTAACTATAATATTTATAAAGTATACTTTAATTTGAATTGTGAAAATAGATTCGGAAACCGGGAAGACCGCTCCTTGGAGCAGACATTCGGTCAACAGTGGACGGTGATCATGAACATCTAAAACTAAATGGTCATAAGTATGTTGTGTCAAAACTCTGTAATTTGACCTTAATTATGGATCTTACTATAATTCTAAATTTCAAAGGCTTTTCGAGATCATCCCATAAATCGCTGCGCAACTTTAAGCTAGCTAACTAGTTCAATTTTAAAGGTCACCTCTTGGCATCGTATGCAGAACAGTTAAGATGAATGGTGGAAGACCTTCGTTTTTTATCAAATGTAAGTGAATCTTACTGTAAATAGCATATATTTTTATTTATTATCTGTCCTATTTCAGTATAGTGACTACAATGGTTTTACTTCTAATAAAATCTTCAAGGTACATGTTATATGGAAACCTCTTGTACATGTTATGCATACAAAAAACACTTCTTTACTACGGTTATTAATTAATACCAATTATTGTTCACCATAGCTCCCGCTAAACTACACTAACCACGCCAACGTATACTTTTAAAATTACACCGTTTCGACGTCCGCACCGGACGCAATCACATTCGATTGTGATGCAAATCACCCCTAAATTGCGACCCGCAGTTGCCAGTAAAACAATTGAAATCTCGTATTTTTGACCAGTATATAATTTTATTATATTTGTGTTTGGACGTAGTTTGATCAACCGAATCGCATTACTCATTGCCCTATTTTTTGTTTATATTTGTTATGTTTACTGTTCTTTTTATGGATAAACATGGAAAAAAGTTCTTAAATAAAAGTCTTTGTTTTATAAAACATCTATCTCAGACACGTAGCTCCAAGAACAGCACAATTGAATTCCGATTATCAGAGCAGCTAAGTAACAATATAAAAGTAAAAAAATGGGATCTCTACGACCTAATTTTTTTCATTTAATCTTCCTGCAATTACATTGCATAAGGCGGACTTCAACGATTAAGAAAAAAACGATAAGGGGCACGTAGTGAAAATTGAATTTAGATAAGATTTTTTAGTCAACTCAAACAGCTAAAATTTAAAATTAAAATAATTCATAGATATCAGTAATATCTCATGAAATGGTATATTAGGTAAGTATGTAAGTAAATCAAGTTTATTATGTGATACTCAATGCTGAGAATCAATCAACTGATCTGATTCGTCGAGTACCGAACAAAGAAAAGTTTCCTCAACAAATATTAGGATGATTAGTGGCTCTACAACTTTTATTAAATGTAAATAAGCTTATTCCCTGTGCTCTCTGTAAATACGGACAATTTTGACCTTCATAGTGTTGAATATCGAATTCGCGATGCCCGTGCGAACTGTTACCGTTTTTTAATCCAACGATTGATCTGAAAACGCAAACAGCAAACTATTTTATCCAACGATTTGATCTAGAAATGCCAACAGTTTGCAAAAAACTATTCTAAATTTATGATGTACAATATCAACATATTTAGAAAACTTTATTAAATAAAACTATCTACCGTGGTCGATTCATGCTTCAGGATAAAAAGATGCCCTTTTTCGGAGTTGATACGGTCTTACAGAAAACCGGTGTTTAGCTATTCCTTCGTTGCGTTTCAGTGAGTGAGATTGCCTGTGTGCACCACAATCTCCCCCATCTGTTTGCTCGTTTGTTCCCTATACCATGAAAATAAGTTTTAATTAAGTGAAGCTTTAGTAGGTATTAGGTTTGCTCTTTGTTACATAAATGGCACTAAATTGTAG
This sequence comes from Spilarctia lutea, assembly GCA_916048165.1. Classification (NCBI taxonomy): domain Eukaryota; kingdom Metazoa; phylum Arthropoda; class Insecta; order Lepidoptera; family Erebidae; genus Spilarctia; species Spilarctia lutea. Next base: position 18,469,802 of record OU696487.1, read on the forward strand.
CAGCAGGACTTCAGAATTTAGTCGTATATAACATATTTCTGTGCAATGACCTAACAGCTGACAGCTAATGTCACAAAGGATTTGCAAATCGTATTTCACTAGCGAACAATTCACCACAAACTATTCGCCGTATATCTATTGACCCTTATTTAATATGTACATGTACCCGCGGACAGAATTGAACAAATATATGCTTCATAGATAGGAAGGGGCGAAAGAATCAGTTTTGTTTGGGCGTGCAGCCAAAACGTGATTATGTTGGCAGGGCGTACCGTTGTATGTTGGCGATTTTATTTATATAATATTAATGTTGTATTTTGTACAGCTTCATCGCGGTTTTGAGGGACGTGCGGTAAAATGGCTGCGATCTGGTTTTCTGGCCGGTTAAACTGTTACGCATGGTTTGATAATGTAAGTTCGAGTATTTTGAAATGGCTCGTTTTGATTGCCGTTTTAAGTTTTGCCTTTCTGTTCTTGGAATTTTTGTTGGTATCAAATATTAATATAAGTAATGCTGTTAAAAGCTGATAGTTTTTTTAAGAATATGTGCACATTTACACTAATGCTACAAAAAGGGATAGTTTATTATATTGTTTTTTTTGTAATAAATACGTATGTTGAAAAGATAGTGGACATTTTTACCTTGTATAAACTGCTAGAATGAAAAAAATTGCATCATTATAACAAAAAAGCACCAGTCAGGACTGAAAGCAATACAAACATAACATCTTGACAAACTCATTTTTTACAAAGACAGTACAATTGTTCTTCATTTTGCTCTATCAGTTTCGCTTAAGAATACTTTAAAAGATTTATAAGGGCGTACAATATTAAGATCATGCAAGTGTAACTATTTGTTATTTAATGAATATAATTATATGGTTAAATGCATAAAAATAAAGCGTTGGTACATACAATGGGGAGTCTGTGCCAAAGCAATCACAAGCTGGCGTTGTTCCCACACTAATAGGATTGTTTCTGACGCCCCCATATAATGCTGCAATACTATGAATTTTATAGTTTTTTTAAATAAAATAAAAAAATATATATATATATATGTATATATATATTAAAATCTAGCCATACATATATTATACCTTCACATATTTTGACACTTCTATTCCTAAAAGAATGTATAGAGACGCATTATATAATAGGATGAAGGCCATAACCTTAATAAGGACTTCAATATGAATGAGAAAGTAGGTTAAAAAGATATTGAATAAAAGTGGAAAGTAGATAAGAAGGGAATGAATTGTTTACAAAATAAAAAAAAACAAGAGCCACATAGCTGTAACTCGAGCTGGCTGCCAGAAAGGCCAAACTCTTCACACTAATGTATATACTATCTACAAAATACCTATACGATCAAAACTAGGGACAATAATCCTACTAATATTATAAACGCGAAAGTCGCTCTTTCACGCAAAAACTACTAAATAGATTTTGATCAATCTTTACTATAATATAGCTTATACATCAGAATAATACAGGCCACAATTTATAAAGATACTAGTTTCGCACCACGGCATTACCCACGGCTATTGTCATACCGCGGGTGGCACGGTGGGTTCAGCTAGTCCTTTCATAAATTAATAACCACTAAATTGCTGATAAAAATTTTAAAACTAATTCTGTTCACAATTTATTCTGAAACTTAAAAAGAGTTTACTACAAAATTTACACGTAACTCTCTTTAACTACTTTTAAACTTAATAACCCGAGAAGATTTTAGATCTAAAAATTCTAAAATCTAACCGGAAAAAAGGCTCCATTTAGCTCCCACTGAAATACGAAGCGGAAAGTGTAGGTGCGGGCCAGTTTAAAGTCCCGGGAGCTCGATATTACACGGCCATACATAGTTACACAGAAAAATGCCGTAACGGGTGTCACCTTGGGAAATTTTACACTCTACAGCATATTCTCACCTAGCTAGGAGCGATGGTATTTCATAGAGGGACGTCTAGTGCGCTGAGTGATGGGATATAAGCGGTAGCGATAGCGGAAACTGTTTTAAACTTTCGGTTTTAAAGTTTATATTGTTAAACTTTAAATATGTAGATTGGTTTTGCGTATATGATGCCAATGTTTATTGGAAGTGATCTGTAAATAAAATATATTTATGATAGCCTGTCATAAAACAATAATACACTATTCCTATAAAGAAGACAACGAAACTGAGTTATAATAAGAAGCGTTCAAGATTTGCATGAGTGTAACTTAGACAATAATATAGACTGCACAGTTGTCCAAGTGGTTGCCACGTCACTTTTTACTGCGACAAGTGTTGTGGATTCTAATCACATATGGGATAAAATTTTGCATGAAATACAAATTGTTTATCTGAATCTGGGTGTTTCTTTGTTTCCGTTACATGTATGTTTGTGAAGTCCCCGCGATACAATTCCTAATACAGGAGTTGTCTTACAAAAAATTAAAAACACCAGATTTTTTTACAAAACACGGTCACACATACATAAGTAGAGGACTACCTATATCGTAGGGACTGAACAATACGATTATTTGTTTGCTTAACACACACATAATATCACAATTACTATTATCTACATATATTGCATCCAACTAGCAGAGTCATTTTGGCAGCTAAGACATAAAAAAAAAAGAAAAAAGTTGAGAATTCCGAAATAAATGCAATGTATGAGTGAGTATGTATGTATATAAACGTAAGATAAAATCATAAATTTTTTGAAATATTTTGCAAGAAGTACCGCTTCAATTTAATTTTAATATTTATAGGAGTTAGTTGATCTTGCTCTGCCATTTGTAATTCGTTAATGAGAAATGGAATGACATATCCCAATTTTCTTTTACCATAATTATTGGTGTATTTAGGCAAAATTAGGTATTTTTTAAAAACGACGTGTTTGAACCGTATTATTGTTGTACTTTCTTTTTTCTTTTAGATGTTCATTAAAAAAATCTTCATTTAGCAGCGTATATTTAATTTTCTCATGAATCGGTAATACCTTACAAAACTCAAACAATGCATGGTAATTACTTTAAAATTTTTTTTTTATGTTCGTGGGTACTATTTCTTTCAGCAACCTCATTTGAAGTTTTATACGTTCTTCCATAGCTTGATAAACCGTAACCGATTATCGATTCAACCAGAGCTGTATACAGTTGTAGTCGTATCTGATAGGGTATTTTTCTCTTTATAAGAGAGAACTTAGCCAAAATACCTCTCAGTTTATCACAAACTAGATTTATATGGTTTTTCCACGACATCCGACTGTCTATTATCAGACCAAGATACTTTTGTTGATCTACTACATCGATAAAACCACAGGCACACATGCATGTGTGTATATGTATGTATATATGTCTATATGTATATATACGTGTGTGTGTATGTAAATACTTAATTATTATGAGTACTAATATCCTTATGAAACGTTTTTTTATCCCTATGAAATTATTATGTAATTTAAATACATTTCCGATCATTGTGCACCTACCATTCTTAGCTCTGCAACACCCTAAGGTCGACTGGTAGAAAATGCCTACGGCAGTAAGTTCGCCTGTGCACCAATTATGCATAAAGACTTAAATTGACTTTGACTGCACGGTTAGCCTAGTGGTTTAAGCGGTCACTACGCCGCTTGCTACTGCGCCAAGTGCCGTAGGTTCAAATCCCACGTGGGACATCACTTTGTGTGATCCACTAAATGTTGTCCTGAGTCTGTATGTTTTTGTGTCCGTTACATGTATGTTTGTAAAGTCCCCCGCGACACAGGATGTATATTCCTAATGCGGGAGTTGTCTTTTAAAAAAAAAAATAATAATAATACAAAACATTTTTCAAGGCGTGCTCACTCGGCATTAATCACATCTATCACTATGTATATCTTTCTAGTAGGTTCATTGTCTCCATCTCTAGAGCTATTAAACTCGTAATCCTTTAAAACAAAGAAATTTAAACAATATTTTGATTACGCCATATTACCTTTCATAAACAAAGTGTTCGTACATGTTGTATGCACAATATTATTTTCATATTTCACATTTCCCAGATGTTATGGCTATGTTTTTTTTAATTCCTTTAAGTTTTCAATGTTCACAGCTAACTTAATAAGTAGTGTGAGAGAAGCCTTACTCTCAATCGCAACATTAAGTGTGTGTAAGCGTTCCTCTAAATAATGGCGGTACATTAATTACTTGATAGTTGCGTTCTCAAGGGAGTCATTCTAAGGATTCTTAGGTACATTAGCATTTTAACAGCTAGTGCGATGTGAGTTTTGATTTGTAATGGCTCTAGTTTTATTTCCTTCCTTATATTTGTTTTGAATTATGACTTTTGTTCTGTTGTTGTGATTTTATAAACAATATATTGCCAACTGTATACGAGTATAATATTCCAAAAATCCTGTTAAAAGGGGTTTCTATAAACGGATGAGATGGCATCTACAAGTAATACATTTTATATTCAACACCACCCAGCTAAGTCAGAACTTCGCTTATAAAACATTTAAGTATTTGCAATAATTATTACACGCAACTATCAATACCTTTCCTTACTTGAATAATTAATAAATATTATGTCTTAACCCATTTCCGTATAAGCTTCAAGAGGTTACCCACGCACCCACACACCTATGTTTTATAAAAAATAATTATATAGATTTATTTAATAAGAAAATCCACTTAATAAACACGACTTGGTATGAAACCAATTATGTGATTCTTAATTCTTAAATTGTCTAAAAAATCGCGTTGAGCTTATCAATTACACCACAATATTACATGTTCGCGCCAGCAGCGGGCGTTTTATGCTAGATTCTGATACGAGTCTCCCCTGAGGCCTCTTGCAAAATAACTTCTAGTGTGGAATTTTTATTAACCACCTTCTTTGAGTAGCACAGGGTGATAAATCTCTGGCAATTTTATTTAGTTCCTAGACCCAAAACAGAGACTACGTTAGGATGTTTACTCAGTTTATGTGATGTCTTGGTTAGATGGGAACAACATGCCAAAATATTGCTTATAATGTAAATGATGATGAATGATGTTTAGTTTTGTAAGTAAATGTTTTACAGATATTTTCACATGTCGGACTTTACAGCTAGAAGACGAGGGCATTATCTAAGAATACCACTTTGGAGAAAATAAATTCGCGAATTCCTCGGAAAATACATATATACACAGAGTCACGCATATTTTCCAGAGGGCGGTTCTGATACACATATTTTTCTTCGTCCACATTCATCAATCGCTGCATACATGCTCGTCGGTTCCAGGTGCTTTTCACAAAAGAGAGAATGTTTTGTAATTTTTGTAACATAGTTTTATTGTAATTATTTTTTTAAGATCGTTTTGTCAACTGCTAAGATAGGTAGAAAATACACATCTTATCTTCCTATACAGCAGGAGAATTTTTTTCAGTTTATTTCCGATCTACTTTTAATTGCATTGAATTCATTAAGCACCCAATTTAAGTAAAGTATGTCTAAAAACATACTCAATACTCACCACTTTTACTTTCACGAAAGACTCAGACTACCATTAGCGCCACTCTTAATTGAGTAACCATGTTGGGCGTTCGTAATTTTAAAAATAAATGTCTATTACATACTTTTTATAGTCTAATAGGCGTTTGCACGAATTTTTCAAATACGAAATAATTATGTCGAATACAGAGAATGAAGCGGTCCAGTTAATGTTTGCAGGCCTCTCGTATAACCGGGTGGTCCCTAATTTACCAGCATATTAAACATGGTTATTAACAAAATCTGATGTTACCTCCTCATCGCTTATACTGTAGTGTGTAATTTCCGACATCACCCCACTTTGCCATAGCTAGATAACACTTTGTTTTAGAAAGGCATTTGTTTATTTAAAATGAAGATTTTTGTATTAGATAAAATATTATATTCTTTCATTGTTTACATGTAGATTTCAGATTACTTTCGAATTATTATTTTATTCGCAGTAATATAAATAATGTTTAATTTGGAAAAGGTTTTTAAAGTCTTTGTTAGGGGATTTAATTAGCCAAATGTAGTGAAACAATTTATTAAAAATGAGTTTCTAAAATATTTTGTTATCACTTCGGTCGAGCCGTTCATATGTAGCTAAACAAGTATCTCTTGAAACTTGTTATTTATATCGTGGTTACGTTAGCTATTTAAATTGTTTTTCGAAACATTTTGCAGGTAAACAACGTTTCTCTCTAACTTTGACTTGTCTTACACACTGAAAAGAGCGTTTTCCCCACAAATGGCTCTCAAATTCACTTTGCGGAATGTCATTGGAAAGTACATTGAAAACGGAACTTCCATCTTCTGTCCACATTGAACAACATTTTTAAAGCCTTTCCTAAGGCTAAACTATTTTGAAAGACACTCGCAAAAGGAGTGGATAATGAACTCCAGTGGGGTGTTTTCAAAAGGCGACTTTAAGCAAGTCAAAGCTTCTAACTATTGTACTAAGCTTGGTACTCTACCTGTCTGGGCATCTATGGTTGGTTTCAATTGTAATTACTTTTATAATTATTATTATAAATCGTTCTGTTTGTTGTTATTTTTCGGTTGCTTGTTACTCTTTCGTAGTTTAAAGTTTATACAATTATTTGATGTAAGACAATTTATCATTCTTTTTTACATACAAATAAATAAGACAGCTTTTCACTAAATGCAAATGAAAGTATATGTGAAAAATCATGTTTCAAATTTATTTGTCTGTCTATCTGTTTGTTCCGGCTAAACTCTGGAACGGGAATGTTACCGGCAGGCCAACACCGCGGTAATCAGCTAGTCAATAAAATATAAGAAGATCATGTCGAAGGGATGGCGGTTTGATCAATCATATACCATTTGGTTTTGCTTCGGTAGGATATGTAAAATTTAAAATTGTTCATACTGTTTTTCTTTATGGTAACGTAGTGGGAGCTCACTGCTTGTGAAATAATGTTAAAATTAAAAAGGAATACGGTTGCATTAATCTGCTACATCAATTTTTAAAATTTATAATTTTGTATGTCATAAAATTAGTAACATACGCAATATATACACATATTACAGCGTGGCGTAGATATTATTATTATTGGGAACTCATTAGTATAATAATATTATAATTTCCATTTCGATTGGTCAATTAAGACGATCAAATTATGTGATCATAAATAACGCATCCAGTCACGTCTATTAAAAAATCGACGGGTTGCACTCCGGGAGTGCCGGCAGAAGTGAAAACTTGAATATTAACGTTGTGCATTTTTGATATTTTGGAATGGTTAGAGAATAATTTTGTACGAATTGCTTTCATTATCAGTATAAAAGTACTATTATTTATGTGGTGGAATACCATATTCATTTATTGCGCTATCGTACACAAACATGACAATTTATATTACATACACACACGAACATTCGCGCAAGCGCCCTGCGCCGCCTGTCCTGTCATGTGACCTGACGCGAGTTTATACGTCCTCTTTCCATCCGTCTTACGAATTTCCGATCAGGTCACGTGACCTGACGCGAGTTTATACATTTTTACCCATTCCAAAAAAGTACACAGCGGCGCTAAAGAATTTTTCACTTCAATAAGTGATTTAAGCCATAATTACTCATAACCATTTGGAATTGGCTAAATATGGCACATAGTGTAGGGTTTCGACTTGTTGTATGTAGTTACGACAATTTGCCTGACATTAGAATTATTACCGTTTTCGGACGCGAAAGAAAAAGTTATATTGTGCTACGAAATATTGCAAATCTTGGACGATAAATGACTGACACTAGAGAGACTCAAAAGGCTGCATGCGAGTACTATTGTATTCTAGATTATCAATATTTACTATTATTATCTAAACATTTTTGATCTTATAACGGAGTGCTTGAAATTAAAAGGTATTAACTGCCTCGGTGGCGTAGTGGTAGCATATGCGACGGACAACATGTTTGTATGATGTGCAAATATGTATTTCAGAGTTTGGGTGTTTTCTATGTATAATATGTATATATTGAGAAAAAAAGAGTATTCATGTATTTAAATCAGTTGTCTAGTACCTACCCATAACATAAGCTCTGCTCAGCTTGGGACTAGATGATGTTGAGCTAGATGTCCAAAATATTTATTCTTTATTATTATATTTATAAACTATTTGCAGACATCGAGCCAAAAGGATTGAGCTTTACCTATTTACATAGAATCTATATAAATACTCTAGCGTTCCGAAGTATGATCCCTTAAAATCCCTGTACAGCACTCGGCATCAATAAAGCCAACAGTTAAACAGTGTCAGAACAGCTAACATAATTCACAACGGCAATCAAAAGCTGAAATTGGCGGTCGATGTAACGGGGACACTTAGCAAAGTTCGCGCTCTGGGACCTGACATGGCATTTGCATTGCTAATGTGCCCTATTCATATTCGTACATAAATTGTTGTGTTGGTTTTTGTCTCGCGTTGACGCAAGTTTCTCGATTATACTCGTTTATTATACATTGTTGCTGAAATAGGAAACTACTGTGTGTTTGGTGAACTGAAAGAGTACAAAATACTACAATTTAATTTTAATTACTTTTACGTGGTAAATAACAATAATAATAATAATTTTGTCGATTAATAAAGGTAAAATGGAAAGTAATAGGTATATTTTAGAATCTGGTGATGATATACAACCAATGGATAGCTACAGCTTCTACAAATATTTAGGTTTCAAGCAGTTTAGAAGAATTCTTCAAAAAGAGACCAAAGAAGATCTAGTAAATAAATTCAAATACAGACTAAAGCTTATTTTAAAAACTCACCTAAACTCAAAAAACATAATTAAGGCCATTAACACGTTTGCTATTCCTATATTGATATACTCATTTGGTATTATTAACTGGACACAAACAGATCTTAAGAACTTGCAACGAACAATTAATACACATATGACTAAAGAGCGGAAACACCATCCAAAATCGTCAATAGAAAGACTAACGCTACCACATGATGAAGGAGGAAGAGGTCTAATAGACCTTCAAAACTTACATAATAAGCAAATAACAATACTTAGACACTATTTTCATACAAAATCACTGACATCTCCTCTCCATAAACAGATCACAGACATTGATAATAAGCTCACACCACTAAACTTAAAAGACCGGCATACCCAACTTAATGAAACTCTAACTACAGTAGAACAGAAAATAACAAAGTGGGCTGGTAAATCCCTCCATGGAAGACACCGAACCGACCTTAGTCAAGATTACGACGACAAAGAAAAGTCGAACGAATGGCTTAAGAAAGGGGAACTGTTCCCAGAAACGGAAGGATTTATGCTTACAATTCAAGACCAAGCAATAATAACTAGGAATTATAAGAAATTTATCATTAGAGATCCAACTCAGACAATAGACTTATGCAGACATTGCAATTCTGCTCCAGAGACCATACAACATATAACCGGTGCCTGTAAAGCTCTAGCACAAACCGACTACAAACATCGACATGATCAAGTAGCGACAATAATTCACCAACATTTAGCACATAATTATAACTTCATCAGTCACAAGATTCCATACTATAAGTATAAACCTGACACAATACTTGAAAATAGAACTTGTAAAATTTACTGGGACAGAAATCTTAACTGACAAAACTATTCATTATAACCGTCCAGATATAACAGTTCACGACAAAGTCACTAAAAGTATTTACATTATAGACATAGCAATCCCGAACAGCCATAATCTTCAGTCAACTATCTCAGAAAATATCTCAAAATACCAAGACCTGGCAATAGAACTTAAAACTCAATGAAAAGTTAACACAGTGCACATAGTTCCAATAGTTATTTCATCAACAGGCATAGTACCTAAAACTCTCACTCAAAATCTTGAAGTACTTCACATGCCGCCATACTCTATTCATCTGCTCCAAAAAGCCACCATACTCAATACCTGCCGCATTACCCGTAAATTTCTAACATCCTCATCTATATCATCCACTTACTCAATTTAACGTGTCATGCTTGGCTTAGGCCCGCATGACACGTATATTACCCCTCTAAAAAGGGAGATAAATAAAAAATAATAATAATAATAAATATTTCGGACATCTAACACACAACGCCATCTAGTTCCAAGCTAAGCAGAGCTTGTGTTATGGGTACTAGGCAACTGATATGAATACATATATACTTTTTTTTTGGAAATACGTGCATATTATACATAGAAAACACCCAAACTCTCATTGTATATAAAAATCATGCATACCGCTATCTTGTTGAAGATCGGTAAATAACCAGAGAAATGTTGTTAAAACCGATGCTTGTCACACTGCACGTGTAGATGCAACCAACTGAATTTTAAGCACAACTCGACAATATTGGCATAGCTTGTCCGTGTAATTGTTGTGTATATTTGAACTGTACCAGATCTGGGGAGCTGTAGAACGGAGCAAGACGTGAGGCCAAATAGATTGATTTTGCATTTTCTCTACAGACACCCACACCTCCCACAGCTGTCATCAGCAGCCTTCACTACTGGACATAAGTCTTTCTACAGAAAATATTTTCGCCAAACAGGTTGGTATACGGTTCATTTCAAGTTTTCTTTCTCTTTGCAGTGCTATAATATCCTACGATAGACATAGTTTGCTGCCTTAGTCAGTTTTAAGACCGCTACATAATTGAGATGGTGACACTTTGTATCCTTAATTTGCCACTACACGGACAATATTAGTCCTATAAAAAGTCCTAGTGGGCAACAAAAATATAAAAAGAACATTATATAATAATACAGTTTATTTCTAAGTCTAAGGGCCCCCGCAGACTGCAGACTTTTTATCGGCCGATAGTTTGGTCGGCTTCTTAATCAGTATGGAGAGGAATGCATATGCGCACACTACAGCGATTCAGTATCGGCCGATAAAAAAGTTTGATGGGCTACACGATTACATTCAAACTAATCTGTCGGCCAACTATCGGCCGACTGTTTAATCAGTATTGGCGCATACACGCCTGCGCATACATGACGTTTGTTTAGTCGGCCGATAGTTCAGTTCGCTCTGTGATTTGGCGTCATGTGCGTGTATTTTGAATATGGCGTCGCCCAAATCACAATTGTTGATTGTAGAAAGTTCCGTCGAAAAGTTGATTGAAGAAGTCGAGAAAAGACCTGCGCTTTATAAAAAGTTCATTGAAGCTGGTAATGCTCATACGATAATAGGCGAAAAATTTTTTCGGGTAATCAAGTAATGTGGAATGCATGGTGTAAAATTTTCCACTAACTAATCTATCACTGATAATGGGATGCACCCAATACTCTCGGAATCTCTTCTTGATTTTCCTCCTCCGAAGTATGATGAGAGCAATAACTTTTCTGGACAATATTTTAATTGTGCGACTGCTTCAGCACAGCAGTCAGTTACAAACTAGTTCGAGAATAGTCGGCCGACTGTTGGATAGTCTGCGCCCTGTTCACCAACCAAACTGTTTAGTTGGCTCGGTGTGCGCACTTTCAGCCCAACCCGACTAAACTATCGGCCGATAAAACGTCTGCAGTCTGCGGGGGCCCTAAGACGTTATTAAGGAGGACGAAAATACGTAATAACTTCAGACGATTTATAATAATGAGAATGTTTACTATAGAGGTGTCAAACACAATCTAATCGAAAAAGGTACTTGAAGCTATCAGCCATGCCTAACGTTAAATATAGTTAAGGTCACAATACCTACCTGTTTTTTACACTTTAATTTATTCGTACATTTAATATTTATGAATCTTAAGAATTAATACCGAAAAAAGTTTAAATAAGTCCATCGATGTATTTTTCTGAATTTTAGATGTTACTTATAATTTTTTCATGTTGGCAATAACGCTAACGACAAATATTCATCAATAGGACTATAGCACTGCATGGAAAAGAAAAATTTGAATCAATCTCTATATTAATCCATCTGGTCAGCGTGATATAGGAGATCGAAACAACCTTTTTATTGCGCTGTGTGTTGCATGTTTGATTCTCATATGGGACAACACTGTATGTGATCTAATAGTTCTGATTCTGGATGTGTTTTATGTCCCCTTTTTGCAAGTATGTGCACACACACACATCCTACTGTATAGGACATATTGCCCGTGCGGTTGTTGTCCATTCCCAAAAAAATAATCTTTTTTTTAATATTGAATGAGGAGAATGGATAAGGAGAAATCATTGCACTGACCTGAAATAGATTTGTAAGAACGGTTAAAATATAATAGTGATATGAGAGTCACACAACTAAATAATTTATGTACACCACAAACTATAAATCACTACTAGTATGGTCCAGTTAAGGATTGCTATCGCAATCCGCTCATTGTTGCACTTTTTATTTGTTATTGTCTTCATTGTATTTTTCATTTTATGGTGTGCAATAAAGGGTACCCATCTATATATCTATCTTAATAAATTATTTGTAAATTGTAAGAAAACTCTAATAATTAAATTTATTTTTCTACCATTAATTCAGAATCTGTTAAATAACTTTGACTAGGTACAGGTGTGCAGCAACTACAAACAGTGGATGGCCAGAGGTAACTCGCGGTTCCACGGAATTTCCTTGTGTGGTGTGAGGTTTTTAGTCGGTCCGAGTCCAACATAACCACCAGTGAGTAGCATCCGAGGGGAATTCCATACAAAAAAAGATGTGCAGTACCCAATATCTTTTAAAATTCATGGTAACTTAACTATGTAAAATATGTATGTATTTACGAAAAAAAAGGTACCTATATATGTATTTATATCAGTTGTCTAGTACCCATAACACAAGCTCTGCTTAGCTTGGAACTTGACGTTGTGTGTAAGATGTCCTAAATATTTATTTATTATTATTATTAACGTAGAGTACGTTTTTCAAACAGTATGAATTGGGATGTTGGTTATGCGAAATATTTAATATCGCTAAAGGATTTGTGAGACATGAATGTGCTAAAGCGCGAAAGCATTTCAATTACACTTAAGAATGCCATAAATAATATGTGTAAAACAGTTATTTCAGAGTCACAAGGTCAAGATACTTTACCGTGCGCAAATTTATACGACCTTTTGCTTTGGAGCTTTTTCGATTTTCTTATTTTTCGTATGAGTCGTTTTTTTCTCTTTGATCTCATAACCGACGAAATATTGAGCAATGGATTAGATCTGGAGAACGAGATTTTTATCGTAGGGGTCACCTAAAGAAAAGTGACTGCTGTTATCCATTAACATCTGCAATTGAGGAGACACCACTAGGGTGCCACCATTTAGCAGGGTTTGGGTTCCTGTAATCGTTCAGTAGGTGAAAACAAAGAAAAGTATAGATTTTTTTGAGACGATGGCGTCATTTACTTATGTGGTATATTTTAATAATATATGGTCTCTAATACTCTAATTATATTATTTTCTATGTTTTCTTTCTAATCATGAAATTGCATTCTATTCAGATATATGGATATAAAAATTACATTATATTTATATACGGGGAAGCCTCACTTCACACATTCTTTGTTATTTTTAAACTCGGTTTCTATATTAGATATTTTCAGTCACAGCTTCTCAATACCCAAAGGTTTGACTCGAAAAAAATGCCTGTGGCATTAAGTTCACCTTGTGCAATATGTTTGCAGGAAGTTTTAATATATAAAATAAATAAATATTTATGTGTACTCTTTAATTATACAAATGCAATTTTAAATGTAACTTTAGGGGGTCTTCGGTAACTGTTTCAAATGTCTTTCATGAAAGAATCGTCCATAGTGTTAATAAATCTTTTATATACCTACATTAAGCGTTCAAAGACCATATTTTCTTCTATCTTTGGTCACATATCATCTTAACAAAGTCTTTTACGTGTCTGGGTGTGCGGAATTGTGGCCCTTCAATTGTAGGTGTAGAATATGGCGTTGCAAATACAATTTGTAGAGGTACCTTCACCTTCGAGTAAAAAGATTCTGCTACTTGTATTTACTCCGTGATTCCAATACTTTGAAAGTCGAATTTTATTTTATGGGGTAAGGGGCAAACGAGCAGATGGATCGCCTGGTAAAATACCCACAATACTAAATGCATTATAAGTACGTTGCCCTTTCATAAAGGAGTACGCTCTTTTCTTGAAAGTTTAAAGGTCGTATTGGTCTGGGAATACCGTAAGCACTAGTTCAAACCACAGGTTTTTCGAGCGAGGCAGAAAGTTTCTGGAAAAGTACGAGGTTGTTGACTGCTACTACTTTTTCTTACCTTTTACTGACAAAAGAAGACAATTATTAGGTACGTAACCAAACCCAGTTCAGCTGCCACCCTGGGTACGCCCATGGTGATGCCTGTATTTTGTATGATATTTGTTTACAAATGTGCTAGTAGTCCTTAATCGTAATTCAAAAGTTTATCGAATCAAAGGTAATATAATTTTATTTATACTTTTATCATATTGTTTAATGACTTCTCATTTTACCACGATCTTGTCCCCTTACTGCGACATTTAATAATAGATATGACGTGATTTTATTTGGCATGCTCAGTTGTTTGTTTATTGCTATTTATTAATGCTACTGTAGTGACCTATATAAACAATAAATGTCCACTCTTAAACTTTTAATTAAGTAAACATTAATATTGCATTTCTATTTAGTTTTCTATATTATCTATCGACATCTTCTCTCCTGAAATTGATATCTAAAACTACGAAACAAAATGGTACGATAAGTTAAGCCTTATATTTTAACATTTATTAGACTGATCATAAGTTATAGATTACTTTCCAATAACCTTAAATCCTGAAATTCAGGGAGAAGCGTGGTCTCTCTTATAGCAAAAGTTGAGGAACAATCTGAAAGTCGTTAATTTTTGGCTCTTATAATATAACAAGATTTTTATAATACTTAAATCAACAGTGTTATATAAAGATTTATCTAAGACTATATTGAATTGATAATCGAACAAACGGGCCAAAGTGTATAGCCAGTTTTTGAAAAAAAACAAATCCTTTTCTGCGAAATTTCTATATTTTTCATGTATCTATAAAAAGTTTATTCAGAACTTCGAAACAGTGTGCAAGGTAGATATAAACTCGTCTTTCTGTCTGCAATACAATAAATATAATGCAAATTTAAATCACAAAATCATTCATTTCAATTATACAAATATTCAGCCGCGATCTCAACCCTCGCGAATACGTTGAGAGTGTCACTAAGGCGGCCTCGCGGAATCTAGGTATCCTTAATAGGGTGAGACGGTTCTTCTCGCCCGGGCATCTGTGTCTGCTTTACAAGACCCAGGTTCGCTCGTACGTGGAGTACTGTTCTCATCTTTGCGATGGAGCCGCGCAGTATCTGTTCGACGCTCTCGACCGGTTGCAGCGGCGAGCCATCCGCATTGTCGGCAGTCCCCAGACCACCGAGTCCCTTGAGCCTCTGCAGTTGCGTGAGATATCGCCTCTATGGCAGTCCTCTATCGCCTTTATCATGGAGAGTGTTCTGAAGAGCTGTTCCAACTGGTCCCCCCTTCTCCCTTCCTCTACAGGACAACACGTGCCGGTCTTGGAAGTCACCGCTTCAGAGTGGTAGACATACGCTCTCGTACTCACCGCTTCGGTTCTTCCTTCATGTGCCGAGCGGTCAAAACCTGGAACTCACTACCTGCATACGTGTTTCCCTCCCAGTATAAACCTGGGTCCTTTAAGCGGAGCGTGAAGAAGCATCTCACTAGGCCGCCATAGTGTGGGTCGCCATGCTGCATTGTCCCTATTAGCAGTGAGGATGGTGACCACCACTCCTGGATTCTGCTCGTGCTTTCCATCAGGCATAGCAGAGTCATTTTGGCAGCTAAGACATAAAAAAAAAAAGTTGCGTGTACTCTCGTAAGAAGTGAAACTTCTTTATGACGTTATTTTTCAAAAAATAAATATCATAATGTCGACGTAAGGTATAACGACAAAAGACTTATAAACCAGCAATATTCGTGACAATTCTTATTTCAAGTGCAATAAAAGTTAAGGAGCGAGACCTGAGTAAATATTTCGCGATCTGTTGTGTGAATGAAGTAAGTTTGTGGAATGTGATGTGTGTAGTTATTTACATTGTGGACTAAATAAAATAATATTGTTTGTAATGTGATATTTCATTGTAGTATTAATTTGGTCCTGTTTGTGTTTGAAAATGTTTTTTGTTTTATTTTATAAATTTGACGCGTAACGTAACGGATAAATGTTACACGTAACGTAACGGATAAATGTTACACGTAACGTAACGGATAAATGTTACGCGTAACGAAAAAATGTTGCAATAAATTTTTTGACAACCCCGACAAAGAAGTCTCACTTCAAAAAAAAAAAATTGAAATGTCAGGAGAAGGGCGGAAGGAAAAAGTAAATGCTGTGAAAAAAAAGCACAAGAAACTCCAAGAATACTCAATATAGCTGTTCATAAACAAAAAGAAATATTAGAAATCAACAATTTAAAGTATGTTCAGTCAGCGTCAGAAGTTTATAACTCGCCTAATATTCAAACGCAAATCGTTTGCCCTTTCGAAGTTTCTTTTAAACTATTGATTTCTTTTCACACATTTATCTCCAAGACCATAAAACTTGCATCTCTTTGTTTACTACCCCAATGGTATTCTTTAAAAGACTGCATATAAAAGCTGATTTGAATCTTTACACTCGATTTCTATCTAAACTCGTCTGCAGAGAATCGCGTGGCACTTATGTCGTACTTAAGTGTCTTAAGTTGAGAACTTGTGTACTGCAGTCTTTCCAAAGTCATTATGTAAACGTTACGTGTTATCCTTCTCGGTTGGCGTAATTTTGTTCAAGTAATGTTCTGTTGTTCTTTGTTGTTTAAATGTGCCTGGTAAAGTCTGCGCTAGTTGGTGTATAAGATCTTGTTTAAGCAGCACGTTAAGGGTCTCTGTTGAACTATTCTATCAAGTTATAAATAGTACAGCGAAATTCAAAGATAAACGCGATAATTGTGTGGGGTTTTTATGTATTTTGTTGGTGAAGTGCAATAAACTTTTGCATATTTGAAGAAAATAACACCGTCTCGAAGGTTTTCATCCTAGAGACAATAATAGTAATAACCTTACACATTTTATAGACATACGTTTGATCTCAAACAAGATAGGACCTGTTAATGGTAACCAGACTGTTGATAAACATAGTAATATTTATCATATAAATATGTAATATAGAAAATCAAGCAAATTTGTTTGTTTGTTTGTGTTACCGGACCATTTCCGCACTTAGTCTCATGATTGCGCCGTTGTACGTGAGTTTGTCATTTTCCTACTCCAAACATCCTAGATCATCCCACAAGCTCAACAGCCTTTGCAGGTCACTACATGCTTCCGGAAGTGATGTTGATTGGAGGATTTCCGCCCGCTGATTTTCAACACTTCTACATTCTGTGAGAACGTGCTGCGGCGTTTCTTCTGACTCCATGCATCCCCTACACAGAGGGCTGTCTGTTGCGCCTATAGTGAATAGGTGCTTGTTTAGGGGACAATGCCCTGTCGGGATACCTGTGACCTTCCTGAGATTGTCCCTTTTTAGTCTAATCAGGTTGCGGACTGGTCTCATTGGTGCTACCAGAACTGCACTTTTTGTTTGCCTGCCTCCTTTACTGCTTTTCCATTCCGTTTTGTATTTTTCTTCGATATTTGCACAGTATTCTTTGGTATTTGAGTTTGGGGTAAAATAAGTAGTAGTATAAATAAATAAATAAATAAATATTCCGGACATCTAACACACAACGCCATCTAGTCCCAAGCCAAGCAGAGCTTGTGTTATGGGTACTAGACAACTGATATAAATACTTACATACTTTTTTTTTGTAAATACATACATATTATACATAGAAAACACCCAAACTCCGAAACAAATATTTGCAGATTATACAAACATTTGGTCCGACCCGGGAATCGAACCCGAGACCTCAAGCTTAGCAGTCGCATACGCTACCACTACGCCACCGAGTCAGTCAGTATATGGGTCCACACACTGTGGTTTCCGATCCCTTTTGACCAATTCATATGCAGCGTCGTTACTCATTGAGTTACTATGCCCTTTTATCCATTGCAAGGTAATTTTGTTTGTGGTTGCAATGGACTGGAGATTGTCATGACATTCCTTGATGAGGGCAGAGGTCATTTTGTTGTTTTACAAAGCTTAAACCATGTCTGATGATGCACTGTCAGGAACGATTTTGTTGTTTGAGTCTCTCACATCTCTGGCTGCAACCATAGTAGGTTAAGTACTCATAACATAGCTCTGCTTAGCTTAGGAGTAGATGGCGTTATGTGACAGATGTTCGAAATATTTATTATTATTATTTTTTAGATAAAGTTGTGTTTTAATCATCATCGACACCCTTTAACAGTCCACTACTTTGAAGGTTTTAGCCTAATTTATCACACTGACCAGACGAGTTGATGACTACTCAATGTCAGTTTTATTCGTCATTGTTATCGTAAACGTATTTCTAGTCAGTATCGTAATGGAATTACGAATATTATAGTTGCTTGATCTAGAACTTCAAAGTCAATAAGTATAACTCGTACCGATTGAAACAGTTAGGTTTTACTTATTCAGGTGATAAAGCAACAGTTGAGCAATATCAGATACGTTCATAATATTCGTGAGTGGCGTAGGATCAATAGCTTACGTCAAAGTCAATCAGAGAGGCAATATTGATGGGTTGAGGTCGGGATTCTGTATCAGACGCAAGGTTAGGCGGCGGAAAATTGTTTTTTTTTTGTCAATCCTGAAATGAAAAACGATAGAGCTTTCAGTTCCAAAGTCAAAGTTCTAAATATTTTATATTAATATAAAAAATGTTGCAAATAACTGTTAATTGAACTGATGAAAATGTAGTGGGTTCGTAGAAATAATAGTTAATTGAAATTCATTCAGACAATATTGAGTATTTGTTCCCACATTATTTTAATGGTTTCAAATATGAGTAGAAATTTAAAAAGTATTCAGTTATACATCGATCGTCTATTGATGAAATAATTTGGTTTACAGCCTTAGCAAACAGATTGAAAATATTTAATTTCTTATTTTAGTCGTAATACACGTTTCGCAAGATTCTCAATTTCATTTTATAGTAGTTTCTTAAATGTCAAACAATATGTTTATAATTATAATATTCTAGAGATCAGTTAGAAGTATCGTCAAAGTCGATTACTATTATAACCCTGACTTTCATGAGCTATTGCTTACACTTTCGAATCTATTATTATCTTTTCTTTCAAAGTATTCTCTCTTCTCCCAGCTAGTCTCTACTATTATAAAATAAGTGAGATTAAAATTAAAAATGTAAAATGCGATCAAAATTGATGAATCATGTGAACCACTAGGAAACCTTTTAAGAAAGATACAGGGTCGCCTCCCATGAACACCCGCAACACCAGAGTACAAGTGCGTATCTGGCCTCTGGGGGATGGAGAGTAGGTTGGGGGAGAGGTTGTGGTATGTGCCTCCGGTATCCTCATTCACTCGGTGAAACACAGCACAAGCGCTATTTCACACCGGTTTTCTTTGAGGCCGTGGTATTACTCTGGTGAAGCCGGCCCATTCATGCCGAAGCATCGCTCCCCCAAGGTTCTTGATGCTTCTTTTGAGATGATGCGATACAACTATGATGGAACATATTTGAAACACAATTTCTCATTAAATTTTATTTCTTTTACTTATACGGAACCAAGTAAGTCAAGAAAATGCATTTATTCACATAAAACGAACTAACCCACCACTTTGCAATAAAATGCATTCCGGGCATAACTCAGAACGGCTCTACAAATTATAATTATTTTAATGGCATTATACTGAGCGAAAAAAGTAAAACTTGAATGCGGGCGTAACGTGAATTTTTCATTAAAAACAATTTCTCTGGCGAACGCCATTTCTGAGATGGTTGGCAATTAGTGGGCCCCAGTAATTGCCCAAATGAAATCCTCTCGGGTATTGTAAAGACGCGAGCCCACTGTTACACAGGAAAAGTTAAATAAATGACCGTTGAATGTCTTGTCTTTTGAGTTTCAGCGATTATCGTGAATTATTCCAATGTCTAAGTTTTCATATTTTAGCCTTCGTCTTTAGCAAATCTTTCAATTGTCGAAGGAGTTGCGTATCATTAACATTTTCCATTTTCTTTTGACGTTGCTATTCTGTATCATCCGGCAAATAAGTTTATAATTTATTTACCATAGTATTATATGCAAAACATTTGAGAAATAAAGAAAAAATGTTTTGTATGATGCATTTATGTGCGGTATTGATACATGCATAAATATACGAAATATGTACTACTATGTGTGTGTTAGACGTCCGGAGTATTTATTTATTTATTTTATTTACCTAATAATTACAAACCAATAATTTGATTCCAGGATGTAGTTACACTGATCATTGCCACGTCGTCTGATTGATGTCTTTGTAGTACTTAGATGTTTAAAAGCTACTTATGTATTTTTGATAAAATTCAAAATTTAAAACTGAATAAAATATCGTATTTAAAATTTTTGTTATAAGAACGCTCCGCGAGTCAAATTCCATATTCTTTAAGGCAAAAATATTTTTTTTAAATAATGGCTGTGCCTGTCCCTTATGTTGTCGGTCTGTTGCCTAATCCACTCAAGCAATTTTAATGATTTATTCCATAGAGATGGAATGGAACTTGAAAAAGGATGTAGGGTCTTTTCTATCACCCATAGTTACCAGGTCAGTCAAGAGTTACAACAGCGTTGCCGCTTTTTGGATTCCCTCCCCTGGAATCAGAAGGTGGTTTGAGTCAGGTAATATCCCACCCAGTGTGCCTGCAGCTTTATGTACCTTCTTTCTGGGGTTCCTCTGTTAACCTATTTACGTTGTTATCCAAGTAATGACGGCAAAGCCTTTATTTTTCAGAAGCGTTTTAATCTTACTGTGCATTTAAGTAATATGTTTTGAGTTTAGTTTTAAACAGTAACTGTTCGGCAATATACTCAGGGCTACATCATATACGAGTATTTATATATATATATATATATATATATATATATATATATATATATTATAAAACTGGTTTTCTGTAATACCCTGAAAAAACCTAGTAAAAATAAAAAAGTAGTAGAAATTAAATCGGTGGAACTGAAGTAATTGTAATTCAGCATTTTGTTTTTTTCAACTAAAGACAGTATCAATATGAAATGTAAGACTCAGTCTTTCTTAGTTGGGAGGAGGAGAGGAGGTTCTGATAACAAACGCGTCACCATTAAACATCGGAACATTCCTGATAAAGAATACTACAGCTATATTTCATTGAAACCTGAGTCTTTGTTCGTACTAGAAAAATAAATGAATGCAAAAAATACTTAATAAATTATACTTATTAGGTGACGGTGTGAAAAATCGTCGTTCTCATAAAAGGAAATTTTAAATTTTATGAGCATTTCGTGGTGTCTGTCGGGCCTTTGTCGACTGGTTGGTCTTATGTTGCCTACCTGCGATTGGGTATTAAGAGTCATATTAGTATTATTCCACATCTTCAAGAGTTGGTAATCACTTACCATGATGTAAACTGACTGCTCATTTGACCCATTAAACAATGATCAGACGCCAAATTGCTTCGTTGATTAAAGAACGTCGGATTCTAGTCATGTTGACCATCAGACAGAGTACAGATACTTTGGCAAGCTTTAAAATAATAAACAGAGTACAGCATAATGAAAACTCCCAATGTTGTTAATTCTTCTGTTGTTTCACTGAACGAAATTTATCTTCTTTTAGAAACGCTATTTCGTAAATGCTAATTTTTACTGTGAAAAATCTAATTTTAGTTCACCTTTGACAGAACAAAACTCATTTTTAGTGATTTTTATTTCCGATCAACATAATTGGCAGCAATTTTTTTGAGGAGACTGTACTAGGAGATTCTTCAAGAAATCAATAAACATTTTAGATCTCCCGTAAAGCTAAGTAATACTCATGAATAATTCCATTTTTATCCTAAGTATTACACACATTGTGAGCATGAAGGTGGTGCTTAGTCAGGTTTGAGATATGCGTGAAGATCGGACATTGTGAGACGTTATAATTTACTTTCAGTAAACGTTCTAACGATGGCCCGTAATCGTCGGATTTAGTATTTTAATTACGGATCATGATCCAAAGAGGGCCCAGAACATTCTATGAAATAGGTTTTATAATAGAACTGGATACAAGCTTCGAGTTCAGATTTGGCTGCCAACGGGTATAAGGTTTTAGTTTTGTTTCAAATGCGTATCGCGATGACTATGGTATGGTAGCTTTAATTTGAAACGGTAATTGTTATTTTTTAGTTTTATTGAGTTCTTTTTACGAATGTAACTCACATTCAGTTTGTTTAGGTACTATAACTAATAATGTGTCGTTATTTGGTATGGGCTTATTATTTTCTTCTTTTCTATGTGAATTTATTTTGATTAACTCGTAATTGTCCTGACTTACTTTCATCTAACTAAACTGATATTATTATACCATGTGTCCTGATACCATGTTCATTTGGTACTTTTGGCCTGTCTCAAACAAAAAGAACAATAAAACATAAGAGAAACAGTAAGTTGTAATATTTCTGAATTATTTTCGATTAATAAGAAATAGTAAATAAGGTATTAAATATTTAAGTAATATAAATTTATTTGGAAATTAAAACAGTTCTAAAATTCAATTTAATTATATAGTAGCTAACCACTCTAGTGTTTAAATATTTATTATTAATTAAATAGGCTATCAAATTAGATACTAAAATGTTTACTGAACAATAAAATGCGTAATAAAAACTCTGAAGCTATTGTTCACAGTAATACTTAGTAACAAATTGAATATTGATGAACTCGAACAAAGCAATTTAGTTGATCTATGTCTAAATGGTGTCTAACCTTTTGTTTATAAATATGAAATACAAGTACGAAGAATATTTTATCATCATTTGTTGAATATTTAAATATATTACACAAAAATAATACATAAATCGATATTAATCAAGTAGTTATAACCGATATGTTGTGTTGTCAATCCAATCGTACAATTGTTCAGCATTCTTTGCCCACTTCACTTGACCTGTGATCGTGTGCTAGGCAAGATGCATTTACCTTTCTTCCTTCCTTCCTTTAAATATTTCGTTGTTCATTTATTTAATAAACGAAATATTTAAAAGTATCAATGTATTTGGTTCTACATCACATCCTATCCATCCTACATCATTAACATTATGATTTAGTAGTTAATTGATATTGGATGCTTAGAAAGAGATTGCAAGGTTTATTACCATTTCGATTTATTTAGTGTTGTAAGTTCAATGGCGACATGTCGCTTGTGTGATCCAAATTTTTTTATTCTCTTTGGGCAAGACAACGCCACAAAAAAATTAAAAACTTAACACAAATTTTGTACTAATACGTCTGTCCAGAGTAGCTGATAGTACATTAAAACCGTATTTCTAAGAAGCAGGCGTATATCCAACAGATTATTACCACGGAGTGTTGATGTAGCGTGATTTAAGTACAAGGCGTAGTTGATTGAATGAGTCTGAGGGACGTCTTGGGCTTTCTTTCATGTATGAGCCTACTAAAGTGACCCTACTCTGCCTGATAGCGAGCATAAGCAGAATCCAAGTGTAGTGGTTACCATACTCATTGTGAATGCAGACGATTCAATAATGCAGCTTGGAGAACCACACTATCGCAGCCTATTGAAATGCTTTTGCATCATTGGGCTTCACATAATTGCATCTATGACTATGACAGTGTACTTTAAGGTTTTATCATTACTCAAAATTAAATTAATGAAATGAAACATGATATTTGTGAAAATTATCAAAACGTTAAATTAGTGACAGTAGTATGAATAAACTAATGTATGCTTTTCCAATACTATGCCACATTAACTTATTTTAGCACACGTTATTGTAGTAACTGTTGGCTGTCAATAAATGGCTTTGATATTCGGTTTTCAACTTTAAAATCCATGACAAATCAAAATGAAATTGAAAATTACATTCACACATGATATTTTATTTACAAACATGATATGGTTTAATTACCCTGACACAGAACATCACGCTCATCAGACAATTATAAATCCTGTTTGCGACTCCACAACCTGCAGCTTGAATTAGAAACACTATCCGCTAAATTTATAAGACCATCAATATAAATAAATATTTCGGACATTTAACACACAACGCCATCTAGTCCCAAGCTAAGCAGAGCTTATGTTTTGGGGTATTGTATGGGCATTCACTTTTACAATTGAATTATAATAATGTGCAGCTTATTACTGTAATTCTAATAATTTAAATAAGTAGTTATCATGTCATTAAAATAAGCAGTAACACATCTAACTGTTTTACAAAGTTAATACAAAACGACTACCGCCATTAAGATTTCATATCCGTTGGTTTCGTATTGGCGAGAAAAATAGAATTATGGAATCACTTTCGTACGAGCACTGTACGAGGAAGGACAAGCTGTAAATAAGTTAAGTGTATCTATAGATAATTGTAATATTATATTATAATTAACTATAAAACATTTGTAACTAATGAGTTCTGTTGTTTTGTTGTGTAAATAAATACTAACGTGTCAACGAGTACGTGATAATAAATTGAGTGAGTGGTGGTTTTCTTGTCTTTAAATTATGAGTGATACTAATGAGATAACAAGAGTCACCTGCGAGGATGACGCCTCCCTTTCTAATAATGATTCCGCGCTCTATTCTCTGATACAGACTATCTCCAGTTTTTACTAGAAATAGGTTACTGAAAACGACTGTAAATACAGCTTGGAAATACTAAATCATTTTTTTTAATCGCTTATTAAAAACAACTGTTAAAGGTTAAAGGTGGCTTAATAGCTACATTCTATTTTCATCGGCTTAAACACAACATGTGATATACATGTATGTTTTTTAAATATTGCCGTGCGCACTAAGCCGTGTGTCCACATCGATCTAACTCGTTTCACCGACACAGTTACCTGCACTGTACAGAGAAATTTCGACAAACACCGCTCCGCAAATTTCTACGGCAGCGCCACCCCGGCCGCAGCCGCTCCTAGCATTTGCATCTCATTTGGAATGCAACCACTCCATCTAAAAGGTAAATAAACTATGGATGTGGTAATATTACTTCTTTTAGATTAGTTATATTCCATTTTGGTTACTTTTTAATATCCTAATTTTAACACAATCCGAATTTACCCATCTTTCTTTTCCTAGTCTTAATTATTCCCATAATTGTTTGGAGTCAGCTAATAGTTCAATCAGTTTTACTGGCATTGGACCTCTGTAACCCTGAGGGGAGTGGTCGAGGCAAATAATTTATTAATTACTTCTATTTTGTTGGTCAGACTACACTAATACAATTTATGCTTAACCTTTTAAACATTGCGAAGTGATTATATAAATTTCTGCAAAACATTTTTAAATGAAATTAAAGAACGTTTTGGTCAGTATTCGCATTTGTGTTGAGTGTGTACAATAAAGAACAAACACAAATAAAATATTTTTCTACATGAAACATCTTTATTAGTGAATCGATAATTATATCTACGAGTAATAGTACTATTATTAAAACAAAGATGCATATAAACAACGCTACATTAATAACGGCTTTAATAATATTATTCACTTTATGTAATATTTTACGCCTACTCCAACAAAGTTCGCAACAAATATAGTTAGAACAACAGCAGTAACAAACTGTAAGCTAATATAAATAAATTAAGTACCGCATCCACAATACGGAAGCTCGTTAATACCGTTATGCTTCTAGGTCGAGATTTTGCTAGCAATTTCCGCCTTAGCGACGAATGCAAATACGAATGAAATGTGTTATTTATCGCGTGAATTACAACCCGTGGTGTTAACTACTAGTGGATGCCTTTGAGTCCACATTTGCATAGCCGAATTATGGATTTGACATGCCAGGCCAGGCAAGAATACGCTTAGTGTTCTTGGCACTGGTCGGTGCGCTTAGTGAATTAAATGGAGTTTGAATTTCAGAATTGATAATATTATCTTTCTTGATTTGATTATTGAAATAATTTTCATTAACATGACATTACAATAGTTATTGTCTTAAAGTTATTACCTGCACTGATTGTTTCGAATCCTCAACACTTGGGTGTTGAGGATTCGAAACTGTGTGTAAATAATGTATGGATAATTTTGAAAGATAATTCTTGTATTTAATTTTAAGGTTTAATAAACTATATAATTTATACGATAATCATAGTACACAAAATTATGTATGCATACAAATATCTAAACAAACAACTGTAATAAGAAATTACCGTGGTAGAGCCAAGCTTCGGCATGAATGGGCCGGCTCGACCGGAGTGATACCAAGGTCTCAAAGAAAACCGGTGTGAAATAGTGCTAGCGCTGTGTTTCACTGAGTTAGTGAAGATACCGGAAGCCCATACCCCAACCCCTTCCCCTCCCTCTCATCATTCTCCAAAGGCCGGCAACGCACTTGTGACGCCTCTAGTGTTGCGAGTGTCCATGGGCGGCGGTAATCGCTTACCATCAGGCGATACGTCTGCTCGTTTACCCGCTAATCCATAAAAAAAAACCAATAAAAACAGCTATTGATTTATCATCTTAGTTCACCCACGCGAAGGGCCGTTTAACCCTTCAAGTAAAGGGTTTGAGTCCTTAACTACTCCAAGTTTCCTAAACTACAGAAATAAATTAATAGTGAAAATAATTTTTAACTGGAAACTTGGTATTTCTGCATAGTTCTGTAAACTCTTGTAAATTTGCCGTGGTTCGAGATATAAAACTGACTAGGGTCGGTTGTCGAACAGTGAACCAACCAGATACAGTGAACCACCGTCATATTTCTGAAATCGCGACGATTGTTACTTGCTCAATCATGTCAAAACATTTGCCATGTACCCACTTCCCCTCTTCCGTAGTAAGCCGACGACCACGACTTGAGCGAAACATGTGATGTGTGCTTGTTTGTTTTTCGCCGAAAAAACGTACTATTTCCAAGTAAGTATCTCGATTTTTGTATTTTTTGTTTTTAACTAAGAGAGTAAAAGTTGTGTGGTGCAAATATTGTTATAGCTTTGGAAATATCATAAGCATATTGCATTCTAAAAATTTCAAATAAGACTTATTAATTTTTAGCTTTAAAGTTGAAAAGTACCTGAATTGAACAGTGAACCAGGTCTGCATATTACACAGTGAACCGATTCACTGTGTACCTTACGATCCTGGTACACTGTTTCTTGAAGTGTTTTCTTTTTGTTTTAGGATGCCAAGGCAAAAAGATAAAGAGCGGAAGATAGGAAAACATAAAAAAATGACATGATGTCAACTTTACGTATGGTAGAAAATGGGAACTCTGTTAGAACGGCGGCAAATGCTTGTAATATTTCATACCATAGATTGCGTCGTTATGTAAAAAAGAAAATAACATGGAACAGTGAAATCACAAAATTTGCCTAATGCTGCAGTTTCAGCAATTCTCGACTTCATGTAAAAGCAATAATCAAGAAATTCAAGATTCAACTTCTGTGACTGAAGTTTGACAAGACATGACGTTCAAATTTAAGTAACCTTCTAGATGCACTTTCTCGATCTGGGGTAACATCTATAACATCGTCTACGCAAACGTCTTATTAAATATTAATGCAATGTGAACTTGCCTTTGTTGAATATGGGATGATTAATTTTAAGTATTTTGATTTCATTATTTTAAGTGATAGGTAAATTAATGAAGACTGATAACTCTTGTTGGCAGAAATGTTTTATTTTTTTTCTTTTATTTTCTATGGTCAAATAAAAAGATGATTATTAAAGATTGTGTTTCTTTTCTACAAATAAGTGTCCCATCAATATAATTATATTATGGTTCACTGTTGAAATAAGGGTGGTTCAGTGTAAACCATCCATAGTACACAGTGAGCCAAATTCATTTATTTTTTAAAACCTCTATACCGTCTTAATTAATTCTTTGATCTTTCTGTAGTCTATAACTAAGACACCTTATAAAATTACCTAAACGATGACACCTAAATCATGTTCTTATCTTTATTTTCTAACAAGATATATGACTTAGAAAAACAGCTGGTTCACTGTTCGACGACGCACCCTACACAATATTAATAATGTCAATGTCAATAAAAAAAATTTGAACCGCAACTTCAGTGTAACCATTATCGTTAAAGTTTTGTAACCAAATACTCAGATTTACGTCTAGTAAAAACATGAATAGGAATTAAATATAAGTACCTACTCTCTGCAAATTTATTTCCTGTGGAGATAAACTTAAGTGAATTCTTAGCTACTCAAGTTGGAAAAGTTTTTTAAAATTAGAAACGACCTTATTTAGAAATAAAAATCCAAAATAGTGTAGCGGGCTTTTCTACACTTCCTATATATGCTATATTTATACTCTAGATTATTATAAGAATCTTTTCTTGAAAATTCGGATCAAAATAAGAAATACATATTAATATTGTCCTTCGAACGTGACTTGAACAATATACACACATAGGAAGAGTTTAAACCATCGACTTCATCTTAACTACGTCCAACCCAAGGGACGGTCGTTTTACCTAATTAGGCCAAGTGGTGTGGAAAATTACTGTCGGATGGGGCCTGTTCGACCGTAATTGCTGAAGGGTTGCCGATCCACGTCCACCGCGAGGGTTAAGAGGTTACACCAAATCTTTAAAAATGTTATTAAAGATTTTGTCATGATTAACAGAGGACGTGTAGAATTTTTAAGATATTCTGATATTTTGTCCTTCATTAATTTCTTCGTCGTTGATTTGTAATTAATTAATTAATTTAGTTGTGAAATAAAACAGAAGTTACTGTGTTACCAGTAAAGTTGTCAATGCTGCCTTGGTGGCGCAGTGTATGCAACTGTGCTATGTTTGAGGTCTCTGGTTTTATTCCCGGGTAAGACAAAATAATTGTATGATCTGCAAATACTTGATTAGGAGTTTGCGTGTGTTCTATGTATAAAATTTATATATTTATAAAAAGTATATATGTATTAATATCAGTTGCTTAGTATCCACAGGACAACTTTGCTTAGTTTGGGATTAGATGGCGGTGAGGTTTGTTTTAAATGTCCGAATTCGATTTAATAGATATTTAAAATATATATATGTATATGTTATATAATAGTTTTCGTAAAAGATTTATATATTACGATATCTAGCTGATGTCCATTTACCATCCGTTTTCTAATAGTTTTAGTAGTTGCTTGGGGAAATAAATTTGGCAAACGAACTCATTACTACTCTGTCACGTTACCAGATAGTTATAATGACATAATAGTATTACGTTGTATACAGTTTTTGTACATTATCATGTAGTTAAAATTTAAATTAATTTAATTACATTTTTTACAAATAGTAAAAGCCACGCTCTTTTTAGCACGAACGGGGACATCTCGACCGGGGTGGTATGGTATTACCCTCACACAGAAGATCAACGATAATCAAGCTAAATCAAGTCAAATCAAGCATCAAGAAACAAATAACAAGCAACTCTCGGTCATCTACCTAGATGACCGAGAGTTGCATGTTATTTGTACTAAGGATAATAAAATACAGCCACAAACTTCTATGCTAATAAAGAACTTTGATACAAATATAAGTGAAATCCAGATAAATAGATAACGTGTGATAAAATTTCAGTATAAAGTTTTGAATTACTAGTAAGTTTAGGTTTGCATAGTACTCTGCGCAAAATATTTGATGAAAACCGTCTGAAATCCGTTGAGTGACACGTGAATAAAGTAGCCTAGAACCTTCATTAAGCTTAATTACTTTGTGATATATTCCGAGAAGCAGTCTGTATTTATTTATAATATATAATGGAGAAATTCAGCTTTACCATATAATTACTTAGCTAGTAATCAAAAGTTTGATTGTATTTTTATTAACCCCCGACGCAAAGAGAGGGGTCTATGTGTCTGTCTGTATATGTGTTTGTGTCTGTCTGTGGCATCGTAACTCTTAAACGGATGGACCAATTTCAATGTGTTTTTTTTTCATTTGTAAGCCAGATTCCTTTCAGTCGATCTTAGCTATGCTTGATTAATATCGGTCCAACAGTGTAAGAGTATCAGCTTTTTTCCAAAATGATGTAAGCCCTTTTTTGTATGATTACGCATGCAAGTATAATCATTAAATAACAATTACAAACTGACTGAACAAAAAACTAACAAAACTTCGACCTGATGCTGTGTAGGAAGTATAGTATATAGTATTTTTTATATATGAATTTCTCTCTTTAGCCGTTCCCACACTGCTGAGGATCGGATAGACTTTGGGTGTTTTCTATCTTAAGTTGCTTGAGAATAGATATGTTGGAGCGGTGGGCTGTCCATGGTACTCGCATCATGTGACGCCAGCACCATGCTGACGCAAATCTCAAAAGCGTCGATTCTCTGCCTATCTGAGGCTTTGAAAGTCGACCTCTCCGCACCGTACAGAGCAATGGAGAAGACGAGGCTGCGGACCAGGTGTATTTTAGTCCGGTGGGTTATGTTACGGTCCCTCCAAATTTTGTTCAGCTGGGTAATTGCAGATTTTGCCATGCTAATACGTCTCTGTATTTCAGGTTCGCTATTTCCTCTATCGGTGATTAGAGTAGGTATAAGTCATTACTCTACAGCTTTTATTGCATAAGTTAATTATATGTTGTGCCAATATATTATATATTATTAGTCTAACAAAACAAAACAAATGAAATTGTGTAACATTTATGGATCTTCTGACCAGGCGAGGTATTCATTCCTGGCACCTCGTGGCAAAACGATTGTTGTTGATAAGTTATGCTAATCGACATGAGAACTTTTCATTGTAGTTCAGTGGTCTTGGCACTGACGTATTTCTGTTTCATTATATATGAATACTCTACACGTTTTATTAGCTTCTAGTTTACACAAATACAAGCAATAATATATGTTTTTCAAAAACATAATGTTCGACTACTGCTTTGTCACCCACATAAGCTGTCGCCTGCGGTATTCCCGGACCATTACGACCTTCAAACGACCTCTTCAAGAAAAGAGCGTACTCCTTCCTAAAAGGCCAGCAATGCACTTGTGATGCCTCTGGTGTTGCGGGTGTCCAAGGACGGCGGTAATCGCTTACCATCAGGCGATACGTCTGCTCGTTTGCCCCCTATATACAACTAAAAAAATAACATAACTGGAATCTATAAATCAAAAACATTAGTTTCAGTATTTGAAAACGCAATTCAAACAATATAAAATATTATCGCATTTTGATTTGGTTAACATGCTATGCTAATTATTATAAAAATAAATATTTGTGTGTACACGTGTGTGGGTGTATTGTACGTGATTGTTTTGTTTTTGCACAATTAATTGTTTTCACTTTGCCTTTGCTTGTACTAATTTTTATTTTTGTAATGTTCATGTTATGACTGCCTCGGTGGCGTAGTGGTAGCATATGCAACTACTATGCTTAAGGTCTCGGGTTCGATTCCCGGGTCGGACCAAATGTTTGTATGATCTGCAAATATTTGTTTCGGAGTTTAGGTGTTTTCGATGTATAATATGTATGTATTTACAAAAAAAAAATATAAGTATTTATATCAGTTGTCCAGTACCCATAACACAAGCTCTGCTTAGCTTGGAACTAGATGGCGTTGTGTGTTAGATGTCCGAAATATTTATTTATTTATGAGCTCCCATAATTGAGGAAGGTTTATTCCTTGTCGAAGGTGCATAATGAATAAATAATTGAAGCCCATTTATTAACTTAAACATATCAATAACCTGTTTATTAAAAAATGTTTACTCTTAATTTTATTAGTTCATTGTCCTTATTATTTTAATAATCAATAATACACTACGTAAACGAAAAACCAGTTTGAATAAAGAGAGGAGACATTTTTATCTCATATCTATTTTATTCCATATCTGTATTAGCGAGCTAGTGTGAAAGGCAGCTCTTGAATCAAGCCCTTTAATTAAAACCCGAGCAATTACTTGTAAAAGCTCGCTCCACGACTCCGTATGACACATTTAGTGGCATCGGGACTGTGATGTTGTTAAGGCGATGTCAGACTATCAGTTTTCGATACGGTTTCTTAAAACTCCGATATGGTACCGTTCTGTATTGTATTTGTATCCCTTACTAGCTGAGCCTCGCGGTGTAAACCACGGTTATTGTACTTACTAAAATAAAATTTAGTAATATAAAAACTTCGTCTACTCTAGTTACTCCTATATCATTAGCTATTTGTTAGTGAAAGTCTGGTCGAAATTGACCCAGCTTTTCCAGAGATTAGCTAAAATAAACAGATAGACAGTCGTATGTACCGTATTTACCTTCATTTAATGCATTTACTGAAAAGTTGTAATTTTAAAATTACAAACATACACTACAAATTAATTTATTTGTAGCATATTTTATTGTACACAATAAACACAAATGTTTAAAATACTAGGAAGTGTCAAGTAAAAAGCGAACTTAATCCAAAATTAAGTTTTCTTTCAACAAACCCTGATTACAATTATTCTTACTTAGGATTCAGAAGAGAAACGAATGTAATGAAAAAGTAATAATAGTACGATAGACATTGATTTATACAGTAACATATATTGTGCACATTTGATATTTATGCGTAATATTAATAATTTATTATAACAAAGTAAGTACAATTCAAATGCAAGCCCTGATGCCCAAATTAGCGTGAGCCTATGTCAGGAATCAGTACCTTCCCAAAGAAATAATGATACAATACACGTTTAAAAGTGGAACATACATGAAACATATGTACACGATTGATCTGTTAATTTTGCATGTGCTTGTGTTTGTATGTGTATATGTGTGTGTACCTACATATTATTATCAGCCTGTATTTCATATATGTATTGGATGTTCATCAAAATGCTAATACATGCAATCTTTCTCAGTTTCTTGCCACTTTGTTTGAAAGTGACTAAAAAATAAAATTAATGAAGTAAAAAATTTCTAGACAGAATTAAGAATTTTAACCAATACATTAATTTTCGTTATGTAAAATAATTTTACTGGACTTATTACAATTTAATACATATTTGTACTGAAAGTGTGTAATCGCCATTAGTAGATATTTAGTGTCCATGCAGACGGACATTCTCGTCTGTCATATACGAGTAACAGCGAGCACCCTCCGTATGCGAAATGATTTAGAGCCGCAAAACTTTCTATGGGGGAATATTAGTTACTTTTTATGGTCCCTTCCGTGACCATTTCTGTTTATGGGGTGAATCTGTGTGTTAATTTGGTAATAAAGACCACTCTTGTGTTTTTTTTGTTCCAAATGGCTTTATAAATTATAGCAGTTTAACTATGAAATAGTTATTTTGGCATTCTTTGATGGTTTTTGCTTGTATTTATAAATGCGTAGTGAATCTATGCTTATATTATAAAGCTGAAAAGTTTGTTTGATTGTTTGTTTGAACGCGCTAATCTCTCAACCGCTGGTCCGATTTGAAAAAATCTTTTAGTATTGGATTGACCATTTATCGAGGAAGGCTATAGGGTATATATCATCACGCTAAGATCAATAGGAGCGGTGCCCCAATAAAGAATTTTTAAAAAACGGGGGGAAATTATTACGCTAAGGGCAATAGTAGACGTAAACGAGGTTGCGTGGGTCAGCTCAGCTAGTTATTAATATACTTGATTACACATGTTTCGTAGTTTTACTTTAGGTTGAGGAATAATCTTATATTTCTAATAACCAGCATCTTTTTTTCTGGTCTTTAATGAATAAAGAATGTTTTTATCTGTAAATATTTATTTCTTATAAAAAAATCTCACACTAACAATAAATTTTGTGTCCCAGGGGACTTAACAAAAGTACATGGAAATAACGCAAAAAGCCCACACATGCTCACATCAACAATTATTGAATCACATAAAGTATTGTCGCATGTATGAGTCGGACCCGACGTGAAAATGGCATGAAACATTTTCACAGTCAATATTATCGATCAATAAAGTTAGCGAAAATGCATGCACCTAATGCAGGTGCCAGATGTACCCAGCAGTCCATTAAAAAAAAAATGTCATTGCTACTTTTTCTTTGCTGGTTCTTCAGCTTAACTGTAACGTAACGTTTTTTACGGGTCATGAGACTTTGAAGACTGCTTTAAAACGGCCCAGAAATATACAATATTCGAAACATGACGAAAGTCATATGAGTGCAATTTATTTAAAGAAATGTTTAGAATCTTCTATAGGGATATATGTGTAAACAGAAAGAAGAACTCTAAAGCGTCTATGTGATTCGACGACAAGCGTAGCAGTCGTTAATTTTCACCAATTTACGAACATGTCTCACAGGTTTAATTCAAAGCGGTAAATTAGCATTCACGTAGGGTTCATTAGCTGTTGTCGAGAAAACGAAGTAATGTTTTAGAGTACATATTATACAACAAAGTTTAATAAAATAAGCACACAATAAATTATTATCTGTGAGATAAAAGTACGGTAGTAATTTAAATATTATGCATTCAAGCTATCAGATACGAGATATGTTACCTTAATCACTTGATAAACAACAACTACAAATTTGGTTAATATGTGCTGATTTTCTATGAGGTTTTTGTAAATTTGGATTAGCTGGCTCATTTGTGTCAAATCGATAGTGTCCACCAACTCTATTCGTCCTATGGGTGCCGTAAGAGTCGATTAAGGGAGCAAAATATACAGGACAAAAGCAAAGAGAAGGAAAACTTGAAATAAATCCTATAATGGTAAGGATAGTCTTATGTCCAGCAGCGACCTGCTAACGGCTGTATATTAAGTAGTTGTTAAGGACTGATTAAACAAATAGATAAATGTATGAATATACTTTTAATAGATTCATTCGTTTTGCGAAAAGTTGCAGGTCTAGAGGGGACCTGGAATGTTATAGGTATCCTAGTCAGTAGAAAAACAAATTTACGATAATAGGTTTCGATGGAAGGTTTAGTATATTTTTAATACAAATAAAGACTATAAAATTTTTTTATAGTCTTTATTTGTACCGAAAGACTATGAACTCTGACACTTTCTGTCACCGTTTTTTTAACAATCCTATCCCAATGATGGCGTTTTAAAATATATGTCAGAAATATTATTATAGACTATTAGATTCTTACTTGATATTCAGAAATCTAAAGGAGCTTCTCTGTACGAATCAGATATTAATTGCTTTAGAGAAAATCAAATCACATCAAGGATTCAACAAGGGATCAAAGCAGCGAGGTGCATAATTTATTGTTGTGTACCGCATTGCTCAGATTCAAATATTATTAACAACCTTTGAAAGGAATAGAATATTTTATTTTCTAGTATTGATTTATACAATAGACTCATTAAACACCATAAGGGTGTCTACCAAATAACTTTATCACGTTTTGGACAAACTGAGTTAAAACAAATATTTTTCTCTATTAATGATATTGCTTAACGGTTATACTTCGAGTGTCTTAGTTGTATTGTCTTTTTATGCAAATAAACAGTAGAACTAAAACTATTATTGTATATATTATGATAGCTAAAAAAATAATACTGACCCCGTAGTTTTTCACAAGATAAATTAGTTTTAACATGTTTCTTAGTATATTGTTTTGTTTAAAAAGGGGTACAACCAACTTTTATCATGTGTTCTTTAAGATTAAATTAAATATTTCAAACTATTGTATTTTAAAATACGTGATTAGAAATATATAAAACAGTTTAAAATATAATTCAGAACATATATCTTTTTATCATCAACTAAGCTGAAGGACTACTGTTGCACAGACAGATGCCTTCCCCAAGACTTTTGGAAAATAACCAGTTTAATTCTACCCGTATCCAAAACACATCTATCTTAATTAATCTTAATTATAATTCACACATATGTTTATACAACCAGATAAATAAAATTGCTGTAATTCGGCATGAACATGTCAACGTTCTTACACCGATTCGTAAATACATATAAACACAAACGTATTTATTTGACGTCAAAATTCTCAAAACTCAACCTACCAGCACATCATACATTACACAAAATATACTCAATATATTTGCATGCCACAGAGATCCTTAATATAATACAATTATAACTCTCAACGCGCTGTGATAATATCTGTCCCCAATAAATGCGTGAAACAGAAGGGCCCTATGGCACATTATCGTATAATTATCGAAAACCTATAGTAATATCCGAGGCAATATCCTAAAAATCAATCAGACCTCGCCTCGCCGGAGCCACGGGCTACAGGAAAAAATTGGAAATCAATCTATTTCTATAACCAGGCGTCGCCCAAGTATCCATTATCATAATGTGATGGGGACCCAATACTATAATCAGATATCTGAAACCTTCAGTGTTATGTTTTATATATGTATATTTTTATTACACACGAGAACGGGACGCGTTCCTTTTCACAAATGCTGTGAGTATTTTTCGTAGAATTATTATATAGTGGCTGATCTCCCTTTATGAATTTCATTGTGTTGTTTCGTATAATATATAAATAGACATAACTTTGTTTTCCAAATAAACCTGATACAAGACTGGAGAGAACTTTAAATACAATGTCATTTTGCTTACATGAATTAACACGACATCTATTTAATAAGCATTACGTGCATTTTTCTGTTGACATGCAGCCTACGACTT
This sequence comes from Spilarctia lutea, assembly GCA_916048165.1. Lineage (NCBI taxonomy): Eukaryota > Metazoa > Arthropoda > Insecta > Lepidoptera > Erebidae > Spilarctia > Spilarctia lutea. The sequence continues at coordinate 18,506,446 of OU696487.1, forward strand.
AGGTACAACTGAATTCAAAGTCATTGTATATATAAATATTATGTAAATGCATATAGATTAGGGCAGACATAAAAGGCATACTACATATCTCAGATATTATCTCTGCTAAAATAAGCATTAAACTCAATAAGCTAGCTAGTTTTTTTAATAAAACAGAAAACCCTTCGGCTTGAAAATGTAGAGCTACTTAAAGTTTACAAAACATCGATGTTAAGCTTTTACTTTCTTCTTTGCATGTGCTTTTCGTATAAATTCATGGAGCATTTAATTTAGTGTTATTTTTCTTAAGAAGAAAGATTGAGCTTTATTTGTTACAGTTAAAATGCTACACTATGCTAAGTTCCAGATGATACATTTGTTCTTAAAGAAATCATATAAAACTTCATTTTATTCCAATCGCTATCTCGTGTATGTAAATGAAGAATTTACGCATACGCGGCTGTCACATCAAACCGTTACCACCCAGAGCTACGTTTGCGAAATCAAGAAATGAGCAGATCAAATAAATAAAAGGTTATGACACATCAAAGCCGAGTGACAAATTCAGATTTAGTCAGCTATATTATATGTCTTTTCGGTGCGAAATATAGTAGATCAATTTGAAAATTTTCATTGCGGTATACAAGATCGAGACTCGCAAATTTACTTTACAAGTAGTTTTTACAGTAAAAAGATCTTGTATCCTTCCTCAAGTATCTCCGTATGAATTTTTCATTATCATTGGTTTTGCGGTTTATCCGTGACAGCTTATTGACAGTCAAATAGGTAGTTACTTTCGCATTTGAAATATCATGGTATGATCTTAAACTTCGGTTAGTATAATCTATTCGATTGCTAATAAAAACGCCATTCGACTTACGATTTCAAAGGAATAAGAAACTTTATGCCTTGCACATCCAATCTCTAGAACAAATTGTCGCTTTCCAGGCCTTTGTAGGCCAGCTCGTGACTCCCGAATTGATGGCAATGAACACCTTCATCTGGTCACTTTCCATCAGTTTTTTTTATATGAGTCTGCCTAAGCCCCTCTACTTTACTTACTGACTTTACTGATGTAAAGCATGAGCAGAATCCTGGAGTAGTGATCACCATAACGATTGCGAATGCAGACAATATAATAATGGAGTATAATGGCCTCACTATGGCGGCCTATTGAGATGGCTCTGCATCATTGGGCCTTCGGTTTCACACTTACCAACGAAAAACGACAGTACGAATGCTGCAATTTTAGAATGATCTTCTGTGAGAAAGTAGTACCGCCCCGGTCGAGCCGGGCCATTCGAGCTGAAACCAGCGAGGCTTTGCTATATTTCTGCTCGTTTGCTGACTGTATTAAACAAATGACTATTTTTTAAGAGCCTTAATCAAGCTGATTGTAATCCTTAGATCATTAACTCAGCAGTGCTTAGTGCCTAGAGCCGCACCGATTACATAATGAAATTAAAATGTTAAATTTTGTGCTACTAAGTAAAGTAAAAGTTATATAAGGGCACTTTAAAAATCTATTTCTTTTACTAAAGGATATTTCTTAGCGCGTAAACGACGGACCTATCGTGTAATACTTGTAATTGGGTGAGCTTGTAGCCAATTTGTTTAGCTTAGAATTTTTTGCCCATAAATTATTTAATGAAGTACACAAATTTATTCTTAGATGCTAAGTTATAAAAACGAAGGCTAACGAATAATAAGTATAAAACTTGCTACTTTTAGATCCATTTAAATGTTTAAGAGTTAATTTAAAAATAGCTTACTATCGATTTTAATGGGTAATGGCAATATTTTAATACACACAAGCATATGGTAGTCCGAGTAGTCAGGTAGACAGAGATTTCATAATAGTACCTAGACTATTAGAAAGAAAACACGTTATCCTGAAAAACCTTGGCTGGCTTATAAATATTCTGTCCTTATAACTAGCCATCGTTCTGTCTCAAGTTTGTAATCGCTAGTGTAACGGGTAGCCCAACTGTTATTGCTAATCCATCAGTCTTGGAAATCAATGATCACACTTTAGACTCCAGCAGCGCTAGTTTTTAGTAGACATCCCTTTGTAAAATTACGTGTTAGAAATCTGTAAACATTCACTTTGAACAAAAAAAAAATTCAAACGTGTAAATTGATTAATTGAAAATTGCGATAATAATTATCAGTTTAATTCCATTTCCCGTTTACATTACCGCGAGCGCGAGTTTATATGAAAGTATGACCGTTAATGTATCACCACGTTTAAATGTAAAACGCTAACCCGAGCTATATACTCTTTATAGTACGTACGTAACATTACACAGAGTTTAATCAAGTTGATCCCTTGAGTTGATGGTGATCTGGACCCTTGCTCCGTGCCAGTTGGCTACTACCGATTAGCTAATGAAATTGTAATTGTGATTTAAGACACGGATAAAGTTTGCTGGCGCTTGTGTGAAAGTTTAATTTAGAGCATAAATTTTCTGTATTTCGTGAATTTTTAAGCAAATTTTATAAAATATTATGTTACAAAAAAAGAAAAATGTCTGCGGCGTTATGGTTGAAACTTTCCATTGCACTGAGCGTCCTAGGTTCGACCCTCACATGGAACAAGACTTTCTGTGATTCACAAATTGCTGTTCTGAGTCTAGGTGTTCTTTGTCTCTTTATAATATGAAAGGTTGTGAAGACAACCACATCATGAGTACATGTTATTATTGTGAGAATTGTAGAAAAATAAATGAGACTGATTGTAGTCACTCTTTAAAGTACTAACAATTGTACAATTAAAAGCAAAGGAGCTTTAATTAAATAGAACAGTTAATTTCAATCAACCTTATTATTTGAAAGAAGATTACTTAATTCTTATTATTTAGGCAAGACAACTTATGAGGCGTTGGCAACTTGATTGCGGCTCCAATTTCTATTAAATTATTTCATTATATTATTGTAAATATGTAGTCTTATTCTATTTCATAATCTCTGCCGTGTTTGAATTGTATCTAAATAGTTGTGTGTTGAGATATTTAAACAAACTAACTATTTACACAAGAACTTTTAAATAGCTACTTCATTATAATATTTATATCCTAAGACGAAAAATCGTTTGAGGTTGACCAGACTTCTCCATTTTCCAGCTCATCGATATCTTAAAACTTTTGTTCACTCTCTAGAGAGTGAACTAAAGTTCACTCTCTAGAGAGTGAACACGTCACATGGCACGTTATCTGGGGGACTAGACAAAAGTTGTCTCCCGTTGTCCTTACTCTACCTGACTCATAAATCCGCTTCTTGGGAGAATCGTTGCCATTTTAAGCACATACTGCATAAAGACATTGCGTTATTTCAAAGCTTTTGAAAAACCAAAGTCATTAAAACCAAGAACATTTCATTACCAGAATCCATAGCACGATTAAAATAAATTTATAAAAATAGCAATTATTGCAACACTGAACTATCTTCATTGGCAATATACATATTCATGTTTATCTGTAACGATGCTGTTATAAGCACATAACATTACTTTGCAATTGCAAATAAATATAGAGAAAGGGAACGATGGGAGATAGATTATGTAGCGCGTGAAATGAAACTTGCGTTCTGTGTCTTTTTACGTTTTTATTGTGAAATGTAATTTGAAAAGACATTTCCTCAAAATGAGTTATAAAACTCCAGCAAACCGACTTGATACGTGCTATAAAAGCTTTTGAGCTCGTTAATTAATAATAATTGTACTTCATTTATTGTGATGATCAAATGTATTCGTTAGCTTAGAAAATCCGCTCAATGAGGATACTAAATATGAACCTATGGAATCAATATTCTTGTTCTATATTAAATTGTGAACTGACAACTTCCTCGTTACCTAAAAGACCAGTTACTTAGCTACAGCTAAACAGTCAGTCTATCGCAATTTCTTCAACTTCTGGGCATAGGCCTCTCGTTTCTCGTCTTGGTTCGATTCTCGGCTTCTCGCATCCAGCTCCTGGCATCCGTTTTGCGCAGATCATCACTCCACCTGGCTTTTGGACGTTCTACACTACGTTTGCCAAGACGTGGTCTCCATTCAAGGACCCGTTTACCCCAACGGTAATCTTTTCTGTTCTACAGCTAATATAGCTAGCTTATTGTCTCTTCAGCTTGCTAATCCTGTAGGCTAAGCCGATAACCCTGAATCTTTTAATTCCTGATCTCTCCATAGCACGCTGAGCAACTTTGAGCTTGTGTGCTAGCCGTGCCGTAAGTGTCCACGTTTAGGCTCCGTGTGTCATGATAGGTAGAACGCAGTGATTGAAGACTTTTGTCTTAAAACACTGTGGGATCGACGATGAAAAGATCCAACGAAGTTTTCAAAACGCTGCCCACCCCAACTGAATTCTCTTGTTCATCTCGTCCTCGAAGTTTTTTCTACCTAACTGCTAAGTCTGCCCCAGCTATATTTTTGAACAACTTCGAGAACGGCACCGTGTACCGTGACCGATTCCGGTAGAACATGTTCTTTAAACATGACCTTGGTTTTGTCCAAGTTCATCTGTAGGCCGATGCGCACAGAAGAGTCAGCCAAATCATTTATCTATTGTAGGTTTTGCAGCGTCTATGCCATGATGACGATGTCGTTCGTAAATCGATGTATTCGCTATTGATATTAATACCACGTTCTTTCGTTCCTTTAACCTTCAAGTTTGGTTATTAAAGAGATTGATATTGGACAGGTGATCACTCGAACTCGATCCTTATTTGATTGTATTTCACGAAATAGATTGATATAGATGTTTGGAAGCATCAAAAAAACATCGATTGATTTATTTACCTAGAATGATAGTGTATAAAAATAGCATAATATAAAGTACAGGAATAAGGTGCAAAAGTAGTTGCAAACATTAAAGAATTGCTATTATCCGATATAAATAAAAATAAACGATTTATCGCGTGCAGCACGTTCCACTGCGGGTGTCTACGATGTAAACTATAGGTATAGCTATACAAACGGTGCAATGGTTTCAAGTGATGTATGGAACTGTTGCGCGTTGAAGCAAATATTTCCTAGCTGTGGTGTGTTCTTTTTAAAAAATATTTTTGTGTCGTCATGTTTTTAGGTACTTTGGACAACACTATATATAATATATGTATGACACAGGTATATTGACAAAACCATGATATAAGAATTTCACTACTGACATAATTATTAAACAGCAGATTGCCAATCGAGTTCATTATATTTTTTTATTTTATTAAACAGCGCCGTTAAACTAGTGATTAGGTTAGGTTAAATTTAGCATAGTCTTACTTTCTAACAAAAAAAAACTGGCTCTTACAAAAATTTACCCTAACCTAACTTACAATTTTACTAAATCAAGGACGTTAAATTGTAAGAAACGAGGTCGATTGAATATCTACCGTTTAATTACAATATCACTAGTGAAATTAATTAATTTATACCTGCGACATATATATAGATATATATAGACTGCACGGTTGGCCGAGTGGTTTCAGTGGTCACCATGCCGCTTGCTACTGCGCCAAGTGTCGTGGGTTCAAATCCCACGCGGTACAACACTTTGTGTGATCCACGAATTGTTGTCCCGAGTCTGGATGTTCTTTGTGTCCGTTTCATGTATGTTTGTAAAGTCCCCCACGACACAGGATGTTTATTCCTAATGTGGGAGTTGTCTTTTTAAAAAGAAAGAAAGAAAGAAAGATATATACACATATATCCGCAAAAATGTAGTAGGGAGTACGTATAAAAACGTATTACTTTATTATTTTTATTTTTACAGTCAGCCTTTGACTACGGCTAGTGTGATCTGATCGAAACGTCGGGAACCTCAATAATATTTACTTCAGATAAACCCTCTCTCCCTTCATTTAGTATGCTGTAAGGGTTTTCAATAGAGGTAATTCGACATCAGACATATGATACTTGATTAGCGAATGTGGACAGTAGTGTGTGTAGTAGTGACTTACCCAAAATGTCCTGTCTCGTCGCTTGCTCTCTATACATCTAAGTTTTGTTTTTTATATCTGGTCTATAATGACAAGAGACAATGTTTATTACGATATTCTCAGAAGTAAAATAAGAAGCTAGCAATTGACAAGGTATCTTTGTAGTGAACTATACGTGTTGTAGTTATTGATGGACCCGATCTGGGAAACATTGAATGCGGTATTTGCTCTCAGTTATAATTTGTTTACCTTTTTATTAGCAAAAATTCTTATTCTCACCTATTTCATAGGTATTAACAATGTATTTGATATGATTGAATCTAATAATTGAATAAAAATCCAATAATTATTGATACCCCAACGATCCCAATTTATTAACGTAAAAAGAGTTAAAACATAATATGCCTCACACCAAAGCCCCGTTTTAAATGTATTTACATCTTTTTAAATATGATAATTATAGTAGTATGTCCGAAAATACCTACTTATATCCTCAAGTCTCTTTGGCCTTAAGTCTGTGAAACTTCATTTTCACTAGAAGTCCTTGTTTCAATCACCGTATTTCAGCATTAAGTTTTGAGTTAATAATATAATCAATGTTACAATAAACAACAAACCTTTTTGTGCCGAAATAGCAGAATTTGTTTCTCTTGTAGCATAGAGCTCTATTATACCTCTGCTCTACTTCAAATAATCAAAATGAAATGCTTTTAATTCAATCAGGCCATTTCAGGGACTTTACAGGGTTACATTATGACTCTAGTTGCTCACTTACATAATGACATTCCTATGGAGAAGAACCGACAAGAAAGCTCATATTATAAGGTACTCTTTCAACAACGTACATCAATGGTTTTCGTTGTCGAGGATCGTTTAGTGTTCAGAGCTCTTTGTTTAATTCCTCAGTAGGAACTCTTACAAAATTATTAAGTGCTCGCATTATTAATTACTTAGTCCGACAGGCAAGCTATTGTGTAAAATTCATAAGACACTAACGTCCTCTGTAAAATCCTCTGCCTGTTCAACAGATACGCCTTTTAATTTTCGACTTACTATTACTATTTAATACTATTTTAAGTTTTATTCGATCCCGGTTGTAATGAACATCTATGACAATTGTTATTGAGTAGTCCGTTTCTTTTTTTTTATTTTAAGAGTTTTTATTGAATAGGCGGCAAACGAACAGATGGTGCCAAACTTTCGAGCCTTTAAATATACTGACAACTAGTTCGATCTTCAAATTCAGTTCGCCCTCAGGGTTATGGATATCTGATTTCAGTTGCTCGGTGGAAAAATTAACATGGAGGTGAAAAGTTCTGAACCAGTAACCGACCCCAAATATTCTAGAGAATAATAAGGGCTAGAAAGATGAAGTTCCTTTTATTTTTACTCGCATTGCTTTTAAGGTATTTGGTGAATGGCTAACCGTTGGAGAGACTGGCTTCGGCATAAATCAGTCGGTTTGAATGTAATGATACATGGTTTGACTAAAAATAAGTATTAAGCAACTCTTTCATTGCTTTTCATCGACTGTTAGAGGATACGGGAGTTTGCCTTCCTCTGTTTATAAAAATAAATACATATTTTCAGACATAAACACACAACGCTATCTAGTCCCAAACTAAGCAGAACTTGTATTAAGTTTTTTTTTTATAAAAACATACGCTATATACATATAAATATTATACATAGGAAACATCCAAACTCCGAAACAAATATTTGCAGATCTTGCAAACGTTTGGTCCGACCCGGGAGTCGAACCCGAGACCTCATCAGTCGCGTACATTACCACTGAGCCAATGAAGTATTCGTATTTATATGGGGAAACACTGAAAGGACGGCACTGCACTTCATCATAATCAACAGCCTTAATAGTTCATTGCTGGACACAGGTCTCTTCTCAGAACTTGTGAGTCTTATATTACAGATGACCAAGTCACTTACCATCAAGTAGCCTTATCACCCCCATTCTATACCATAATTAAAAATAACACGATCTTGAAGACTGGCAAAACCTCAAACAAATTCAAACAAGCGAACATTTACAAAATGAATTAAACAGTAAAAAAGCGAAGGAAAACGGTCTGTAAGTGGAAACACTGAAATTAATATAATACTCAGTGCTTATTCCACTCAAGTTTCTTCACACTTACTACGCGAGCACCCAGGTACTCGCAATATAATACAATATACATACGCCAAGTAATTTCAGGTAGTAAGTTCACTCGTGGTACCATTTAATTCGGTAGTATTACCATTGCCCACTCGGGCTTCGGGAAATTCGTCACTTCCGGGCCCGCTCGGGGCCTTTTCATGAGAATCGCCTGAAGATACTAATTTCCGGTTCATGAAAAGCCTACGAGGGATTTTTGTTACTTTGTTAAAAATGTATTTTTTTGCTTTTTTCTCGATAAGATAATGGTTGGGATTTTAAGGAGTTTAAATTTTAACAAGTTGTGTCAGAATTAGGAATGGTGAAACACTTAACATATTTTTAAAAGATGATTATTTTACCACTTACTCTAATTTAATGATATTTTTGTAAATGATGTAGTACCATGCTATTTGTATATTTAACTGCAGGAATATTTCTTGCAATTAACTTTATTTATTATCTGTAAAAATAAACGAGTCCAATCGTCTGCTAGATGGAAGATTAACAGAGAAATAGATTTTTAAGGTACTCTGTGTAGAAATAGTCAATAAAAGGAATAAGACGAATCGATAAGCTATGATTAACAATATAATGCAGAATTATAGTGTATGTAGAAAATACAATAAAGGTATTTAGAAATAATCTGTAACTAGCAAGTGTAATATTAAGAAAGGTAGGTAGGTAGGTTAGGTGTGTGTGTGGGTACTTACTGATAAGACGTGTTTCAATTTGCTCCCTATTAATATTGTCAAATAGTGTTAACATTTGTTATTTCATATTGTACTTATAGTTTTATTAGAGTAGAAGTGTCGACCTTTCTAGTGGTGGAAACTGTTTTACATAATCCAAAGTGGTTCGAAAGTTACAACTATAATAAGTTTAAGAGTTTTTAAATAACGTTCGCCGGTCCTGACCTACCGCAACTCGCAGTTAGCGTGCGGAGCGGGACGTTCAAAAGTAAACGTTCAGTGAGCCGTGTTCGTTCTTGCAAGGGACAGTCAAAACGTGTTATCGGTGTTGTGTAATTTTATACAATTGTAAGTGTGTAATTGTATTAAAGTTCAAAACATGCCTAAGTGTTCTACATGTACCAAATACCTCTCAGTAAATGACCGTATTAGATGTGCGGGGTGTTCTGTGGCAATACATCGATCCTGTGCAACGAGTGCTCCATCGGGCAGGGCATCTCCATTGTGGTTGTGCCAGGCCTGCTCATCCGACTCATCACGATCCCCTACGGTTGGTCTCGCGGAAAGAGACGCTAAGGAAACTGATGTGGCCACTGAGTTGCGACTATTTCGCAGTGAACTCAACGCACTTAGGTCTGAGCTGCAGGAGCTTCGTGCCGATGTGGGTGAGTTTAAACAAGCAATACAGTCATGTAATGGCAGGGTGGATGACCTTGAATGCAGGGTTAATCTGCTTGAAACGCGACTCGAAGATAAGAGTGAGTTTATTCTCAACTCAGACACGCAAAACATTATCGAGGATCTGCAGCGACAGTTAAACGAACGCGATCAGGACAGTCTCCTAAATGATGTCGAAATTGTGGGGGTGTCTGAGCATAAAAGCGAAAACACACACCATATTTTGGGCGTATTGCATGCTAAACTGGGCTTGCAGGTCGATGACCGGGATGTCATGTTCGTGGAGCGGGTGGGCCCAGTGCGCCGTAATAGAACTGATGACAGCGGCACTGGCGGCAGCGCGCAGCGGCCTCGTACCATAGCGGTCCGATACACGAGACGTTCTGTCAGGGATGCTGTCCTGCGCGCCACTCGTGTAAGACGTGTACTCACGGCGGCTGATTTAGAGGTGGAGGGGGCAGCGGCCACCCAGCGAATATACATCAACGAAAGACTGACGCGAGTAAATCGTCAACTTTTCTATAAGGCGCGGGAGGCCGGGAACCGCATGAAGTGGCGGTATGTTTGGACTAAAGATGGTAAAATCATGGCTCGAAAAGAGAGCGGTCAGTCTGCTGTATTCTTACGGTCTGAACGCGATATAAAACGAGTTTTTGGCTAGTATTAGGTTGGCACTTGGCTGTTGGGTTTACTTGTTTTTTTATTGTTATTTTGTTTTTTTTTTATTTTGAAATGTGTGTCGACAATATACAATTTATTTTATTACCTATGTACCAGTACTCTATGCATAGACCCGGTACTAATATTGCTGTTGGGTTGCGTCGCGGTGTTAATTATACTACTATTTTAGTGTTTACATGTGTTTTATATTTTATTTGTTATGGACTCATCCCACATTCCCGCATAGTAGTGAAGGCAAGTTCTATGATTTTCTCTATTTTTGTTTGCAGTTACAGTCATATAATAGTGCTTTATTTGTTCGTAAACTTTACACTTATATATCGATGGCTACTAAGTATTTAAAAGTTGGATTTCATAATGCAGGGTCTCTCTCTACGAATCATGATGAATTTATAATGGCCATGACCAGCCATTCGGTCGATGTTATGGCAATTAATGAAACGTGGTTGCGGCCGGGGCAGGAAGGTCGAGCGCCTGCAGTGCCTGGCTATCGACTGCGACATATGCCAAGGCCTGCTAACATACGTGGCGGCCGTGGTGGTGGCGTCGGCTTCTACATCAGGACTGGCATCGGCGTGCGTGCATTAACTCTCCCAACTCACCTGCAGGTCGAGTAGATGTGGTTGACCTTAAGTGTTAATAAAAAAAAAATTGTAATTGGTACTGCTTATCGGCCACCCTGGCTAAGTGTGGACACGTTCTTTGATGCTATTTCGGATAGTATTAGTTCTTTTCCTCATCATGATTATATTATAATTATGGGTGATATGAATATTAATTTACAGGACAATGTCAACACTGCAACAAAAAAGTTTCACGAATTTCTCAAACACTTTAAATTGAATCAAATTATAGATTCCCCCACTCACTTTACACATTCTAGCCAAACCCTTATCGATGTAATTTGCACCGATGCACGTACTCGAAATGCATCAGTGACTCACATCAGTGAACTTGGCCATCACGCATTCCTTACTTGCGAGATCCTCTTAAAAATGGCAAAGATTCCGTCACGACATTTAGTTTACCGTCCCCTAAAACACATCGTTATGGACTATTTCACCACTGACTTGGACTCCATACCATGGAACCTATTGTCAAGCATGAGTGATGTCAACGAGATGGTACAGGCTTTTAACTTTTATATAACACAATTATTTGATGTTCACGCACCTCTAAAAAGAAGTGTGATCAAAACACGTCCTACGCCATGGATCACTGAAAATATTCGGTTAATGGTCAGGTTGAGAGATAAGGCTCATGCTAAGTATCGTAGTACTAAGCTTGAGTCACACAAATTGTATTATAAAGAACTGAAAAGGCTAACATCAACCGCTATGTACAATGAAAAAAAAGCGTATTTTACGCAAAATATAAACAATAAAATGAACGACCCTAAGGGTCTCTGGGCCAATCTTAAATCTGAAATACTACCTCCTAAAAACACTCACCTACCTAGCTACTTAAATGATCCAAATAACATTAATGATGAATTTCTCCAGGTGCCTGGTCATTGTGAAATAAGTATTTCAGATCTCACTTACTATGAATTTCATAGACACTGTGACGCCAGTTTTTCGTTGAAAGCGGTGAATGAGCTATGTATACTCAAAATACTAAAACAATTAAAATCTAGAGCTCAAGGCGTGGATCGGATATCACTTGATATGTTGACTCTCAGTATGCCTCAGTCACTAAAGACCATTACGATGATTATAAACAATTCTATTGAAAGTCATACCTTTCCGCACTTGTGGCGGCTGGCTGTAGTTCGACCAATACCAAAATGCTCTAATCCGCAGGATGTTAAGGACCTGCGTCCTATTAGCATCCTGCCATGTATGTCTAAGATTTTGGAGAGAGTTGTTTACATGCAAGTATGCGAATACCTGGAAACTAATAATTTGCTGCCGGAACTTCAGTCAGGGTTCCGTAAGCAACGTAGCACTTCCACTGCCTTGTTGGATGTTGTTGATAATATTTTGGAGGCGCGTGACAGGGGGAATGGCACGTTGTTAACCCTATTGGACTTTTCCCGTGCATTTGATTGCATTAATATATCACTATTGCTTTCCAAGCTTTCCTACTATGGCTTTGATGTTGAGACGGTGAAATGGTTTGAAAGTTATCTGTCCAATAGAGCGCAACTTGTCGAGATTACTGGAGATGATGGTGGCAAGATATTTTCTTCCCTTCGTCCGGTGACGAGGGGGGTGCCTCAAGGATCTATTTTGGGCCCTCTTTTGTTTATTCTGTACAGTGGTGATGTAACAAATTGCATTAAATTTTGTAAATACCACATGTATGCTGATGACATACAAATTTACGCTTCTTTCGATCCCACACCTGATACAACTTTAACAGCTGTAAGAGCAATAAATGAGGACCTGGACAGAATATTTGCATGGGCCCGGAGGAACGCGTTAGTTTTGAATCCTCTAAAGTCCAAGTACATGGTTTTGGGCAGTGAGAGTCAAATAGATAGGATTACAGCTGCAAACCCTCAGATCATCATTGAGGGAAATCTAATAAGCAGAGTTTTCGAGGTTCGTAACCTAGGATTAACCATGGATCCGAAGCTACAATTTGAATCTCACGTTAATAATATATTGAGTAATTGTTTTTACCGTTTAAAAATTTTGTACAGAATACGTCAGTTTCTCACCACTGACCTGCGTAAGAACCTGGTTGATTCACTAGTGTTATCAAAACTCAATTATGGTGACGTGGTGTATGGACCATGCCTACTTAAGCGTTCGGAAAGGTTACTGCAGCGGATTCAAAATGCGTGTGCTCGTTTCTGTTTCGACATACCGCGTTGGAACCATGTTACGCCATTTATAAATAAAAATAAACTTCTCAATATGGCATCTAGAAGAAAGTTACACTTCGCTACCATGCTATTTGGAATAGTAAGGAGCCAGAAGCCTAAATATCTGTTCGATAAATTGTTTTGGCTGCAAGATAGTTATTGTTATCCTGTTAGGTCGTCAGTCCATACCTTGAATGTGCCTACTCATCGCACAACAGCGTTTAGAGGTAGCTTTAAGTTCGCGGCAACAAAATGTTGGAATGACTTGCCTCCACCTATGCGAAAATTTAAAACAACCCAAACATTTAAGACAAATTTAAAAGCGTTTTTATTGGATCAACAGATGTATTCCTAATTGAAATTGGTATTTGAATTATAATTAATGGACATTGTAAACGATATTCTGCAATTATCCCGTGGTCTGCAATTATTTAAAACATTCGTACTGTATACTAAATTTGTTTCGAAACACAAATCTTCATTTTGGTTCTTCTATTCTGGACACACGAATCACCATCAAGGTGTTGCTGAAAATCAGCGCTGTATCTGTTTATGATGCAGCATTAGGCTGAGCAGCATCTGTTTTTAATGTGCACTGCGACGCAACTTTGCATCAGTATATGTGTAAAGATATATATAAATTGTTATAACATTGATTACTGTTATTTTAAGTACTTAACTATGCTTTAAGATAATGTTTCAATACTGTTTTATGTACCATTTCATTTAATTTTCTGTCGTGTTGCAATGTCGTTAAAATAAATACTTTTTTCTTTTTCTTTCTTTTCTTTCTTTCTTTAAATAAATAAATATAATGTAAACTACATAGATAAGATTTAAAAAAGTATCAGTGTAAATAAGGTGTGGGGGAACGGGTGTAATGTCCCTCCGACACGAAGGGAGGATCCTCCGACCAGGCGAGGTGATCATGCCTGGCGGGCTACTGCCCAACAGTTGATGTTGGGATGTTGTATATATGATAATCGGCGCGGGAACTTTATTTGCGCGATTCAGGATTGGTAGTTACTCCGTGTAGTGTAGTTTGTAGGTACAGTGCGTTACTTCGTAGTTCAGTGTATCTTAGGTAGGTGGCGCTGTATGTGGAGGTCGCCCACATCACTTTTTTTTTTTTTTTTTTTTTTTTTTTTTTTTTTTTTTTTTTTTTTTTTTTATGGAGTTTATTGTAGTAATTGGGTATATGTAGGTGTATTGAAATTAAATAAGTTCACGATACACTATGGACGGACGAACGTTTATTGTAACAATTACACAAACATATAAACTACACAAGAACTTAGAAGGAGTGATTTACAATAGTTTAAATTTAGGGAAAATTACTAGATAAGCACTGCGAGATTTAAGTGACAGATCAACGTTAGCAACCGGGACGGTACTGCCTGTCCTCCCATGCCCGGGCTGTTGCGAGGCGCGTATGCGCGAGCGCAACACCGGTATAATGTCGTCTCGCTCACACTCGCAGGGCTCGTCTTAGATACACCGGCGCGCCGGCCGGCTGTTATAAAGTAAACAACTATATACAAAACAAATCTGTTTGTCATGTAACTATAATTATTGCATTATTAAATTTAAGTAATATATATATTATTTGTGTGGTTTAAAGTTAAGTACAACTGAAAGAATACAATTTATAATATTTAAAATATAATACACAAATAAGTGTACTGAGTCACTACAAAGGTAAAATAGAATTGTAATCTATATGTTAAAACGAAAATTTAGTGATATGTTAATAACCATTGTTTAAAATGTAAGTTATATATAATAAACTAGCTGAACCCAGCGGTGCTACCCGCGGTACGACAATAATCACAGGCAACGTCGCGACGCGAAGCTAGTATCTTTATAAATTATAGCCTACGTGTTATTCTGATGTATAAGCTATATTATTGTAAATCGTAAAATAAGTAACTTTTCTGGTTGATTTTTACACCTTGTTTCTTGAAAAACGCAAATATCTTACGAAACCCAATTTTTTTCCAAAACAAAATATAGCCTATGTTACTCGTGGATAATGTAGCTTTCGAATGGTGAAAGAATTTTTAAAATCGATCCAGTACTTTTTAGTTTATACGTTACATACAAAAATACAAATCTCTCCTCTTTATAATATTAGTGTAGATAAAAACAAAAAAGGGCTCACACCCTGTGATGGTGGGTGGTTTAAAGAAAAACATCTGTCAGAGTCGATTGGTCAGAGGTTTTCTCATACCTGGGTGAAGGAAGAGAGTTGAACTTAACCAAATACTCCTGAAGCAAGAATAAGCCTTTGATTATCTAAAGTGCCACCTATGAACTCTAGAGAAACAAGTGCATCTTTGAGCCTTCTCCTCTTTCAAAATAAGGGAGGGAAGGGGTTTGTACCTGATAACTTACTCACCAGGTCAAAATAGTCATAATATCCTCGCACACCTCACACGCTGTATTATAGTAAACAGACTGCTATCATATATACTTCTATATTTCTAAATATCGTACATACATATTTTATATAAATTATATCCAAACATTCGAGCACAAAAATATTTTTTCTAGGCGGGAATTGAAATCACGACCTCTGGCTTAACAGGCTGGATTATTTACCATTAGATTAACAGATCTATCAAATCAAGGAAAAAACACCCAGAAGTGGTATTCTGTAATACCATGCTAGCACTCTGATTCAAACACCATAGTGTCAGATAGTAAGTTCAATAAGTAATTGGAGTATGGTGTCTAGTCTGGAGTATTTATGCCGATACATAACTCTTAAGTAGTTAAAGGTGCTTTCCTTTTTCTTTTATACAGTTTGATGTATTTCTAGCCGATTATGACCACGGTGGCAAGTCTCAACCAACTATACAGGAGATATTATAGTACACAATTATGTGCGCAAACACAAGTTCACTCGCTGTTACTTCTCTCTCATTGCCCGATGGAACAATTAACCGACACGATCGAGGAGAGAATAGGCGCAGGACCAACAGTTTTACGTGCTCTTTGCGGCACGGGGGTTCAGACACCAATTTCCAAACTTCGAGCTGTTAATGAGCTTTTCTATAATCAGAAAAACTAAATAACACATTTGGCCCGACCCGGGATTCGAACCCGAGACCTCTTGATCGGCAGTTGCATACGTCAACCACTTATATTAGACCAACGTTGTAGGTAGCTTTTAAACAGTATCCAAAGTTTGACCTCAACAACAAAACACACATCTGCCTAATAAATGATAATGATCTAGTTAAATCTTCGTACGAATGCCTACTCCACATGAGATGTTCTTTATTCTCGTCGTTAACGTCGACTGGAAGTCATTAAAATCTTGCATGAACTTCGTAAATAATTAAGAAGGTGTTTGAGGTTTATGCTTCAATGGCACATGTAAATAAACCTGCTGAAAAGTTAATTACTGAGCTTAGGATTGCGATGGGTGTAATACTAATTACACTTTATCAGAACCTTATTGTATTTTTCGTATATTTTTGTATTAATTAATAATGCCAATTTAACACATTTATTATAAACTTTGAATTAAAATAACTATACTATTTCAGCAGTAGTTATAAATATTATTATTACACATACAAATTATTATTAAAAAATACAAAATATTTGTACTCAATGGTAATCGAACGAAGCATTATAGAACTGACAATGCTCTACTCCATTTAATTTTGTTATTGCTTTATGTTTACCCAATTTCCGTTTCCTCATTATCGTTTTATGAGAAATAATTGCATAAGAAGTTAGGACTCACGTTGTGAACGTTAAGGCTTCACAGGAAATTAGTGCTCGGGCTCTAACGAATGGATTTCCGGCTGCAAGAGGAGGCTGTAGCCTGTATTAAAGTTTTATTGTGTGAGCAATGGTTGTTGCTGGCTGATTCTAGCGGACGTTTAAGTGCACTAGTTGGGATTTATATTTGCTGTTATTGGACAGTGGGGCTACGTCGGTATGTTGCCAACTTCGTATTTTCTTCTTTAAAAAGTGTGTGCATTGTAGAGTTTACTTAATGTGAATGTATGGTAGAGATGTTATTTTAGTCTAATGATATGTTATTACTAATTGTTAGTAGCTTTAAATATATATTTCTTTTAAGGTTAAAAACAATCAAATCTAAGACTTCAGAGCCCTAAGATGCTAGCTATTAATATATTTTTTGTGACATTCGAGGCAAAAAAAACTAAAATTTAAAATAAAATGAAAAAGCTCTTTCAGTTAAAAGATGGTCATTTCAGACACTTTTGAAACGTAACATTAGTGATTCTAATTCTTCAATATGTCATGAACACAATCAATCCCAAAGTAAGACATATAAAAAAGCTCAATTAACCTGTAAAATTTTATTTATATGGTAACAAAATGACACAAATGTTTTTAAAGTGATATGTTATAAAAGTATTTTTTTAGAGCGGTCTAGTTCTTTACATAAAAATGTATTTATTTATATGGTATACCAACAGCACACATTCTACACACTTTTGGAAATATTATACACAAATATTATCTCGTATGCCCATTACAGGTACACACAACATTGACCATATGAGATAAGATACACCTAACAACAAAGTGTTAGGAGTAAAGTAATAGTTACAAAAATCGAAATACTAAAGGAAACTTTATACTAGTTAATTATAAATTACAATTACATTACTCATATGAATATAATGTTATAAAAAATAAATAAAAGATGAAAAGGTTAAAATAAAAAAAGTCAAACAAATAAAATATTAAATTTGGCCAGTTTTATTAGTATTCTCAGCTATAGAGCGCTTAAATTTATTTAAAGAGACATGTGTCTAACTTTTTTGCAATATACCTACAGAACTATTTTAAGTAAATAATTAAACCAAGTAAATAAAATTCCCTAACTCCTACATCTGTCCAGCGAACAGAACCCAGAAACGCAAAAAACAAGTTACGCAGTCTAGCCACGTCCACTGAAAAATCATGGCGAATTTATTCCTGTTCATCCTTCGCATTAAAATCCGTGGCTCGAGAAGCTTTTTTTGTTATTATTTGTGACAAAAATGTTCCACTGAGCATCGAACCCCTTGATGAATTTTAAGTAGCGAACACATTTATCTAATCTTACGTACCTACATGAATCTTATTGAAAATATAAAGCTTTTCCAAATGCAGTAGCAAGGTTTTGTGGTTATTTATATACTACGCACCTTACTGAAATATTGAGAATTTCTGTTTCAATTTCACAGTTCTGTACACAACAATAATCTACCTGCGATCAAAACTGTGCATCCAAATAAATTAAAAGATAAAGAAACAAATATTTAATTGGCCTTACATTACTTTGAAATAATTTTAGATTATCTCTAGCTGACCCATGCAATTTCTTCTGCGTCTATTTTTACTGATGCTCGGCTGGTACTGGTCTAAGCATGATTTTAAATATCCTCCCTCAGGCACGCCATTAAAATACACATTTTGAAAGAAACGTGATCATTGGTTAGATAGTTTTAGAGTTCATCGTAAGCAACAACGTGACACGAGAATTATGTATATTAGATTTTTTACAAAAAACATGATGTTAATTAAAATCATATCAAATAAATTAACTTTCAATGAAATCACTACAATTGTGATTGAGGTTATATAAAATGCGTGAATTACACATAAAACCCCAACATATTTATAATCTGATATGCCGTTTTGTGTACCCTCAATTGAATTACACCTTTTATGGTCACATGGTTTTAGTGGAACCACAACATTATGTATAAAAGGTTATGTTTGACTGTATTTTAAATCGCATTAGAACAAACAAAGGCACAACAGAGGCGCGCATGTGTCATGGCGGTTTTATTACATCGCATATGAGCATATGAAGTAAATGTTTTTCATATTGGTATATTTAGCTCTAGTCTTGCCACTTGTATTTCTTTTTCAACCTTTTACTATATAAAATATGGTTTTGTAGGTACCATATATTACTTATTTACATTCACAATAAGCAATATTTACATTTAATATTATTTATATACACAAACAAAAATTACATTATTATAATTGATAGTTTTAATTTACCCATTTTTTTAAATATCCGGCAGTATTTATTCCATATTGCATGCTGATTTTAGCACGAACGGGTCGGCTCGATCGGAGCTACTTCTGTACTACCCTCGAACAGAAAATCAACCTAAAATGACAGCATACGTGTTGTCCTGTTTCGTTGATGTGTGCGGGACCTGAGGCCTAATGATGTAGTAGCATTACAATAGGCCATTTTACACTAGGGGCATTCAGTTTGGATTCTAAGGATCTTCTCACTCCTGGCACTGGCACGTATCACAATAGAGCACAAACAGTTGACTCATCAATATATTGACATCCGGTCTTGGAGAGGAGTTATGTGGCGATTTTCATATATAGCGCAACAGTAACAAATTACGGCGCCATCTACCGAAGACACACACAAGGATCTCTAAAACTTATGTATTTATCTTTTCTGAGCTGTACCTAAGTGTAAGTTTCATTCCCGTGGACTGTTTCTGGTATTAGAGTCCACTGAATCCAATAAAAGCATTACACCAAGATGATAAAAATAGTTTAGTTTGACATTTAAGTCTGAATTAAAATTTTATCAAAATGTCAGCAGTACTCCAACAAACCAATACTTTCAGAGAATTTCAAACTCAATTTTGTCATGCAGATGCAATCAGCAGATGCAAACGTGGTTGAGTGGGTCAACTAGGGTAAAATATTAATGTATTTAAAAAAAAAAACTATCAGTAAACAGACAAACTTTCTTTCCTGGAGGAGTTCATGATGACGTCTTGACACGTGTGTGTGCGGCTGATGTACTTGCTGTGGCGTCTGTTTATGATTAAGAAGAGAGAAGAGAAGAGAGTAGAGAAAAGATAAGTTTGCATTTGACCGAGCCTAGAAGCTTATAAAATAAAAATCATAAACCAGCACATTGTACTACCCTTCTCAGGATTGCCGTGTATTTTGTTTCAATTCACCCAAAACTGTTATATTTTCGTTACAAAACCTATCAAACTTAAATTCGTACGATGATACCACTCTGCAAAAAAAAATCACAAACGTTTTTTTTGGTTACGAAGCCGCTCACGTTTTACAATTTAACCATGCATATTTCGGGAAATTTTAGTTTAAAAACATTTTTTGTTTAGTTTTGACTAGGCAATCTAGAAATTATATTTTGGGTTGTTATAAAGATTAATATTTAGCCTTCTTAGACATAGGAAATTTTTCAAATTGAATTCATCATCATCATCATTTTCACTTTGGGTATCAAATAATTCAAATTTGATCATTTTGACTTTGGTTACCCAACAAACGAATTTGTGATTGTTATTGTTGTGTGTGTGTGTTGTTGTGATTGAATAAAGTTGTGATTGTTAATTATGTTGAAAATGATTTAATTGTTATAGCTTCGTCATTTCACACATAAAATCACTTTCACGCAAGAAATATCCACTTAAAGTCCATAAAATATACAAAAGCAACATTTAAATATACGCTATATAAATGGTGTATAAAGAATCACTATTATATTATTCATAGTAAGGCAGTGCCACGCACGCTTGCCTCGATCTGAATACATTCCCGCGATTTCCTCTTTATTGCTGTTCCCAAATGTGTTTATATACGCTGTGTCTCCCCGAATCTCTTTTATGCTCTGTTTATGGGAACCAGGATTTGATATTTTAAATCTAGTCATTTTTGCACTCTCAAGTGATTTATTGCGACGGTTTTATAGATATAAAATTCAATAGGTTAATCAATTTAACAGTATGTGGGATTTTTATTGTGTCGGTTAAGTCGACAAATAGATAGAATATTTCTGTGTGGTGTCGTGATCTGACACGGATATCCCACCATGCAATTAGAGCGTGTTTGAGTTGAAGTGGGCTTGAAGAGGGGTTACAAAGTCATATTATAACAAACTAACAAATTTAATTAAAACATATTGTATTGATTTAAAGTAAAAATCTATTATTTTATCATTGTATTCGGTTAGTAAAATTCTGAAACCTAAGTTAACTAAGAAAAAATCGCTTAAAATGTTCATACAGTATTTTTTTTATAGTTTATTTTAGATCAATAATCACACCAACTGCCTATCAAACGCATCAAATGCGTGTCTAGTTAACTTTAGTTTTTATTGATTGACAGTGATCCACAAAATGTTGTCCTGAGTCTGGGTGTTCTTTGTGTCCGTCACATATATGTGTGTAAAGTCCCCTGCGACACAGGATGTATATTCCTAAAGAGGGAGTAGTCTTTTAAAAAATAATATTTATCCAATCCTCCGCAACAACAGTTGGCGAAGGCGTAATTGCTAAAATAGCGTGTGTTGAAATTCTGTACAATTTGTTATTAAAAACAAATATAATACCATATTACCATATTTATTGGACAGTAAAGCGAATATGTTTATTTACTTACATTGCGTAGGTACTGAAATCACTAAAGGAAGTGAAGGTATATAATCTAAACTAAGTTACATAAAAATTTATGATATGTACTGATACCGATATTTTAGTTACTTCATTTATTATTCTAACTTCTACTTCATTTTCTTAGTAATAGAAGTTTTTTTTTAGTCTGAAAGCCAACGATGGCGTCTACTTTATTGAAAAACGATTGTTCGGCTGATTCTCGGAACTTTATACACCGCTTGAACGTAATATTGTTTCATTTTAGTCTTGTTATTCATAATTAGGTTGCTAAAAATAAAAGGTACCCTTCCAGCGCACGTGGTCCCTCCCACTATGATACCGGGTTCTTTAAGTTGAGCGTGAAAAGCATCATTCTAAGCTGCCATAGTGGAGATCACCATGCTACATTATGCATGTTGGCAATCAGGATGGTGGCAAGCACTTTCGGGTACAACTAAGTGTTATATTTTTGAGTTTTAGATGCCAACTAATATTCGAAGTAAAAACGTTTGCCAATATACTTGAGAATTCCAATTATAGTTGTTAGGGAGCATTTTTGTTAGCATTTAGAAGATATTTAATAAAAATAACAGTCCTATTACATTAATAAACTGTATTGTTTGAAATATGTATATTAAAAGAATTTTGTTGGAGAGAGATCTAGAGTAGCTTTATGAAAATAAAACGGAAAAGCCCAAATGTATTTATTTACTTTTGAAGGATAATAGTTTTAAGAAAATTAAAGTTAGCTGAATTATAATTATTTATTAGTATTGTCATCAACAGCAGTACATTTTAAGTGTAACATAACACTTAAATTATTATGAAAATAGTTCTAAAATCATCAATCATCATCAACACCGTGGGAGAGCTACGCTTCGGCATGCATGGGCCGGCTCGACCGGAGTGATACCACGGCCTCACAAAAAACCGGCGTGAAACAACGCCTGCGCTGTGTTTCAACGAGTGAGTGTGGATACCGGAGGATATACCCCAACACCTATCCCCAATTAAAAGAATGAAGCGAAAAAAATTAATCACAGCTCTCAACTACAAAAATCAAATAAATAAAACTCCAAAATAAAGTTGCCCCTAGTCACCTTCATTACTCAAGCGTTTCCATTCAGTGCTATAGTAGGGAGCTAAAAAAACTGTGTAAGTAGCTTATTCTTCGGCGCCCCGTTTAAAATCCTTCCAAGTTAAGGCACGAGTTGGTTGCAGAAAAAGTGGAGAAGCCAAGTTCGCTACAATCCACGCCTAACGAGCTCTCTAGGTAATTAACTATTTGTTTCGAAGTCAAAGAGTAGAGTTTTGCTTCGTTCCGCGTCCTGGTCTAATTCAGAGGCGAGTTACGAGTAAAAACTTGGGAATTAGAAAAGTAATATAAGTGTAGTGTTTATGATATTTTCTCATTCATTTCTCTTCTGCTATACTTTTAGCTACTTCGAAACAGAAAAATTACAATTGGTTTATTTATGCCATGCATTATCTGAGCAACGTGCGAACTGATTTTTAATTTTCTTTTATTTTAGCTGAAACTACTTTGTTAAAGGTGGTGTTCTAAAAAAAGAAATACCAGAAAGGGATAAAAATGAAAGAGAAAGAAAAGGCTAAAAATATATTGTGATTGCCTACAGTATTAATACTGATATTTGATTTAGCAATTAGGATAAAAAATATTATAATAAGTCCAAATGCAGGGAATACCTGAGTCTGTATTTTAAAAGAACTACCAATGAGAATGAATCATTATTATTTAGTGATTAAATCTGATACCAAGAAAATTTTAATAGTTGTAATTCACTTTGTAAACAGAGTCCAATAGCTTAGATTTCTCATGAAGTTTGTAAAAGTAAGTGTACAGTAAATAGTTGGTTGATTTATTTATAAAAAATAATAATTGAATAAGTTACGTCTAGGTTCTCAAAGTTCTAACGCGAAGTATCTGTAATTACACCACGCGCGAATATTTCGACCTCGAACAGACGCGACCACGGTTTTTAACTTGATGAAAAATACAGATGAGGTTTTTAATTGAATTTTTTAACATGCCGTCGGGTGGAAAACGCTTTTTGTTGACGTGTTAAACACATACATAGATGATAATTTCATGAAGCAATTTTTTCGCTTCACTTTATCTGAAGTGGAGGTCGCTACGGAATATTAATTTTTATTACGTGAGAGATTATATAAAATATTAGGTTTTTATAACATAACACGGAATTCAGCTTCTGCTCAACAATATTTTGGTAATACTCCAGAATATTGTTTCATATTGTATAACACACAGACTGTTTTATTTTTGAACAGATTTGAATAGAGATTTAGTAGGGTATTTTGTCTCAGTATTGTAAGATACTAGCCGCGGTAATCGCAATAAAGAGTAAGAATCAAAGTATCTTCATGCAAAATTGAAATCGGGGCAGCGGTTAAAGGGAAAACGTAACAAACAGACATTGCTACTTTCGGATGTATTCTATGATGTAAGTTTAGATGGCTGGGAGGTCGCCGGAAGACACGTCAGTATTGCCTCCCATCATCATCATCATTATCTGGCCGCTGCAGTACTGCCTCCCATGGGCACCATGAACTTTGAGAGTCACAATTGCGTTGCCGACCTTTGAGTAAGAGAATAAGATTTTGTTGGTGCGGCCATGGTACCAATACGGTCGAATCGGGACATTTGGATAGAGGCATGACTCTTTGATGGAAGTAAAATATGTAAACTGTTATTTACACGTTGTACCTGCAACAAAAATTCAATAATGTTAAAATTTAAGCTATCTTGCACTTTGATTAACAAACACTGCAACATGAAAATGTGTATTATATAGAGACGAAACAAGTGAGAAATTCTTCAACGATGAACAATTTACAAATAGACGAGTAGGAGAGGCGAAGCGAGCGAGAGGAGGAGGAACATGCTTCGGGATATATAGGAAAACAGCCAATCAATTTGTTTCACTATCAATTGTTTACGAAATGTAATGTATCATAGTCAAGCTGCAAAAATATAATCAAAATATGCGAACACGCTTCTAATATTGAGATAGCCAAAAAACAATCAGTAATACATGTACGAGTAATATCAAGATTTTATTTATTTACAAAAAAAAGTCGGTTAAAAATACAATGACTTAAATACCAATAGCAGTTAAAACCCAGCAATGTTTATCCTTGTGCTGGGTTGAGTCTTTCTATGCTTTATACACAATAAAACTAGATAAAACAAATAGAATAGGTAAAGCGTAAATCGACTATTGACAATATTGGGTGTAAAACAAAAGAAAAAATCGACGGGTTGCACTCTGGGAGTGCCGGCAGAAGTGAAAACTTGAATATTAAATAAATAAATAAATATTTCATACATCTACCACACAACGCCATCTAGTCCCAAGCTAAGCAGAGCTTGTGTTATGGGTACTAGACAACTGATATGAATACTTATATACTTTTTTTTTGTAAATACATACATATTATACATAGGAAACACCCAAACTCCGAAACAAATATTTGTAGATTACACAAACACTTGGTCCGACCCAGGATTTGAACCCGAGACCTCAAGCACAGCAGTCGCATTTACTACCACTGGGCCACCGAGGCAGTCAAGTCTTTCTATGCTTTATACACAATAAAACTAGATAAAACAAATAGAGTAGATAAAGCGTAGATCGACTATTTACAATATTGGGTGTAAAACAAAAGAAAAAAAATATATCCCACTTACTATTGTAATACACAACATTGAGTAAATCAACGTAAATACATATTGCACAATGCTTACATTTAACTTGAAAATATTGCTCCAATTTTAATTTAAAAATTTTCTTTAATACAGTATAGTACTACATAAATCTGAGGGTAGGTTATACGTAGTGTGTTTATTATATCTTTTGTTTATTAATTTCATTCACAAAAAAGGTTATTCATATAATTATAGAGTAAATGCACTTGGACAAATTTTCTTTTAATATCTAGATTGCCAAAGAAATATAAAATATTATTTGTAACGAAAGGAGAAGAAAAAATAAAATATACTTTCTCTAAAGGAAGTAAAGAAATAATTTTCAACAGATATTTTATTTTATTACGTCTACGTTAACATGGAGTAGAGAAACGTGGAAAACATTAACATTTCTGCATTCAATGTTTTACTGTTTTATTTAACTTTAGGATTTTTTTAAAACCTGTGTGATTATTGCCTTCATGATACAGTTTTTGTAGAATATGTTTGTCAATTTAAGTTTGTCGATAAGTTGATATTTCTATTATTTACGAAAAACCATTCAAATCTTTATGGTTATCTTCTGGTACCCTTACAACTAAAGGATTTCTTTGTCCAAATCGAACCTGAGTGCCTCATAAATCCTAAATGCTGCCATCAAAATAATCTACTATAATTTCTTAATTTCAGAACAAGATATATAATATATCGTGCTGTATGTTCTGTATATTACTTGCTTTAACGGTTCTCTTTAGAAATTGAGCGACGTTTATAAAATTTAAAAGCTTGTTAGGTCTGTGTAGGCATTTTCAGGTCGATGTATTGTTTTCGCCCCTATTCTAATTAACGTAAATAATTACAGGTGCCTTACACCAATTATTAGGATTCCCACACACACACACACACACACCGGAGAGGGCTATCTACAAAGCGCAGGTGGCCCGAGGTACGTCGGGGTTCCAGGGTTTTTCCTTTCTAGGGTGCACCTGGTTCCCCGGCATCTGGTACCCGAGACGGCGTGCGGTTTTGGTCGGTTCGAGTCCGACATGCCACTAGAAGGTGGTATCCAAGGGGATTTCCGCACAAAAAAAAAAGGTGCCTTACACCACTAAAAGAATAGTAAAATTTTCATTCCGTATTCCACGTGATTTTTTCAAAATAGATCCTAAGTCAACGCATACAAGAGTTTAAGTTTAATTTCATATTTATTGAATATTAAAATTAGGGTTGTCAAAGAGTACATTTTATCTCTTGTTCGTCTGATCATATTTTTAAGTGATCTAATAAAATCCGTTTGGATGAAATGGAGTTTCAAAGTAAAGTAGAGGAATGTTTAAATTGGATAGCCAGGTGACATGTTGAAATAATGGATATAAGGGTCGTGTCGTTACGAGTAGGGAATCCTAAAACTTGTTATAGTACTACAGATTCATGCATTAGGTCCTTTTGACGCGGGTCGCTGGAACACATACGGTGCTTGTTTAATTTGTGAAAATATTACACAAACACAGCTTTAAATTTTAGAGGCAAAGGGTTTCAAGTGTATGAGTAATCGTTAGTCAAATGACATAGTCTGGTCTATTCGTCTTTCTTAAAATTACTAACGGATGGGTTTATTATTCCTACAAGTAATCACTGCATTGTCTGCACATTTACTATATCGTAAATGTACTTGTTTTAGATTTGTGCTCTTTGACTTTTTCCAATTATTTCCAACTCTAGTAGGTAATCAGGTACAAGATTTGTTTATTATATTTTTTTTAAATAGCTTCTTTTCTTCTTGTATCTTTTTAGTATTTACCACTTATTCATTAAATCCCTCTCTTCCATCAACCCTCAAATGATCTGATTTCCTCAAAGGAAGATATTAAAAATGTAATTTCAAATTAAAAGTCCTTGAAAAATCAAATCCATCGGAAAGGGATCGTGTTCATATTTACATTGGAGCTATAAAAGGCAAACGTCTCGTCGTCTCGTTTCCATTCATACGCGGGCGTGCGTAGCTTTGTCATGAATAATGCAGACCCGCACTGGGACCGAGCCGTGGTCCTTTTAATTTTGTTTTTGGATTTTGGCAGGTAGCAGCCCTGATTTGGAGCTACCGAAACATCCTAATTGTGTAGTTGATGAAATTGTACAGGTGCGTTGGGAAACTTGAGACCGAATGATAATTGAGCCAGATGTTACTGATGTACGGGTAAAATAGTCTACCTTTTTCGTATGAAAATTGTGTAAGTAATACTAAAGTGTTCCTTTTTGAATACTTTTAAAGGTATAAACTGTACAGGAATCGTAATCGGCGACTAAAAGATTCGCTAAGAGTTTTAATACCATTTTTTTTAATATTATTTAATATCTTGCGATCAATCAAAATTCAATTATAAAATGAGGTTTACGACCTCAATTAAGAAGCAATGTATGAAATTAGCTTAAATTGTTATACACAAAACGACAGAAGCTATCCCTTTGTGTTTCAGTCTGTCAGTATTGAAAGATAATTATCTGCAGCCTGGTTACAATAATAGCACAGGCCCACTGCCGTGACTATGATCAGACTGTCGTGTGTGAGCTGTCACAAGTATAATTATTAATATATAGTTTTCTAATTTAGGATGTGATGACGTGACCTAATTAATTAGGAAACAGTACTTTTTGTAAGTAAACTTGTATTTGTGAAGAATAATCTTCACAAATATAAGTTTACAATAATAATTTCACGTTTCTTGTATCACATATAATCACAAAGATTCCATTACTAAAACTTTATAAAAAAACTGTACTATGAGTAAGCAGCAACTGTAAATAAGGCACAGTTAGGTAATACAGCGCATCTATTTTTAATAGCTATCATAGGTAAACAAGATTTAATTTAACCTATTAAAAATAATATTATTTGTCATAATATTTAATGTACAATAAATACATGTACATAAGCCTTTCTAAATGTTTTGTGTTTTAAGCAAGTATAAAATTTATTATAAATGATGTGTTTGATTGTAATGGACGTCAAAAAAGGTACGCGTCAACGACGGTCAATATGATCGAACGTCAAAAGGTAAGCCAAAGGGTAACGTCTGATGCTAATCAGAATACGACGGGTTGACCCGGAACATATACTACTGAATTATTGCAAACAAACACTGTACACTCTTATATAGTTCTGTGTTTTTGTCACTAATGTAATGCTGGTCGATTTAAAAACTAATTAGATTTTTATTAAATCATATTGACCGGTTCTCGAGCTCAGAGGAACTCAGTGTTGCATTTAACAAACATTGTAGTTTGAGCTATTTTCACATAAAAAATGCATCACGGGTTCCCTACAAACCTGTCGGTATATTGTATGATGTATCTTTTAATTAATGCTTTTCGCAATTTTTCCTATATCTGTGTTACAAGACGTTGCTCCGTACCAAATTTCAAGATTCTGAGTTCACGAAAAGTACCCTGTAGATTTTGATTCCCATGCGAGTGTCAAAAATTTGCAGCGATTATGCTATATCTTTTGATAGCGTTGGCTTAGAAGTATGATTTTTTTGCACAGCTCCAAGGGACAGTAGAGTACACACAGTACAGTAGACACTAAGTATTTGATATGAATTTCAGTTTGATACCTCCACTCGTTCATGAGAAAAGGAGTCTTGACAAACAGCCAGACGGACAACAAAGTGATCCTATACGTGTTTCGTTTATTCCTTTTGAGGTACGGAATGAAACGAAACGAAAAAACAATGAATTTCAATGGTAATTGACCGATTTTGCCTACATTTTTGACCTGGAAACCGTGTACCAATTTTACGAATTTAGTAGATTTAAAATATGCATGTGAATTCCAATAAAACAGAAAACAAGACAAGAAAATAATTTTCATTTAAATAAATAGCAGTTTAGTGTAACTCTTACGAATGGTTTAATATTGACTTGTTTGATTATTTTGGCGTATGTTCGGCGGTAACTTGTTATGATGCTGCCGATAATGATGATGGTAAAATGATTTGTTGAAGTATATAAAACAAATCGTAAGATAATGGTGCCAGAAGCAAATATATATACATATAATGTATGACTTGACTTTTGTAACTATAGTCCTTTACGTTAACTATGTGTTAAGATATGATAGGGTTGGCATAAATGAAGATAAAAATCTAAGAAAATGTTGTTATATTTAGTTCAAAGTTTTCCTACACTTGGACCAACATTTCCGTACATTGAGAGTCCCGTGGTCCCGGAGAGACTATCGGGATTTGGGATTTCACATTGCGAACACCGTATGACGGTGTTCGCAATGTGAGCCCGAATCCCAAAAGCCTTATTGTCAGAGCAAATTTAACCGAAGGTGCGCATAACTTTGTATCTATAATAGAAACGCATCGTCAAGGTTTAGACACAGGTGAACACTTTTAAAATAGAGACAGACTAATTTTGTTTATGGTTGGTTGATATCAGAACTACTCTAAAGACTACACAGCTCTAGACTGCAATACTTTACGCCTTTTTGAAAAGATAAAGCCTGAAACTGATTTTGCTACTACCATATAAAAGCATACAGTGAATATTGGTAATCATCACCTCCCTAGCCATTTTCCAATTTGTAACTGGATAATGTGTCAAAATGAAACGTAATCGTTTCATGACGGGAAAAAACGTGTTTGGCGGATACCGCATGGTTTGATAGTGCTAATAAAGTAGAGACCTAGCTCATAAATCTACATGACTGACTTGAGGTATCCTGGAAGAGATGGCAGATCGCGATAAGGCTACCATTGGTACAACTTTTTTTGGTTCGTTTTCCATTGTAATTTTACCAACTGTAATTGTATCTTTGTTTTACTGTACAATAAAGAGTTATTAAAAAATAACCTCAATTGATACTTGCAAGAAAGTCGTCACAAAAACACCTTCGTTTCAACGCTATTATGAATCTACATGCAAGTTGGCACATGACAGAGATCGCATTTCAAAAGTCGAATACAAACACGGAATACGAACGTCATCGTAGAAATATGTGTAGAATTCGGAAATTAAGCTTGCAGTGTAAGCCGAGGCTTTGTTACGCAAAAACTAGAGGACGTCCTATTCAGTAGTTTGTTTTACCTCCGCGTTCCTTTGTGTGGAGTGCGATATTACCGCAAAGCCACCGACACCAATTCCCTATGCTCTTTGTTATTCATAAATCCGTATTTCGCTATGGAGACGTGATAACTTAACTACTTTCTCAATTACTGCTGTTTGTGTTGCCAAATTCCTAGAAATATAGTAGTGAAACATAATATATTTTTTTAGTTTGTAGTAATACATGACGTGACTACGACCACGTGAAGATGCTATTAAAATACCATTTTTTATGCGGGGAATGCTTTTGCATCATACCCTCCGTGGGAAGACGGAGGCCATGTGTGGGAGTCCCAGAGGACTGGCCTACTCACCAAACCCCGTGGCGGTTTACCTCGGTAGTTGGGAGGAGCTTCAGGAACGCATTTGCGGCTTCTGGAGCCTCACCCCACAACTGAGGTATGAGTATCTGAGTCAATCGGTAGGTGACACAGTCGGTCCTCTCTATCCAAGTTTCTATTGAAATACCTATAGACTTATACTATGCATGCTAAAGGTATCGGAACACCTATAGATACCTGCAATTCAAGGAATATAAGTGTTTTGCCAAGTGATAATTACAGAGAGTGGGTAGCTTTTCTACTCTTTTCTACTTTAACTCAACTGCTAAAAAGCAATGATGCAATTACTTGTGACCTGATTTCTACGAGGCCATGGTATCAATCTGGTCAAGCAGATACCTAACTATCGTTGCATGTCTCTCTACGGTTAAAAATATAATCAATAGTACTCCCCTACCTACTATATTGTACACACTATTATATTAATAGTAGCTGTTGGTGATTTATTTAGGGATGTAGTATTGCGGAAAAAAATATAAAGAGAAAACTCGTTCTTAAAACTTCATAATTAAAGTATACTATCACAAGCTCATATTTTATCACCGACGCAGTCGCCTGTTGAGTTAGCAGTTTTGCAATTTGAATCAACTCACTTATTAAGTCGGTGTCATGAATACCGGATTAAACTGGCAACGAGCTACGTTAATTAATTGAGGTATAAAATAAACACCTCCTTCCTTCTCAAAACCCACTTTTTGACTTTAAGTATAAAATACTTGGAGTAAAATGTGTCACTCGACAATGTCTCGAGAACTGTTGTTATTTCAAGAGTTAATGAATAATGAACGTCTATTTGTTTCAACTTTTCTGTGACCCTCTCTATTGTGTCTAAAGACTTAAAAGCTTCTTTAAATATTTTCTTATGCGAATAACAAAGAAACTACATTACGCAATACTTGTCTTTAAAATAACTTCTTAAGATTATTTCAAAGTTGGGAAATAATTCCTTCAGTATTTATCTAAATCATAATTAAACACTTCTCATCTTATTTACTATACAATAATAGTTATATATTCTGTATAACATATTTTTCTACTTTGTCTATTGTTAATATCAAAACACGAATCCCGGCATCGCTCTTGAGTTGCAGTACTGTTTCGATTCGTTTAACAATTTACGTGTTTGAATTTAATTCGTTTCATGAACAACTTATAATATTAACATTAGATAAGAAATAAACACTTACATATTCACTTAAGAATGTTTTGTGGTGGCCGTCTGTGGTGGGTATTCTGACGGACAAAAGCACAGTAATTTCACTTCTCGGAATTTTGCAAAATGAAATACAAAGTAAACACAAACAATAAGTATATAACAATAGATTACATATTCGGGTATAATTTTAAACAAAAAAAACAGGAGTTATTCATCCAATAAACACTAAACAATCGTAAATAAATCACTCAATACAGTTACCGAAACGTTCACGCCGAATGGCAAAACGCAGACTGCCCCACTGATTAACAGATTAATAAAATGAAACCATGTCTGTTGCCTAAAATGGTACCATAACCTTTCCTGTACGTCATTTAGTTGATTTCAATAAGAAACCATAAACAATCTTGCTTTATTTAACTCCAAAGTGCCAT
This sequence comes from Spilarctia lutea, assembly GCA_916048165.1. NCBI lineage: Eukaryota > Metazoa > Arthropoda > Insecta > Lepidoptera > Erebidae > Spilarctia > Spilarctia lutea. The sequence goes on from OU696487.1 coordinate 18,538,567, forward strand.
CTCTGAAGAGGTGCCTGAGCCAGGCGCCGCGCCTTTATGCGGATTTCTTTTAGGCACCAAGGCCAGGTGCGATGGCAGCTCAGGGAAAAACTCTAATTCAAAAATTTTGATTGTAGAACTTTAAATTTATACCACGCAGTAATAAACCTGCTAAGCAAAACACCACACTATTCAATTTCTCCAAGGTCGCCTTTAAGCACTTTAAGAAATAATTGTTCAATATCAGCAATAATTTACTCATTTTAATCACAATGATACACAATTTTAACTACAGAAATCCCATTCAAGCTAATTGTGTTTTAATTATTAATCTTCACGTTCCCATGGCAACCACAATGATTATCATGAAATTTACCTTATTAATATCCGAGTTTGCTGAAAATAAATTGTTAACTGATAAACGAAAGGACTGATAGCATCTTCTTTATGGAAAACCAATTTTCCTGCAAGATTAAATCAGATTTTGGAGTCAATTACGTGCTGTGTACATCGGGGTCAAGGACCAAGCTACAAATAAAATTATTTGAATTCAGGACTTTTTTGTTCGGATTTACATTTTACAAAATTTATTCATGTTAGTACATTTCTGTATTGTATTAAATGTAATGGGTCTTATAATGTAGTGAAAAGTTTAAAACAAAAAATACACTTCCTTTTGTTATTTACACAAACTTAGATAATGCAAAACAAAACTATACCATTTTCTTCTTTGAACTACATAACCCTAAAATGTGAATATTTTTTATTTGTAGCAAAACCCTTCTACTCTAAGCTCTAAAGGGTTCGTATTTACATCAACAGCTCAATAAGTTCTGCTTCAGCGGAAAATCTAAATCTCATTACTTAAGTGATTAAGGTTGAAATCCTAATGAGTAGTAGTTATTATGTAAAGGGTCTACCTTAGTAAGTAATCACGTAATGGTGCTTGTAATGGGAAAGATAAGATGAACGTGGTCGATGAGCCGATATCGGAGCCCACTTCAGTAACCGTAACAACATGAATATTCTTGGTAATAAATATTTAAGACATCTAACACACAACGCCATCTAGTCCAAAAGCTAAGCAAAGCTTGTGTGTTATGGGTACTAGGCAAGTGATATAAATACTTACATACTTTTTTTGTAAATACATACATATATAGATAGAAAACACCAAACTCCGAAGCAAATATTTGCAGATCATACAAACATTAGGTACGGCCCGGGAATCGAACCCGAGGCCTCAAGCATAACAGTCGCTTACGCTACCATTACGCCACCGAGGCAGTCAATTAAATAATGTATTCGTATGTACGAATGTATGTGCGACTGCTATGCTTGAGGCCTCGGGTTCGATTCCCGGGCCGTACCTAATGTTTGTATGATACCATGTGGTACCATCTTTGTGTAGTTTTTCAGATTTCGTTAACGATTACGTGCTAATGTAGATATTTGACTAACTGGTTAGTTAAAAGTTAATACATTTCTCGAAAATACCGTAAGAGAGCCATGCTTCACTGGTACTATATATTTACCTAAACCCGAATTCTTCCTTAATAACTCGGGCTTACAGGAATGCCACAAAGGGCGACAATTCACTTATGACTCTCGAGTTATTAGTTCCACAAACTATAAAAATAGGTTTCTACACTTTTACTACCTTTAAGTATGTAAATATGTATCAAAAGAATAACCTAAATACAACGACGTTCTTAATGCCAAGAATATTATAAATTGGAAGGGTCTTGACTCATTTTTAGGCAACCGGAGTGATCCTCGGCCTCACAGAAAACCGGTGTGAAATAGCGTTGGCGATGTGTTTCACCGAGTGAGTGAGGATACCGGAGGCCCATACCCCAAGCCCTACCCATCCCCCTTCCCGTCCCCCAAAGGCCGTCATCGCACTTGTGACGCCTATGGTGTTGCGGGTGTCCATAGGCGGCACTAATCGCTTACCGTCAGGCGTTAAGTCTGCTCGTTTGCCACTTTTCCATAAAAAAGAAAAGACAATGAAATGAAATAATTCGTTCTGAAATTATGTTACTTGAACACTTTTGTATGTACAACTTTTTTTAATTAGATGCGATCTGCTGCTCCTAACTGCACTATCTGAGAAAAAAGGACGAAGCAAATTCAGGCATTATCTTCTCTTTAAAAGTCCAGATGAACTTCATTAGAACCTGTCATAAGTATTTTAAAGAAATACTCGTACTTAAACATATCTTATCTTGTCAAACTTTTAATCACTAAATCTTTAAACACACCAACGTTACTGAATCTTAGAATTTTATAATTAATTTAATGAGTTTATTCTGCAATTATTTTACATAGGCACCTTTGCATACTAAACTTTTTGAGCAGATGAGATCGGCCTTTCTTCACTGGACTAGCCCTGAGAAGAAAGTAGGGAATTAGGAAGCTCTTTTAAAGTGCACTAAATTTTCTTAAAATTCAAAGGGAAACTATTAGTATCACATTTGGTTAATTTTTTTTAAAAAATATCAACAACAGCCATAATCAAAGGTAAAATTATTAATTATTCTCACATCAAAATAATATTCTGCTACGGAATAATATGCCTCAGTGGATAGCTTAGAAGAACAGTATTTTTAAATTGCCGTTTGTTTCTAGTATTTATCGAACAAACATAATTGATTTTAGTAAACTTCGAGATATTCCTTTCGACATACATTAAATTTTCATATGTATTCAATATATTGTGAAGATACAGCACAATAAACCGTATGTTTCCAACTTTCCTGTATTAATTACAGTCGTTACTAGCGCGAGGGCTTAGGTCAGGTCTGATAACACTCAGAACATTACTCAACCAGCTCTGGGTGTACCGAATACTTCAGGTTTCTAAGATTTATGGAACTCATACACGACGATTCAAGCTAACAACAGGAGAAGTAGGATTGTAACCATTAGTGACTGTCTATTCGTCAATAATCCTTTCGATATTAATATTATAAAATACAAAATTCTTGTATTTATGGATATGAATGGATTTAACATACACAATGTTACGACAGTTTGTGAGATCTACAAATTGTGGTTCTAAGTCAGGCTGTTCTATATGATAGTCTTTATAAAGTCTCTGCAACACAGAAACGTCTGGTCGTAGTAGTACGGGAGTTATCTATATATAAGAAAATGAATACATTTGTTTCCTTGGTCACGACATCATGCGGTTAGATTAATTTCGCTCAGTCTTTAATATTGCATAGTCCATTTATCGAGATCATATTTACAGAAAATCATGATGATAGCGTTCGTACCGTCGTGTTTCGTTGGTGGGTGCGAGACCGGAGGCCCAATGATGCAGAAGCATCACTAGGCCATGGTGTGGATCACCATAGTGCATTGTTGTATTGTCTGCATTTGCAGTGATTATGGTGACCACCACTCTTGGATTTTGCTTATGCTTTCAATCAGGCAAATTAGAGTAATTTGGGCAGGGCTAAATATAAAAGTAAAGTTGTAGTAGAAAATTTAAGACTTTTGAGAAACGCCGACAAAATTCCGCAGGTTAGCCAATCTATTTATAAAAATGAACTGAAAATCTTTTCCATGTACTTCTAATTTTAAAGTACCTATAGTTTTTATATTATATACACGCACTGTCAATTGTGTACTTAAGCATACAAAGTAAACACTATTTTCACATATATATACACAAAATTCCAATGTAACGCATATAAAAATTCTCATGAAATGCCCGAAACCTGTGTAGACCACTGATTTGCGGTGACAGTGCCTGTTAGGATCGGTGCACACGAACAAAATGTTGGTAATAGCCTGTGGTGGACAGCGCGGTGTTTGTTCGTGACCAGTGACGTCATCGGTTGTGAATCTCGACAAAGAGACCAAAGAATATTCCTAGTTTGATAGATTGCATTTTCTGTTAAGTGCGTGGGGCGACAATATCGAAATATTTTCAAAAAGCACCCCCGCTGTTTTACATTACAATATTTCTCTATCTTTAATTTGAATTAATTAATGAAAAAATGTTTTCTACTTTTTATTTTCGTTTATTTATAAAAGTGTTTCTTTTATTTTCCTTAACTATAATTTTGATTTAAATATATAATCTTAAATATAATTTTAAGATGAACGTGTTTCAACAACTATTTTTTTGGGCTTTATTAATTTCTGGAACATGATAATTAAATAGTTTTCTAGTCCCTAATACATTTATGTGTTAGATTTTCAATTGGGTAGTCAAAATTATAGTTAGTATTAACAATAAAAGCGTTTTAAAATTGTGTGTTATTGCAAAACTTTCTTCTTGCTATTTGTTCTATTACGACGAGTATAACAGGGTGTATTATATATATAAACCTTCCATGAAACATAACCTGTATGATGGTAAAAACCGCATTTAAACCGTTGGCAGTTTAAAAGTTCTGACGACAAACGAGAACGAAAAGCGACTTAATTTTATACTATGCAAAGATAACTGATTTCAAATTTACTCACTGAGGACTTAGATATTTATCCACAAAAGGTCCTAAATGCAGTTGGTAGTTTGTTAAACGACCGATGTTCAAACAACCATGGAGTGTACAGGTTTATGGCCCGCGTAAACACACCTGCTAATAATAATAGCTCTGAATCATCTTGTCACTATCTATGTATATAATAAATCTGTCTAAAATATCTCTGTGGTCGTTGCTGACAGTACACTCGACATGAATGAGCAGGATCCTATAAATTGTATGAAATCAAACTAATGCTGTTGGGGTAAAATGTGTTGGTTTGTTTGTGTGCTTGGTGATTTTTTCACGTTCAAACGACTGAAACAGCTAGAAAAATGTATCTTAAAATAAAAGAAGCCAAAATCCTTTATTATATTACCAAAAACTATATAAGTAAGGAAAAATATAACAAAACCAAAATGAGGCAACAAAATACATATAATTTTTAACAAATTCAATATTTTCTGAAATTTTCGTCTTTTGTGTTTTCCGTACGTGATGCCATTTCTGTGGAGGTTCGACGTTCTGTACACGGAGTTTCACATAGTAAATTGGTCAATATACTCTTATTCATCTATGAGAACTATTTCTAGCTCTTGGAGTGGACGATGTATTTAAAGTCATTAATTATTTATTAATGTGCAAATACATGGACAAGATAATTAGCTTATTGTCATTTAAATAGCCAACTTTCTGCACTTCATAATAAACCATTGTTGTTCATAGCTAAACTAAGGTCTTATCCAAGGATACGTCCCGAATATACTGGCCGGAGGCGGTTCGCATCCATACGAAGTAATATTTCTATGTTACCAGAGTAATATTTTTATTAAAATTCTTCATGCAGCGGTCTGAGTTTTAAAAAAGATTATCGTACAATACGATTTGATATAATGGATATGGCTACGTGCTTATGATGCTCATAGTTTCAATATCCATTTTTTCACAATAATATCTAGGAATTCAATATTAGTTATTTCAAAAGCTACGTGACATAAGAAGGTCTGCTTTAAGTACTGATGCAGTGATACCATATATTTATTCATAGTCAATAGACTATGAGCAGATGATATGAAGGATGTGTGTGTACTTTCTAGAGCAAAATCCCCACTGGGAAAATCTCTATATTAGTATATTAAGTGCAGCTGTCCAATTACAAAACATGCTTTCTTTTCCGTCTTTTTTTATTGATGCTTTGATACCATATACATAAAAATTCAATATAACATTTTTTCCTTACTATTCTTTACTCAGCTTCTGATGCAGAATTTATGAAAAAAATATCTCCTTTGAATATTTCATGCTGATTCAACTACATACAGGAATAGATGCTTATGCTCGGTGGTTTTTTATGACTTTACGCCGAAGGATTTTAATGATGTAGACATTTTCCACTATGCTGTATAGTATTTTATATATTACTAGCTGAACCCCGCGGTGCTACCCGCGGTACGATGATAACTGCGGGCAACGCCGCGAGGCGAAGCTATATCTTTATATATAGTATAGTAGCCTATGTGTTATTCTGATGTATAAGCTATATTGTGGTAAAGTTTCATTCAAATCCATTCAGTAGTTTTTACGTGAAAGAGTAACAAACATCCATACATACATACATCCATACTTACAAACTTTCGCCTTTATAATAGTAGTAGGATTAGCAGTACTTTGATATGCTACAGTACTCTGTAGTAGCCTTGTTGTGAAATGCTAAAATAAATAAAATAACTTTGGCGCGTGTTGTATATTGTGCCACAATTTGAACGCACTCACTCAGATGCAGAGTTTATTTTTTTAAGCGTTTGCAAACCAAATTCACTTTTTATAAATATGAACAGTTAATTTGTTTACACAGAAATACTATGTTCCCTTATAAATATATAGTGGCGATACAACTTTTGCGTAGATAATATTCCGAGCCTCAATTGTCAAACGGAATGTACCAAGCATCTATCTCTCTGACAGGAGAAATTTCCTCTAAAACGATTTGATGTACACCATTTGTATTCATACTATTATAGTTTTAGTCCACGAATAGACGTGAAATGACAAGATGAAGTTTTGACAATTATTATTGTTATTTATAAGGTCTCCTTCGTTACAGGTGAACTTCAAATTTTAATATTTCTTTACGAAGTTAGTGTGACAGTATTGGGAACGTGCACGACAGTAGCGTCATCTCGAAAACACAACTTTAGGGGCGTTTTTCAAACAGTGATTAACGAGTTCGTACTATTTTATATAAAATAAAGTAAATAAATAATATATAGAAAGATAATAAATAGTATTGTGGGGGAACGGGTATCATGTTCCACCCACCACAAAGGGAGGATCCTCCGACCAGGCGAGGTGATCATGCCTGGCGGGCTACTGCCCAACAGTTGATGTTGGGATTTTTGTATATATGATAATCGGTGCGAGAACTTTAATTGCGCGATTCAGGATTGGTAGTTTCTTCGTATTGTAGGTTACTCCGTAGTTCAGTGTAACTTCGGTAGATGGCGCTGTAGTTATTGTTGTGTTATACGTGGAAGTCGCCACAAGTATTTTTAAGGAATTTGTTAGAAAACTAAATAGAAAAAAAAAAGTTATAAAAAACCTGGTTAGAGTGTAAAACACAAAATAAGTTTCCGGCGCCAAACTATGTTGAAAGAAAATGATTTAGTTTTAGCAGAATATGAAAGAAATGTAGAAGAACTAATAATTAATGATAATAGTTATTTAATAAAAGCCAACTTAATTCGGCAAACATCGGTGTCCTTATCACCCTATAAAATAAGTTTATATAAGTATTCTCTTAAACTAAAACGAACACACATTTCAGTATTCTTAAGTAGATAAAGTATATTCATAAAACATTTCATTTAATTTATGAGGGATCAATAGATCAGCAATAAATTAAATAAATTGTTAATAAAGAGAGTTATTACTTTCGGGTTGTCACTGAAGTAAAATACAGTTTGTGTTTATAACCAGAGCGGCAAGTGCAAACATGATGCTGCTACAATATGTACGTGCTTTTTTTATCCATTTAAATATTTAATTTGATTTCTAGGCCGCTTTAGGAAAAACATAAAATGTACACTAACTTTTCTGCTGTTACTTTAGCACTTTATAATATAAACAACATTACCCACTTTTAAAGCAATTGTCAATTGACAAGTTTCACTAAGCCCCTATTGTTGTACATTTCTGCAACGGCAAGCGATGTGATCGTTTCTTATACCCCACTACACACTTAGCACGATCCCAATATAATAAAACTTTCTGAACAACTCAAAAGTAGTTCTTTAATTTCTGAAATTTTAAAGCAGTTTCAGTTTTGTCTTACATTTATGGCATTAGTGCTATTCAACCGCGTTCTTCTATATCATAATAACCTAAAACGAATTTCTGAAATGCCTAGTTAATATTCAAGACTTCGGAAACCCCTATTGTTAGAGTGTTTAGGTGCATTTATATTAGATTCTTCTCTATGAATGTTGGCCTCAACCAGTTCTGAATTAATATGCGTTAATTCTTGGTATGTCAAGTAAAAGCCGTGCTCAGGGAATTATGACACAGGTAAGTGGAAGTTTCGAAGTCTTAATTGAGTCTAGATTTTTAGTTTAATCATGGTAAAGTGGTATAGTCGTCACTAGAAATAACATAGTTTGACAAAGGATACAGATATACTTATTAACTTATATTTCCGATGAGATTCCGCAGAGCTATTTTAAAAGCTCACATATTTTCAACACTAATTAATTATGCACTATTTAGAAAGTATGTATCTCATAGAATTTGTAAATTTAATTTGTTAATTACTTGATGAAGCGTTTTCTTAAAACAAAAAATAGTGACAGAATAAATGATTAGTTATCACACAATTATTAAATTAGATCTGGATGAAAACCGCTAAACCACCAAATCTACCTACGAAATTTAACAAAGTGCCTATAACAATATGATTTTGAATTAATAAAATACCCATAAGTTATCTAGATGAGTAAAACCTTAACAAATAGGCTGATTACCATACCAGATCCGGTTAACACAATTGTGCTGCTAAAATGGTGCACTATAAATTGTGTAGCGTTTTAACCTAGTGCCCATCCGTGTTGCGTTCGTTGTTCATAGATGTTATCGCGTTATACTGGGCTTATCAGTGCTCATTACGATACTGGCGAACACTGTGTGCATCCACTGATAGCAGGTAGTTGGTAAAAATAGTGTTTGCACTTTATCTGCCATCTATACAGTATACAGGTACCTGTTATTGTGTCTGGGGAGAAATTTGTTTGAGAAAAATGAATTGTGTTTTGGTTTGCTTTTCAGAAAATTTTGTTGTTTTTAATTTAAAAGTTCCCTGTGAAGTATTTATTTAAAGATTTTTATACATTATCATATTGCTTCGTAAGTATCATTGGGTACAATTTCTTACAGAATATAACTTGTATAAACTTCTGTTTACCTTAATAGGAAATCAAATTAACCGTATTTATCAAAACAAAATAGATGATAAATAATATATATACACGAAATCCAAGTACCTATATTTTTATATTGTAACTAGTTGACCCACGCAACCTCGTTTGCGCCTTATAGCCCATGGCATGAAAATTTTCCCCCATTTTTGAAACATTCTTCATTGGTGCTCCGCTCCTATTAGTAGCGTGATGATATATAGCCTATAGCCTTCCTCGATAAATGAACTATCCAACACCGAAAGAATTTTTTAAATCGGACCAGTGGTTCCTGAGATTAGCCGGAACAAACAGACAGACAGACAAAAATTTTTAAAATATATGTTTTGGTGTGTGTACCGTATATACATTCATATGCATGTAGTAGAAAGCGGTTATTTTAATATTACAAACAGACACTCCAATTTTATTTATTTGTATAGATAGATAAACCTACATAAAATCTACTAAAGTCAGTCAGAGTTCTATATTTTTTTTGAAATTTTGATGCAAATTTCAAATAAGTATTTGAGATATTATTAATAAAGTTGAACTATTCCAATATCACTACATTTTCACTGACAATGATATGTAGTATTATTTTTTTTATTTCTTTTTTTTTTAAGACCATTCCCCCACTAGTAATAATTCCTGCGTTGCGGGGGGCTTTACTGACATACATGAAACGAACACAAAGAACACCCTTACTCAGAACAATATTTTGTGAATCACACAAAGTGTTATTCCATGTGGGATTTGAACCCACAACACTTGGCGAAGTGGGGAACGGCGTGATGACCGCTTAACCACTAGGCCAAAAGTGCAGCATAACATTTTATGAACAGGCAGGCAAATAGTTTTCCTTACTTTAAATAATGTATATGAAGATTGCGATCTCGAAATCAATGGGGAACAAACACGCTAACCTTTTGCGAATAATCCAATTTTACGAACTACACATTCAATTTTTAAAGGATTATATCTCATTTAAATATTCTGAGAACTAACTCAAACTTTTTAGTTGTAAAGAACAACTTATAAAGAAACAGGTTTATGCAAAGCTTGGATTAAAACTTCATACCTGTTTACTTTAAGTCTTCAACAAGGCAAAATATTATACACCAAGTTATTTTTGGTGAAATTTTGAACATAGGTGTGCATTTTGTATAAGAAAAGTATTAACTTTCATATTTTTTTATTTTATTTTAAAAAAGACAACAGGAATAAACATCCTGTGTCGTGGGGGACTTTACAGACATACATGAAACGGACACAAAGAACATCCAGACTCGGGACAACAATTCGTGGATCACACAAAGTGTTGTAGGTACCGCGTGGGATTTGAACCCACGACACTTGGCGCAGTAGCAAGCGGCATGGCGACCGCTGACACCACTCGGCCAACCGTGCAGTCAACAACAATGCGTTCATATACAACAGCCTTTAGTAGCCCACTGCTGGACATAATCCTCTCCTTCGAAAGGAGGTTTTGGCCTACCATACCACGCTGGCACTTCAAATTTTCCTTTTATTTGCTGTGATGTTTTCCTGCTTAGTTTGTTCCCTTAGTCACCTCTTACGATACTCAAGGAAGTGTTGACACTATATATTTTGATCCATCACCACACGGACAATATGTAAAACATGTAAAATGCAATTGTTCACCTTGTAAACTTGATTTATTTCTTTAAGTTATTGGTATACGTGAGCTTTACGTGATAACGATAATGACAGCACAGCACACAATTATTGAAGCGATAACTTCCTTTGGGAATTTAAACCGCTTCGTTACGTAACGCGTTACGGTGCCAGTCTGTCTTGCTTCCCTTTGTCTCACACATACGGCAGTGGTAGGCAGTCTCCTCCTCTCTTACTCAACCCTCAGCGCTAGTCGTATATCGGACAGACACGTTTTCTTTTATTTGTTATCAATTCTGTCGGTCGTTCCGACACGTATACGTTTTTTTATGTTGGGTGACAACACGACCCCTGGTGTAGCAGTCAGAAACGCTAACCGCTTGGCGAACGCGACTATTGCTAATAATACGGGATGCCACTTACACAGAGCTAAACTTTTCTATGAAAAGTTCTTGTTAAACTATGTATTCTTCTCAATCAGTTGTCTTTTGTAATCTACGTTTATATATTAATAAGAAAGTTTGATATAAAAATAACCAATTGGTATAAACACAATTTAATTAAAATCAATTCTGATCCGAGAACCTTCTTCAGTGGATTACAGGCGTGCCTCTTATGTCATTATTTAAATAAAAGAAAATTAAGCAAGATATTCCTCGCAGAAAATAACCCACATTCATTTTTTATTGAAAATTGATCTTGGAGTAGAAGTAAAAGATCCTTATAGAAACATCTCAGTCCGGAATTTAATAGCCACCAATAATAACCGGATGAGGTCTAAAAATTATCATAAACCTAACACTGAAGTCGTCCTTAGGGAAAAGATAAACCAGAATAAATATGTTTACAAAATACGAAAGTTGAACCTTATTCCAAAGAAATAGAGCACAAAAGAAACGCAAGAATAAGCTTGCAAATCCAAATGGGACGATCTCAAGACGACCTTATAAAGTTGAAAAATGAACCTTGTTTCTTCAGAGTAAAGTTCTCAATGGATGCAACAACGAATTTTGTATCCTACAGCCTGCGTATATCGATAGGCAGTGAAAGGATCGACGGACTTGCTTTATGTATTATTCATGACCCGAATTGGTGTTTGTTTAAATTTGATGTACAATATCTTACACGGATTGAAAATTTGTTCTAACTCTTTGCTTTACATGAGAACAAGCTCCATTAGAACTTTTAACACAACACATACTTATATGTGAAAATTAAAATCTTTTGAAGTGTATATATACTATAAGCTTATTAAGCCGAGGTTATCCTTGTGATTGATGATGGCAATTTACCTCAGTCAGTAGTAAATATTATTAAAGATTCCAGCGTAGATAAAGTTACAAGAAATGTATATTTGATTAAATTTTACGTAATCATTGAATCTTGGTCAAAAATTTCATAGTCAAGAATTGTATGTGCATTGTTATTGTACAACGCAGAAATGAATTTTCAAACATCAACCTGTCAAAATTTTAGTCAAATATTTTCAATGTAAAAACTTTTTAAATATCTATGTCTTTTTTTTTTCACACGGTTTCCTTAAAAGTTAATTTCGTTTATAAATTTTTGTAAATAAAGCTAACTCAGGATTCATAAAATGCTGTCGCGCAATCGTTGCCGTCCTATCTAAAAATCTTGAACAAAACTCACAATATTCGACGTAAGATTTCATTTCCTATTCCATTTCACACCTTGTTTACTGCAAAATTTTTGCTAAAGCTACAAAACAGCAATGGAATCAGAAATGTGCAGAGTATACTTATTGGTATCTGGGTAAAGGTTGCTTTGATCAGATTGACGGGCATTTATTTTATTTATCACTAGCTCAGCGAACGTCAGTGCCCGCTCTGCGACTTTATTGCGCCTCCTCGCGAGCAAAGTGAATTTTGATGTGGGCCTTTACGTATTTCAATGAAACGTTTACAGTTTTTTGTTTCTCTCTTGTTTTGGTCTCGTTTTTTTTCTTTATCCTGTTAATTTAAAGGTCTATTTGTGTATAGTTATATTGTGTGTTGGTTGTAAAATGTTCGGTTAGTAAAGTGTAGAAAAAAAAACAAATAATATAAAACAGGAACGTCAACGCAGTAATTTCAAAAATAGTTTGTATCAATACTACCGAAGTAGCATTAAAAGATGTAGGGCCAAATATTTTGGACATATATAATTTTCATGTATTTATGTACATATATTTTATCTCCTATGATACAGGAAAAGAAAGATAAAATATTCATACAATTTCAATGCCTTCAAAAATGTTTTTAACATATAAGACAACTATGACGTGCAGCATCTTATCTTCAATGTGAAGATTTAAATTTCAGATATGTATTGCAAGAAAGTTCTCTGACATGGTGTCAATCTCACGGATCAAGCGATCACTGCCACTAAGCAACATTGACACAATCCGCTCCACACCTTGTAGAGCACGTAAATTCATCGATCATGTCTGACATGAACACCAGAAAGGATTGACAGATTTCTTATCTGAAACCATGTTTCATGAAGATTAGTTTAATCTTAATGGGACTGGACGCCTTTTTCGAAATTAAGTGAAAAAGCTGCAAAAAGAAAGACGTTTGAGAAAGTAATATTTACTAAAAAGGATGAAACGAAAACTAATTTCAAAAAAAACTAATTAGAAAATTGGAATTGGGCTCAATCATTATGCCTACCAAATACTCACAATGGTGTAAAAATAAAAGTTAAAAAGCCGTGTTCAGTTCCTGTAACTGTTCCGATTGCCGATTCCGATTGATTCCTTTTGTTTATTATTCTAACACATAATAAACGCGCCTAAACCTGAACATAGCGCGTTATTACACCATAATACTCGTATAATACAGTATTATCAATGCAGCCAATGAAAAACTGAACCTAGAGTAAACAAAATGTTTTAAAAAACTCTTCAATATTATAAATTACGTTGATTTAGTACCTAAAATTTAAAAGAAGAAAAATGAGGTCTAAAAGGGAAAATTATTCCTACTACTAGTATCTATTCAAGACCAACTCGTTGGTTTAGCGGTTAGCGTATATAACTGCTAACCAAGTGGTCTCGGGTTGGAGTCTCGTATCGGATCAAAAATGTTGCTAGATTTTTCTTTCAAGAAATTCTTAATAACTTCCTGGAGTATGAATGTTAAGCGGTTTATCACATTCATGCCTCGGAGTATACGTTAAGGTTGGTACAGATGTATCTATGCCAATCGTTATCTATACTAATATTATAAAGAGGAAAGGTTTGTATGTAAGTATGTTTGTAACGAATTGGCTCAAAAAGTACTGGACGGATTTTAAAAATTTTTTCGCCATTTGAATGCTACATTATCACTGATTAATATAGGCTATTTTAATTGTAAAAAAAAAACTAAAATAACAATATGTAAACTAATAACTGGAGGTAAAACCGCGAGGTTCAGCTAGTACAGAATATCTATCTTATAGAAGACTGTGATAATTGTCCTACTATTGGTGTTTAGGGTCACGTTGGTAACGCCTGAGTAGTATCAAAAAATTGAAAATTTATAAATTAGGCATCAGTATAATAGATAGGTATAGTTAAAAAAAAATAGTAAATATAATCCCTTTGCAAAAAGTTTCATCACACCACAGACAACAAGTATACATCGAATTTCGAAGCCTGACAAAAATAAACACAATTGTGACTGACATTTCCCATAGCCGTTCTCGTGGAATTTAATTTCAATATGTTTTTTGCATTGAGCTTATACCTTCAGTATTTAGGTCACGTTGGAGAAACAGGAAAATGATATGGTGGCACCCGAAATTTATTTTTATTGGACATAGCTAGGGACTTTACACGATGCTTATTTTGACTATGAATAAAGAATTGGACCAAAGAATTGTACATATCTTATTATATGTCTCTTAGTTCGATGAAATAAATATTATTACTCTAACTTCTAGACTGTGTCTTAGGAGGTTAATGAGTTCATTATATGGTGATTATACCATGTATAGGTGTTTGACAATAGGCGGTTCATCTAATAGTGATGGACGCCTATAGATAGAGTTTAAGAGTCGCAGTTGCTTAATCGCGCTCTGAATGAGAGACAGTACTAAAAGTAAGTGGTGTACATAAATATCCAAGTATGTCCATGGCTATGGACGAAATGAGTCACGATTCATCACATTACTAGTTTATTCATTTACCTCTAAAACAAATGTAATAATTCTGAAGAAAATTCAACAACCTTTCCTTTCATTTCCAAAACTTAAATCCAAAAACGTAATTCAAGATGTCTGGAAAAGCTGGTACCTGCGAATATACCCCAAACATAGTTTAACTGTTTCGTATTTCCTGGGTGATATTTCCAGAGACACTTTATTTCTGCATACAACTAACGAGTGACGTGTAGAAGTGGCGCGCGGGCCGCACGTAACGAACAGGCCGGAACGGACACTGTTTGTTGGAGCCATTGAGCGACGGTAGACCGGGAGCTAAGCGACGCCAAATGGAACAATTTGATTTTTTATTATTAAAGAAATTGGTCTTGGTAAGCAATAAAAGTTATAATTAATGTTTAATTAGGTTTGCATATAATTAGATATATATATATATATATATACATAAGATCTCTGCGAAGGCTACGGAACTTCCTTCCAACTAATACTAATAATAATAATAATATTCTTTATTGACATAGGTAAAGTTATTACAATATGGAATTCCCTAACACCTACGCTAGTAAAAACTGTGTTGCAGGTGTTAGTGTCTTCCCCAATCTTATAATGACAATATCGTTGTACCATGCATGTTTTAAATATATTTAATTATAAAACATATATTTAGGCAAAACAGTAAATGCCAAAAAAATAGAAAAAAAATAAAAAATATCCAAACCTAACAACTATTACAGTAAAGTATGCATGCGTATGTGTGTGTATGTGTGTGTGTGTGTGTGTGTGTGTGTATGCGTGTGTATGTGTGTGTGCGTGTGAATGTGTGTGTGTGTGTGTGTGTGTGTGTGTGTGTGTGTGTGTGTGTGTGTGTGTGTGTGTGTGTGTGTGTGTGTGTGTGTGTGTGTGTGTGTGAGTGATAATATATATAATACTAAAGTTACACTCGCACAATCACTTCTGCACCCCATCCTTGACTATGGCGATGTCAGCTATCTGGATGTCACCGAAGACCAATTGAACAAACTTGAGCGACTCCAAAACTTATGCATTAGATTTATATTTGGATTACGTAAATATGATCATATCTCAGACTTTCGATCTAGGCTCAAGTGGCTACCAATACGCTTTCGCCGGAATCTGCATATTCTTACTCTTTTATACAGTGTTCTGTTCTATCCTCACACACCCCCTTATCTCAAAGAACGTTTTCATTTCTTAAAAAATACACATTGCAGAGACCTGAGGTCATCAGAGAATTTAAAACTACAAATGCCAACTCATTTCACTCAGTTTGCAGACAAATCTTTTACTGTGCAAGCGGTAAGGCTTTGGAACAACCTGCCTGATAATATCCGACGAGCGAAAACTTTGACTGTGTTTAAAAAGCTGGTGAGGGATTACTACTTGTCATTGTGAATACTTTTGGTTTCTTTTTATAGAATATATATATATTAGTCGGTATATATACTTATATATGTATTTCAGTGTGTATGTGTGGTGTGAATCACTATTCTAACATTTGTATATGGATCTCTACTGATATTTTTAAATGTTAATGTGTTACCTGTGTGTAAGGTACTCTAGATTTTGAAATGCCCAATGTGCGTGCTATGCTTGTCTGGAAGAAATTGCCGTGAGCGATAAGACCGCCAATTGTTATACATCCTTACATACTTTTAATCATTTTGTTATACTGTTTTTTTTGTTTGTGTATACAATAAAGATAAATAAATAAGATATACATTATATTATTGTTCATGTATGTCACCATATGATTAAAAAACTGTTACATTATAATCTACCTAGCGAGATTGTAAAGTATCGAAAGATTGACAACTGTGACATATTGATACAGACATAAATATTACAATCTAACAGGTTTGACAATCTGATGATAACATATATATATAAGGAAAGTTTCATGTTGTCAAATTCAAATTAATGTTAAGTTTTATGTACCTCTATATAATTGAAATTCATGTATAATCTTCTTCTTTCTAGCCCTACCACAAGATTATTTGGGGTCGGCTACTAGTTCCCCCTTTTTTACCTGAATATCAGTTTTATCACGAAGCGACTGACATCAGACCTCCGCAACCCTGAGGGTGAACTGAATTCAAAGGTTGAAACTAGCCTAAGTATATTTGAGGGCACTGACTTCTCTATAACTATTACCATAAATGTTCATGGCAATTAGGATCGACAACTTAACGTGCTCTTCGAGGCACGGGCCGGATATTTATTTATTATACGCTAGCCACCAGATCAATGAAGCAGTCATTCAATCAGAAATTCATAAATAATAATAATGCAAATCATAGTAGCACAACGGACCCAGCAGTCAATACGATTTGATGTAACAATTATTGTAACTCACAGCCTACTCTCTACAAGCCTAAGGTTCAAAACAGTTACATTTATTTTCACCTATAAGACTTTAGGCAGACTACACACTTTCAGTCGGGCTGTTAATTAGTATGAACATATATGACGCTGCGCAAAAGCCAACTTGATCAAACTATCCGCCGATTAAAAAGTTTGTTGTCTACGGGGTGTCTAAATGTGAATTGATTTTTTAATAAAGTATTGTATAGACGTGTGTTACATATATTCACTTCAATCGTGGTCATAAAAATCTACAAGGTACTTTAATTATGTCGGTAGTAAAATTTAATTGACGGAAGCGGTTTAATATGGTGTCCCTTAGGATATACCAACAGTCACAAGGGCCGTAAAACAAGCGAATTGTATTGAAGTCATTAAACATGATTCTGTTGAGGTCTAATAGGGCTTTTATGGTGATGTGATAGTTTATATTGTCTTGCCCGATTTTAACAATATTATTAAATTTAAATAGTTAACTAAAATTAAAATTATATAAGTATATTATAATATTTTTTAAGATATTTTACTGATTAAACTCTAGAAACAATCTAGTAAAGTTAAAGAGGTATATAATAAATAATATTTTTTTAAAAGAAAAACACAATAAATTGAATAAATAATTAAGTTACTATTTCACAGAACGTTAGGAGGTATTTTAGAAAATTGTTAACATCAAGTAAGCAAGTCTCTAAATCTAAATTATATTAATGTATTTTTATGTGTATGACTAGCATTTCACATATTAAAAAAAAACTACTATTTAGTTTTGACGTTAGGCAGCCCCAAGCTCTCGGCCTATCTAAGACAAGATATACACGCCGAGGGCACAAAGAATCAATCGGACAGTGGGGAAGCTGTTTTCTTTTTCAATCAGTGGACGTCCTTTGAGAATTGATGCGTACATTTTGTGATGCAAGCCGCACTGAGAACCACAGTCTAAAAAAATACCCTACAGTTTCTTGCTGACTGGGTGTTTTGAGAGTTGTGTTGTAAAATAGTTTTTAGTCTGTGTTCTAGGGTGTCGAGCTCTGTACGAGTAGTAAGTGTAGTTGTTAGAAAATAAATTGAATATTGGAGAGTAGCTCAGATCCCTTCGTATTTCGTTTCCAGATTGAACGTGGTTTTATTTTAACTTGGCACATCGTAAATGTTCAAGTAAGGTGAAATTATGGGCAGTGGGCAATAAATAGGAGTAGGATAATGGAAGGCAGAAAAATATTGATGTGGTTTACGATGTGCCCTGAGTACAGTGTAGAAACAGCCTATTAATGTCCTATTATTGTTAGGGAGGCAGATATGTAGCGCTTGTGGGCCTGCGAAGATTAATTTAGATACATTATTTAGGAAAACAGTGAAAAGAATGTTTAAAGTTGATATTGTTTTATTTAGTTTTTATGTTATAATCCTTGATTAATGATAAATACATTACAGTATCAGTAGTAGCTAAACTATTGCTCAAATGATATCACGAAAATGACAACATACGAAACTAAGTAAGCTCAATCAATTATGAAGTATCTCAGTTAAATAACGAATAGCTTAATTGTGGAAAGTCAATGTAGACATATCTGTGTATTTTATTTTTGAATGGATGAGTGGTTAGTAATCGTGATTGTCTGTATTATAAAGAGTTAAAGTTCTAACATTATTTGAATGGTTGTGGGAAGTAATCTTCGGAAGTACTGAACCAATCCTGGAAATTATTTCTCTAACAGAAAGCGACACTATTCAGGAGTGACATTAGCTATATTTTATTAAGCTTAAAAAAATAGTAAAAATCAAGTCGAAGTCTAGCCGACGTCCAACGAAGCGTCACGGTCGGCTAGTTTACAAGTAGACCAGATGGCCGTGACTGACTTGTGTAGGATCACTATTATTATTGTTGGTTATGGTTTATATTTCTCAAATAATAGTAAGCATTTGTGAAAAATAAAAACAGTTAGTTCATTATGGTAGAAATTCATCAGGAAGAAAATTTCTTAATAACCATTAATTAATTAATAATCATCAATATATATAACTACAATAATAAGAAAACTAAGGCCTAATCAAATTGCTTCGATGATTCAATGATCACAAGTGATGTTCTTAACATATCTTATAAATATTAGTGCATTAAATTTTACACGTAATATACAAGGACAAATTTTGACCCTTTAAATGTTATATTTTATGTTCACCCTACGTCCAAGGCCACCCATAAAACTAGTACCAAAGGGTACAAGTTTCACCGTCAATAAAACAAAATACATAACTTAGACGTTGCTTAAACTAAAGTTTAAGTACCGCCCTACGAGACACGCGTTATTTGAGGCCCGTAATAGTGCGTAGGTCGTAAACGGAGGCTAAAGCCCTCTCAGTACCATACTGTACCATATTCGAGTTAATGACCCACATTTCTCCTACTAATGGCCAGGTACATGATCAGTAGTAGAAAAGCGAAGTGTTGTAGCGGGATGTCGTGTCACATGTTATCTTAAGATAAATTGAGGGGTTAGGGACTCATGTTAATGTGCGAACTAACCGCGCTATATAAATCTGGTTTTAAAATATGTGAATTGTGTTGTGAAATTTCTATTTCACTTTGGCTTAATCATTTGTATTTTGTTTGGAAATTTTCTTTTACTGGTTGTAATAGAAAAATAGTGTCAATGTTGCCTGAATTAGTGTTTAAAAGTTAGGAGTTCTATGCAAAAATACACGGTATTTCTGTATTTTATAATTCATCATTTTATTGTGATTTTACTGTTCACTGACTTTTTTTATTGAATAAGGGGCAAACGAGCAGACGTTGATACCTGATGGTAAGCGATTACTGCCGCCCGACACCCGCAACAACAAAAGCCTCACAAGTGCGTTGCCGACCTTTGGGGGATGGGGAGAAGGAATGGGGGAGGGGTTGGATATGGGCCTCCGGTATCCTCACTCATTCGGTGAAACACAACGCAAGCGCTATTTCACACCGGTTTTCTGTGAGGCCGTGGTATCACTCCGATCGAGCCAGCCCATTCATGCCGAAGCATGGCTCTCCCACGGAAATGACTGTAGTTGTAACAATAATATCGGCTATTGTGATTATTTTCTTCTGTAAACTAGTAACTTATTTCATTACCAACATCATTATTACCATTTTTAAATAAATTCAACTCATTCAAATGAGTTGAATTTATTTATATTTGATATTTTATTTTATTGATTGTTTAATTTTTTATTTCGAATTTGGCTTAAAATGTTTCTTTCTGCTTGTACACCATCAGTTCAACTATACTTATAGACTGAACGTTTTGTAATTTGTTTGAAAATAAAATTATTATTATTATTTTAGCTATAAGATGTCCACTGGTGGATATATTTTTATTTCAATGACTTCTAACAGCATGAAAGAGGCATGATCCATGTAACAAAGAACTACGATCTTTATAGCTTTATCTGTACACTCTGCACTACACTCAACTTTCAAAACTATATTTTGGAATCCAGAACCTTAGAACAGCCTTAACAGCTATCTGCTCCACGAAGAAAATGTCCTACTATAGCCATTTCAAGTTACTAATTTCTTATACATATTCATATAATAAAATATTAGAAAATATATATCTACGTGTTATACTCGTAATATCTGTGAAATAACCCAAATGATACCGTTAAGAGTTTTTAAACATGAAGTAAAACAATATGATCTAAGCCACTTACAGTTATACATAACGGTTACTTGTTTGTAACGTAAATATTAATTCTTTTTAACTAATCATAATCTCAAAAATTTTAATTAGCAAGAACACGTAAAACAAAGTGACGGTGAACCATGACCCAACGACGCATTAACCTCTATCAAATCCAGAACAGCGTGACTCTCAGTAGACGTGTTTGGCATTAATAACAAATCCAATGTACGCCTAGACATATTTTATTCATGTCTATCCGTATCGAGCTCACCGGTACAAACAAATACAGGTATCCTGTTTACATACAACTACAGTTTGTCTAGGATTTACTTGTGCACTCCTTGCTGTTTGTTTAAAAAATAAAGTTTGCATAAGATTAACCATCGGCATTCAAAATAGAATGGAAAGTACTGAATGATTTTTATTGTCTGTACGTTTTTTTATAGAATTGAGGCAAATGATCAGACGTACCACCTGATGATAAACGATTACCGCCCATAGTCACCCGCAACACCACACGTCACAAGTGCGTGTCCGGCCTGTGGGGGGTAGGAAGGAGGATGAGGAAGGGGTTTGGGAGTATGGACTTCCGGTATCCTCACTCACTCGGTGAAACACAGCGCAAGCGCTATTTCACACCGGTTTTCTGTGAGACCGGTTGAGCCGGCCCATTTATGCCGAAGCATGGCTCTCATATGGTAATATATAAATATATATATAAATAGCAACATTATTGTTAATATTGAAGTAAAGATTGGGGAAGGTGACTTAGTCTTTCATATCATCCAAAAAATTACATGTTAATTATTCACTTTAATTGTAGAAAAGTCCTGGTTTGGCATACATGGGTCTCGTTCACACGAAATGATAACACGGCTTCACAGTAGAACGGTATTATGGAGTTTTTTTATTTGTTTTCAAAAGTTGTGTAAGGTAACCAGGGCCTTAACCTTCTTCCTCTTCCCCTATTCTTGAGGTACTCAAAGGACGGTAATGCATTCGTGGAATGCAGAGGCCATTGGCCGCAATAGTCTCTTACCATCAAGTGATTTGTCTGATATTGAACACTCCTAATCGTTCACCTGAAAGGTTATATAACAATTAACAATTATAGCACGATAATGTTAACGTCAACATTAGTTGCAAAATAAACCTGTTACAATAAGTGTACAAAAGGATTTTATAATATATTAATACTCATTTATTCCATGATTATTCGCTCATTACAACATCCCTTGAGAACCCATTCACAGTCATCTATTTTAAGTACAAGACACTTAGAAGGCGTCCCGAAATCGTTAGAATAAAATGCTTTTACATTTAGAATAAACAAAGCCATCAAATTACAGAAATCGACATGGCAAATAAATGTTTCTTTGTTTACAAGAAAGGGGCAAGTTTTCAGATTATTGTACTTTAAATAGAGATCTGTATGATCTCTGCTATTTAAATACAACCAGTACAGATTTAACTAGCATTTGGTTATTTTATAGAAGAGTAGACAACTTTAAATCAACTGCCTCAGTGACGCAGTGGTAGCGTATGTGATTGCTGTTTATGATATTTGTTTCGGAATTTGGTAAAATGTGTATGTATTTACAAAAAAGTAAATTTGTATTTATATCAGTTTCCCAGTACCTATAAAGCTCAGTTTGTAACTAGATGGCGTTGCGTGTTAGATTTTCAAAATATTTATTTATTTATTTAAGAGGTTTCACCATCTGAACTAGTGTGCACAATCTCAGATAGGTTATGTTCATACCACTTAGACTTAGACAGAACCGCAGAGAGAAAGAGGGTGGCTTTGGTATGTTTTTAAAGTTCTAAAAACTCTTGATTAATTAAGCAAGACGGTTTTTAGAATTCCAAAGTAAGAACAATTAGTTTAGACTTGGATGAATATATAACCAGGGAGAGCAACTTAAAACGAGAATGGCTTAAATATATTTATACTAACTGAGCCCCGTGGTGATACTTGCAGTACAACAACAACCGCGGCTAACGCCGGCTGCCAATCGCTTACATTTAAAAAAAATATTAAAAATAACAATAAACAATATATCTTAATTTTTTATCAGTAACTAGCTAAGCCCCGCGATGTTACCCGCGGTACATCAATAACAAAGCTACTCTAGAAAGGTAGCTTAAATTACTTCGTACATCATTAGCTTTCTACCAGTGAAAGTCTCGTCAAATTTTGGTACAGCCGTTCCAGAGATTAGACGGAACAAATAGACAGACGGATAGACAAACAGACTGGCAGATAAAAAATGTGAAAATGATATTTTGGTACATGTACCGTGTATATATACATTTGCATTTACTAAAAAGCGGTTATTATTTTATTACATACAGACACTAATTTTATTTATTTGTATAGATTCGGTATGGCTGACTGAAAATAAGCCACGTAATAATACAAAACAGCTAAGGTTCCATTAGCGCCGGCAACTGAAAATGTTAACATCTCTCTTTTCTGTAACAATTAAAAATATAATAAATCTTTAAACTGTAACAGAGACGAGTGGAGCCAAAAGTCAAAATAAAGCGAGGCACACACGAGACATAATAAACACGGCCATAAAACCGCGGCCGTGGCTCCGACAAAAGTAAACAGGACATCCGCTTAAAAAACAATGCAAAGTGTACAGAGTTTGGACGAAAAAAAATGAATATTTGTTCAGCAAACGAATTTCGCGCAGTCCAAATAAACTTTTTGAACAGAAACCGCGTTTCCACGCGGTCGGAGGAGCGCAACGCAAAACGGATGGGTATTCGAACGAATTTTTTTACGGAACGGTTTAGAGAACTTTTTGCAGGCAGATAATTCGAAAGGTTTAAAATTCGACGTGTGAAATGCAAGAGTGATAGCTGTGGCCCAAAATGTTTGTAAAATCTGAACGCCATTGGCACGCCTGTCTACTATATGCTCTAATATTCGATTATTCTGTGACCTCAGAAAAAAAGTATTTTTTAAACGGCTATTCATTTACATCGGAAGCAGCCGTTAGTGATGAATGGGATTTCATATATCATTTATGTATTATATTGCCTTTTCGTTGTCCATAACCACATACACATGTAACTTGGGAAGTCATAATTCTTTTAGAGAAAGTTTCTAAAATAAACAAAATATATCTGTTTAATATATATATAATTTATGGGTATCAGACAACTGATATAAATATGTATATGCTTTTGTTTAGTAAATACATACATATTATACGTAGTAAACACCCGAACTCCGAATCAAATATTTGCAGATCATACAAACATTTGGTCCGACCCGGGAATCGAACCCGAAACCTCAAGCACAGCAGTCGCATACGCTACCACTACGCCACCGAGGCAGTCAAATATAAATTTTAATGAAATGTGAATACATAATAAATGTTAAGGAAATTGTAATGGATAACGAAGAAGGAAAAATAAGTGTTATAGCCAGGACCTTTCAATTTTATCTCTCAGTTAACAACATATAGACCAGTGTAGAAGCCTTTAAAAATAATGAAAAGTGAAATAAAATTATAATAGAATGAAACCCATTAGAAAAGGAGGGAAATATGATAAAAATGAAAGGAAAAATAATTTACGGGCGATCTGAGGTTGGGAAGGGGATGGGGGTGAGTTTTTAAGGGTAAAAAACGGTTTTTCTCTATTTCCGGCAAAAATAAAAGTCCTATCGAAAAAAATCAAATGGAAAAGTTGTAGATAATAAAAAGATCTAAAACTTTTGTATTTTCACTTTTTTCACATAACCTCAAAATTTATGTGAAAAATTCAAAAAACCAAGTTTTTGGTTTTTTATTTGTATCTTTTACAAAATTTTTTTTTTTTAACGAAATTTTGTTAAAACTTACCTTTTTATGTCCCAAATACGCTGTAATTTATTTGATTAAAAATATTTATTTTTTCACCATATTTTGAATTAATATCGGAAAAACACCCTAATTTTCAATCGAAAATTCACCCGTCAAAATATCAGCTTTTTTCAAAAAGTTGATATGGTTTCTGTTCGTTGAAATCTCTAGTTTCCGATGGCGAAAAAAAAAAAAATGTTACTATGGTAAATCTTCTCAGAAAACGCAAAAATTTAAAAAAATCTTGAATTCGAAATTTTTTTTAATTATTATAAATAATTTTGAGGTATTTATTAAAATTTAGACTTTAATTACTCGAAAAACGTTAGATTACATGTGACGTTGATAACAAAAAAATTGGCAAAAAAATGATACGGTAGAAGAGATAATGAATAAATATTTGCGCTATGTTGGAAAACATTACGCAGTAAGCAGCTATATTGTTTTTGATGGGTATCCCGAAATTAAAAAATCAGTTAGTGTCACAACAGTACCAGCAGCTACATCAACTAAAAAAGGAGAACGTAGTCGTAGAAAAACCTGAGACAATATTCCAGAGTTCGATTATCAAAATCATACAAAAATACCTTTTTTGCAAGAATTTTTTTTACCTAACGAGAAAAATAAGGATAAAATAATAAAAACTTTGATGAAAAGATTACAGTCACGAGGATTTTCCTGTAACCAAGTAGAAGAAGATGCTGATGCTGACATAATTGAAACCGCGATAAAAGTTGCAATAAGTACTAATAAAACTGTAATTGTTGTGGGCCGAGATATTGATCTTTTGGTCCTTTTAAATCAGTTGCATGACATTTATTTTCTCAAACCAGGTTCTGGAAATGTAAAAGACCTATTTTTCACGTCTCATAGTTTCAAACATGAATCCTTAAGAAACATTGTTGCATTTCTGCATTGTTTTTCTGGTTGCGATACAACATCTGGATTTGCCGGAAAAGGAAAGAAAAGTATCGTCAATTCATTATTAGACGCTAAAAATTTGTCAAATTTGGCCAATGTTTTTTATAAGAAAGATGCAAGTAACGAAGAAATAAAAAAAAATGGGTTACAACTAATCAAATCTATTTATAAATGTAAAAATGAAAAAATTACACTGAATCAATTAAGGTTTAAAAAATATCAATTGGCAAAAATTAAATCATCTTTCGTTTTGGCAAACCTCCCACCCACAGAAGGAGAAGCAGAACAACATTGTTACAGGGCATATTTTCAGCTTCAAACTTGGTTGGGTAACGAACTAACAGCAACAGATTGGGGCTGGAAGCAATTTCAACGTGGAATTATGCCCAAATTTACACAAAAAGAATTAATTCCGGAAATATTGCTCAAAACAATTTGCTGCAGCTGTGAAACTGGATGTAACAGTTTAAAATGTGGTTGCCGAAAACATGGTTTAAAATGCACAAATTTGTGTTCAAACTGTCATGGTTCTGAAAATTGCTCCAATATTGAAAAAGAAACCTATGAGGAAATTAATGATTCAGAAGATATTGTGGATGAAGAACCAACGCAGTCTGGAAATAATGTTGGAGAGGAAGAAGGTGATAATCATGAAGATTTCGAAGATCTACTAGAATCGGAGATGTTTGACGAATCTAACGATGAAGAAATGCCATCAAAAAGACAAAAACTTATGGATAAGTGATTAGAATTGAAGATAAGGTATTTATGAATGATGAGATTAATGTGTTTAAAAATATTGTAATGAATAACGTAATGAGAATAAAGCATCTACATTTAATAGTACGATTTACATTTATATTTATCTATAATGAGATTTTCTATGACATAAATGTAATTAGAATTAAATAAATCAACAACAACGTCACATGTAATCTAACGTTTTTCGAGTAATTAAAGTCTAAATTTTAATAAATACCTCAAAATTATTTATAATAATTAAAAAAAATTTTTCGAATTCAAGGTTTTTTTTAATTTTTGCGTTTTCTGAGAAGATTTACCATAGTAACATATTTTTTTTTTTCACCATCGGAAAGTAGAGACTTCAACGAACAGAAACCATACCAACTTTTTGAAAAAAGCTGATATTTTGACGGGTGAATTTTCGATTGAAAATTAGGGTGTTTTTTCGATATTAATTCAAAATAAGGTGAAAAAATAAATATTTTTAATCAAATAATTTACAGCGTATTTGGGACATAAAAAGGTAAGTTTTCACAAAATTTCGTTAAAAAAAAAAAAATTTTGTAAAAGATACAAATAAAAAACCAGAAACTTGGTTTTTTGAAATTTTCACATAAATTTTGAGGTTATGTGAAAAAAGTGTAAATACAAAAGTTTTAGATCTTTTTATTATCTACAACTTTTCCATTTTTTTTGACTTTTTTCGATAGGACTTTTATTTTTGCCGGAAATAGAGAAAAACCGTTTTTTACCCTTAAAAACTCACCCCCATCCCCTTCCCAACCTCAGATCGCCCGTAAATTATTTTTCCTTTCATTTTTATCATATTTCCCTCCTTTTCTAATGGGTTTCATCCTATTATGATTTTTTTTGGTTTTAAAAATTATCGACCCTGGACTAATAGGCAAATTTACATTTTAAAAATTTTAAGCAAAAGTGACTAAAGTAATTTTGAAACTTTACCAATGTTCTTAAGTGATTTTACAATAAAATTTACATGTTAACAGAAATGAAATATCGCACTGAAGCAAAACATAACTGTCTAGTGCTAACTGAGTGTAGAAAAGGAAATTCTGCAGAACATTAACTGGAGTTAGGTGCTAAAAGACGAAAGCTTTAAATGCGACTTCAAACGTCACGTTGACGTCACAAGATGCTGTAGCTAATGCAACCGAACATCGTCTCGACGCCTGGACTGGAGCCAGCCGAGAAAACCTGTAGTACAGGAGCTGGGATATTGACGAAGAACAATTTTTGAATATACGTCGTGTTTTATTTTACAATTGCATTTACTAATAAGGCATATACTTAACAATAACATAAATAGATTTGATGTCATAGATTAGGTATGTAATCGTTATTGGATGCGATCGTTATAGTGCACATTACAAGTTAAAAATCTACACAAATAAATAAGTTGGAGTGTCTGTTTCTAATAATAAAATAACCGCTTTTTACGGTGTATAATTGTATGCCAAAATATCATTGTTTACGAATTTTGATTGTCTGGCTGTCATTTTGTCTGTCTGTTTGTGTGTTTGTTCCGACGAATCTCTTCAGACGGGACCGATTTTGACGGAACTTTCACTGGATTAGCTGATGATATGATGATAAGAAGTAACTTAGGCTACTTTTTTAGACTAGCTTTGTTGTTGTTGTACCGCGGGTAACACCGCGGGCTTAGCTAGTTACTAATAAAAAATGAATACATTTTGTTATTTTCAATATCTTTTTTAAATTCACGATATTCTTAATCTCATTGTCTAAATACTTCAGATATCATTTTAAACAGTATGTCTTCTATTTTAATCTATATATTAATACCCCAAGCAAAGACTTACTAACTTTTTTTTACAAATATTATGCGAACAGAGGAGTATGACATTTGGCATACTAATTTTTTTTTACAGAGAAGATCAAAATGCAAAATAAAGAAAAATGAATAATGGTCAAATTTCGAATTTTAAATCTAAGAGAAATAAGAAACATCTGAATAGTGGTATCAAAATTGCCTCCACGCTCTCGGTGCAACCTCTCGGTTAGTTTGCCGACAGGAGCGTTCCGTCAACGTCCTACAGTCTCCAATTTAATAACATTTCCCGTGGGAACCTCACAAACTTTATTAGCTGCCCATAAAACTGAATGCAGACCGCCAGCGAGTACCCATGGAACTGCCAGCTAGAGGCTATCTCTATCATATTTTACTACTTCTTACATCATTTCTTCCCTCGCTTATTTATATACGTAAGTATAAAATGAATACGCCAAAAAACAAAGCACTATAGGAACAGAACTATGGGAGAGTCATGCTTACTGTTGAGAAAATAAAATAAAAATGATTTGTACGAGTATGTAAATACTGTTTCGCAATGAATTCAGTTTGGATTTCAACATTTACTTAGGTTTAAAGTGTTTCAACTTAAAACAGTAAAATATAAAGTCCCTATACGTTTTACAACACTTTTAGTACCTATTTCAAATTAAATTTAGGATAATGAATTTCTAAATTTGTTACAGTTTTCTTCCTAATTTGTTTTGACGACTCCTAAAATCGCAATTTGTTCACCAGGCGCTCTTGAGCTTCTTTGCTCGGTTTAAAAACTTTTCTTTCTACCTCATCATTAAAAGTAAAGAAACATTTAGGAATTCTTGCACAGTCAGCAGTTTAGTTTGATGGGCGAGTTAAACTTTGAATGGTGTAAGGTACTTTTAAACTGCTTAGTGTAATAAATTACGCTGATTTTATTTCTTAAGGGTTTTTCAACTCTTTTTTTCTGTTTGTGAAGTAAAATTTTTCGATTGTTAATTATTTAATGAACAAATGTGCAAATAGGTCACCTGCTATTAAACGACTACCATCGCATCGAATGAACAAACTGACATTCAACCCGTGGAAGAGCTACGCTTCGGCATGCATGGGTCGGCCGGCGGGAGTGGTATCACTCCGGTCGAGGGAGCACGGTTTTACAGAAAACCGGTGTCAAACAGCGCCTATACTGTGTTTCATCGAGTGAGTGAGGATAACGGAGACTTCTGAAAAATGATTTCGTCTTTGGGGCTATTATTTTCTCGCACAAAAAAGTTATTTCATTTACAGAGTAGGATTACACTAGTAAAATCTATTGACAATAGAGTAAGATCTTTTGACTGCCTACCCCCCTAACCAAGTTGCATTCTACAAATGTAGGTTTAATAGAAAACTAACAAATCTAAGAGATTGACGTCTCTCAGCAGTAGCTCACGAGGTAAAAACAAATTAGCTAATAATACAAAATTATAGCGACGTGAGCGATTGTAGAAAGAGAAACAACACGAAACACTTTCAACTTGGCTAAGGTGGCTGTCTTGAAAAAGGATATCTCTAAAATAAAAACCAAATGTGTAACGAACTTGGTGCCATAAACAGTACATCGGTAGTTGCAAGTAAATAACATTAGCATAAAATTTACGAGCAATCATTCTTTTGTCAAACTTTTATTGGTGTTCAAGTGTTCCACTATCTTGTCAAGAACATTTGAATAACAACATGTCGTAAAAACAAACCACAATAACTACGAAGAAACAGGAAAAAGTTAATTCAATTAAAACTATGTCTATCAAATTACAATTCGTTTTTCTTTTCACAATTTATGTTTATAAATTTCATTTTAGAAAGGGTGTAATAGTTCAGAATTTAAATGAATTTTAGTTAATTAATAACACTAGTATACATTATAATAACAATAAAAGCTGTTGTATAATAAATATAACAAAAAATAGAAGTTTGAAATACAAAATATTGTTGAAAATTTAATGTTTGTTTATTTACAAAGTTTTAAAAGTACTGCTACAGTAACATACAGCCTTGTAGCAATCTGAACAGTAGCAGTTATTTTTATTATTTATCAATTTAAAATAACGAGAATGCCGCGCGGACGTCACACATTTGGTATTCATATTCCTCTGCTGCTGACTGTTGACGGATTCATAACGCTTAGACACAGATCAAATGATAGTACTTCTCAAACATTTATTTGTCTTTGGTGAGAATCAAACCTCGAGTTAAGATCAATAACTACTAACTTGACAATCAAAATAATAGTAGGATGGTGGGATTTACTAGTTCATATCAACCTTAGGTTTAAGCAGAAAAACTTTAATATATTAGAGTCTCTCAAAGTGATACTACTCCGCTTGATAGAGAGTATTAGTTATCATCGGTTACCATATTTACTGCAGTATGGTGACCCACACTACAGGGGCATATTGAGATGCTTTTGCACCATTGGGCCCCCGGGACACATTCACTAACGAAATACGACAGCACGAATACTGTCACTTTAGATCAGTCTTCTGTAAGACGGTAGTCTTCAGTAAACTGATTTTGACTGCATACAACAATATGAGAATTTCTTCTTAGAGTACTGATATGTAGTTTAGTCACAGTTGAACCCTTAACAAGTTTCATTTTTACAGAATAAAAGTGTAACTTGGTATGAATAGAGTCATTTTAAAGCCCGTTAACGCGGAATCCTTTGTCGACAAGAGGAATAAATTGGCAGCTTATTACAAGTTCGTTAGCAGGGAGAAAAATCGCTTGCTGTGGTTTTCAGAGAGTGAGCTTGCCATTTATCAGTAACGGTAAGCGTTTTACTCCTCGTGTTTTAGTTCGTCCAGTGATTCGTGATATCTATTTTATATAATTCTTGTGTCCCGTTACGACGGAGAATTAAATAGTTTCGGAGTTCATCGTGAGCGAAACTGTTTAATCAATTTTTACTTTTTTTTTAATGAGATTAACTGGTGTATCTGAGATAATATAGTTAACATCCCACTGAGGCCAATAAGAGCTGAGCGTAATTGAAAAGACAAGTATACGAAGTTGTGTGGGTAGCTACTAGTACTAACTTATATACCAGTTACATTTATCATACCAGCGACTTGCTCCACCTTTCTCACGGGTGCAATGTAATGCTACACATATTTTATTCATATAAGCCTTCCTATTGAATTACTCTATCTACTGATAAAAACCGTATTAAAGTTCGTTGCGTAGTTAGAAAAACATGAGTGTACAATCGGGAAACGAATTCATTTTCGACTATGTAAAATGTTGCATTTTAATCGTTATTCTAATGTTTAAGACAATATTACTTTGACATTTCATATGATCATTTTTGAGGCCCTCAAAGGACTTCAAATATAAATATGAAAGTATTTTCCTCCTCTTTCTAACGCAGTCGAGTAAAAAGGATGCGAAATCTGAAATTAATGCTAATGATGAATTTACGCTTCTCACTGCTGTCAGTCTAATCCCAAACTAGACAAAACCTATGCTGTAATAGCTAGACTGCTAATAAACATACCAACATATTTCTAAATACATACACATAGTTATAGGTAAATAACAGAATTACATCTGGACACAGACATTCTGTTCTGTGTCCAGATGTAATTCGTCTCATCATACAATAATTTACCTGGGTGAAGTAGAAATTTAACCCACAATGCAAGAGTTAGCAGCAACTAAACCGTAATCATATTTATATCATCATTTTTTTATACAACTCGTAAATATTCCGATGGTATTTTATTGCTCTATACACCGAGTATACAGTGAACATGTAATCCAAAATAGGCTTGACACATTTTACCTGAAGATTTATTTATCAGATCTACTGGGAAATCATCTATTCATACTGCTGGGACAATCTTCACGGCTGTTAATCTGCACTTGAATCTGGAATCGTATAAGGAAGTCTATTTCTTTACATTTACAACACCTCAAAAGGAAAAATAAAAGCTATAGTGGTGTATTCATTCAAAATGGTTATTTTCTTAAGTTTAAATAGGGATGTATTTGTCTGGAATTGCCAAAGTAACTATGATCTGGCTGATGAAAACCATGAGCAGACCAAGAGTGGTGACCACCATACTCATTGCAAATGCAGCCAATGCAACAATGCGGCACAGTGACCCATACCATGTCGGCCTATTAAGGCGTCCTGCATCATTGGGCCTTCGGTCTTGCACTCACCGAACACGATAATTGGCCTTCAGTGTGAGGATAGTACCATCCCAGTCGACTCGTTTGTGCTAAAACCGTATTTTGAACTATTTATGTGTACTAAATAGTCTACTATTAAGTTCGTAACATTTCTGAACAGAACTTTGTATGGATTTCATTGGAGGTTTGCTATGTAAAAGATATACTCGAATCATAATGAACTCTTTCACTTAATACTAATGACAAGCAGGCTGTCAATTCTTAACAACTATGTACTACTGGCTTTTGTTTAGGGTCCCGCCCGCGTGTATGTAGGTTATCACAGTATGCAGTGGTTTGGCCATTACTTTCGAAAATATAATATTACTACGAATTTCTGTGAATTTTACTAAATATAACTTCTATTCCAATCAAAATTAAATACTTGCAATAAAGGAAGTGTGAAAACAGGTGTTGTTTCCATCTATCCTGAAAACTAAGATCCTACCAGAACTAGTGACTTACAAAAGATGGATGAGAACTTTCATGGCACGTTGAAGTATTAGTAAATATCCCGTTCTTCGTTGTATGTGTCAAACACAAAATAAAATATTTTGTATTGTATTTACCTCCATTAGTACATACAAATGAGTTCTTATTTTCATGAAACAAAAATGTTATTATTTAAAACAACAAGTGAAACTAAAACAGGTTGTCTGAAAATAAATTGCAACTATAGTCATTAATGTACCGTTTCGAAAGTACCTGAAAACGTACTTGAAGTTAAAGCTTTTTAATTTTGAAAGTAGTATATTCAAAATATTCGAAAAATATTTCGAAAGTTTACTGAAACCACACAAATAAAATCACGGTTTAACTAGATCGAAAACTATTTTCCGCGAATCACAAAAGCACGCATTTTCACTATCACAAAACAATCTCGAAATATGATTTTTCACTTTATGCCGCAAAGCGTTGTAATATATCTAGGAATTTCATACCGAATGAATTTTATTTCAAACAGTTGTTTAATGTTCAGAAATCAGTAAAGTGAGCGTCTGTTATCGCACCAATGGTGGAGCTAAAAGAGATAACATGAAAGTCATTGGAAAAAATGTGCTACGATCATGTTTAAACCAAGCGAAACTATATTAAATTATTGTTGCATTCCCATTTAAAAAAAAAAGATAATCGTCAGCTGTATTGACAGGATGTTAAACGTCAGTCACATACATAAACCTCATTTAAATTTGGCAAATGAACTTGTTTTATAATTTTAAGAGAATAAAGAAAATTGTCAGCTGTACGGGGTACGGGGTAACACCGGCAGTCAGCGTGATAAACACGTTGAGCGCTCAACGCATTGATATTTCAAATAAATCATATTGTGTGCTTAAAATCATGTTTCCATTGATGCCAAGCGCCGAAGAC
This sequence comes from Spilarctia lutea, assembly GCA_916048165.1. Taxonomy (NCBI): domain Eukaryota; kingdom Metazoa; phylum Arthropoda; class Insecta; order Lepidoptera; family Erebidae; genus Spilarctia; species Spilarctia lutea. The sequence continues at coordinate 18,572,224 of OU696487.1, forward strand.
CGCAATGGATCAAATTTTAAAAGACAGATCAGGACAGCTGCCAGGTTGTTAACCAGATTGCTTAGCATACTTATTAGTACTTCAGTGTGATGCATAAGATTGAAGTCTACAGTCTTTCTAAAAGTTTTACGATCCAATCAAAACCGAGAGGGTATTACTGAGTCTCAGTATGATGAGTTCAATAGTGTTTATTTATTAAATGATGATTGAAGAGGTTTCTATCATTATTATAAGTAATATTTAAGATGCAAGTAATATTCGAATAAGCAACTTAAATAGCGAAATTAGGGCGTGGGAAAAGGGTATTATAGAAATATATAGACTGACATTTCTTTTTAATCGTGCTCGGCTCCTATTGATCGAAGCAGAACACACATTAAAAAAAAAGAAAATTGTTTCGATAGTTACGACGTCGTGAGTAACAACGTGTCACGATTATAATATAACAATAGATAAGGATTTTATATTCTTTCATAACTTATCAATAAACATTTCTGAGAGAGGAGATCAATAGAAGACTACAGGTTTGTATTCTTATAAAATAAATCAATATTGAAGTATATATGGATAAAACGTTAGAGATTTATAAAAGTGTCGAGTAAGTAAATAAGATAGAAAAAGTGCTGGTTGTCATAAAATGAAAGCAAATGCATTTCAAAAGCTCACTTTTATATTGATATAAATTTTATTCCCAGAAGTGTCCACATCAAAAGTAAATAGTTGGTATCTCCACACAGCCCGTTCATACGTTTCCCTCCATTTTAACCAAACACATTGTGTATTCAAGCTGTGTCTGCTCTATCTTAGTGATGGCTACCTCATATCGTTGAGGATGCAACAAACGATTGGCACGAAGGTCACATGACGTATTGCTGACGTCAGAAAAAGGTTTGAGGAGTTATTGAACATTCTTTAACTAGATAATTTGTTGTATTTTTTAATATCCTATTCTACTAATAATAAAATAAGTGAGTATGTTTGTTGCTCTTTCACGCAAAAACTACGGAATGGATTTTGATGAACCTAACAATAATATACCTTATACGTCAGAATAACACATAGGCTACAATTTATAAAGATTCTAACTTCGACTCGCGGCGTTGCCCGCGGTTATTGAATAATTTATCTTGTTATTAATGCCTGTGGCATTAAGTCCGCCTTGTGCAACATGTTTGCAGGAAGTTTTAATAAATAAATAAATAAATAAATAAATATTGTCGTACCGCGGGGTTCAGCTAGTTTTGTATATATATATATATAGGAAACTGGTTGACCAACACAACACACTCGTTTACGTCTCCTATTGCCCATAACGTGATAATTTTCCCCCGTTTTTTGAAACATTATTCATTGGTGCTCCACTCCTATTGGTCTTAGCATGATAATATATAGCCCTCCTCGATAAATGGGCTACCTAACACTAATATGAAATATTTTTTCAAGCAAACAATTTCTTTAGCTTTATAAATGAAGTATAGATTCTTTAAGATCTTTTTTTGCTAAACACTTGATGTATTTAGGCATGTGTAATTGTTTTTTAAACATCTAGATCATTTTTTTAGTTCTTTTTTTAATTCACTTTTATAAACTTTGAAATGGAATGAGACTCAACTCAACTACTGAAAATATAGATCAAATAGTTCGTTTATTGTTTATAATATTTACGTTTCATGGATACCATTGAGAACTTTTTATCATATTAAAGATATTGACTATAAATACATATCTGTACCTCAGAGGTATAGAATATTATGCGCCAAAACACACATTTTACAGGAGAGACAAAAATGCGAGGCATAGATGTTGAACGCGATGTTACGCGGGCTGTATGCGAGATATAAGTATGAACTAAATTAGGTTTTTTATTGTTTAAGTAGGTAATATTTAATATAATTACTATATTGTAATAAAGTTATTGCTTGTATGATTTTGTGGACTTGAGGTTGTTTACTTGCAACAGAAAATTAAGTTGACGGTATAAATAAAGCATTATGTCATCATAATGTTATTTACCTCGGCATAATACATTAATTTCAAGTAATACTCAGGGGCATAAAGCATCATATGTATGTATAGAATCATAAAATTATTTCAAATTTCTTTATTTATTTATTTTCTTATGTAATAAAATAGAAACATTCATGAGATCAATCATTGGACTTCTTAAAATTAACACAATTGTTATGTACTTATCTAATTAAAATATGTTTATTATTAAGCAGCAGCTTCAGGTAGGTCTGGAACATCGCCATTTGGTAGATTTTTGTAGAAGTCATGAAACATGGAGGGAATCCACTGTGTCTTTTCGAAATTGCATCCATACTATATTGGAATATGGCACTGTTTCTCCAGATTCCGATTTTTTTCGGTGTACAAAAGGCGCTGAGAGTCCCTCACAAAATGCTGAAAATTCTTTGAAAGAATCTGTTTCCATGTTCACTACACTTATTTTGGCATTTTTGGAACAGCTTTTAATAAACTGCTGCCAGTCCCAAGGTGTAACTATAGGAAATTCTTGTATTTTTTTCTTTTCTCGCTCGATAATGGAATGGATTACGTCCACCTCCATGTGCGTATGTCCTTTCAGTAAATACTTGTGGTTAATTATCTTTATATTTTGATTTGATAGTATCCACAAATACGCCATCATTACAGAAATATTTTTATTCTGTCCGGCGCAGTTGTCACTCCATATCGTCACTTCTTCTAATCTGACATCTTCAAGCTGTTCAAAAAACTTGACTAATCCAGAAGCCATCTCATTCCCGCCACGTCCTGCTACAGTCTCGTCCCACATAAAGCACCAGCTCTCCTTGGCTACAGAATCCATAATCGTGAAGTTAAAAGTCCACAACTTCCTAAGATAAAAACTTTGGCTATTTGTCAAATAAGGTGTAGGCAAACACTTTTGTAGATCAACTGTTAACATTTTTTTAGAACCGTGACTCTCTATTGCATCGACTTTGTCAAATCCTTTTAAGCTATAGCGGAGGTGTGATTCCTGAAGATGTTTATCATGTTCAGCTTTTATGGCATTCTTATCTATTACATCGGTAGTATTTTTTGTTTTAATTACAAAGCCATCACAATCGTCGCACGTATCATTGGCTGGAGGATTAAATCCTAGATTATACTCATTCTTGAAAATATGTCTATATAGCCATGCCTTTGCAACATTCTCCTTCGGTATATTCTTTTCGGCACAAAACTCTACATACAAAGCATACAATTTTTCAATATTTAGATGACTTCCAAGATACAGTCTTTTAGTTCTGTTCCGACTATAATGGCTCTCATATTTGGGTATCATATCAATGTGGTTACGAATGCTTTCTTTAATGGCTTCTGCCGTTTTATTAGGCGGTGGATGTCTTCCTCGTCTGTCTTCTTGAACAAAGCCGTGTGTAGATTTTTTGATAGCATTTCTCACAACAGTCTCAGAAATTGCCAAGGTATTTAAAAAAAACTTTTTGCATATCTTTTCGGGTTTATCGTTGACCAAAAATGTGTAATTTAATGTAAACGATCTCTTAGGTGGGTGTTCAGGATCGCGACGTCTAGATCTAGCAGTTTCAATTTCTGTTACCATTGATATTATAAACTGTCTCTTCAAATTCCAAGTCATCTCATTACTATAATATTTTTGAAATATAGCAGCTCTGGCTGTTTCATCTACTCGTTCAGAGCATTTCAGTCGACAGTCACATACAGGTTTCATCTTTTTTTCGGGCACAACTTTACCTTTCTTAGATGTATATGATTTTCCTGTGACAGCTTTAAGTTTTCTAACGTTGCACTTCCATTTACAAATATTTCTTTTTCGTTTTCGACTCCCTCTGCTCTCTGATGAAGACGATAAAGAAATAGTTTGAACATCCATAGAGATAGGGTTTATGCATGTATTTAATCGATTTTCTGAATTTACTTCATTGTCGGATAAGCTGCTACAGCTAGTTTCTGGTACAAAAATTTGACTTCTTCCCGGAAAATCATGATCAGGTGAATTTTCGTTAGTGTCTGGAACATAGTCCTCATCTGAAGGTGAAAAATCTTCTTCAGAGTTGCTGTGTACACTGACAAGGTGATACGATTTAGATGCATCTGGTACTTCGTTTATTGAAACAATATCAATTAGCGACCCAGACTTTGATAGTTTTGTCTCTTCATCAGAAGCATCTATAACACAATTTTTTTTGGGCGATGGTACGAAATTATTAGCTGAAGTATCATTTAAGATACTGGAAATTGACGGACATGTGTTTTCATTAAAAGCTTCTACTACTGTAGCAATTTTATCGGGCAGAGGTAAAACATTAGACGAAATATCAGTTAATAAATTGGAATTTGAAGGTTGTGTGTCTTCATCGGTGTCATCAACTACTGTAGCGAATACTTCAGGCAATGGCGTAAATTGGTCAACTCGTTGATATTCTACTTCTTCAACATTGTAAGTCCTTGGGGAATCACCATGGAGGGTAAGGTTTTGCTGTAGGAAATCATATTTATTCGAAAGCCCTGAAAAAGAAAACACTATGTAGTCTTATCAAGCCATTGCAAGAAAACGTAAATATAATTAAATGTCAATTTCCAGGACGAAATGTATCTATCAGTCGGTCGGTCTTATCACCTTATGAATTTAAAAGGTCAAAATAATTCGTTGCTACGTGTAAGCTAGGCAAACAAACCAACAAATATACTATCACATAAATATTGTAAGATCTGAATATTAAAAAAATAAAACCTTGCATATTCCGTGAAGATCAGTACAGTAACAATTTATTTACCGACACATTTTAACAAACATTAGCTAACAGATATTATTGCCTAGAGCCTAGGAGCGGGCTTTAGGTTTTCTCCCTTAATATTATTAATTTTGCAATTTGTTAGTATGAATAGTTGGTATTAAATCATAAACAAACTAAAAAAATCCATAAATAAACTCTTTTCCCAAGTATTGAAAAACGTACCTTAACGCACCTACAAATAAGATTGAAAATGGTCCTAATCAAAAGTGTGTATTTACGGGAGATACTATTGTTTACCCCTAAAAAGCTACTCGCTATGTTATAAAAGTAATAGAAAACTTCCTTACCATCTCCTGCAGTTTGGTCAACTTGTTCTTCAACAGTAGCTAGCTTACATAATAACTTTCCACGTGAAAACATGTCGATGAAACCATGTAAAATAATTTTAAAGCATTATTTGCACTGACAAGTTCACGGCAGACGGGCCCCACGCTGCGTTTAGTGGTAAAAGGCATTAAGTCCAATTAAAAACATTATATTTGCGCGACGCTTATGGGTAAATAAACTTATGATCCTTTGAGATTCTATACCACGTTAGTATTTTTGGATTTAATATCATATACAAATGTTTATCTTTTAATATACTACTCGTAGGAGTTAATGCTTTATACCACTATGTAGAACTGATTTTAACTATTTTATTGGTACAAAAAACAAGATTTCGTAAAAAATGGAGTTACTATTGTATACCTCTGAGGTACAGATATGTGTGTATCTTTTAGTGATATTCTTTTAATCTATAAAGATACCGATGCTCAATAAAAATCAAAAGAATTTTAAATAAAACAACCAATGTGTGCAAAGCTCTGGAGGTAGAATGGGCTATTAAAAGCTATACCTTTCTCTTACAAGCTGGTGCAACACTTATAAAATTTTAGTGTTAAAATATCTTTACCTTATGAAAATAAAAAAAACGCTTATAAGAAACTAAGTGAGTTGATCGGTGCTTAGGAATACGAATAATTTAGTAAAATATTAATATTTAGATAATAGAAATTGTATTCATATGTATTTTCTGTACTAATATTAGGTTAAAAATCGTGGTCGGTCACTAAAGCTAATGAATGCAGAGTATTTGAAAATTAAAAAAAATACGGAATGAAAGAGGTTACCACCCCCTTATTCCCTAATTTCATATCAAAATGCTTACAACTTTTAGAAACGTAATAAATGTCAACTACATCTTTAAATGATAACAGAAACACATCAAAATGTAAGTTCTACAAGCATTCGTTCAGTTCCTTCTTGCACCTGCACTTGTACGAAGTAATATTAGCACAATAATATTTTCAATAAGCACAACGGTAATTTTACAATGTAATATGAAAGCATTTCCGTTTTATTAGAGCGAACACAACGTAGAATGATACAAACTAAAGGAGTTGTGTTAAAAGTACCCACGTTCTCTGCTAGCATCGTTTCAAAAACTCAATTTGCAAACTTCTCATACACGTTATAAAGAAATGAAAGGAATGCGGGAAATGTCACTACTTTAACCAATTCTTGACAATAAACAAGTTGACTATACGACATGTTCTGCCAGCGGAATCCCACTGCTGGGACCTGTGACAGGCGGGGACAGGGTGTCAAGCGTGTTCACGAAAATACACATTCTGCGTTTTGTATAAAGTTGAGATTTCTTTGCGTACATCATATGTAGTAACAAAATTACACGTCAAGGGAATTCAAACTCTATTTTTAGCACTCATAAGTATGTTTTAAGTTTAGAAATGGCATTTATCTCAGAGGAACGATTTAAACCATGTTCAGAAATGCTTGCGGTGAAAGCTTTCTTGGCAGAGCCTGCTAGCTGTTTTATTTTTTAAATCGCGATTTATGTTCGTGGAAATGTAAGGGTAGTCTGAGGGTTGGATCTCGCGTTCTATGAAATTATGTGTTTTGAGACGTTGAAAAATGAAATAAGTTTATGAGAGGGGTATGACAAGTCGGGCAGGCTGAGAGGGTCGCTTGCGAGGAATTATAACTTAGATTAATTGTTAGGATTCCGTGGCTTACTCCAATAGCCTGAGTGTATGTGTTGCACATTTCAAGGACAGTTAAGCTCTGTTCTGCTAAGTTAAGTGCTTTTACTTGAACCGGGTTTACGTCATTAGTGTAATGAATGGGCTTGATTGCTAAATTAGACTACAATTACATTGCTAAAGTTATCTAATTTTGAAGTAATTCATCAAAGTATGATCTAAGTTATGAATTTGTCGGAGTTGTAAACCCGCTCATCATTTTATTTGAAAATGTTTATTTATTTATTTATTTATATAAAGTACTACCACATCATACATATTATACTTATAACTAATTATACTAACATATGGGATTGTATCTGATATGTATGACAATTACGGTGTACATAGCATTTACTGCAATATGACAACATTATTCCTTTCCTTTCCTTTCTTAAATCATCCACTTAAAAATAACAAACTATCTATATTATACTACTACAAATTTTTATATATATTTTACTGCACACGGAACACTTTCACTATTTCAGTTTTAAATACATTAAACGACTGGCCAAAGATGTCAATGTCAGGATTATGAGTTTATTATTATTGTACTAAAATTATTTAAGGGTTCCGTACCTCAAAGGGAAAACCCTGACCCTTATGGGTTCACTTTTTGTCCGTTTGTCTGTCAAGACCTTTTTTCTTAAGAACGTGTGGAGCTGAAATTCATATCAAATACTCAGGTCTACCGTCCCTTAGAGCTGTTATTAAATCAAACTTCTAAGCCAACGCAATCAAACGATACAGCTCTTTATGCTACTAATTTTCGACACTCGCAAGGGAATCAAAACCTACTGAATCTTTAAATTTGGGACGAAGCAACGTCTCATAGCACAGATAAAGGGAAAATTGGAAAAAGCATATTTTTTTAGATACATCATATATAAAAAAAACTTACTACCCCTTTCCTCATGAACGCGCACAGGTCTTAAATTCAAATTCATTACACGAGTTTGTACGGTACACTTGGTGCACGAGTCCGACTTGCAATTGGCCGGTTATTTTTCCCTTTTCTACATGACGTGCAATGAAATAATGTAAACGAACTTAAATTAAACCCACTAGCCAAGATATATTTTGCAAACGTAAAAGTTAATAGAAAAATAACAAATAAAACGGACTGACTCCTCTCAACACTAAGTCACGTGGTCAAAACAAAATATTAACCAATAATACAAGAGAATAAAGGTGTTAGCGATTGTGAAAAGAGAATCGATGCAAAACAAACGCAAGAGGACAGTCGCGGTCACTAATATAATAAGGTTTTTAGACTTTGCGACTCTTATATACACATAGTTTTTGTTGTACAGGAGGACTTATGTATTCTAAATAAAATAATGAAAAAGTTTACGATTCCCTTTATTTCCTGACGTTTCAAACGGGTAATACCGTAAGTGTTCATCGTAAGAAACCCTTTTTTATATAATTTATTCGCGGATGAGTCCCGCCGTACAACAAAAAATATATAATGGGGTACGTTATTTCATAATCACTAACATGTAAAAGTACGAAATTTACAAGAACGAATGAATGTATTTCATACTGTCTTCTAAGCATATTGTCATTACATACTTAATAAAAATATAATCACTTTTTTCCTAGATTAAGGTGATCCGGCAGAAAACCAAGGTCATCGACATAACCCAAAGGATTAACAAACTGAAGTGGCAGTGGGCCAGCCATATTAGCCGTAGAACTGATTACCATTGGGGTAAACGGGTTGTTGAGTGGCAACCGCATCTCGGTAGAAGTCCACAGGCTAGGTAGAGTGATGATCTGCGCAAGACGGCTGACAGAAGCTGGATTGAACCAAGTGCCGTGAAATTGGAGAGGCCTATGTCCAGCAGTGGACTGCGATAGGCTGATGTGATGATAAATAATATAATACTACTTCTTTCATGAAATTTTTGAATTCACTTTCATATAATAAAGAGCTTCACATTTACTACTATTAATAGTCAATTAAATGAAAACACTAATATTAAATACTTCACTCTGAAATCAGTTCCATGTAGATTTCACCCACACTGGAATAGCGAGCGATTTAGTACCTAAAGTATTGTTACATCGCCAACAATCTTGCCACGTACATAAATAATAGTTTCCGAGAACACTCAAGTATGTAGCGAGCCAGTCAAGCTTAAACTAAGTGATTTCAAACTAACTGAAGCCATAACAGAGATTCTTACATTCACCTCAACGTTTTTACGAGCGAAGCCGGACGATTTTATATGTCTTTACCCCAATTATGAACCACACTCGACTTTATTATCATCGTTTTGATTTGATTGAAATGCTTACCCTGCGAAAAGATTAGAGTTTGGAGTAAATTTTACGAGCCGCAGAAGATTTGTTCTAGAACTTTGATGTAGTGGGTAGTGCGTGTTCCCTACTGCGGGTCGAAACTGTTATAAAAGTATAAGGCTTTAGTGGTTTATGTTCCAGATGGCGAAATAGTGAAAGCTTTCTCAGGCGATTGTGTTAACATAACTTTGTCCGACAACTTGGATGAATTGCTACATAGTCTCTACAAATAATTTTACGATGGATCCGTTCTGAGTGTAACTGATAACTAAATTAGTATAGAATCTGTTTCAATAAGGAAAAAAAATTTGGAGAATATTGTTTTATAACTGTATTTAAGTATAAATAAATGTAATTATGATACAAATATAAGTTAGAATAAATTTTGATAAATAAAATTAAACGAGACAAAATCGGAATCCACTAATTTATCACTGCAAAAACTAAGCTAAATAAGCTGAATATCTCTTTCCTAGTGATTTGAACCCCTAAAGCCATATTTATAATGAAAGGAATACTTTGACGCATGATTTGCCACTACAATAGTATTTAATTATAATATGCTAATAGTATTTAAGATATATCAGAGATAATATAGTGGTTACTATACTTTACTGAATTTCATTTTCACTTTTCAACCACAATAGTAGCTATTTAAAATAAAGTTTAGGATTTTATTTTATATAGCTACTTTAACTCTTGAATCTATAATTTACGAGTATATTCTCAATTGCATTTGATGAAACTTGTTGCAATACATTCTAGAATCAAACTCACTGGTACTTATTCCACTATGTTAATTAAATTTACACCTGACCGGCTTCGCCTTGTGGCATCCTCAAAGTTTTTTCAACATCTGTGGGTACATGCAAATAAAAGTGTGTCAGTGTAAGGAATTCTTCCCGAAATATTGGGAGATTGTATTTTGTATCTACCACTACTATTTGTTAAATTGAAAACTTATAAAATTATGTAAAGTTAAAGTTATATTAAGAAATTACAAAATTTTAATTTTACCTGATTATTTTGTTAATTTAAATCAATAAATCGTTTCCTGTTAGAAATTAGAAATGAAATGATTATACTGTGTCCTCTTTGTATTTAATTTCTAAATTTGTGTGACTATATGTCTATTAAATTGCATGTCCCAAATTAATAAAAGTCATTAAAATTATAAAACCCCTCCAAATTATTCCAACTCAAATATCAAAAAACTAATGACATTACTTTATTTTTTTATTTTTTATTTATTTTTGAAGAAGGCTTACAGACTAATAAACATAATTATGAATAATACAAATATGTAATCAAGTTGCTAACAACAAGCCTCCATATATAGGTGAGAACATATTACACTGGTCGAAGTGCCAGGTCATGGACTTACATTTTCTTACACGTATACCTATATATAATTTTACACATTATTTTATAAATACAGAAAATTACAGAAAAAAAAAGAAGTAACAAAAATAAAAATAAAAATACAAACAAAATAAAGTAATAATGAACCCACAAACACATTCAGCACTAATCAAAGATAACAACAACAAAAAAAAATATTATGACACTAAATATTTCGAACCGATCTATCTAGATTGTTTTATAGTATATATATACAAAACTTTTCACATTTAATTTACCTAACAGTTACTTATTACGTAAACAAAATCTTATTTCCAATAAACAGATGAAATGAGCGGATCATTAAAAGCGTAAACCTCGTGTATCCACTGCGCCGTATCGCCGGGCCATTAGTGCGCGTCTCCTTTCGAGCTGGTGATGTATGGCTCGCTTGATTTATGTTCGTCTTTAACGTTTTATGTTCAAGAACCTTTCAGAGGACTGACTACACTTTGCACTCTTTTGTATTTCTATGATAAGATACATTTTCATATTGCTGATTGTGACAGTTGACAATGAGTGGTAATTTGGTTAGTTCCAAGGTTTAAAAGTACTGATACTTTTTAGGTAATAGAATTACAATCGATTACAATAAAACAATTTGCTACACTGTCTCTTCTTCGTCTTTCTTATTACCAAGATAAATTCAATCAGTTTTACCCGAATCTCTGTTTTATCACGGAGCGATTGGCATCGGATCGCAATCCTGAAAGCGAACAAAATTCGAAAGTTGAACTAAGTGTCAGTATTTTTGTGGGTACTAACTTCCTAATAACGATTGCCATAGATATTCATGACAAGAAGGACCAACAGCTTAACGTGCTCTCCGAGGTACGGGAATGACATACCGCCCAATTTTCATACTCCGAGCTGTTAATAGAAATTTCTTCTATGAAAAACCCAACAACACCCCATTCCCTTTCCCCATCCCCCAAAGGTCGGCAACGCACTTGTGACGCGTTTGGTGTTGCGGGTGTCCATGGGCGGCGGTAATCGCTTACTATCAGGTGATGCGTCTGCTCGTTTGCCCCCTATTCAACAAAAAAAAAAAAACCTAACCGAGAATCAAATCAGCGACCTTTTGATTGGCAGTCCAATACGCTAACTGATAGACTTACAAGGCAGTCTACACAAATATCATTATTTATGTTACTAGAGTACAGTATTTAAAATGCTTTTATTTAAATGGGTATACTTTTGGCCGTCACATCTGGCCAGCATAGTTTAAGGTCACCTTTGATGAGTGAACTTTCTGTGCATCAGAAGCATCTCAACAAACATATAAAGTCATAGAGATTTTTGAAAGTATCTCAAATAATCCCATTTTATAAGTAACACAGATGTATTAAATGGAGGGTACAGGAAAAGAAAATATTTAGTGTATTGGGGGTAAATACACAACGGATAAAGCCATTGATATGGAAATGCGTAACGCTCGTTCTGATTGATTGACTGTCAGACAGTTTATTTATCTGTGCCATCATCTGTGCAATATACCGAGTGTGAGAGTAGAGTAGACAGTATTAGAATTTCAGTAATATTGTTTTCGGTTCTAGACAATTTTAAAAATATGGTTTCAAAAGTGATTTTTCACGTCAACCATCATCGATCTTCATCTTCCTCGCCTATAATACTGCTAAGATTAATTGGAGGTCAGCTATTATTTCAAATAAATTGAATTTATCTGAATATCAAGTTTCCACGGACCGACTAGCACGGACCACCGCAACTCTAAAGAAGAACTGAATTCGTAGGTAGAACTAGATGTCAGAGTATTTGAGAGCACTGACTTCCCAATGACGATTGCCTTAGATGATGATCTCTCTTCCTTCGTTTCCTATGTTCGTCCCATTGGATTATAAAAATGAGGGAACAGAAAATGCACCTGTGTCTGCGCACACAATGCACTACAATATCTCATGCGTAGTTGGTTGGTCTTCGTTGAGACTAAGAGAACATCATACCATCAGCGCAAGAATTTCTATTTCGTGGGACATGATGAGCAATTACTCCGTAGTCCTGTGTGCTTTTGGCTAATAGCGCTGTAGTATGGTTTGTTGTGTTGCATGTGGCTTTTTTTTTTATACATGAACTACCGAAATGACTCTGGCCTGCCTGAAGGAAAGCACCAGCAGAATCCAAGAGTGGTGGTCACCATCCTCAATGCAAACAAAGACAGTGCAGCATGGTGACCAGCACTATGGCGGTCTAGTGAGATGATTTTTCACGCCCCGCTTAAAGGACCCGGGATCATGGTGGGACGGAAACACGTGTGCTGGTAGCCATAATCCTAATATTTCTTTGTAACTTTGCAACGCAACGCTTGTTCTTATAACTTGGAGAACAAATACCACCCACTTAATACGTTCAGTAAGACTATACCGAAATAATTAACGCAATAATCAAACGCCATACCTGCTAATATGTGGCCGGTAATAAGGTTGTTCATCTTGTTTCGTTAATTGAAATACTATTCCGTCTGATCAATGTAGGTATGTCTATCACGGTATTAGCGTAATTTAATTGAGTTTAATGTTGCGGGAATACTAGATTATCCTGCTTACTTACATACGTGTGTTTAGACAATCATCAAACTTAGTAATAATTAAACAAAGTCACGTGCAGTCGTCGTTATGTATTGACAGTTCCACTTGAAATAATTTTAGTAGTACTTATAACTTTTAGAAAAAAAATCACGAGGTACCACCGAGTATGCGTTCAATGATTGATGAATGCGAACGAAATAAAAGAGGTGTGTTGTGTAAGGACCGTAGTAAGTATAAATCAATTGTCTCTGCCTAACGCTCCTCGAAATAGTGACTCTATGTGTGTATGTATGTTATGATTTTAACAACTTCATTCATATCACACATGGGTGTCTGATCCCAAACTAGGTATAGCCTTATACTATGGTGACCAAACTACTGATGAATAAACAATAAATAAACATACTTATTTAGGGTGTCTCAATAAGAAAGCACTTTTTTAATTTTAGTGTAATTTTTTCTTTGAGCACGTGGCATCTATTATTAAAGACAAATAAATAACGTATTACAATTGTAAAAACTAGTTACAAAAATTTTAAGTGTTAAAATAAGACCGTTCGCTCACATCGAAGAATTTTCAATCGCTACAGTGTATCTTTTTTTTTGGGTTTTTGTGAAATCTCTCTTATACGAATAAACCAGAAACAACTCCTGAGCTCAAATCCGAGATCCAACGCGTCATTGGTGAAATACAGCCACATCCAACAATAGTCATTAAAAATTGCATGAAAAGAATAATGAACCCTATTCAGATAAGAATCATAGTCACGGACGATGTAATATTTCGTTCCATACTTAATCGGAACATGTCTTATTTATTTATTTTATTTTGATTCACATCTTGTACATAGGCGGACTTCATGCCATGGGGCATTCTCTGCCAGATAACCTTTGAGTGATGTAAAAACATGAGGCGGTAGATGCAAAATGCAGTATAAATAGTGGAATTTTACTCGGTACATAAATAATACATACATTATACTAAACATACTTATAAATAAATTTAGTATAGTAAATAAGTTTTTTTATTTAATGTAATATAAAAGTACTCAGTCGGTATATACTACAATTTAAAAGTAATCGTTGCGAATGTTCGGCCAATACATTATGATTGCGGTTTGTTGACATCCTGATGTCGGTAGGAAGCGCGTTCCAAAGAAGAACTGACTGCACTATAATTCAATAAAAAATTGCAACTCCCTAAAAATAAAAAGTTGTTTTTTCATTGATAAAGTACACTCTTACTGGGACAATTTTTATCATATATTATAGATAGATTACATCCAGACACAAAATAAGTAATCATGCTCATCACACAGTCGTTTATCCTGGTTGGCCATCGAACTCTGATACACCGTATTCTCCATTCGTCGTCTTACGGACATTGAGAACCTAATCTAACAAGATTTATAATCATTCTGAAGTCAAATATTTTAATATAAAGAATTTCACTTAACCTGCTTGTCAATTGCCTTCTCAGTAGCCAAGCATTAGATAGATTTGAAAAGGCTTTTATGCTTACCACTAAGCTTCATTAGTAAGCACCTGAAATGTGAGTACATTAGCACTTCCTGCCGTGCCACCACGCTCAGTAACGGTACTACCAATAAAAACTCGATCTTTTTATGGCAAGTCTACGTTACGTCACCAACCGACTGATGTATTGTAACTACGAAAATGTGTTTTTATACGTACGTGATTAAGGGCATTTGTACATTGGTCACAGTTTACCAGAACCACTAATTTTGAAATTGTTTAATGGACAATTTTTATGACATAGTAGCCCTTTCAACCGTTTGTTTCAGCTATTATGAGATTTTTGTGGAGAAAAGATTACTTTCTTTCCAATACCTCTTTTCTGTGATATATAAACTACGTCTTTGGTTTACAAAGGACCTCTAACATTATTTTCTTTAAACAACTCTTTTGTATATTTACAGTATTACTGTTGAATATAAAGATTGTTTTATTTTCTAATCTTCGTAAATACTTATGTAAAACTACCGTATTATGTCAGGGAAGTAATTTCCTTAAAGTACCTCAGAGTTTTGCTACTTACGTCACAACCGATGTACGAATACCCTTACTGTATCGCTCGTAAAATATTTACGATTTGAGCACAATTTGCTTTCATACTGTGTATGGCAATATAGCACCCCTAACTTAGCCCATAATACCCTATACGTATTCAATTATAGCTCATATCAGTGGCTCACAAAAGCGCTAATGGCTTGAGAAATTTGTGTAATGTCGTTCAGTTGCTCTGCTTGCTGCCTATTGATTGACGTTAGAGAATTACTGTCGATACCTGTCTAACGCTGTCAATATCCTGCCTTAATGAAGTGTGTATGTAGCTACGTCAGTATGTGGTCAATCGAATTAGCTAAAGGCTCCACTCGGCCGTACTCTGTTGTTCTTATTAAGCCAATGTAGCCGAGATAATCTGTGGGCGAATAGCATTAATATTATTGGATGTTATCGGCTTATTGGATTGGATTGAGGGTATTTATGTATTCGTAGAAAGGAGTTAAATGAAGTGCATTTTATTCTTGTCTTTGGTTGTTAGTATTAAGATGTGACATATAATAGTGACACTATAAAAATACATATAAAATTAATATTGTTACATTGTATATAGGTATATTTTTGAATGCGAGATGCCGAGGATCGAACCAAGTAGCGTGCGATAGGATAGGCCTATGCC
Organism: Spilarctia lutea; assembly: GCA_916048165.1. NCBI lineage: Eukaryota > Metazoa > Arthropoda > Insecta > Lepidoptera > Erebidae > Spilarctia > Spilarctia lutea. The sequence goes on from OU696487.1 coordinate 18,588,011, forward strand.
TATTATGTGATCTGCGATATTTTGATGATGATGTATATGATTAAATATATATATATATTAATATACTTATTTATTTTACTTTATTTCTTTTTAAACTAGCTTTTAACCGCGACTCTGCCTGTTTGTAAGTTATAATAATTATAATATACATTATTTGTATATTTGCAGCATGAAAGCAATATATTTTTAAATATATTTGTTTATAAATGTATATTTAAAATGTGAACAATATGTTATAATAATTGTAATAAAGTGATTATAATAAAGCTCAACCCCACGTCTGTGCTTAACATCTCAGCCACGTGAGAGGCGGACACCTGAAATATAATTTCTATACAGGTGACAAAACGAGTAATGGAGAACCCCCAACATAATGGAGAGAAGTAATAAGAGAAAACGTTTAATGCCGCTTCCCGGGGGTAATCGCTGGAGCACGTCTGGAACTGACGCTAGACGTGACAGTATACGAATCGTCAGTTGCTCCCTGTTGAACAGGCGGGAATGCCACAGCCGACCTGAACCGAGATGCTGATGACACTTTTCGGTTCGCTGACGCTCCCATTGATTCTGCCGGTACATCGGATACGACCACAAGTTCACAAGATACTAATGATGCACAAAGAAAGTGGTCTAAAGACGAAATTCACGTTATTTTAAAGCTAGAGCACAAGGAGTAGGTTTCGTAAAGCGTCTAGAAAAGTTGTTTAAAGAAAGAAATACAGACAATCCTAAAATACAAATGTAAACATACATATAATACAAAAACAAGCAGCAATACACTCATGCACAATACTCACAAAATATTTGGGGGACACTGTATTCTTAAATTCCAGGGAATCCGAACCTCCTCTTCTCTGAAGGTTACAGAGCGGAAATTAGGATAAAAACCGAGAAAAAAACTCGAGTAAAAAAATTTGATAATATAACTGTTTTAAATAAAATCAATAAATTACAAAGTTATATGTATAATAATGACAATATTAAAGCCTGTCCTTCCTTTAAAATCAAAGTATTTCATTGCTAAATTTCATTAGAATCGGTGCAGTGGCAACAGCAGCCGTGGAAGCGTAACAGACAGACAGACAAACAGAGTTATTTTTTTATATTAGTGTGGATTGAAGATTAGCATTATTATTTAAGCAGTAATCTGTACTATACTATAGTTATAAATGAATAGTTTTAAGAGTAAGAAAGGTCCCATTACGTGAGAAAAAGAAACAAATTTCATTATCCGTAAATATTAGGATTCCTGAATTACAAAAAGTTTTATTAGATCGTTTCAATATCTAAATTAGAACTGAAGATCAATATAGAATAACAATTTTAAGATTTCTTTCCTACCAACTCTCATAAAATTACTTTCAGAAGTACCACTTCACAAAAGAATATTGCCCCGTAATTGATTGAAATAGTAGATTGAGGAGTTTAGCTTTTAGGGATATATAATTAAATGGGTATTACTCAAAATGTAAGTGTTCATTTGTTGTGTAATTCAATCGTTTAATTTTCGCCGGAACTCAAAAACTTTTACTAGTTAAAGTAAGTACTAAAAAGTAGAATATATTGCGTTAAATAAGATTTAGATTGCACGTGTCGCTAAAACTGACCCAATGACCTTCCCTGAGAAACTCCAAAACAAGAACGATTTAATTTTATGTACATTTCTAGATTTAAATTAAATCGAAAACAAGCATAGAGTAGAACAGTACAAACACAGTACAACAGTAGTTTAAAAAAGATAACAACATCCCTGTTTCTTCATTCTAAAAGACTTCATTTATATCACAATCACGTTATGACAACAACAAAAAATATCAAGGAAAGGTGTGAAATGAAAATATATATTTTGAACTTTGGGATGCCTGATGATTTTAAAAAGAGACCTATGACGCAAAGGAGAAAGCCGATCTTCTGGCAAAACACTTTGCGTCCAACTCGACCTTGGATGACGGGGGACAGGAGCCGCCTAGCATACCGCGCTGCGAGAGCTGTATACTGGATATCCAGTTCCACCAACGCTCAGTCTGCTTAGCACTATTGTCCCTTGATATCCATAAGTCGAGTGGCCCGGATGGAATCCCTCCTATTGTGTTGAAGATGTGCGCTCCAGAGTTGGCACCGTTCTTAACGCGTCTTTTTCGGCTCTTCTACTCTACTGGCGTAGTCCCGACATCATGGAGGGAAGCATTGGTCCACCCGACCCCTAAAAAGGGCGATCGCTCAAATCCGACTAACTACAGGCGGATAGCCATAACTTCCCTCTTCTCGAAAATAATGGAGTCCATAATTAACCACCAACTCCTGCGGTACCTAGAGGATCATCATCTGCTTAGTGACCGGCAGTACGGTTTCCGTAAGGGTCGATCAGCTGGTGATCTACTGGCATACCTGACACATCGCTGGGCTCAGGCGATTGACACTAAGGGGGAAGCCTTGGCAGTTAGTTTGGAAGGTCGTATCGGTCCGGGAACACCGCAGGCGACAGCTCATTCCACAGTTTTGCTGTGCGTGGCAGAAAATTTCGGGAAAATCGCACAGTTGTGGACTGATGACCAACCATCTAGATGATGGGGATGAAATTTCTGTCGCGTTGGACGATGGCGGAAAGATGCGGCAGGGATCAATCCGAACGATTCCTCGGAGCACTCCCCATGGTAAATGCGGTAGAAAATGCACAGCGAAGCCACATCTCTACGCAGCACCAGAGAGTCTAGCCGAATTGAAAGATCCTGGCAATCGACGATACGAGTCGCTCTCCGCTGAATGCGGTCCAGAGGGAGGAGCTGGTATTGGGATGCCCCTGCCCAAATATGAGGACAGTATTCCATGTGAGGCCGAACCTGCGCCTTATAAAGCCGAAGGCAGTGGGCCGGAGTGAAATACCGCCTCGATCTGTTGAGCACACCAAGCTTTTTCGAGGTCAATTTGGCCTTACCCTCCAAATGGCCACGAAACTGGACTTCGCTCGATACGTCGACACCAAGTACTCCAATATTGGGTGAGGCAGATAGGGGAGTGTCTTCAAAACGAGGACATACGACCCACGGTAGTTTTTTTTGCGGTGAACGCGCAAATTTGTGCCAATATATTAAAAAAAAAGTCTCAAAGAGAAAGTCAGAAATAATAGAATATTTACTTTTTAGCAGCTAACTACTTAAGTTTTGGGCTATGAGTGGACTATACCGTGTAAATGTTTTTTGAGCCTGAATTGTTTATACTTTTGACTTCTACAATAATATAAAATCTTCAAATTGAAAGTCTAAAATTTAGTTTCGAACATGTACGAGGATTGATCTTCTTACATGTTGTTATTCTATACATTCCCTTACATTACAAGTTAACAGGCAAAGTCTAAAGAAATTTGCATTGTCAAAGTTTAAAACCTTTACTTATCACAAAATGTTCTGGCTCAAAATATGCCCTCAAAACTCGTTAACATTATACATTATTGTTAAAGATATTATTCATTGAAGTCGCCGATATGAAATTAGGAGGGACTGTCAAAGAGAACGGTAAAACTTTGAGATGGTATCGCCGTAAAGTTAAATTGATACATTTTTAACAAGTTCGTCAAGACCTTCGCTGTTCAAAAACGGATTTTGTATGTTCTGTAAGTTGGACTTCTAACTTTGTTTGCATATTCAATAATATTTAGTGTTATACAAGAAGTATAAATATGCAGTCGTATTTGATATTTTTATGGTGGCATTTTAATCAGAAAGACGAAACTGATGGTAGTCTCCAGAATTTTATATTTAAATCCTAACATAACAATAGAGAGGATGCAACTACAATGACTATAAAAATTTAAGTATATCGGTGCATGGGTAAATAAATCATGGGATAGAATAAAATATACTTTATTGTACACCAATTAAAAATTATTACACTTAAAATTCAATAAGATGTGTATAACGGGCCTTATTGAAAAAAGCAGTTTCTTCCAGACTACCTCTAGATGGACATTTTGAACGTATACCATAGGTGTTTTAAAGTAATTTTGACCTGAACTACAGTTTACTGATTTTAATGTAACGATCGATTCGTAATAATAACTTAAGTGATATTACTATATAAATTTAATAAAAAACTTTGTTCACTGTCATTATTATAGATTTTCTTGTTGAAATTTTGTCTTGGATAAGATAGTTTCTAAAAAAATCAACAAGCTAAATCTACACAATGAACACTATAAAAATACGAAGACATCTGTGTTCAAATTTAATTTAAGCTTAATCGTAAAGACGTATCAGTGAAAATAAAAATACTTTTTTTTCATTTTTTGATACTTCAACCTATCACCATCAAGTGCTGATTGAAGGCCTTGACACTCTTTAGAGAAGGTTTTCGTTCGTTCTATTTTATATGCCTGTAATAATACTTCTATGCCACACATATTTGTGTAAGAATTTATTGTTATGTTAATACCTCATTAGTTATTCAATCGTATTCAAACTTTTGAGTATTTGAACCTTAGGGAATCTAAACATTAAAAAGAGGTATCAGCATATTTAGAAGGGGAAACAAGTTCAAAAGTTTTATTACCTAATTAAAATGTGGAGAGGTTAATCTAATTCTGCCTACAGTCTTAATCAACATATTTACATTAAATAAGTGCTACAAATATCGTAGGCAAGGTCTACTTTACAAAACACATCATAGTTTTACGAAATAAAAATATCAAAAACAGATAAAAGAGGCGTACGGTTCGTACGCCGTACAATTCTACATAAACACGCTCATTCAATCACAATAATCGCCACGTCCTATCAGCAACCCTTCAATAACTTTGATAATATTTTCATATCGGTTCGCTGACTCTTCTCCCTTGGGTTGTTCCGACCCCGGGGTTTAAGGATCGTGGACTTTTTCATAAGTTTTAATCAAAATATTCGTCTCGTCATACCGTGACGAGATGCTGTTTGTATTAACATAATGTTGGAGCCTTATTTTCCGTTTTATTGTTTACACTTTGTTCCCTTTTATTGTTTACATGTTTAATATTGGATTAATGGCCTTGAACATTACATAATATTGTTTTGTAGTATCGAGCTTCTTAAACCCTAACTGGTTAGGCAGAAGCATATTTTGTAAGAATGTCTACTCAGTCATTGATTTTATGACATGGTTAATGAATCTATTGATGTTTTCCAAGAAGTTTCATTCAGACCTTTTTAAAGAGACGAGTTCGTTACGTCGTACAATTTATCGTACAATTTCTTTGTTACCAAGCTAGAAATCAGAACTGGACTAGCTGATGAGTTTTAATCATAGTGGCTCCTTAGCTCGAACTATTATTTCTATAAATTTCTGTAAGTTTTTAAATAAGTGTTCAGAGACTGGGAAAAATCAATTTTTAACTAAAAATCTTTATAGTGGGTACTCCTAAATATGATACGTCTGAAAAATCTATCCAATTAAATATACATCTGAAACACTTTTTGGATTACTGGCTTTAAGTACATTTTTGTATTGTCATGTCATGTGGTCATTTACTTCATTATAATGAAATAAATCAACTAAGAATGATCCTCAACTGCAGCAATGGCTTGTCGTCTTCTGCTTTAAAAACAGAATGCAACAGCGCTATACGCCACACCACACTAAACCTGCTAAACCTATCGTTTATTGGTCTAGTACGTACGATTAGATTAAAGGTTCACTTCTAGTTACTGTGTAGCATTGTCCTAAACACATTTCCACCATAAAAAATACAAGGTTCGATGTTCACGTACGAAAATCTCTAAGTTTTACTTCTCGCAACCCTAACAATAATAAATCACTTTTTCCATCACTTTCCCCATAAAGGTACTGCATAAATGTTTAACACCTTACCCTGTTCAGGTCTGAAAGTAAACAAATTATGATTGGTGCATTATATTAAGATACGTCATAATAATCTTTATGTTATATAGGTTTAGGGGTGATATTTGATTTAGTGTTATTGCTTTGCTTGTGATTATGTGTTCCGGGGTGTAAACGATACATTTTATTGTTGTTTTAAGGCGTTGTCGCGTGATGTTTACGAGGAATCAATTTTTTTGTTGTAAATTTTTTATTCGTGTTTTTTTATTGTGAATGTTTGGTAGTTAAATTAAGTCGTGAGTAAGATTTTCATCTGAAGGGAAATGGATAATATACTTGTGAATGTTATGCATAAAACCTAAGATATACTAGATAACTAGCTTTGTATAATGACTTCCAAACATGCTTGAGGCTATACTATGTACTTGAAACAACACGCGTGATTCTACTATCTTTTTCTTTTGAAGATGTGTTTTGAATGCTAGTAGTAGTAGCCAAAAATCACTTCAACGGCTTTAAGAATAGTAAAAACCACAATATCGTTTCAAACATTTCGGAGATTGGAAATTTCGGATTTTAGATATTCAGTTTGTTTTGAATATCAATTATTCAGTCCCTTTCACAAACAACTAAACATACTAGCTTTGTTCGTGTGTCGGTAACTTAATTACTGTGAACTAAGACAATTAACCTGCTGGAGATAAACGGGTTCCTACCTTTAATTACTAACCTACAATATTGTTCGAAATGTTTCTCCTTGAAAGTCCGTTGACAATGGACTTAAGTATTAACTCTGTGTACTAATTAATATCCTAGATTTGAGTGAAGTAATGAGGGTAACTCGTAGTTGGTATCATTAAATAGGGTACGATTTATGATTATGCTATTTGATAGAACTACAAATCGTTATTTTTAGAAAAAAAAAATCTTCATTTTTTTACAATTTTATATAATTGAATTAACGAAACTGATACCGGGTATTTAATGGTAAGGCTTAAGTACTGTTCTAATTTATAAGTTATCGGTATTGTCTATTTTAGTGTAGTTTTCTATTTAAACGATCGGCTTTCTCTATTTGTTACTATAGTAGTACTATGTTAGCTATAGTTAACAAAACTAGAATGAATTCTGAATACTCTGATACAAAGACTTTAATAACCATCTAACGAAGGCATAACAAGTTTATAGTAACCGTACATCGAGCTGTTAGATTCCACATTAATTTGAATATACAAACTTCACAACATTAACATTGAGCTGCGTTACGCCAGGCGTGATCACCTCGTCTCTTTTGTCTTGTGGAGGCACATATTTTGTGTTCACATTTGTTATTTTAAACCTCCTTGTTAGGGAGCATTTATTTATGTCCAGCAGTGAACTATTAAAGGCTATAGATGCTGTTTAAGCTTCAGAAGACGATGTACGATATATACACTCGAACATTGGTATTACATATTTCAATTCAATACAATGAATAAACTGATATTTTCCAAATATTTCATTTTATATGGGCCTGCCTAAGTGACTCTACTCTGCCTAATGGAAAGCTTAAGCAGAACCCAAAAGTAGTTGTCACCAATAGTCACCATACTCACATACGAATGTAGGCAATGCTACAATGCAGCTTAAATTATTATATTGCAAAGGCAAAGTATGAGACGTAACAAACGTGTACAATGCCGTACCTATATTTTAATTGATTTCGTTCAAGATCCGACCAAAATATGTTGTATTTCCACCGGGGTGGATTTCTAGTTAAAAAACAAGGCGTAGGCTAGTGAATGTTCTACAATAGCTCGTCACAAGTTACTTTTAAAATGTAATACTATCACACTGTGCCGAAAATACATACCCCAATCAATTTGCAAATGAATACTTAATCAAATTTCGATGTTAAACAGACATTAAACCTGCTTGTTGCACAAATCTATTTCTGTATAAGTCCTTGTTTGTGTAGAATTTTTGACTGGTCTTAACAAAAGTTTCCCTAGTGATTTTCAAGCTTAAATCCAGAAATAGATCGTAATTGTAAGTGGTGGTGTCAGGGGCGATAGTCGTCAGGCGTCAGCAATAATTAGGCGCAGAACAAAGGCTGAACGAGATGGCCTGATCGCGTGACGACAAGACGCTCCGCGCCAAATGCGAGTAAAGGTAAAGGTTCTTCAGATGAAACAATTTTAAATAACATAGAATTTTTATTAATAAGAAATTTCTACCAGGTTAACATAAACGTATTTTGTATTCAAAGCACGTTATCGCCAACCACCAACACCAACAGCTTTTTTACAGTCCACTGCTGGACATAGGCCTCTCTTTCAAAAGGAGGTTTTAATTACGTTATCACTTACGTCAATTTTATATGCCTTATTTGGTTCGATTCTGGGGTCGGACTAAATATTTGTATGATCTGCAAATATTTGTTTCAGAGTTTAGGTGTTTTCTATGTATAATATGTATGTTTTACAAAAAAAGGTATGTAAGTATTTATGTCAGTTGTCTAGTACCCATAATATAAGTTTTGCTTAGTTTGGGCTAGTCCCAAATGGCGTTGTGTGTTAGATGTCTAAAATATTTATCTATTTTTTCTAATTGCTATCAGTAACTACTGCCATAGTTTACTTTCTATTATAATCATGTTTAAAATATATTGGTAATTTTTAGCGGCGATATATATAGATTGATATATAGATACATTAAAGTTTTGTGTTGCATTGTTGGTTGCACATAATATTCTGATTATTATTTATCCTTACATTACTATACATATACTGACTTATTTTATCACGTAGTAAAACCTTTAATGAAACAAAACCATTGCTATAACTTTTTCATACAGCCTCCCGTCACTACTGATCTTTCTTGATTTCTGCGTATTTTAAGCCTAAAATACACCGCATCATACAATATGAAACACCTTTATAATAGTTTCGTTTCATAATAACGGGTATTTTGTATAAGTCTGAAAATTACAATATAAGTGTAATGTACACGCGTCCCAAATGTTTTGTGATTTTCGGCACTAATAGCTTCCACACTACTTTTTATTTATTTTTTATTGGTTTGTCTAATCGCTACCTGTGGAGTTCACAGCAGTGAGTGCTACCTTTATTTATATTGCAGTTACGTTCGAGTTCGTTGCGTGTTCTTTTGTGGTTGTAGTTACATTCGTTTGTTAGTTGTGATTTATTGTTAGGTTTAAATGGGTTTTGATAGTAAATAATGATGGTAGCAAATTAAGGACGTCCAGTACATAAGTAGTAGTAGTTACGACTTTCTGTTCGTCGTAACTTTGTGTAATATTTGAAAAGTAGATGGAAAATAAGTTTGTGCCTGACTACGGTTAAGCCAAAATGTAGGATAAGAGTGCTGGCAGTCCATGTATGTTTGTATGTTAACTAAACTACAGAACCGATTTTAATAAGTTGTTATTAAATTTCATCAATAATACACATAATTTATACGTAGTCTAGTTATAGCTTTTTAAACAAATACAAACCCAAGCCACGTGCAAAATCTCATTCTAGTATATTTTGCAAAATCACAACAGTCAACAATTAAAATATGGAGTTGCAAAAATATTATACGTATATATAAGAAATAATATACGTATATATAAGTATAATAATAATATGTGTTAAGATCCATTAAAATCTAGATACCTTTATTTAGAATTTTTTTTGAAGAAATGGAAAGATACTGTTTCCCGAGCTAGGCATAGCCTTTATTTTGGGAGACAGAAAACAACTTTATATATAAGTATAACTTTATGTAGTGGAAAGCGATATCGTTCAGTATTAAGTTGCTCAATTGATTACTATAGTACTAGGTAAGGGGTAAACACCGTGACGTCACTTGATATTGTAATAGCGGCACGTGGACAGAGTCGTATTGGAGAGTGGGGGACTGCATCGGCACATTATGATTGGGAACGCAATTGTGTGTGTGTGTGCGTGTGTTCGTGTACGTGTTAGATAATAAATGCGTAGGTTCTCTGTTTTCACATAGTCCGGTTCCAGCCAATTACTTACTTTATTTTATTTTATGTTTTATATGGTATTTTAATTAAAAGTTTTCACATAGTATTGGGGCTCAAACGAGAAGACAAGTCAGACAAGTGATAATAGCTACCCATAGGCAACTGCAGCTCAAGAATTACAAGAGTATTGTTACCCTTTCATACTCCTGAGTCACCCTTTCTATTCAAGTCGAAGTATAATTAACTGTTTCCATTTCCCAGATAATTATATTCCTGGACAGTTTAAAAGTAAAGTGAACAAGGTTTCTTAATGTATTAAGACCATATTTTATCTGGTCACTTTCTATGAAGTGAGTTTGACAAATATCTATTCCATTCTATACAGACAAATACAAAGAAAACAGACTGCTAAAATCTATATTTATACAGTTCATGACTTTCCTCAACAGTGATCAATCTTCACAACATTCGATTTTCAGACCATCTAGACACGTTTCTTCTTCAAAACATAACCCACTGGTTTTTTCGGCATGTTCCGAGCCTATCGGCCTATTCAGAAATATTTGTGCTATATCCTTATTTTTCATTGACTTTGTGGTTACTCTTAAGTGTGACTAAACAGCACCAATCAAAAGAGTTTTTGTATAAACAAACTTATAGATAGCTAGGTGCTGGTCAGACAGAGAGCTGAACCACACAGTAGTTAAAAATCTATTAACGTGCCTTATTTAGTCCTTGTACCTTTAAAAATAATAAAACAAAAGTGTTTGTATAATTTAATTTAAAACCTTTTAAAAGGCTTTTTGATTAAACAGCATAATATCTAGAACCTACAGAGTGATGATAAGTATTTGTGAGGGGCGCATCACCCGCGTATAACACATACTTGTCTACTTTAATATATTACCCTCAAATTTAATCTCTGCACTCACCGACATTAAAATTTCAACCATTTTACACATTTTACCTTAAGTACAAAATTAAATTCATCTCCAAAATGATTACATTTATGTTTTTTTTTGGATCAAAAAGTTACAACTTTCTCGTTTGGCATTCTGTTACTGGTTCCAATTTGGGGTTGCGAAGCCGCGGCATCCGGTCCAGCGTTTGTACTTTTTATTTGAACCCTCCGTCCTCCCCTACAAGGGAGTTGCGAGTTATATCAAATTCTGTAGTTACTGAAGGCTTCGTTTTACATTGAGAACCCGACGTTATTAGTGAATGTCATATGGGTTTAACATTCATTTGGGAATTATAAACCTTTGAAGTTAATAAATTAGTTTCGGAATATGTTAGGTTTCCATTTCACGAACCTTTCTTTTTTCACTGTAGCAGTGAGAAATAGAGTAAGCGAGAATTATGTGATCACTTTAAAAATGAAAGTTGTTTTATATACTTGTCAGCAATATGATGAATTATTCTAAATAGACGAAACAATATTGAATAATTTGTTGTGTTGATTCCGGTGGTATAGTATAAAAACATGTGTGGTAACCATATAGTTGCTCAGATTTTAGATATTTTTATTGTATTCTATGCAACGACAGCATTAAACTGCTCACTGCTGGACATAGACTTATCTTTAGAAAGAAGATTTTTACTTTATGTATCACGCTATGCTATGTAAATATTCTGTTGCACAACAACAGCTGTTGCCTCTAAAAATGATTTCATTTGTAGGAGTCACAGGAGATTCTTTGATATTTTTTAATGTAGGGTGTTAACTTCCAAATATCAATACCTTTCTTGTATCATATCGATAAAGCTACATCAGATCACAGTTGTGCATAAATATAATTCATACTATTCTAGCATAGAATCGTATACCTAAATCAGCTCTGAGAAGTTGCTTAGGTTTTGTTAGCCACGGTCGGTTATTAGACAGTTTTATCACCAGTTCGGTTCCGCAAAATCTATTAAAACCTACTTACCCTAATGAAAGTTCATAATACTTTTTAATATCTGTTGGTATAGTTATCAAATGAATATTTGACTTAAGTATCATCATAACAGAGGTTTCCCCACATAGATTCAATAGTTTCACCTACCTGAGCACACAGCGTTACAATCTGTATGTAAATACAGTGTTTATCGGCAGATAATCTGTTTATTCACGCACGCTGTTCAATATGCTGCAGCTCTGCTATCTTGGAGCCGGTGGGATTTAATGTGGTGTTATGATATGCTGGGTAGTGGTTTGATATTGACGTATAGATTTGCGTGTGATAGATAAAATCTTGTAACTGAAACTTGGCTGTAAATAAATATTTCTAAGAGTTCGCTAAGCAGCCATGTATTTAATACTCAAACTCAAACTCAAACTCAAACTCAAACTCAAACTCAAACTCAAACTCAAACTTAAACTCAAACTCAAACTCAAACTCAAATCATTTATTTCCATAGGCCCCAAAAGGCACTTGAACACGTCAAAAATACAAACATAAAAACATAAAACAAAACTCCTAATACTAAATGCACTGAGATGATTTGAATTACCGGAGCTTAGATTGATTTCGATTCAACTCAAAGGTTTAAATTGAAATCAATCCAAGTACCAGCTCCGATGGGTATTGCATTCATGAGAAGAGCTGGTGAGAAACTCATGTGCACCATCTTTTCAGATAATTCATACAAAGCTTGTTTGTTTTTGACAACAGTATTTCTATGTGCAAGTTAAGGCAACCAAAACACAAAGGCTAGAAAGCGGTCTAATAAGATATTAAAGCTAGGAAAATAAATTTTTGTCTAATAAAATAATAAAAATTAGTCCATAGCATATAAGGTTGCAATCACTTACACATCAAGGAGTAAAAGCAATGTGTGCATACATACTGGTCCCAGAGAAAAAGAAAAAAAAACGTTTAAAATGTAATAAAATAATAAATACAAATTATTTAAGCTCCAACAATGTAAACACAGATCGCCTCAACTTAACAAAGTTCAAATGTCAGGTAATAAATGCAGAATAAGATGTCAAGAATTAATTACATACAGAAAAAAAATACATATGTATGTATGTACTTACTGAGTAAAATCAAATTTTAACTATATAACATCGGACTAGATTTCAGGGCAGTATCAGGAAAAGTTAGATATCATTATTAATCAGCTTGTAACAGTCCACTGCTGGCTTATTTTTCCAATTGCAATGCTATTGTATTGTGCGTGCATGCGTGGTTTGCTCCTTTTGTCGGCTCTTACCGTCAGATAAATAGGGTTTGCCTTCGCCATAACGACCATTCATTTTAATAATTGGTAACAATGATGTCTATAAACAAACGGCATTAAACTTTAAAAGAATACCAGCTTCAATCTTATGCCAATTGTCAGATACTAACAAATTGAGTTCCTTCTTTTAATGTTAGACTATATCAACAAAACAATTGTAAGAATCCTAAGTTACGTACTTTAAATTTAATTAAAATACTATGAAAACATAATAAACTAATAAAAATATTTACACATTTACAAAAAGTGTCAAGAACTCCTCCGCATTATCGTCTACAGGTAGCGCTTTGAAAAGACTGGCAGCATTTCCGTGTTAAATGGCAATGCTAATTCTCTGTGCGAGAAAAAGCCGGTCTTCTGGTCACGAAAAGCGTCGATCAGTTGCTTAGCTCTCTGTTTAAACATAGTCTTAATCACAGTTGCAAACATAATTGTTACTTTAGCCATTATAATCAGCAATAGTAACAATGATCGTCTTTGAATCCATTAGTTAAATTAATACGGTCATACTTTGTCGCTAATGGTACAGCAATATGAGTTTATTGCCTTCTAATTACATGTATTTTCATCGTTATTTTGAAGTTGTGAAATTATTTCCTGTTCACATAAAATATAGTTGTTATATTGGTCTAGTGGTTAGTAATCTTGGCTCATAAGTTGGAAGTCATAAGATCGATTTCATCACTGATTAAAAAAGTATTTGATGACCTCGATCACTTCTTATTGCATGTATATATTTCACAAGTATGTTTTTCATTGGTACAATTACTATAGCATAGGCGTTGCCTAGTTTGAAATTATAAACGAATGTTATAAACGCGAAAGTTTGTGAGTATGTAAGTGAGTATGTTTGTTGCTCTTTCACACAAAAACTACTGAATGGATTTTGATAAAACTTTACAATAATTTAGCTAATACATCAGAATAACACATAGGCTACAATTTATTAAGACGTTTAAATGAAAACTTTTTTTAAGCTATTGCATAGCTTTTATCGCGGGCTTGAGTGCGGCGACCGAATCAAGAAATTCCGTAACGAAAATAAAATCTAACACCCCCCACTCCACCTACCATGTAGCTCGGCCGAGCGTTCGCTTAACGTGTATGTATATGGTACGACTATACGAAGCTCGCCCGGATCGAGACGAGCTGCTATAGTTTCAATGATAAACATTCCTGAATAACCTATATGTATAATAAGAGAATAAAAAAAAAAACGATATTAACTTCTCATTTATTCAATAAAACAAAAAAAAATGTTATCGGTCACCACGCTCAAAAAGTGTAACTTGAATAAATATAAAAAAAAACCTTAAAAATAAATAAATAATTATAATTGCGTAAGTTGATAAAAAATGCTATGCAATAGCTTTACCGCGGCAATCCCCGAGTGCCATACGTTTTTATGTTTCTTCTTAGCGCTTCGACGGCAAACGTTTCGTGTCGCTGTAATTAAATTTTAGCTGACCAAAACACGGCCACTTTGACTGCATTGTCGGTGGCAGCTATCAGATCCTTCCTCGTGCAGGTGTCCGGGCACACTGACAAAATGACTCTAGCCTGCCTGATAGAAAGCTCACCTCACCTTAATCATTGCGAATGTAGTATGACGACCCACATCATGGCAGCCTAGTAATGTTTCTGCATCATTGGGTCTCTGGTCTCGCACCCACCAACCGTCTGTGCTAAAATCAGCAGCAGCTCTATTACCTATTACATATTTAAATAAGTTATGTACTGTTTATTAAAACAAAACCTGTTTATGTCAAAACAAGACATTTATTAACTTAATTCTTCCTTCAAATACAAAAAGTTAATCTAACCGAAAGCCCTGTTTTGCCAACTTCTTGTTCCCAATAAAGTTTTAAAAAATAGGCAAAACACTGCTTCTATACTGAACTTTTGTAGTACACGTTTCAGGGCCAAAATTTTGTATTGAAATTGAAAGAAATTGAGTACTAACTAAAACGCGATTGAGTGCGTAAAACTGCTGAAGTACTGCCCAATTAAGGATTTATATTTTTGTTTGAACTGTATATTTTGTTTGGGTTTATGATAGATAAATAAAAATTTTTTTGAAGTCTTTAAATATTTTTTTAAAAGGGTTTTTCCTTCTTTAGTGTGATATGTAATACATCTATTTTAGTATTAGACATGGAAAAAAAGTTATGTTGGTGTTATGACATTTTTATAGTGAAAAATGTATAAATAACTTATATAGTAACCCCGAAACAACCTATTAACGCAAAACTTAGAAATATATAATAAAATAGTTGCTAACTTTACATAGTGTAAAATTAAGTTGCTACCACGTTCTGTTCGCTTGAAAGATTCAAACTGCTCAACGGATTTTAATGCAAGTTTCAGCGATAGATTAACTGATTCAAGAGGATAATTTTCATGTGTCACACACTTAATCTTGCCATAAATATTGTTACAAAAGAAAACAACATTTGTATATTGTACGTTACTTTTATTATTATTACAGTTTAATACGTTAATACAAAACCATTAAACATATATAAAGCTTAATTTTGTTGCTTATGCTTGCTGAAAGGACTATTCTTGATTTTTGAACATGATGTTGTTTAGGGGCATAACTACCTTCTCAAGGTTGGTATCTTGATACACTTGTACTCCTTCATACCTAACATCACACCAAACCATCACTGTTTTCGGATAATGCCCACGTTGTTTTCTGATGACCAATTGGGAAGCTTACTCGTATAGCTTAATACGGTCATTTTGTTTTTTTAAATATTGCTCAATTGCTATTATAATTTGAGCAATATAATAAATAATATTGCTCAAATCCGTAAACAAAATTTTTCTGTGACCTCCCTTTGCCTACCACTTAAGTAGTTGTTTTAATTTTACCACCCTATTCTTAAGTTAACAGTTAAGAACTGACCAGTGCGTCTCTTATAGGCTGCAAGCCTTAAGACATATTTTAAAAAAAACGACATGGTGCTATCTTCATCTCTAGAGATAAAATCTTTTGCTTTCGGACAGGATTTCTTCGAATTGTTTCTTTTGCTGCTTTTATCGTCTTTTTTATACGAATAATACTTGGACGGCAAGATTTTTTTCTGTCACAAATACAAGAACCTATCAATAGCCCGGCACACAAACATTTCACTAATACCAAGCGTATGGATGATTTTGATAATTGTATTTGGCTTCATACCTACTTTATGTAATGCAATCAAAGCGATTTTGTTCTCGTAATCACCCCACACTATATCAAAATCACAAAATATTTTACAATATATTGGCGCAAAAACAAGAAAACACAATGAACAATCGTATAAAATGACAGATTTCATATTTCAAAGTAATATTTGATTTATTTTTGATTGTGACAGTATTTGTGGCCAGACTAAGTATATTGTAGTACGGGAAAATCAAAAATTCTAAAGTCTACCGTGTGAAACGGGCCCGGGTCACTAGTTAAATATAAATTACTCCACAAGTAGCCAAGTTAATAGTATCGTATTATATTCCAGGACAAAAAACCACAATATATTTTGACCTCACAAGCAACTAACATATATCACGTAGTCTCTGATTTTTCCCCAGACAACAATCATTTCTCTGTTGCCACGTCATCAACAAAATCTCCCGGGCGTTTGCGAAGGATATTATTTTCATTATAAGCAAACACTCCCGGTACCTTTTAGATTAAGTACTTTGTTTATATAGGCTTCAGTTTAGGATCGAGTTGTAAATATCAAATCTATTAAAAGATAATCGAATGCTTTTTATGTTAGCCATTGTGAAGTAACCTTGAAATAAAAAAGGAATAATGTATTTAGGTAGCGAAATCTGAAAAGTTAGAAAACTCATTATAAGGAAATCCTATGATGATATTCATATTGAAGGTCTCTTTCGTAATTTTTTTAGTAAATATTTGATTAGTTTTGTTTCAAAGTATAATTTCTAGCGTCATGACATCATAGTACGTGAGTATTTCGGTCTAGATGAGGTAGGTAATATACTATGTACTATGTTTATACGATTTTCCAGGGCTGTCGGATTGCGTTATCGGGTAAAAGATTTGTAGAACTTAATTACTATGTGTGACGTACTACTAAATTTCATTTGAATTTAATTCAAATTCTTTATTTTAGAGTAATGGGCAGGTATATTAACCAATCGCCGTAAGCAATTTATAAAATGTTTTATGTGTATGTCATAATACTACTTATATAGTAATTTCATACAAGCATTTAAGTATTTTGTGTCTGAAAGCTATAGACATTTAAATTTTTTATTTGGATGTTGTATTAAAAATTCTAGGTTGATAATATAAGTTCATATTTGTTTTTTTTTGTGGTTATGAGGATACCCTCCTATGTGTGTGTACGTGGATATCCACGCCTTACCAAAATGTCCTACTGGCGGTAGTATCGCACTTCGGGTCATTAATCTTAACTAATACCGGTTAGGTAACACGATGGCTGGGACGGGCCGACTAAAAATTGTGGTCCTTTCATCAAAAGGCTAACTCAGATCCTATACAGTACTTTTTTTAATGTAATATTGGGCAAACGAGCAGACGTATCGCCTGATGGTAAGCGATAACCGCCACTTATGAACACCGGCAACACCAGAGGCGTCACATGTGCGTTGTCGGCCTTTGGGGGATGAGGAGGGGGATGGAGGGAGGGGTTGGGATATGCACCTCCGATATCCTCACTCACTCGGTGAAACACAGCGCAAGCGCTTTGCATGACGAAGCGTGGCTCTCCCACGGACTAAACTTGCATAGGTTTTTATAAAATTAATTAATGTTCATCAACTTAAAAATTAGAGTCACCTCTGTGGTTTGTTTCGGAATTTCTTTCCAGAATGAGTCTTAGGCTTCTAGCTGTAAAGACCAACGTGTAAAAATGTCTGCAAAAAAATTTATTACAAAATATATATCATTTATTAATTGATTCCAAATTAACAAGGGCACTCCTAATTTATACTAAAACTCACGTGTTTAGTACTGAAGAGATAGACAGAGATGACTTACGACTTTGTTTACACACTTAATAGGAGGCAAATCTGCAGCCTTGAGCTAAGCTGATATATTTCTAAATACACACATTAACCAGAGTATAATACGGGTATTTGTGAAACAAGTTATACTATCTACAACTACTTGCACTATTCATTTCTTTAACCAACATTGTTAGCTCATTCTATTACCTGAATCGCAGTAAATGAGTTTACTAGTGCTTGTAAGGAATCGTTAATCGCAAAAGTAGAATTGGTCCGAATGCCCGTTGCACCGAGTCCAATTCTAAGTATTTGTGTATAGAGAGTGCACGTATGCACGTACATTTGTGCAATCTTGTGCGAACAAGGAGTGTTTATTCAACCGAAAATTTCAGTTTATTTCGTTGAGTTCGTCGAGTAGAGCGAAGTTATATTTTATGTTAACCTGGTGTGATTCAAAATATGCTATATATACCTAACTCTTGACATAAGTATAAGTTATTGTATTTGTTTAATTTGATGTCAAAATCAGAAGATGTTGACAGAAAGGTATTGTGAACAAAAATATATTTTTAATGGTTGATCAAAAAAATCTTTAAAGATAAAAAAACACCTTATCATAAGGTTTGAGGTTATTCACGTGTTTCATTCATACCACATCATCGGGATAAAAGGTGATCCAACTATGGTTACGTCTGAATAGTATCGCTGCATCTTTGTGCGGTTGCGTTGTGTTACTTACGAAATGTAGATGAGGTGTCTTGAGTTTGGGATAGGGCTGCTAGTTCACGAGGTCACTCGTATCAGTTGTGCTGTGTGAATGAAATAAAGAGAGCAAAAAGGAACATTTTTACGGCGCTGAAAATGGACCCTATAAAAGTTCTTGCTAATTTTTTTTTAGCTTAAAACTGAAATAAATTTAGTTTCGACTATTGAACTCATTTAAAATTATAAATCGATTAACTAAAAAACCAAGAAAGAAACATAAAAAAGTACAGAACGCTTTAAATATTTTGGTTTACGTAATCCTTTTATATTCAAAACGTAGAACTCAATAAACGAAGAGCGAAGTACGATAAATCACCAGTTTAAATCCCGTCGCTGAGATTATCGGTCTTCTATAAAAATTTCAACAAAGTAATATAAAGTGCGGTGTACAGTCGCGTAATCTCGCCCTAAATATACGACGCGTGTGTCATCACATCGCAACGGCGGCTTAAAACGAACCCACCACTTCATACTGCCAACGTTTTTATTCCTCAAGAAAATATACTCGTCGAGATTATGAAAGGAAAAAAAATATAATTTCCCAAGATTGGCACTCCACTTCAAAAGAGTAAAGATATGTTTCTGCTTATCCTGTACTAAATCGGTTTTCCTGAGTTGCTTTTAATGCGATTTTATGATGAAAATGAAAATAAGATGTTTACGTGAGTGATTCTCACATTTGATTTCATTCTCCATTTACACGTTCGTACATTTGTGTTTGAATGCAAAAAATACAAATTTAAAAGAAATTACCTTTTCAAATTCAACTCTAAACATAATATATTTTATCAATCAAACAACCAGCATTTTTTAATAATATTTATTAATACTCCCTTCTTCCTTATTACAATTTATGTACAAGATACGAAAAAGAACAAAATCAACTTTTTCGGTAATCAATATTGCACATTCTTGCAAATAGACGCTATAAAAACGTTCCACACTCGCAACCGTACAAACAAATTGCCAATTACATTTAATAACATCATACTACATTTTATTTAAAGGAACATAGCTAGGTATATTTCAGCTACCATACTATCGTAATATTTCAGTATTAATCTACTTTACAAGTATACAAGAAGATGGAAAAGTCAACAGTGTGAGGCAGTCTAGCAGTATTTGGACTGAATTTACGCCGCGTAAGGCTCGGACTCAATTTACGCGTTACACGTTACGAGCCCCCACTGAATCTATTGGACACCTCACTCTAATTTCAAATTTAACATCACCGTAAACTTAATAAGTCTCGTTTTACGCAGTGTAAATTTAGTCTATACGGTTCTAGATTTACATGTAAATAAAATTCTATTACTTGTAATGCAAATCCAGTTTATACATAAAAGTTTTGTGGAAAACAGTCGATAGAATCTTAGTAATTATTTGTCGTTATTTCCTATTAATTACAGTTTCAAGCCTCTTGTTATCAAAAACGTAAGTACAGATATCTACTTAGTATAGTGTAAGAAAATAAGAGGTACTATTGTAAACAAAATATAAATAGAGTGCTATATTTTTTTCTTTTTTCGTTTGCTGCTACAAACACAGGTGAATAATTCATTAAAATTTAGGCGAAGAAGTTATCCGAATCTATTGCGTAATCTGATTTATAACATAGAAAAGAAAATAATGTTTTTCTTAATTTATAACTCGCTGTATAGCAAAGTGTATTTTAAAAGGCATAAATAATTTTTTGAGGTCACTTATTAAAGTATAACGATTTCAAAGAACACGATACACGGTTTCAAAGAAAAATATATTCCCGTTGTCTAACAAAAACATCCATCTAAAAGTTTTTATGAAATTTCCAACCAAGTATTTCAATACAGCGCCCACCGAGTCTGACAAAAAGAGGTTCAAAGAAATTTCAATACATAGTTTGTTCTAGGAACAAAAAAACAAGTTTTTTACCACTCGAATGGTAGAATGCCTACTGTTATCAATAATAGTAATCTTATGTATTAAACTCGTTTATTTTGTATTTACAACAATACGAAATATTTACAATGCGATCTGATATAAACTTTTAATTATTCTACAATTTGTTACGTATGGTTTTACTTTATTTACAAAAAATGTTTTACATTTACTTGTTAAAAAAAAACAATAATAAATATTTGTACAAATAATAATAAATTCTTAAATTAACATTATTGTTTCTTGTTTTATTCCCTTAAATCTGACTAGTATTATTGAAATTAGAAGAAATTTAATTTCCTTCTTCATAAAATAATACTATTAATAATACTGCTCAAATACCATTACAATCACGAATTTTTTTTTCCGAAATGACAATTATTTTATAACAATTCCCTAAATTATTACTTTTATTTAATAATAATATACGTTACAACTTCAGAGGGGACAGGAGCCTTTGTTATTTAGCAAACCCTTTTATTTAATTTGAAAGTTATCACTGTTACTCACAACCGAATGGGTTCTATCTTCCAAATAAGTGTTTGAACATCAGAGTAAATAAAATAACTCGATTCGTCTGTCTATAAACTGATGTTTGGAAGAACATGGTAAAAGCGATACGGAAAAATCCGAGTCTTGTTCCAACATTGGAATTGTATTTACAATAAAGTATTTGTACGTTATATTCCGTTAATCGAATAGCGTTAAAAACATCCTTTTAGACGTTTTGAACACGCAATAAAATAAACTGGTAAGAGAAAATAAATGAAAATTATAACACATACTTAAATCTAAACACACAGGTACGTATTGGAATGTTTGGTGATAGAAACACAACATCCTCGGGCCCCTCTAACAATCGACGATGGTGATTTAAACCGATCATCTGCAGACGACTGATGATAGTAGGTACGTGAAGATCGCACAGCTCAGCTGTGACGTGAGGTAGGACGAGGCTCGGTTACTCGTTTGCATCGCCGCTGGATGCTCACCTATGGAATTTTACATCATTAGGGAAATTTGTATTTAAGTAAAGAATTCATTTTCGGTTATCAGTCCTTCCTAGAGTTCAGGAACTTGACTAGAAACATGTTACACTCGTCCTAAACACGCTAAATGCTCAGTCTTGAGTGTTGTACTTATATCTTACATATTTTTTTGGGACAGTACAAAAGATTTCTTATAATTATCCTCAGAGCAATGTTTAAATTTAATCATATTTCTAGCAGTGGATTGCGATAGGCTGATGATGAAGCAGACTAGATCATTCTTTCTATAAACAGGAATACTTTAAAGTGAATTTTAAAGGATAAAAACAAAAAAGTTTTAATTGGTTTCAATTGCTAATTCTAAGGCTATACTCACCATTCAAGACATGGACAGATACAGACGCGGGGTGCGCGTTATTGGGCACGCACGTATAGTTCCCGGAGTCTGTGAGTGCAGCCTTAGTGACCAACAGTTTACTGGTTGTGCCACCTTCCGTCTTCTCCGTCTCTAGGCTGATGCCTCCTCGTGGAGAGTCGAAGTCCACAACGGAGTTGCCGTGATACCTGTTTTGTAATGAAAGCAAATGTAGAAAAAGTATTTATGGAATCCTATTAGTTTTTATACTCGTAGTAGGTATCTTTCTTGAAGGTTCCATATTAAATCTTAGTCCTAATAAGATAATTGCAAGATAACAGCTGTATGACTGAAAACACTCTTTATGCCTTATTTATAAAACTTATTTTATAACAGTATTCTTTTAAAAATCCTTAACGTACAGTATAAGTTGTTGAAAACTGTATATATCGTCTATAAGTGTTAAATTGAAGAACACCTTTTTCCTTTACTCGACTTTTATAGCTCACGGGTAATAATTTATTTATCAACTTCTGCCGTAATCTCGATCAAAGATTGATGTATTTCTACTTACATTTCAAAAACTTTTACATTTCAAAGTTTTCTCTTAAGTAGTACATACAAATACAGAAAGAAATGCAAACGTATAAATTTCCAGGTTACATAACGAACAATAAGATTTACCATAAAATTGAGGCTGTGGAGGGCGGCGACGAATGCACATTCACTGAGCACGTCAGCGATATTGTGCTGCCTTTCTTCACGTACACATCCTGAGAGCCCCATATGGTCGCCGCAGCCGCTGTAACAAACAAAAACAAACTTTATATTCTTCTACACAAAGTACACAATCCACTGAACAAACCCAAGAAAATAATTGCATATTTACAAATCGTATGCAAATAGCAATTCAGGACCCATAGACAACGTATTATAACACGGATTTAATGAAACTACTATGTTTTGCTACATGAATTTTGAGTTTAGGGGGTTATTAAATCGTGCGTCTATTTTATGACACAACGAATTAATCGTACGTGTTTCAAACGTTCTTATGAAACATAGGATAGGCATTAAAATCTAATTTATTGTTTAATTAATTTCACCAATAAAACTAAATACTATCATTGGCAATACCAGTTTCATAAAACAAGGCTACAATGATGATGCTAGTTGACAAGCCATGCAAAATCAATTTTACTTCTTCTACTATATTTAATTCGACTTTAAAAACTCTTTCAACTTAGCATTATGAGTTTCTCTAACTTACTCAATTCCAAACACTGGTCGTTACGACGTAAACGTTTATTTTTATTAAAGCACCCAGCCGATTGGGATGTTGGCAATAAAATTTCATTTTACTTTCTGTGCCACAGTTTTTGACAGTAATTGTTCGTCGACAAACTTTTTGGGGTAAATCTTGTAACTGAAAAATATTTTCAAGTTCATTTAGCTAATGAGTTTCCAAACCATAATCTCATTGTAGACCTGCATTATTTTTTGTTGAACACAACTAATGTGGGACAAATACTGCTAGTGGACGCGATACAACAGTATTGTCCAGTACATGCAAATTCAAAAAAGCGTTACCACGCTCGCCTAGCAGAACTCCATCTAATGAATGCCGAAAAAAAACATCCGTACTGTTAATATAAATACGAAAATGAAGCCGCTACAGATAGATGAAAGTATAACGAAGTAGTAATGAATAAACAAATGTAAAATGTAATTAAAAATGAAGAGAAGGATACGAAACTAGTACCTGAGGAGCGGGGCGGGGCCGAGGTCGCGGGGATGAGGGACTCATCTGGAATTCACAAGACAACAGCTTAGGAGAGGGTTAGGAATACAAAACAGCGTATGACTCTGCCAGAGATGTACCAAAGAGTTGAAAAAATAGTTTGGTTGAATTAGCCATATTAAGAGATAGTAGTGGATTGAAAGTCAGTGGACTGGGTTAACTATTAAATTGATTAGATACTCGTAACTATGTGATGTTATGTTTATTATTCAAATCATAGTTTGTAGACAGCCGCAGGGAATAGAAAACGAGAGATTCTGAGCTGACGTAATTGAATTAAGACGATGTCTCAAGTGAATACCGTTCCCTATTATATCATGTGAAGTATCTCAGAAGCCGTCGCGAGTTGTAGGGTTATTCAGTACAGATAGATTTACTGAACAATGTGAGTCCTTATAGACACCTATTAGTAAAAAATAATACCTCAACTATTCAAATATTTTTTTTACCTAGCTATCTGGTATGATTTAGATGTACACACCACCAATCAATTCAGAAGATTAACTTTCAAAATCCTGCATTTTTTACAGCATCGTAGTAATAGTAGTTTCAACAAAAATAGTGTAAACAAGTGCTTTTTGAGAATTTCAAAAGACATCTCTCAAATAAGTTTTACATTGTCATTTTTAATGAATTAATGATGACGTTGTCTTATAGCTCTTTTTAGACCCCTATTTCTGCTTTGCTTCCAAATTGCTTTCTGATTGACAGACATACCAAGACAAAGTATCACATCATTTATAAAATTAGACACCATCTGTCTATTTGTATAAATAATTTTTATTCAAATAATTTTGCAATTCACACATTGTACTATTTTTTTTTTCAAATATTATCTTTCCATCAAAATATACGCCATCTCATTAAATGTTGATGTGACACATATTTTATTCCTGATAATATAAACATAAAAAGAGTGGATGAGTTGGTAATTTTTCAGCAATAACAAGCTCTATAATTGGCATCAAAGTGAATATAAGAGTTTCGCATGATGTATCTGCAAGCCGAGCGTGTTCTAACAAATGGCTAGTATGAAACGAGACGGTAAAAAATAGTGCTCATTTAGACTACAACGGTTTCGCAACGAAACGGATTTGTTCCGCCACATAAGTCACGATAATCGATAAATGGATGGGCTTTAAAAACTAGACTCTGACTTTATGGATGGTATTTTTCTTGCTTAGGCATCGTTGGTGTATTTATTATAAAGTTTAGTTAAT
This sequence comes from Spilarctia lutea, assembly GCA_916048165.1. NCBI lineage: Eukaryota > Metazoa > Arthropoda > Insecta > Lepidoptera > Erebidae > Spilarctia > Spilarctia lutea. The sequence continues at coordinate 18,613,056 of OU696487.1, forward strand.
ATCCTCTTGATTGGCAATCGCATACACTAACCACTAGACCAACAAACCAGTTAAAATGCTGACGATGGTACTTAGTTTCAATCATTAATAACTTGATTTTACAATCTTTTAAATAAACTCTAATACAGAGAGCAAATGGCCTGATGACAAAGCCGGATAGTAGACAGTTAACTCTTGTTCACTATATTTGATTTGTTTGTTAATAGTACAATGCGCATTCCTAACGCAATGTCAGATATGTCACAGACAGATATTTACATACGTTTATAACAATAAAGAACGTGAAGTAAGTTTGTCTACATTTAAGTGATATGTGATTAATGCTTTAGCGAGAGTTTCTTGAATTACCTCAAATTATGAAATGTGCAATTTAGTCCATCGACTTTACGATATTCTGAACTGTTATTATTATTCTTCTATTACTTTCACCTTTTGCTTTGACTCAAGGTTAATTTTAAAAGAAAGGTTATCATGAATTTGGAAGGTACGATTTATGAGTATACTTGCAACTTTAATAGGCAGTGCACAGGTGGGCAACATCTAAAATGTTCCCAGGACCTCAAAGTGGCTTGTAAATATTTGTACGATAAATGATGCTTCCAAAAGTAATGCGTCCCATATTTTGCACTAAAGTGTTGCGCGTCAGCAAGGTTTTAGAAATAGATTATTAAAACTAAAAAGATTTCGGGTAAAGGCTCTTAATCCGAGATTTATAACTTCACATATAAGCTTCAAAGCGTAACTCCGTTTTCGTTATAGATTTATTTTGTTGACTGGTATTTTAAAAATATTATATTATGGCGGTAGAGTGAAATTTATATTAAAACAACGAATTATAAGGTAACTGGAAAAAATCACAACAAGGAAGATTGTCTTAAAGTTCATAACAAAATTCATATAAAATATCGATTCCAACATGACTTTGTCTACAAGTTATAACTTTTATATATTTTGATTTTATATTAATGTCATGTCTAAAATGAAATAGGTTTCGAATGTGTTTATGAAATACACACTCACGTCTTCGATCCCGAAGGGCTAGTATAGAGTAACCTGTATCTACTATTAAACGTCGACATTACGACAATTACAATTACAGTCGTCTCTAAACTCTCAACAAACATACTTATAAGAGGCACTCATAGACTATGGTCTATAATGGCTATGGCCTCGGCGATCACTGAGGCTAAGTACTGACAGCACGGTCAGTACCTGGATTGTCTCCGTGGTTTAGAGGTCACGTTAAACAGTCAGTCCCGGTTGTTGTTGTACGATAACAGTCGTGAAACTTAATTGGAAGAATTCAGGTGGTTTTAAAACATCCGATGGCAAGATTATGTAGTCATAAGATTACGGTGTCTTCCCAGTTCCTAACATGCAGCCAGTATGTGGGCTTATGGCCTAAACTTTCTCCTGAGAGGAGACCCGAGCCCAGCCGTGGGATACTATGGATTGTTTAAGAAGACACATACTTATATATTTCTAAATAAAATACAGCCAAACCTAATATTTGTCCTAGCTGAGAACATAACATACTATGATTTTAGACAGCAAGAAAGCCAGTTTATACAATTGAACGAACAAGTAGATACTTAAGAAATTTATGACCGTTTGCAATATCTTAGGAGTTCCATATATTTCGTTCTATTAAATTTCAGTAAGTCAGCATTAAAATCATTAAATTTCATTACATCATTTCTTTTTTTTAATAGATGTAACGATTTAGAAAAATTCCAGACAGTCAGCCCCAAAGTTTCAGTATAAATAAAAGGAAAAATCTCTTTACATTCAGTCGTTAAATTAAGAGAAGGCACGTAAAATTTTAACTGGATCATGTTTCAGCCGTTACTGATTTTATGAACACTTTTTGTTTATTTCGTTTTTACTCTATTACGAAAGGTTTGAGGGCTTCTGCTGTGTTTGATGTGGTTATGCGACTAAAAGGCTTAATTGGTAAAGTTTATGGAATGTGTAAAATATAACTGTGAGTGATCCTCTATGCGGTTTCCGTTTCCAGGCAACGGTTTGAAGGGGCACAACTTTTCATATAATTTCACCCGAAATCTCTAACTATTTAATGGCATGATTTATGATCATGTGAATTTCAATAAATGTATATAATTATGTAGATAAAATGAAATTTACAAATGTGTTCAATGGTGGAACCATCACATCACACTGTTAGAAACGTAATTAAACCTGGAGTGTTTTACTGCAGAAATGATAAAATCACATTAGCAGAGTATATTGTTATGTAAATTTAATTAGTTTAACAATGAGTGAATCTATACTACGGGTCTAGGGTAGCACGTTAGGTCGTCGGATGAGGTTGTCATGAAAAAATATAGCAATCGTTATTGAGAAGTCAACGCCCTCAAATATATTGGCAACTAGTTCAATTGTAAATTCAGGTCATCCTCAGGGTTTTTACAACGCTGAGGATGACCGATGTTAGTTGCTATGTGGAAAATCTAATATTCAGCTAAAACTAATTAAACTAGTAGCCGACCCCAAATAATAAAGGTAAAGAAAATAATAATAATAATAATAAATAATAAATATTTCGGACAATTTAACACACAACGCCGTCTAGTCCCAAGCTAAGCAGAGCTTGTGTTATGGGTACTAGACAACTGATATAAATACATATATACTTTTTTTTTGTAAATACATACATATTATACATAGAAAACACCCAAACTTCGAAACAAATATTTGCAGATCATACAAACATTTGGACCAAATGATGAAGTGTTAGTGGAAACAAGCTCATAATCAATACACTTATGAAATGAGAGACCGGGATATTCTGGTATCCTTACACACTCGGCGAAAGGCGACAAAAAATTGCTCACCATCAGTTTGGCGTATGGTAGTGGAGCCGACTCATCGCCTCTAAAGTTGACTCCAACGAGTGAAGTATGAATATTTCTATTAAATTGTTTCTTAACGAATACTAGTTTTAAAAAGTAATAGTAGGCCTTAAAGGCTATTTTGTCTTATCAACAGCTTTCCCTTAACAGTCCACTACTGAAACTAACACTTTCGTTAGAAAGGAGCTTTTAAAGCCATAAAACTATACTTTTTTCTAACCCTTTTATTGTTTATAAATCATATAAAGCTCTCATATTACATCGTCAATAAATACCAAAGTAACTTATTTTCCGGTTCACGATCAATTACAACCATTTCTCTGTCCACTGAGTTGTCCTAAATCAATAGGAAGTTTTCCATATCTCTTTTCATATTTATTGGCATGCGTATTTGTGAGTTGGGATATTATAGCATTATTGGGTTAAACGGAGTTTGGAAAATATCTTTGATTGATATACCATAGCCATAATTTTTCACTCGAAATACATGTTTCTGTATATTATGTAAAAGAAGGGTGCTTGTAATAATAAACCAACTTTAAAAAAGGCAGAGGTACCCAATTTGACTATATTCTTTTTTCATGTTTCTTACCTCAGAACTTTCCACTGAGTGCACTGATTTTGACGATCCTTTTTTATTTGAAAACTGATGCTTCTCGTGTCTCATTTCAATTTAATCCAGTTCTTGAAGTCGTTTTTTTTTTGTTAAATTATTCCGGTTAAATTATAATTTAAACGTTTTTATTATTTCTATGGTAACTTCAAACATCATTGTGTTAAATAGACTTACCTACATATGTGCTGGATAGGGATCAAATCTACGACCTCTGGCTTAACGGTTAGGGTCTACAAACAGTAAACCAACAGTCAGGCTGTCACTACAACTTTCCACCATCGTCCTACGCGATAGCAGTTCCATCGCCATCATTTAGATGGCAGTCCACAACTGTGCGGTTTCGGCCTCTCACTCTCTCGACTCTGTATTCCTGGACCAATACGACCTTCAAACTTTCAAGAAAAGAGTGTACCCTATATTAAAAGGCCGGTAACGCACTTGTCACTTACCATCAAGGAAAAAACTAATGATGACGTCGTAGATAAAAAAAAATTGTTGTTCTTGTTAATCGATAGTTTCAACAGCCTAAAAATTAACGCTATTAGACTAAAATACCTATATTATTTCTTGCCAATACTTAAGTAGGTTGACTTCTGATGATAGATCGGTTAAATCTCTTTATAATCCGTCTTTAGCCTGAATCAAAGTCATTTGGGTAATTGGTTCTAAATTATTTAATTGTTAGTTTGTGGGCTCGTGAAACTTTCTTGGCACTTGAAACTATGCCAAGGATAAGTTTTTAACCAAATTGTTTTTAATCCGAGTTATTTCTTTAAAAAAGAAACTTTCATTAAAGGCGAAACTAGAATTGAGTCAGATAACTTCTTTGATTTTCTTTCTAAATCTTTTACTATATCTTGGTTCTTATTATTTCAACTGTTACCAAACATATTCTGTAAGTCGTTACTTGTCTACCTAACTTTAAAATATTATCTCTTTTTCGTCTAATTTGATACACATCATTTCATTATCCACATAATTTATTTTTGGGGCATCAGTAGAAACAGTATCGCTATCGGAACTTTCTAGCTATATTCGTTTGCATGACAACAGAAGATGGAATAATACGATTCTTCAATTGGCTTGACACTTTAAACGTAAAAAAGGACCATATTACAAATCTAATTAATAGTTACTTTTGATTAGTATAGTACCTAGTTGCACTATTAAAGTTTCATATGATCTTTTTTAATACTGCATTCTGTTCTCATGCAGTTTTATTCTCATCATTGTTTACCAATGACAACAAAACGTTGACACAGTCGCGTGCATATCGTTTGAATCTAAATTAGGTACGTATAAAGCGGTTTTTTCGCATGTTTATTAACGCTGTTAACACAAGATGTGCCAGTCAACGTCAAATATTTACTACAAAATTATGAGCTTTTAACAAACACTTTTAAAATATTCAAGATTTAATCATAGATAAATTAAAATTATTGTACTAGCAAAACAATATTCATAGCTTGAGAGTATTAAGTTGAAACTAGGTTAGTAATCAGATTTTGTAACGAAAATGTTTAGATATAATACGTCTGCGTTTGGAATGGTCTTAATAGTCGAGTGAGATGGTTAACGTAATATTATGCTAAATAAATTGCTTTTCTGATGAAACGAGACTAAAAAATTACTAATTTGTTTTAAAACTTCATATCCTCCTCATTTTAGAGAAAAGGTCTATGTCCAGCCAGTTGTTTATAAGGCTGTTAATGATGATGAAGTTATAAAAAGACGTATACAACAAGATTACAAGATAGTACAAAAATATTTCAGATAATAATATCAGTCACTCTTTATTTAATAGATCAGTTGGTAAAGGAAATGAACAAAAAAAACAATTCATTTAACACATTTCTTTTATTTCACTTTTAACTAGTGATTTAAGATTAGGTACGTAAACACATTGTTGGTTTTTATGTAAACACGTTGTTAATGATGATACTTGGTGATTTTATATTTAGGATTCTGGATAATATTTAAATATTCTACATTTTCCAATGCCACATCTTTGTAAGCCTAAGTCAATAGAAATTCCAAATGAGATTTTCATTTAAATATTATGTAATATATATAATTAAATTTGCCATATCATTCTGACTGCTCGATTTGTAATAATGCGAATTTGATCCCCGAGATTGTCTGTAAATACAAATAGTGTCCTTTTTAATAATAAAATTAAACTTTTCGAACTTATTTACAACTAAACTTTAACTTGTGAACAAGTTTTAGAATAGGTTATGAAATTATGTTCATAAATTAAACATGTTTGAAGCTGTTTATTTAATGTCCAACATTTTTTGTTTTATAAATATATTTTGTGTATGAAAGGTGTTCTTTTAAACGAGAAAATTTGTTTAATTAACCAAGTGAATGGTGAGCCCTTGACCTTTTTGTCTCCAAGTTTTAACAATAGACCGCAAACACTTTTTATTCTGCGGTTACAGTAATACTTACATTGTGGATGGAAAATTCAATTTATTTCTTGTGACAACAGCTTATTCGATTATGTTGTTAATAATTGTTATTTTTTATGAAATTATTTACTATACTAGCCATACCTTACCCGTTTTGAAGGAAATATCTATTTATACCTAAATTTAAGATCACAAAATTATATATTTTGAAATCAGCTTTAAAAAACACCAGCGATATCCGAATTCCACTCACGCAAAGAACGTTCCATGTGAAATACAAAATAAATAAATATATCTACAGCCATTTAAAAAAATATGACTGCCTCGGTAGCGCAATGGCAGTGTACGTGACTGCTGCGCTGTAGGTCTTAGGTTCGATTCCCGGGTCAAATCAAAAGTTTGTATGATCTACAGACATTTGTTTCGAAGTTTAGGTGTTTTTTACGTGTGACATGTATGTATTTACAAAAAAGTAAATATGTATTTATATCTGTCGTCTAGTACCCATAACATAAGCTCTGCTTAGCTTGGAACTAGATGGCGTTGTGTGTTAAATGTCTGAAATATTTATTTGTTTATGTTTTAGGCCAACTTCACGTTATAGAATCAACGTGGTTTCCAATGCATAAAACAAATATATATAAATATACAGTGGAACATCGGATAAAAAACATTAAGCCACCTATACACTCTAGCTAGTTACGTACCCTAGATCTTATAAATTTAGCAGCAAGAGATTTTTACTAAGTACAATATGCTATTATAATTAAAACAGATTTTAAATCTGATTACACATTTTAGACAGCCTTTTCTCCCTACAAATTTCCATTCCAAGGTCTGCAATCAAGTTCTCTGTCTGTAATTATAGAATAATCCCTCTTCTTAGTAGTAATCTGTCCGAATGATCACTAGTGGACAAGATTACTTTAACTCGGACGTCTGTACATTGCTTAGGTATACAGATTTTGTAAATAATTGAGTAGATGACGAACCGATTTTATCTTGAAGATAATGATAAATTATTTATGTAGGGTTCTATTTTGGGAAGGTCATTTATATTTGATGTAGTACCTTCATTTTTGATCGTTCAGTAGACCCTGAACAGATCTCGAACTGGTACTAATCAATTTAACTAGGAATGGGATCTCACGCTGTATAAATCTAATGGAAATGTCTTGGTGTGCGCGTATATGGTATACGCGCACAAAATTTTAAATTTTTATTTATTTATATCCTTATTGTATAATTAAAATTTAAAAACATAACAGTAGATGAGTTACAATGTTTTAGAAATAACAATTGGCGGTCTTATCGCTCACTGCGATTTCTTCCAGACAACCTTAAGATAGATTTTAGGTGTTTAAGATTTTCAGTTAATCAAACAGTAACACACCATCACGTAAATATTCAATTTTTTTTTAAATAATAGATAAAAATTTAAAACAAAACAACAAAAATGCATACGTACACACATATACACATAAACATACATACATACATACATACATACATACATACATATCTAGCCTACACATTTACTACGCATAATTAGACCAAGAGCATTCATAAGGACAGATAATAATCCTTCACCAGGTTTTTGAAAACAGGCAAGGTTTTCGCCTTTCGGATAGTCTCCGGCAAACTGTTCCAAAGTCTTACTGCTTGCCTGCTTGCACAGTAAAAGACTTGTCTGCAATGTGGGTGGTGTGTTGTGGCAGTTTTAGTATTAAATTCTCCGATGACCTCAGGTCCCTGCAATGTATATTGTGCAAGAACTGAAAACGTTCTTTGAGATAAGAGGGTGTGTGAGGATTAAACAGAACACTGTATAAAAGAGAAAGTATATGAAGATTCCGGCGAAAGCGTATTGGTAGCCACTTGAGTTTAAAACGGTATTCTGAGATATGGTCATATTTGCGGTTGGTCATATTTTATTTATTGATTTATAAAAATTTCCAGAAAATATTTGTATGATATTTATTCGCTATTTGAGTACTAACTAAGTACTCGAACATAAAAAAGTATTCTATAACAGTTTTAGTAGATAAGATGAAAATGATTTTTTCTTTTAAATTTGTTTTACATCTGGGTTTCTTAAGATATTAATAATTTTTGAGCCTATTAAGGTAATGGTCTCTTTACTTTTACTTCTTTCTTCGATACATTATTATTTTGCAATTCACTTTTCCTAATATATGCAAGGATTTCCGGTATAACAAAAAAAATGACCCTGTTTCGGTAAGTTTTAAGAACGTTTGCTCACAACTTACAACAACCTGTGTATAATGTTAATTTTTGATGTGTTGAAATCTATTTTAAAACTTATTCATAATACTAATGTAAATATATATACGTCGAATTTCGACCACTGGGTACCCATTAGTTTATATAAAACAATGTAACTGACATTAATGCAGAAATATCTTGAAGTAAATATTATATTAAAACTATGATTTTCTCAGAACGAAGTTTTCAATTTGTTGTAGATATTCTTTGCACACACAAAAGCATCAAGGTACAAAGGTATCAGTTAAAATAGTCCCTGAAATTAATCGACTAGGACAAACGAAACATTGAAATTGTTTTCTTAGCAGACTGTATTTCTTAGACTCGAAAACTGAAGTCTATTATTAAATTGTACTGATGCCACCCTATTTACACAAGGGAGACAGGCGGGGTTATTAGAGAAAGAACTTGATTGCGACCTTAATATCGTTTGAGATCATGACCTTCATACCTTTTTTTATGTGGATCTCACATTAAGGATTTTTATTAAGAGGGTTCATTACTTTTTTGTCGAACCTTTTTTAACTGCCTGCACAAGATTTCTCATACAATTTATATATATATAACATCAATATAAATATATGATATATTGTAATTAAACAATAAAAAAGTGACGCTGGCTGAAACGTATAAAGCCCATAAAGTTGAGGCGCTTACGTTATTTCTCCTAAGTGGGAATTAAATTCACGACCTCTTGCATTCACGATCACTAATCATTAGTTCAATATCAAGCGTTTTATGCAATGGATTAGTATCAATGAAATTCACTATTACAAACGAAGTACGAGAATGTGCATAGCATATTGGTATTCATAAGGAAAACTCATTCTGAGTTCATACATACATAAATTTTAATGTAGATATCTTAGACCTGCATGGTTTCAAAAAGAGGTGTCCTATAATATTGGTACTTATAGTATTGGTAGTTGGAAATTATATTTTATATAGTTTAGTAACTTGGGAAGCCTGAGTGTGGAAACAATGACAACACAAATACATCATCATCTTCATCAACAACCCATAACGTCCCACTGCTAGGCTCGGGACTCCTCTCAGAAGAGGGTTAAGGCCATACGTCCCCACGCTGACCGTGTGCGGTTTGGAGACTGGCGAGGTAACGTTGTGGATATGTAATCTTGCCGTTGGATGTTTAATGTGTGACGACCGCTGATCAGGAACGCCTATAGCTCTGGAGTCATAGGTGCGTTGCCAACTGTTGAGGTGGAAATACGTTCTTTTCTTCAAGTTAAGATTAAAAGACCGCAAGTGACGATTTCTTACACGAATTAGTCGTACAAGGCAAAGCGCACAATGGTAATAAAGCAAAGAAGAAATCCCGTAAATACTGTCCGTTTTTTAACAATGTTATTGAGGTTTTACAACTTCAAACAGTTGAAAATTAAAAGAAATAGTAAATAATATTAAACCTGTTCCACCTGACACAGACAAGATTTACTTGGTGCCGCTCATTACCCCCGCTACTAATATTACAGAGACGAATGTTGGATTACAAAACGTACAGCCTGTGTACTTTAAACGTCTTACCTACTTCTTAAGATAAACTTTACTGAAATTTTATATCTTCATGACGACCTATTTAATTTTTTTTTTCTTATTCCTACTAAACTCATTTTATGTCAGAGGTATGCCCGAAAAATGTGAACGCAACATATGGTCCTTCGAGCTGCACTTCGTCTCCTATTTTTGTGCTAAACAAGGATCTGTCACTTATGTGATTGTAGGGAAACGGGTGTCATGTCCCTTCAACACAAAGGGAGGATCCTCCGACCAGGCGAAATGATCATGGCTGGCGGGCCAGTACCCAATGGTTGATGTTGGGATGTTGTATGTACAAGTATGCTAATCGGTGCGAGAACTTCTATTGTGCGATTCGGGATTGGTATTTTCTTCGTTTCCTTCGTTACACCGTAGTTCGACGCATATGCGGTTGATGGCGATGTAGTATGTTATGTTGTTGTTTGCGCTGTATTTGGAGGTCGCGACATAATGTTTCAATGACTGTGAAGGCACTAAAGAGTTATTCGTTGAGGAGCTATAATGTCCAGAAACCACCAAGAATTTAGACGAAGAATTTTTTCTACGAAATTTGTAAATGTATATTGTATTCAAACCGTGTATCGAAAATTTATACACAAACACCACAAAATAATTATAGCTTATTGAAGGTTATTAGAATATTCTAATAGTAATAAAAATAATGATCGTCATCATCAATTGAATCCTCCCGGATTTTATTTAACTAATTGGGATGGGTTCAATGTGTTTTTTTATTTAATGAACAAATAAATTGTATACTTATTTTCTTGGAACTAATTACCTTTTAGCTAAATAATTCAAATAATTACAGAATACAAATATATATTTTTCAGAACTGCTATCGTAGTCAAGGTACTTAATACTGAGTATGGTAATCTTCAGACTTAAGTTGAAAGATTGGGCTATCAGTGAGGCTATGAGTTAGAACTGATTTCATCATCTTCATATGTGAAGACCACGAAAAGTACTAGATTCATAGAGAATATTTTATTTTGACGGAAATTTTAAATACACAATACAGTTACCTAATTTAAAAAAAATTACCTTGCCATAGTTGAATCATTTATATGGCACCAGAGTATGCCGTTACATATTACCTGATATACTGAGTAACTTACAAAGATATATACATTATTCTTGCCTGGAATTTAAACCACCTACTCGTCAGATATATGGCGCCGCTTTTGAGTCGACGTATGGTTTCCGGGCTAGTGAGCTGTCTCGCTAGCTGGTTCGGGTGCTTTGACAACCTCAATTTGTAGTTCACTCCATGAGTTTCTATTTCCTCCCTGATATGTCCAAAATTTCACAGATCACTGGCATTCCGACAAACCAGGGTGCATTCAATACTTGTTTTAAAATATAGTTTTGTGCTCTCTGTATAATCATTATGTTGAAGGCTTACAGTTGTACTGTACAGTGGCTCCCCCACAACTGTAATCCTACAACTGTCATCCATACTATATATACTATACTATCATCCATAAGTCCAGATGGGTTTTAGTATCATCTTATATATGAGCAGTTTATTGTCCATGGATAGTTTTGGATTGGGTCCTAGCAGCCAATAGAGACCTCTGTATTTGAGGTTGATTTCTTCTCATTTTGTTTCAATATGTTTTCTCCAGGTAAGCCTACGGTCCAAATGCATGCCTAAGTATCTTACTGTCTGCTGGTGAGGCAGCTGTGTGCCGTTTAGGTAGACTGGAGAACAATCTTCTTTTCGGAGAGGAAAGGTAATGTGTGCCGGTTTAGATACACTGGTGGCAATTCGCTACAAAGATATCTAACAAAAAATAGTACGAAAATTCTTTAGACAACACAGTATAGCAGTACGTCAGAGGGTGATGTTGAGTTGTCTATTGGACAACTCACATACGTACTCATATACGTTTCTTCAACAACCCACAATGTACCACTACTGGGCTCGGGTTTCCCTCAGGAGAGAGTTAAGACCATACGTCCCCAAGCTGTCCAAGTGCAGGTTGGGGACTGGTAAGACGACGTTGTAGTTAAGTAAATAATAGTCGGCGATACATCTGCTCGTTTGCTCCCTATATAATAAAAAAAAAAGTAATCTTGCCGTTGGATGTTTTTAAGCCGCTCAAAGGCTTTCAACTAAGTTTTAGGACTGTTAATATATGATAATAACTGGGACCGACCATAGTCGGTCCGTCTCCGTGATTCACGGTAGTGAACGCTCATGGTATCGTGTCATCAACGGTCACCCATCCAGTTACTGTCCGCGCCGTCGTTGCTTATCCTCTGTGATTGTTTCTAATCACCGAATGCAACTGGGATATAAGTGCTTCTACTGGTATGTGAGCGTATATGCGTTGTAAAAAAAAAGACGAGCGAGAGAATCTGTGTATGTAAATATATGTTGGTAATGTTTTGAAAAAAAAAACGTCCCAAAGCAAATACAAGTAAATTCAATACCAGTATCAGAGTTATACAACTTGTTCCTAAAAACTATTTAACAAAACGTGTTCAAGGTACGAGCTATATTGGAACGTGTAATTTTATCTGGAGACCTTCGATTTTCGGCTCCCTAATATTTCGGACAATTTTATTTAGGCATTTGCGCCAGATATGATTACCTTGTTTGTAATTTGATCACCTCTCAACTTATATAACTTAGTAATATATTTATGTAAGATTTCTCTGTTCTATTTATTATTTATACAAGATCTAATTATATGAGCTACTAGGTGTAACCTGGTAGTTGTACATCATAGTTTCATTATTCAAAATGAGCACTTATATGAAAATAGTTAAAAACAATCTTTGAAGCCGAGTATCGAAGCAAGTGCAGTATTTTGTTTATTTTAATCTGGAGTATACATGGTGTTTTACCTAAACATATAAAAAATGCCTGAACCTTATAAAATAACCCGTGTAATATCTGAACCTGTACCAGAACCGCTAACAAGAGAAATCAGTCAAATAGACCATATGGTCAGCGAACAGCGACCAGCGAAGTCAATAATTTCTTATTCATATGTTTTGTTCAAGAGGATGGACGAAGGCGGTGACTCAACTTTATCAAGAATGCTTGAAGATGATAATAAGACAAAATGTGAGAAGACTACGATACTCTAAATATAGTTCATAAGTTGTAATTAAGCGTTGATACACAACCAAGTGGCGTGCAATGGGAAAGGCTGTGATGATTATGACAAATCTTTAAAGGGAGTTCTATATCAATAGTACACAAATCAAAACAATATTTTCATAGTAATATACATATTACATTTCATGGCAACTTACAAGTTGCCATGAAATGTATGAATATATTTGAAATTTGATAGAATATTATAGACCGCTATATAACGGTAGCGTACTTCTCGGGTACATTTGTTACATTCTGAACTGAAGTCGGTTGGTTCGTTACCACCACAGAGGTCATAGATATAATAATATATTCCGGATATCTAACACACAATGCCATCTAGTCCCAAGCTAAGCAGAGCTTTTGTTATGGGTACAAGACAACTGTTATAAATACTTACATACTTTTTTATGTAAATACATACATATTATACATAAAAAACACCCAAACTCCGAAACAAATATTTGCAGATCATACAAACATTTGGTCCGACACGGGAATCGAACCCGAGACCTCAAGCTTAGCAGTCGCATACGCTACCACTACGCCACCGAGGCAGTCAGATATAGTACTGAGCAGTAATTATTGTATTCCTGAATAGTACCTGAGTAGTAGTAATACTGTCAGTGCAAGACATTCACGTCTTGCACTGACAGTGTTTCAACACCCTGCGGATTTTTTACACTCACTCACTTTATCAGCAAGCAAACGTTTTGTTACATAGACAAAGTGTCCCTTTGACTATCTCTTATGGAGTGACTCAGAAATTTTAAATTTATGTGTTCAAAAGATACTTTTTTTTTAACCCACTCTAATCTATCCTGCTTGTAATAAAAGGAACTATTTTGAAAGTGTATAGAGCAGGGTTCAAATCCATAGTCACTTGACCGCAAAATCTATCTTTTAAATACCATCCTACAGTCATCAGAATAATTTAATTATGTAAGATGAAAACCTTATGATCATATTATTCAGTGAGTACAATTCAGACTAACAAGTTATAACAAACATAAAATGTTTAAAATATAATAAATTACTGTTAGGCTGTATTGTATAACAAATTAAAATTAATAATTGCTTCATTCTATCTCACAGAGCTCGCGTCGAAAGGCCGAATAGCCGCAAAATTTATATAGAAAATAAGTTAATACTATAATTATTTAAAGTTACACTAATAATTGGATAAATTATAATTTTGTTTTCTTCACCTAAGTCCTGCTTTTGATTATTTTTTAAGTTGTTTTGTAATTATAATTCAATTATTTTCAATTTGCGATATCTATGTTTTATTAGATATTATTATACGAGAAGATAACATTTATATATAGAGTACTAATTAATTGTTTGACTATTAATTTGAAAAGAGATGGTGTAAATATATAGTATATGCACACAAAACAAACGACTAAAACAGAATTGTTCTAAATTAACTCAATCCTTTTTCATAATTTTTACCTTTTTACTATTTTAAACCTTAAAACTGTAGAACACTATGACAATAAACTATGTTTTTGTGTACATTTCTTAGATTATAAATATAAGAATAGAGATAATGTGCATTATACTAAGCCCAAAACGTGTACCATTTGAAAAAGAAAACTAGCGAAGAAGCTATGCTGTCTAAAGTAGTCTAATAAAATTAATTTAAAGTAAAAAGTACCTTCAACGGTAAGCATGACTGCCATGTTGATTTTAGGCTCGGTGTTTATCTGGCACTCGTAAACGCCAGCGTCTCTCGGCTGCACGTAGTCAATCTTCAGGTCCCAGTCGTCTGAAGGTTCGGGGTGCAGCACACTAAACCTCGCGTCACCGGTGTATGTGAAGATGTGTGACGTTAGAATGTGAAGATCCCTTTTCCTCATCCATGAGACCTAGTGAAAAAAGTTCAGTCATTTAGAGAAGGTAAGATCTTATGAGTAGGACCTACAGGTATTAGTTAACTTTTATGAAGTCAAATTCGTTAGCTATAATTTACGGATTGAAGGTAAACTCTTTGTTCTTTGTAACGACTAGTCTGTTGGTTTACTGGTTGCGATCCTGACTTTTAAGCCAGAGCCTCTACCTCTGGCTAATCTTTACATGATGAACACGATGTATCGTTCTGTGTCTGGGTGAAATTTATCTATAATACAAATAAATAAAATTGGAGTGTCTGTTTGTAATATATACACAGTACATGTATCAACATATCATATTTTTTAATTTTTGTCTGTCTGTCTGTCTGTCCGTCTGTCTGTTTGTTCCGGCTAATCTCTGTAACGGCTGGACCGATTTTGATCATCGAACCGAAATCACACAAAGTGGATTTGAACCCACAATACATGGCGCAGTAGAAAGCGTGGCGGCATCTTAACCACTAGGTCAGACGTGCAGTCAATCATGAATCAAATAATAAGATTTACATAAAATTCTTATAATAAAAGTTTACTCCGCAAAGGAAAACATTTACACGCGCTCAATTTTAAAATTGATCCAATTTACTTCAATCTCAATTTCACAAAAATCCACCTCTGTACCTGACATCAATATTAACTCAATTATCCAACGCGCAATATCGTTCCTAACGTCAACCGCATTACCAACTGACGTCTCAGGAGACTCAAAAACCAACCAAGTTGGTCATAAGTTGTCGCGAAATTTTGCCCAACTCTGTCCAACTTTACCTGACGAGTATCCATTAGAAACCACTTCACAATGCTGTGCCTTTCATATCTATGAAGTACGGAACTTGTTAATATCAATATTCAATTTAGCTCCCAAGGTTCATTTGGTCCCTTTTTGATTAGTCGAAGATATTGATTTGTCTCTGTTCATATTAATGAAATTTGGTGAGCTCATGTGTGAAGTTCTGGGGTGTGCAAGTGACCGAAGATTGTAGTGATGATAATTCTCTTTGTGTGTATAGTGTATTGCAATGTACTGTAAACTGACAGATAGCTTGACACTATTCAGGTTTCGATATCTGTGATACAAGTAGTATAAGCGACATCATACTCAGGTAGACCAAACTAGACTTTCTAGCTTTTAAAATTGAAAATGATGGAATGATTGTTTTGATCAGGAAGGCTTTAACATCTCTTATTTAGCATTTAATACTAAGTTCTTACAGGAACACGTGATTCGTCTGCATAATGAACTTCTGTATCTGAGCATTCGCATCACAATAACCGCATACGTGACAAGTATAAGATTAGATTCTTATATGCTATAATGGATAAATTAATTACTATTTTACAGTTATTCATTTCAAATTGGGTATTTATTACGTACTAGATTTGGCCCGCGGTTCCACCACTGTTAAATGTAGTGTAAAAACACTTGTAAAGATTCTATTGAATTTCTAATCAATATATAAAGTTGTCCTGTTGATTAATAATCACCCACCACTATGAGCGACAATACTATTTACGGGTAGAAGTGAGCGAGTAATCCGCTTACAAAATACGTATTAGTTAGTAACTGAAAGAGGGACACTATATTAGGTGTTCTTATAAAGGAAATACATTTTTGTACAACTCTACTAAGTTAGGCTTAATACTTTCTTAAGGATCCCATCATTTCTCTACGGGAATATTATTATTCAAGAGAAAACTTTGGTTATAAATAGTTAAAATAGCTTCACCAAAAACTAAATACATTATTAGAGTCTAGTATCATTGATTGATGATTGTTAAACTCTCGTGGTTCAGCAGGAAAGAAGATTCAGCCTAATATATCAATAAGAAACGTTTTATTGAATAACCTGCAAAGGCGTTTACATCATAAACCCTAAATATGTATAATACCGCACATGCTCAAGGCAAATTATTCATTCTTAACGTGCCTACGGCAGAAAGAGATAGGGCAGCGGCCTTTGATAAAAATTACACCGACGATAAACGTTTGAATTATATTTTTAATTCGAGGGCCCTCTAGACTGAGAAATTAGAAAATAAATTCGCTCCCTTTTGTTGTTTTTTTTTGTTTTTCTACGTAATTAGAGTAAGCTGGGTGAGTCCGCGTAAGCTTGGTCTGTAATTAAGCAAGATAGAACGTCCTCAGACTGTTTACAGCTTTTAAAATAATAAAATTAAGTAACGGCTAAGCGGAAGAATTTTTATTTTTCAATTCCTGTGGAGCGCGGAAATTTGATGAATTAAGTTTGGCTCGAGTAGGTCGTTGTGAAGGACGGTTCCTTTATTTCCGTAGTGTGCACGCTATTTGTTTATTTTATTATCCGTTTCAAGAAAAAGGAAGATTTATGCTGTTCCCAGTTAAGTATTTTGTAAAGAGAAAATGTGTTAAAGCAAAGTTTTGTGCCTACTCACATAAAATAAACTGTTTTGTTGTGGTTATGTTTTTATCATTTTAGACATATGCATACATATGCCATATAATATGATAATGTTATGAATTCATTATTTCAAGCAAATATATTATTCTGTTCAGAAATAAGAAAGTTAGTTATAGTCTAGTAAAAACATACACAAAACACTCCGGTATCTCAAATTACATTTTCTATTCCTAGTAGTCTACTAGCTCTAGTCTAGCTAGTATCTTACTGTTTTTGCTGTCAGAAAAAGAAATTAAATCTATCTTATTTTTTCCTTAGCCTTTTTAATTGTCTTCATTGAGAATCCTTACAACAGGAGGCAAAAGACAATAATTTAAAAAATACTAAAGGTCACAATACAATTTTGAATCGTCCTTGAAGTATTTGCTTCTCTGTGTAACTGATATCTACCTCCATTAGCTAGAAAGAGACAGACTCACAGCTCCCATAAAGGGAGCTTGTGAATTGTGGTATCGCTGACCCAAATTGTGCCAAATAGCTGGTAAGGCTATTTTAATGGGCCCGACCATTATGACAATATCGGTTCTTTACAAACGGTAATACAACATTGATTTTCACTCAGTTTCATAATATATTGAATTGTGAAGGAAGTTGCGTTTATACAGCGTCATTATATTATGAAATAATTTTAGTTCGATACTTTAGTGTATAAGGGAATATTGTGATTTTAAATGGGTATAAATATTTGTCTCGATTCAGTGATATGGTTATCTTTATTGACGGACGAAGGTGAAGCCAAAAAGAACAGTAGTACTTTTCGCAGTCTGTGTATGGTCCACTGTAGCGCCTAAACTAATTAACGAATTCTAATGAATAGGGTGTTAATAGATTATTACTTACAGCCCGGTTGAAATGGGCTATATACATTTTATATGAGTTTTTACGTAGTCAGGTTATCGTTATTTAACTTATTCTTGTTAGGCACTAATGATTTTCTATTTTTAGAGTTCCGTACCTAAAAAGGAACAAAACGAAACCCTAATAGGATCACTTTGTTGTCCGTCTGTCTGTCAAGATCATTTTTTCAGGAACGCGCGGAAGTATCAAGCTTAAATTCATAACAACTACTCAAATCTTTTGTCCTTTGGAACTGTGAAAAAATCAAACTTTTAAATCAACGCAATCAATAGATACAAATCGTTTATGCTGCAAATTTTCGACACTCGCAAGGGAATCAAAACCTACAGGATATTTCCCGTGCACTCAAAATCTTTAAATTTGGTACGAATTAACGTCTTCAACGTCAGATAAAGGAAAAATGGCGAAAATAATATTTTTTTAGTTACATCATATAATATACCTACAGGTTTGTACAGAACCGTCGGCGCGCAAGTTCTTTAAATTAGAAGATTAAACCTGATACAATTATGCGAACATTACTAATTCACTTCTTCTATATTTGAACTCATTGAACTTTGAAATAAATGTCGTTTTTACTTTTAGTTTTTTTTGTAACTTCACAAGACAAAATGGATTTTTTATGAAATAAAGTTTTACAAGAATAATGTCTACTCAACCAAATCAATTATGATTTTTTTCACTCATAATCTTCTTAAACGTCTGACTACATCTTTCTCTAATAATCAATATATAATACCTGTATACATATACATATACACATGCATACACCGAGTTAAGTAAAGTTAAGAAAAGACTTCAATTACGACTGCCTCGGTGACCCAATGGTAACGTATGCGATTGCTGCGTTTAATTTCTCGAGAATGTTTGTATGATCTGCAAATATTTGTTTCAGAGTTTGGATGTTTTCTTATATCAGTTGGTTGTTTAGTACCCATATTAGAAGCTCTATTATTTTGGCACTAGACGGTGTTGTGTCAAATGTTCGAAAAAAAGTAGGCTAATAGTCAAACTGCAACAATTACTCTTAGAAGTATGAATTAATGAAATTTCAAAACACAAAAACACCATCTCACGCATATAAAAACAGAAAAGGAATATTGTAATCCTAGGGGCTTTTACAAGAAAATGATGACAGATAATCCATACAGCGCCATATATTATAATGCATCGGGGCACACGTCAGAGGACTATTTATTTTCTCGAATGGGTTTGGAGGTGCCACCATTAATATGGCGGTCAGCGGAGCGAGGGTGAGGAGATGGACGATGAGGACATCGACAGTGAGAAATGATATGAGTTGCCAGGTGGTGTGGAGGGTCGACTCTTGAAGGTCGTGCGTACATTTGACCTTATTTTATTTTATGTGATACTTTTACTTTTAATTTTGGAGTATGAGGAACTTTCGTTTGTATAGTACTAACATTCTTTACTATTTTTGTATCGATAAAAGTTATAGTTATGCCTTATTGTTGAAAAGAAATTACCGATTTTAATTGATGTTTACTAGTATTGTACTAGACCATACATATACATATATATGCACGGATATAGTTAGTACCGAGTTATAACCTTGGCTCACCCGGTTCACTCTCAGTCAGTTGGTAATATGAAAAGAGCCCGTATAAATCTACCTTAATTGCCAACGTACAATTAAAAGTAAACGTACAAAAAAAGTAAATTTGAAGTTAAAACTGTGTTTTTACAAGTCTCTAAATTAAGAAAAAAAGGCAGTAGATATTTACTGCCATTTTAATAAATGATTGTTGTCGTGATATTTTGAAGATGGAACCTATATTCTCAAGAGTTAGATTTAAACCAGTCATTCTAAAAGTTCACTGCTGGACAGAAGCCTGTCCTTAAAAAGGAGGTTCCGACCTACTTTACCTCGCTGGTGAGGCTGGTGCGTATCGACAGGTGCATTTGAATCAAGATGATGTTTGTTGCATAGTTGGTTGCCTTAATCGGCTCGTATGACACTAACGGATTAATAAGGATGGTTATGCTCAGTATTTTATATTCCTTGCCATACGGATGATTAAATGGCGTAGACGAAATATATTATCAAATGGCTAAAATACACCATGGTTAAATTGTAAACGTTCTTTCCAACTTGATTAGTTCTTATTGAACTTTGTTTAAAAATACTTTCTAAATTTAGAAGTAAATTAATAAAATTAAATTAATTTATATTGCGAAATATTCTATTACCCAATGAAAACTTGAAAACATTTCAAAGTAACATCAAATCTTTTGAAGTAAAGCCGAGGTGAAACATTTCAGCGATACTGTTACTTAAAGGATTCGGAAGTTTGAGAAATGGTGGAAAGTTTGAACACTTCATATTACGATTTAAGGTAAATATCGTAAAATTATAACTTAGCTATTGCTTTCTATACTTACGCAAAGGTAGAAAAGAGCGCGTTAGATTAAGGTGAGTGAGTGGGGAGATTTAGTTACATCCTAGAAACGATGTGAAGAAAGGGGAGAGCTACTAAGTTGTAAAAAAAGTCTTCTCGACGTTCTCGAGTGGCTATTTTTTTATTTTGAAGATAGTAATTCAAGGATAACGAAAAATATATAATCTGACGACGAGCCGAAGTAACAAAACCGTCCATAAAGTTTGTCTTATTCAAACTGATAAGTTAGTACTAATTCATTAGTTAGAGAAACAAGTCGAAGATATGAAGCAAACGCCACCCCAAATCGATCTTGTAAATGTAAATGGATTCTTTATTTTCGAAACATCAGAGGCTAACGCCTCTGATGTTGCTTCTACGCTTCTACCGAACGCTTCTAACGAAGTGCGAAGCCGGCGTTTTGAGAAGACGCTCTTTTCTTGAAGATTTGAAGGTCGTATTGGTCCGAGAACATCGGTAGTTAGTTAATTTACATAATTCATCTTTATGAATTAATTATTAAACATCATTCCCTGATCATGAAGAAACATATTCGAACATAGCAGTTCTCGCTTGCCAACAAAATTAAGATTCTACTAGTGGTAATTTTCCAAAAAAGCATTTCCGAATTTGGGATCTTTGTTTTTCATTATCGGATTAGGTAAATCCCTTCAGATAATCGTCAGATTATGATCAATGACATAAAGATGAATCATGTATATCTTAATCTGACGCGCCTGAGTATTTCAAAAAGACGATTTTTTTGCACATTCTAATAATGTTCACTTAAACCCCTTAGATAATCTGAAACGTTCGAATATTTTTCTCTTAATTTTCCAACTTTACGTACGACCACTCCCATTATGCATACAATCAGATTACCATACGTACATAATTAAAAATACGTAGGTCCTGGATGCTATCAATATCTGAAGCGCTCGTGTATTTTCATGCAACATTTCATTTTTTTATTTTTGAACATACGTAGCCGCTCTCCCCACCGATGAAAGGTATACATTATATAATACATTGCAACCCAATATATCTCTAAGATGCTCGAGCAAATCCGTATTTAGCATTGTAGGCTACCCTACCATGAAAGTAGTTTAAATTCAGTGATTGTGTTACACCAACATATAGGTATATCAAATGATGATATTAATCATAATAATACAATTATTTATCCTCATAGAACTATACCCTGCATATTCTTGATAACCTTGATAAATGTAAAGATTAAGGTATTTAATTGTAATATGTACTGCATACTATATAATATAATAATAAGGTTCTTTTAGCCGATAACGACCACGGCGGCTAGTCTCAACGGAGACCAGCCAACTACGCAGGAGATATTATAGCGCACAAGTGTGTGTGAAAACACAGGTGCACTCCCTGTTCCCTCTCTCTCATAATCCGATGGGACTGTTAACCCACACGACCGGGGAGAGATCAGGCGCAGGACCGATATCTTTACGTGCTCTCCGAAGTACGGGGGTTCAGACCCCAACTTCCAAACTTCAAACTGTTAATAAGTATTTCTACAATCAGAAAAACTCAATAACACTTTTGACTCAACCAGGGATTTGAACCCAAGACCTCAACCGCAAAACCAACGAAGTAGTTAGTCAAGTAAATAATATACAATATATAATTGAAAACATTTGCTTGACCAAATCCACCAAGTCTGGACATTTGAATTTAGTAAGATAGGTGTTGACCCTGCTACTTCTATGCGCCAATCACACTCGTAATTAACAACGTGATTGTAGTGTACAGTATTATAACGATAAACGGATAGGCATATCTGCATCCTTTTTATGTACTATAGTTCTCAGTAACTAAATGTAGAATCAGCTCATTTGGTTACAACAATATGTTATATACTAGGTATGTATCTATACTAACATTGCAAAGCTGAAAAGTTTGTTTGAACGCGCTAATCTCAGGAAATGCTTGTCCGATTTAAAAATTATTTGAGTGTTGGATAGTCCATTTATCGAGGAAGGCTATACTATAGGCTATATATCATCACGCTAATACTAATAGGAGCGGAGCACCAATGAAGATTTTCAGGCTATGGGCAATGGAAGACGCAAACGAGGTCAGCTAGTATGGGTCAGCTAGTATGTATACACTCCTACGAGAGCAAGTCGTCTGTCGATCGCCACCTAACAAAGGTGCCCAATAAAGTCTGAAGCTGTAACAAGCGTTTTATTAGAATGTCCAGCCACTGCATTACATGGCACCTAAACAAATATGTCATGTACGTCATAATTACAAAATAAATTTACATTGAAGCCTATCATTAAGTTACTGACGTATTTATTATTAATTCCACTGCAATACATCACTCGCTTTGATTTACTAATACATTGCAGCTATAGTTAATAGTAATCAAGGTATTAATGACTAAGATAATAGCCGCTGGGGTTAATATCGCGCCTGGGTGGTCAGAGTAGACAGTGGGGCGTCGTTCGTGCAATAATAGAGAGTTATGTACGGGACTGTGTTGATTGAAAGCTAGCTGTAATCATATAAAGGATACTGTATTTAGATTTATGTCCAAGATTAAGAGTAAACTATTTCACGAATAATTATTATTTATATGCCTAATTAGTCAATTATCATGTAGTTTTGTAGTATAATTAAATAAATAAATAAATATTTCGGACATCTAACACACAGCGCCATCTAGTCCCAAGCTTAGCAGAGCTAGTGTTATGGGTACTAGACTACAAGCACAGCATTTGCATTCATTACCACTACGCCACCGAGGCAATCGAAATTAAATTCTCTTTTTTTTGTTTTATCTTTTTTTACAAACAACTCCTGCACTAGGAATAATTCATGTGTCGCGGGGGACTTTACAAACATACATGAAACGGACACAAAGAGCTTTCGACTTAGAACAACAATTTGTGGATAACACAAAGTGTTATTCCATGTGGCAATTGAACCCACAACACTTGGCGAAGTAGGGAACGGCCTGGTGACCGCTTAACCACTAGGCCAAACGTGCAGTTAAATTATAGAAGGAATAGTATTTTAGTACTGATATTAAGCTCTGAATATTCTTATCTATTCCGCTCTCTTTCTCTATGATTCACTACGCAGAAATTTGTATTTATGTATTATCGTGATTGTTTTTCTTAATATCATTCAGATATGTAATAGAACAGATATGTAAAATTGAATACAGAGATTACGTGACAACAACAGAAATGTTTTGTGGGTCACGGGAGAATTTATAAAAATACATGAAACGAATACAATGAACACCCACACTCAGAACAACAATATGTAATTAACATGTTATGTAATTCTAATTTATATTATGTTAATTAACGTAATTGGTTTTTAACGCTAAATTAGCTGTACAATAAATACATAAACACAAACTGTTTATACACACAGCAAGAAGCATTGAAGTGAATATACGAGTACACAACATTTCAAAAAGTTAAGCCTCAATTTTATGTTAATGTTAGTTTATTAAATTATACTTACGGTTCGATTTCCTATATGCTTCGCTCTGCATCGCAGCACAGCCACTTGGCCTACCACCGCTGACACATTCCGAGGTGAAACATCATCGAAGTAAGGTCGCTCTAGTCGTGACCCATCCAGCCCGCTCACTCCTGACAAAACTCCCACTCCTGTGGACAATACACAAACCTCATTGTATTTTTTATTTTAGAGCCATGGTTATGTCAACACTTAAATAAATACACGGTTGCAAATAAGAATATAAACCACTATGTAGTATAGAGTTATATTAAAACGATTTGCATCAATTTTTAAAGTATTCCGCAATATTGTTATATTAGAAAAGTTGCAAGTCATCGGCATTATTTCTACAAAAACATATTTTAGTTGAATTTGAATCATTTTACAATGTATGGCATTTACATGTATCGCTATTTGATTTTTTTAAAGACTATTTCTCCCTTGGGGATGTACATCCTGTATCGCGGGAACTTCACAAACAAATGTAATTTTGCCTTAATGTACACAAAGAATACCCAGACTCAAAACAACAATTTTTGGACCACACAAACGTGCTGTCCCATATGGGGTTAAGAAAACGGTGTGGCACTTGTACGCCATAGGTGCAGTCATTATTATAAACAATGACATATTCTTGGTGTAAAATGTGTTTTATTAATTAATTCCTAATTACGTCTAATTAACTTGCTGAAAGTTCTAGAAGAAATTTATGATTAACTTATATCAGAGAGTAGAAGTACAACAAGGTTGGCAGATATCTCGCAATATAGCCGACAGCGCATCCGACTGCCAGCGCAATATACCGCAGATGTGTTTGCTCACGTATGCCAAGTTTATATAAACATATCGAGAAGACAAATAATACGTTGCTTGATTATTTCAGTTATTATTAACGGAAAACGACGCTCTGAGCGTTCTGTATGTTGTTAGTCAACTAATAATTACACTCCATGTTACGATTATGAATATAGTATAGAGTAAGCATTTTGTTGCATTACACTGATGGCCTTTACGTTCTATAAATGTTGGTAGTAGAATTTATGATCATTTAACCCTTTAAAAGAGATAATTGCCATAATTACTTTAAGTTTTCTAATTAAAAATGTTTCAGACCAACCCACTATAAGCTAAATAGGTTACTAAACATGTAATATTCAAAATTAGTAGATAGTAGTTAAGTATATGTAAAACTAAATATTTTTCAGACTAAGAAAAACAAGTTTGTTATTGGAACGCTCCGGTGAACGGCATTCCTTTCCGGGCACGTGACGTCACACCCGCCGAACCGGAAATAAGAACGAAGCCTTTGCCCGCCCTCTTATAAAGGAAACACTGCAGAGCACACACAGCTGCGGTCGGGCCATTAAGTGAGCACGTGTCGATATTTGTTTGCATATATGTGTTATATTTTATTTTACTTACAAACTAGTGATACATAACTGTTACAAGCTTAATAACAATAATATTTTGGTATTAGCTATGAGATGAGTCACAGTATATCTAGATTAACGACGTTATAATCAAACATTTCAAACAGAAACATCTGGAAGAGGCCTAAGTGTCACAGGACACGCTGATCACTAAACCGGAGAAACAGATGTGTTAGTTTATAAGTAAGATAAAATAATATTGTGTACATTGTGTTTAGTTTCAGCAATAAAGGCTTAATAATAAACAAACATTTTAATTTCCTTACTTCATCTAACAAATATATTCACATATTCCTTTGACAGTATTATTCTCATTTTATTCCAAGAGCCTTATTACACTTTTTACTCACGTAATATCAGCGATGTCTTAGAGTACTAAATTAAAAAAACATTGAATAGTAACTAGTACTTTCTATAAAATAGATATACTATTTTAATTTCCTCTACCCCATAACTATTCCCAATTATGTTTTATGCCAGGGTTGTGTCTAAGAGGAAATCGCCACTTGTGCTTATGTTTTTAAAATACTATCTTTTGTAGCTCCGCCCGCGTGTATAACGGTTATAACAATTAAGAGTAACTTTATGTTCTTCCTCAAGAATCAAAGTATATTCAAGCCAAATTACATTGAAATTAGTGTCGCGGTTCAGCCGTAAAAGCGTGACAGACAGACAGAGAAAATATTTGTATGTATACCTGGTATATAAATAAGATTTAATATTATTTATGTGTTTTGTATGGGAGAAGCATGTCCAAAATATAAATATTAAATGGTATAATTCGGATTAATTTACACTCGCTGTATTTGTGTGTGTTATGGCCCCACGCTCAAGTCTGCGGTGCAGTGAGAAAATGGAAATGACAACGATGAAGTTCTTTTGTGACTCTATACGTGTGTTTACTAAGGTGAAGCTTTTGTCTTGTCTTGTCTCGTCTCCGATTCGTTTCTTTGCACTGTTCCCTTGAACCGTACCACTCACTGGACAGCATTGTACTACGCCTTTATATTCCTTTGAAATATCTTACAATTCCTGACAAACAGTAAATAAATTGTTTCCGACGTTTTTCTTTTCTTGATGTCCAGTTGATTTTTCTTTCCTGATGATATCTCCAGTACAAGGTCAAGCATCCTCTTTCATTAACCTTCTTATTTTATAATGAAACTAGCTGACCCACGCAACCTCGTTTGCGTCTTGTATTGCCCGTAGCAGGAAAAATTTCCTTCGTTTTTGAAATATTCTTCATTGGTGCTCCGCTCCTATTAGTAGTAGCGTGGTATTATATGACATATAGCCTGCCTCGATAAATGGACTATCTAACACTGAAAGAATTTTTAAAATCGGGCTAGTGGTTCCTGAGATGAGCGCGTTCAAACAAACAAACCCTTCAGCTTTATTATTAGTATAGATATAAAATAAATATATGACTTGAATATAAGTATTTATATTTAGTTAAAAATAGAGTGAGGAAAAACTCTGAGACTTAGTTTTATATAAAATAAAATAAAATAAATAAAAATATATTGAAAGTTGTAATAATGAAGTAATTATATTTTGGGTGAAATAGCCCTCAAAATGTACAAGTTTGTAATGATCAAAAAGTAAACATTTTATGGATTTAAATATAGCTTATGTTTCGTTATTACATAATATTTGTGCATACATTTTATTCAATAGAAAATTAAAGATTAATTGTAAGTTACCTGATTCAAAAATACTTCAAATCAAAAAAAGTAATGTATTTTCATTAATCATGAATAGTTTTTTTTTGCAGACTGGAATACTGTCATCATTTTACCAGCGAATTGAATAAAAATATATATATTGATTTAGATATTTCCTAATATTAATTTACTGAATTCATATTACATTGTCTTTTAATTTTGAAATTTCATATTCACAGACATTAAAACGAACATGTACTAAAAACTCTAGAAAATACAAAATTCTACAAACATCGAATTTTTATCATAATATCCCCATACGTGTTTCTTGCCAAAAGAAATAAAGAGTTTTGCACTACATTTGCAGCGACACGGTTTAACCCCGTCATCCCTCCCCTCCCCTTTTTAACCTCTCTCCGACACGCTATACTTCGTTTCGAACCCTGCTACCTGAGGAGATATATTCTAAATAGATTTAAAGCTCAACCCTCTAGTAGGCAACGCTTTATACGCTGAAATTTTACATTTTTATTGATGGTAACAATTTTCTGATATTGCAAACTTATAACAAAATACCGACTGGATAGTACTCGTTGCGAACGGGGATATAGGATACTTCGGTTCAATATTATTAGAATGTTCGTCTGAGCTCGTATAGATTGTAAGCGGGAGATTCACAAACGGGTGTTATGGCTTATCAATGATGAGGACTGATTGTCTCTAGCATAGCTTTTTGTTCAAATTCTTCCAAATTTTCTGACTATGTTTAAGATGAGTTGGTAACCTCAACTCAATTGATAATTCTTAGGACGAGCTCGGATGATGTTTGAACAAAAGCCTACGTCATATTTCATAACCTCAAGATAAATTTTACGGTGTGTGTGTGCCAAACTAGCACAGCAATAGCACTACGTAGAGGGAACAAAAAATACTAAAACTTGTGAAGAGCATGAAGCTGTTGAAAAATATCGTGTTTCATTTATTTCTAGTTTAAAATAAGATTGATAATTATTTTTCTACATATATTTGTTTTATAAATGGAACGATTCGTAAGAAAAAAAATTGTAATGAAAGGAATACAGTACGAACCTCGTAGTTGGACACAGTCAATTGACCAGAATATCCTGGCCTTCTAAGAAGATGCTAAAATATTTGCACTATCAATGTCATATATTATTTAGTATATACTTAAACTCATATTTGTCTTTTCAATATATAAATAGACCACAATCAATTCAAATCAACATCAACATCGATGGTAATAGAAACGCATATGCCCTTCCCCAATCACAACATTTAGTTCACCCCTACGCCGCATGTTTAGAGCGCTAGCATTGTAATAATATTAGTGAACGCAGTTTGTGTCAGCTGCATGCGATGCGGCGTAATTCTAAAAACTGCAGCGATGCACGCGATTTAAGCATTGTCTTTTATTTTGAACAATTTAGGGGACGTATTTCTTTTTGGATTAGTGGAATTGACAGTAGTCGTGGTGCAAATATATTATAAAAACTATGTTATGCAAAAAGTAAGTAAAGTAGTTGTGTCAAATTGAAGTTAATTAGTGTGGGAATGAAATAAACGTAAATCATATAGGTATGTGTGGAAAAATAATATAATTTTCATAATATTTTTGTAATAATATTTTCAAATAATTTTTAAATGAATAGAAAAGGCCACTTAAATGTTTACCATGAGAGTCACGGCTTACCAGAAGCTTGTTCAATTATTAAATATATATTGTTAGAAGCCTCCTCGATTTCTGGGAAATAGTAATTTCTTTGAAGTTTTATTTTATACAAAAACAATGTTGTGTAGGCGGAATAAAATAAGGTTTATTTTTCTGAACTTTCACGGAAACTTGAAATTAAAAATAAGTCAAAAGATATATACCAAGAAGCAGTTCAATTATATATTAATACGTAACGTTTTTTCTTGTATCTCTATTGAAAGAAATTTAGTCCACGGAAGCAAACATTTTAGAAAATATTTTTCAAAAATTTTTTTTTGTTTCCTACTGCATTTATATAATATTAAATTACGTTTGTAAATACTCGTATTAATCCACTCACGATAGGTATCAAATGTACATCTTTAAAGCGCCTGACGATGCAACCAGTTTGCACTGGCGATGCAACCAGTTTGCATTCTATAAATACACGTAGACATAATTATGTTTTTGTGTCTTGTACACACTTCACAAATTTAGTTAGTAGAACATTACTTATTGTCCAAAACGTTTTTTATTATTTAGGATTTTTAACTTTTCAGATTCGACAGCTTTTTTTTAAATACTGCTGCTGCGTGACTGCACGGTTGGCCTAGTGGTTTAAGCGGTCACTACACCGTTTGCTACTGCGCCAAGTGCCGTGGGTGAATCCCGCGTGGGACATCACTTTGTGTGATCCACAAAATGTTGACCTGAGTCTGGGTGTTCTTTGTGTCCGTTACATTTATGTTTGTAAAATCCCCCGCGACACGGGATGTATATTCCTAATGCGGGATTGCCTTTAAAAAAAAAAAAACATTTAAAACAAAAAAGGTTATTTAAAAAATATATGTAAAAACTGTTTCTAAGCTACGAGGGTCTAGCATATATTTAGACTAAACATTCAGGAATACTTTACTTTATTTCTTTTTTTTTAAATAACACAACTTCCGCATTAGTAATATTCATCCTGTGTCGCGGGGGACTTTACATGAAACGGACACAAAGAACACCCAGAGTCAGAACAAGAATTTGGGGATCACACAAAGTGTTTTCCCATATGGAATTTGAACCCACAACACTTTGCACAGTTGAAAGCAGCGTGGTGACCGCTTCAACAGCTAGGCCATCCGTGCAGTAGCATATAACTTTAAACATTTAGCAGTTTTTTTTAATTTATTCATGTTAAGCTGAGGTGGAACCATAGCATATGTACAAAAGTCGGCTTACGAGTAATGTAAGGTAACATGTTAATTCTATTCGTACCTTTCCACCCCACGGCATTAATTTAGCATCTAAATGAATACGTAGCGATTAATTTAAATGAAATACGAACTGTGGACGAAGCCATTACTGGTCGTGTTTACATTTATTTCCTAAAAAGTGTCACGCGAGCCCGTCCTTTATTCCTGCGACGTTTCACGTTGCATGAATGGCTTTTTGAAAACATTTCTACACAGCGCTTTCGTGTAATGCAATTTCATGAACTTAGCTTTATTTATATCTTAAATGACAAAATAATTTTATTATAACTTAAGGTCTCTTACATACAGCCGTCTAATAACAAACAAGACTTTGTTTGTGAGATAGAATGGAACTTAAATAAATATGTTTAGCGAAACCAATATTCAAATCTCACATGGTTTGAGGTCAATAGGGGTACTAGTGATTTTCTTTATAGGTTACACCTGGGTCCCTGGCTACTGGCATACAAAACGGAGTACGATTTTTAATCTGTTCAAGTTCGACATAACCACGCCATCAGACATAACGAATATTTTATTAATATGAAATTGAGAAATTGAGAAAGTGATAGAAATGTTTGCCTTTTCGAGTCGTTGTTTTTAAAGGGGGAAATCTGTAAGAGTGTTTTCTTAACTCTGATTTGTACTCAAGTTTGCAACAATACAAGTAGCGAAAACTATTTGAAGCTAGTTTATTACTAAAACTTTAATAACGTTTACAATTTTAATAGGGGCAAACGAGCAGACGTATCGCCTGATGGTAAGCGATTACTGCCGCCCATAAACACCAGCAACACCAGTGGCGTCACAAGTGCGCTGCAGGCCTTTTATGAAGGAGTACACTTTTCTTGAAAATTTGAAGGTCGTATTGATTCGAGAAAAACGTAGGCGACAGTTCATTCCACAGTTTTGTTGTGCGAGCCAGAAAGTTTCGGGAGAAGCGCACAGTTGTAGACTGCCAACCATCTAGATGATGGGGACGAAACTTCTGTCGTGTAGGACGATGGTGGAAAGAGGTGGCATGGATTATTCCGAACAATTCCTCACTCCCCATAGTAAATGCGGTAGAAGATGCACAGTGAATCTACGCAGCGCCAGAGAGTCTAGCCGAATTGATAGTTCTTGGCAATCGACGATGCGAGTCGCTCTCCGTTGAATACAGTCCAGAGGGAAGAGCTGGTATTAGGGTGCCCCTGCCCAAAGATGAGGACAGTATTCCATGTGAGGCCGAACCTGCGCTTTATAAAGCCGAAGGCGGTGGGCCGGAGGGAAATACCGCCTCGACTCGCTTAGTGACCACTAAGCAAATGATGACCTTCTAGATGCCGCAGGAGTTGGCAGTTTGTAATGGACTGCATTATTTTCGAGAAGAGGGAAGTTATGGCAATCGGCCTGTAGTTGGACAGATTAGAGCGATCGTCTTTTTGGAATCGGATGGACCCGTGCTGCCTTCCATGTTATCGAGACTACATCAGAAGATTAAGAGAGCCGAATAAGACGCCTTAAGACCGGTGTCAACTCACGAGCACACATCTTCAATACTGTTTATTTTTTATTTAAATCTTTATGCACAAAAGTGGCAAAGGCGGATTTTATGTCATAAGCATTTTCTGCCAGTCGACCTTAGGGTGTTGTAGATCTAACCATAGATGCATAGAAATAACTTTAATTAATAAACATAAAATACATAAATACATACAATAAGTAATAGTGATACTAATTCAATTCATTCACCATAGGAATGATTCTTGATAATATTTCATAGCATGCACATACGGACTAAATATTATTTTAAAAGCTTATTTATTTTACGCTTTATATTAGAGATACAAAAAAATGGCCTATAATCACACTAATATTATTAAGGTGAAAATAAGTTTGTTGCTCTATCACGCGACAACTACTTAAGCGATCATCATGAAACTTTGTACATATACTTTTGGAGCTATGATAAGTAACGTAGGATACGTTTTTAGATAGATACGACGAAAGCTTGTAATTATATAAATATAACATATTTTCTTTTTTATTTGAGCTTGCCAAAGTGATTCTACTCTGCCTGATGGCATGAACAAAGTCTAAGAGTTGTAGTCACCATACTCATTACGAATTTTGACAATGCTTTTTGCCATGGTGTTTCCATATTTTTATGGAAACACCATGGCGGGCTATTGAGATACTTTTAAATCCCACGATCTCCTTAAATATAAAATATTAAAAAGAGTTTACTAATTTTTTTTATTTTTTTTAATTTAAATTTTTATCTCTGTGAAAATATTCGTAAGTGTTGAGATTGTAAAAGCAAGAATATTTCAAAGTATTCGACATTGAGAAACTACTATTTAACAGTTAAGGTTTCCTATATAAAGTCAAATCCCCCAAAAAAAGCTACAAAAAACGTGTATGAAGAAAGTATGTTTAAACATTGCCAAACTGTCTAATATTGAAATAAATCTTGATAAAAAAAAACATAATTCTGATACTCTCCCCTTAAAAAGATCATGAATTTTATTTAGCTAAAATTCATATCAGTCACTTGACGCCGTAAAGTGGCTGAAATTCAGAGCTGACGAGGACAAACAGGGGAAGGAACGAGAGGGGGACAAAATAGAGGGGTGAGGCGATGTGGGCGTAATTACACTAATGAATATTAATAGGACGTTCACTACTGGTGTACGGGATCTAGTAAATGATATAAAAACTAATCCCTTTCATTAAAATCTAGGCGCGTCTTAACGTTGTGGTATATAATGATGTCGATGGCTTTTGTTTTTACAAAATTTACGTCTCTATCGATATATCCTTTTCTCTTTTCCTAAGTGTTTTTATTATTATATAGAGGGCAAACGAGCAGACGTATCACCTGATGGTAAGCGATCACCGCCACCCATGGACACCCGCAACACCAGAGGCGTCACAACTGCGTTGCGTTTTAGGAAGGAGTACGCTCTTTTCTTGAAGGTTTGAAGTGTGTATGAAATATTACAATGCCGGTGAGTTAAGGCGTGATAACATAATGAACTAAGATAAAAATATAGATAAAGAATGAAAGACTGCCTAGAACATTTTAATTTCTAAAATTAGATACTCTAAATAAGAAATATTCACGCAAGCAAAGTTACATGCCAAAGCTATTTACATACAATTTTTACAGTTGTTGCGCCTAGTGTCATGACATTCTATACTGTAGCTATAAGATTCGAACATTTTAAAATTTTAAAAATTATAAAATACTATTAACAGATAAAATCTTATTAAGCGTCGAGTCGAACCAATTTTAGAGGGACAGGAGATAAAATGTGAAATGCCATTATCAAGGAGGTCAGTTAATAATGGCAAAATGCTAAGTAATTGAACGTGGAACTTGTAGAATTGGTGTAGCTTGGGGTAGTGCGATAATAACAAACTTCACTTACAGTTTGGATAGTTCTTTACTGCCACTTCACATGGGTTCACAGCACAAGCGAATTACACAATTCAGCAAAGGCACAGAAGGAGTTTATAGTACAAAAAGGGTTTAAGCAAATACAAACGGCGGAATTCACAAGCAAGCGAGTGTAGCGGGTAACACGTCCTAAGGGTTGTGGCCGACTGACGAGACAGCGGGCCTCGAGAGCTGCGGCCGCGCGGGGCTCGGCCAAACCGGTTTCGGTCCTCAACAACATCTATAGCAGATGTTATCTAATGCGACGCGCTCTGTCGCTTGTCCGTTTGTTCGTGGAACAATAAATATTTATACAATTAACATTATCACAGATGACACTAAACAATAAATATTAATATACATTTAAATATAAATATACAAGCATCCAAATTAATACGAATCGCTACAACACCCCCCTCCAGAGACCGGGTTACGGGCGATAATAGTCCGGAAAGTGTACCCTACGTCCGGTACGCGTTTTCCGAACACCAGACTCCTCAGCGTTGGTCTCCTTGGTGGTTTGTGGTGTTGTACTTTGTTGTGTTTGTGTATGTGTGTGTGTGTTTGCGAGATGTGGGTCGTGTAGCATGTAAGCTGGCTTGACGCGGTCTATAGACACTGTCACTGTCTTACCATTAAGGAGGAGAGTCAGTACCTTGTCATTCCGTTTTAGTACCTCGTGGGGTCCTGTGCAGGCCGGTTTTAGGCAACCACGGCTTATCTCCTCTCGAAGGAAGACGTGTGAAGCCGTTGCGAGGTCTTTGAAAACGAAGACGGATCTGGTACCATGACGTGATGCGGGTTGTGGTTGCAGTTGCCTGACGTATGCTTTCAGGCGCCTCCCGTAGTCGGTGATGTCGTCCGTGTCGTCAGCTCCGGGATGAAATAATTCGCCTGGTAACCTTAAAGTTTCACCGTACACCAGCTCAGCGGGCGTTGACTGTAGGTCTTCCTTGTAGGCGTTCCTGATGCCGAGCAAAACTAACGGTAAAGATTCTACCCAGTTGTTTGTGGCGTGACAGGCGATTGCGGCCTTCAGCTGTCTGTGGAATCGTTCGACGATTCCGTTGCAGGCAGGATGGTAGGCTGTTGTGCGTTTGTGCTGGAATCCGATGACATTGGATAGGTATTTAAAAAGTGCTGATTCGAACTGCCTACCACGGTCTGTAACAATAGTCTTGGGACATCCGAATCTGGAGATCCACCCACTCATCAAGGTTCTAGCCACAGTCTCTGCGGTTATGTCCTGTATCGGTATTGCCTCAGGCCAACGTGTGAACCGATCGATTGCGGTGAGACAATAACGGTACCCTTGTGATGGTGGTAGGGGTCCTATGAGGTCGATGTGTATATGGGCGAATCTGGTCTTTGGTAGTCCAAAGGAACCAAGAGGTGAAGAGACGTGCCGTGTGGTTTTTGTTCGCTGGCACGCTAGGCAGGCGCGACACCATTCGCGACAATCCTTTCTCATCCCGGGCCACACATATCTCTCCGAGACCAACTTAATCGACGGAGCAGCTCCTGGATGACTTAAAGAGTGCAGGCTTTCAAACACTTGGCGACGAAACGGTTTCGTGACGTATGGTCTGACAATCTTGCTACTCTCATCGCAGTACAGTTCCGCATATGATCCCGGCAGTTTGATTTTAGTAAGGCGCAGTGTGGTATTTTCTTCAAGTAGTTGTTGAAGCTCCGGGTCGTTAACCTGTGACTCGGCCAACTTATCGAAGTTCACCGGTTGGACGATCTCTTCGATCCGCGAGAGACTATCGGCGACCACATTATCCTTACCTAAGATATGCCTTATATCTGTCGTAAACTGGGAGATGTAATCTAGATGTCGGAACTGTCTTGGTGAGCAATTCTCCTTTCGCGAGTGGAATGCGAAACATATCGGCTTGTGGTCCGACAACATCGTGGATACGGTCCGCCAGTTCTGCCAACTCTTCCAGGCTTGTTCGGGTCTGTGAAGCTATAATAGCTTGTGTACCGCTGGGTAGACGGCTGGTCCATATCGTCCGCAAAAAATCGTCTGGTACCCCTGGCCCGGCAAGGTTAAGCAGGTGTCGGTAGAATTGCGAAGGTTTACGATCGCCTAACTCTTCGTGAATCAGCAGCTGTTTGACCTTGCGATCACGCGATGCGGAGAGCCGTTTGACTAGTTCCGTTTTCAATTTGATATATTTTTCGCTGTCTGGAGGGTTGGCGATAACATCTTCTACTTCGCTCGCGTACTGCGGGTCCAAATTTCCTATTACGTAAAAAAACTTCGTCTCGTCCGTCTTGATGTTCGCTATAGCGAACTGGGCCTCCAGCTGCGAAAACCATAGTCCTGGTTTTTCAGGGTAGAATGGAGGTATTCGGACCCCGACGCGAAATGTTTCACGCGGTTCCTCCCCTTTGTTTTCCGTGCTCATGTTCGGGGTCACCACTGTAGAATTGGTGTAGCTTGGGGTAGTGCGATAATAACAAACTTCACTTACAGTTTGGATAGTTCTTTACTGCCACTTCACATGGGTTCACAGCACAAGCGAATTACACAATTCAGCAAAGGCACAGAAGGAGTTTATAGTACAAAAAGGGTTTAAGCAAATACAAACGGCGGAATTCACAAGCAAGCGAGTGTAGCGGGTAACACGTCCTAAGGGTTGTGGCCGACTGACGAGACAGCGGGCCTCGAGAGCTGCGGCCGCGCGGGGCTCGGCCAAACCGGTTTCGGTCGGCAACAACATCTATAGCAGATGTTATCTAATGCGACGCGCTCTGTCGCTTGTCCGTTTGTTCGTGGAACAATAAATATTTATACAATTAACATTATCACAGATGACACTAAACAATAAATATTAATATACATTTAAATATAAATATACAAGCATTCAAATTAATACGAATCGCTACAGAACTAAAATTTATAAAATCACTTAATTTCATTAAATCACTATTTTATTTTATTATTTCACAGAAGCTTGCTATAGTGACTTTACTCTGCCAGATTTAAAGTATGAATTGAATTCAAGAGTGCGGGCACCATCCTCAATGCAAATACGGTCAATGCAGCCTGGTGAACCAGACTATGGCGGCCTTTAGGATTAAACAACACTTCTTTTTTTCTTCTTTTCATTATTTTTAAAGACATCTTCTACATAAGGGATATATCCTACGTAGCGAGGGACTTTACAAACGTGACGAAACGAACAAAAAACACCAAGTGTCTTTGATTTTGCATCGTTTTAAGAACAATATTTTTCGCTTTTATTTTTGTTTCACTAATATACATTGACAAAGTTATTTATTAAATGGTATATAATTGGATTTAATTTGTGAAATGAAGTTAAACATGTACCATGGCGTATACTGAATTATATCTTTCTAGTACTAATCCAACATATTTTATAGAATTTTCAACTAACAGACACTAATTTATAATATTATACACTTTTAGAGTAAGAGGTAATCTGCTGGAGTGGTGTAAGGACTACTTGATTGGTAGAAAGTATATGGTACAAGTTGGTGGTGTGACTAGTGAACCAGTTGATGTAACTGAAGGAACAGCACAGGGTTCAGTCCTTGGACCACTGCACTATCTCGCTTACGTCAATAGTCTCATAAACACTATCAAAAATAGCGAGACTTACCAATTTGCTGACGATACCTGTCTATTGACAGCTGGGCAAAATGTCGAGCAAGTTCAAGCTTTGCTTCAAAATGACTTTGATCAAGTTATTAAATGGTCCCACGACGCAGGCCTAGTGCTAAATGCGAGTAAGACCAAATTAATGTATATTAGCTCCAGTCGAAATAGAAGTGCCATAGTACCTAGATTAAAAGCACATTCTCATAAGTGTTTGCATAGCAACCAATATAAATCCATGTTATGTAGCTGTGATGTGATAGAACTAGTGGAAAAGCAAAAATACCTAGGCCTAACTATCGATAACCGCCTTAATTGGAAGGATCATATAAATGAAATAAGTGATAAATTAAGGGGCATACTGGCAAAATTTTCCATAATCAAACAAAAACTTCCATTTCAAATAATTCTACTTCTTTTTAAATCTCTGGTTGAATCAACTATATCCTATGGACTATCTAGTTACGGTAGGACATGTAAAACTCACCTTGATCAAATATACACACTTCAACTGCGTATCTTGAAAACCATTGTTCCAAGCAACATCAAAATTAAATACGAACATAACTACCACAAACTATTCGATTTTTGTAAAATCATACCCATACACGACAAAATTAAGTTTATGTTATTGACGGAAGAATTTTTTAACGAAAGTCTCAAAAAAACTAAAATAAGTAATAACAATGAAATTAGGACACGTAGCGTTACAAACTCCAAGTTATTACTCCCAAAATATAACAATCTACACGGCAAAAGGACACTACAATACATAATTCCACACCTTATCAATGAGCTACCAATATCTTTAAGAGACACAATAACTAAAAAGAATATAAAAAACAAATTAAAACAGTATTTCTTACCATAACTAAAACAAAACCTTTAAAAGCTGTACACCCTAAAAAAGTTGAATAAAGATGGTAAATACTAACTTGTCTAATACATGAAACAACCTGTATTGCAGTAATTTTTATTTTGTTAAGTTCTATTTCACTTTTTCTAATCTTACCCTCAAATCAAATATGGAAAAAAGTGGCTAGTGCGGACAGCGAGCGTTGTACGCGCCAATGTACTTGATGTAAGTTTTTGTTTTTGCATCTACCCACGATATGCGTTTGTGTAGTGTGACTGTGTAATTTTATTGTAATCGATGATCTTGATGTACGGTAAATCTCAAATGAGATTGTGATTGCATCAATTGTAAGCAGATTTGTAACTCTCTTAATAAATGAATAAATAAAAAAAAAAAAAAAAAAAAACAGACACCCGTTATATCGTAAATTCGATTTCATAAATTAGTTATCTGATTTTTTACCTATTTATTTCCATTGATCTGTCAACACATACCTATCATCAGTTCAACCTAGATCGATTGAGTGACATCCTCGTATACTTGACAGCAACGTTATTGTCAGTTATCAGATAATACATTGTATTTGTTTGCTGATTCATTAACTCAAAAAGAATCTTCTGAAATATACTCGTATATTTGTGTGTGAACGATAAAGTACTCATTTTTAAGTAGACTCTATTTCTAAATTGTATGTATTTAAAACACTACCTAACAAAAACAATATTGTTTGTACTACCCATGCAACTTCGTCAATTGTACATCTTGTTTCCTTGCATTTCTTCTATTCATCTAAGTGTATTAACAATCTTATCTTAGGCATGGCAGCAAAATACATTTAAAAACATGACAATCTTTTTTTTTATTTATTTATTTATTTATATCTTTATTGTATACATCAAAAATTAAAAAAAACATAACAGATGAGTTACAATGTTTTAGAAGCAACAATTGGCGGTCTTATCGCTCACGGCGATTTCTTCTTTTGTATAGCTTTAGAGTTCATCGTAAGCGAGATATCGTTATCTGACTCGAGAACTGAATATCATAGATATACATAGTATAGTGGGGTCATGAATAATATTTCTAACATAGAAATATCAATCTGTACGCGCATACATTACGTGGTGGAGCCGATAGAGATGGTAGCGACATCAAAGGTTTCCATGCCGACGGTTATTGCAATCACTCGCCTCCAGAGGAATCTAACTTCATGAAGTCATATATACTCTTTATGTAGAGAGATC
Organism: Spilarctia lutea; assembly: GCA_916048165.1. Lineage (NCBI taxonomy): Eukaryota > Metazoa > Arthropoda > Insecta > Lepidoptera > Erebidae > Spilarctia > Spilarctia lutea. Next base: position 18,652,215 of record OU696487.1, read on the forward strand.
TTTGCGACCTTTGAACTGCACACGAAAGTATATTGCGGTAGAGCAATTAAGTGGAACTAATGATTTTTTCTAAAAATAGAGTGTGGTGAACGTAAGAGCCTCCTTATGTGCGTCGTACGAGGAACTTACTCTACAATACCATTTTACTCGAGAAGCTTTCACATTTAATGGGAAATGGAAATCATATTTTTGAAAACTGGATTTTCTTAAGAATTCTATGAAACTAAGATGGTAAAAACATAAAGGTATTTTATGGTAACAGGCCACACCTTGTTTTAAGACATATGTAGCTAGTTATCGTTTTTTATGGTACAATATATTATTACTGCTGTATTTTGCAGATAGTCGTAAAGGATAATATAAGATCTATAATATTATTAACCACTATAGCATTTTTAACAATACAAGAGAAGCTAAGGGAACTCAAAAGATATAAAAGTCATACCGACAAGATAAACTAGATGTCGTTGGTTAATTTTGTATTGCATGAACAGCACAACAGTTTGTAGTATTTACTTTACTTCCTTAAAAAGACTGAAAAGGTAGCATATTTTGGAACTGGACTGCTGCACTTAATTTACTTATATTGAGATTTTTCCAGTGGCGATTTCACTTTAAAAAGACACACACATCCTTCATCTCATCTGCTCATAGTCTATTGGCTGATTGCAAGATAAAAAAAACTTAGTAGCACAGGCTCAATACTTTAAACATAAGATAATTTATATATGGCAATGTACAGTAAATCACAAAATTGAACGCAACTAGAATTTAATTATTTAACGAGCAGGTAATCACTATAAATTCCAAACATAAACAATAATCGGTTATCAGTAACACATTGGCACTTAAGGCCGATACAGACACCGGGTGAAATGGGCGGGTGATCTGACTTGAACAAATTGTGCTGGACTAGTTAATCGCACAAAAATAATTAAGTTTTACTACTAAAAGTGGTTTTAATTAACAGATCTTTTTACAATCGGGAATCATCATTATCTTCCTAGCCTTTATAATTCTCAAGATTATTTAGGGTCGGCTACTAGTTCAACCGGTTTTACTCGAATATCAGTTTTTACACAGAGCGACCGGCATCTGGCCTCCGCAACTCTGAGGGTGAACTGAATTCGAAGGTTGCACTGGTTGTCAGTATTTTGAGGGCACTGACTACCCTAAAACGATTACCATAGATGTCCATGACAACCGGAACCATCGCCTTAACGTACTCTCCTAGGCACGGGCGGGAACCACCGCCATTTTCCATAGTCCGGGCTGCTATTATGAATTTCTTCTACGAAAAACTTAACAGCAGTCCGATCGATCGAGAATAGATTAAAGAATTAAGCGTTAAAATAGATTGACATAGTATGGTACGATGGTCGGATCTGTCAAGATAAAACGCAGGTACCTTAAGTTTAATTCTCGGCGATAGTACTTGTAAAATGCTGACGCCGCCACGTCACCTTGCCGTATCGCCGACTGTCTGCCAATACCTTTACTTCCTGAATAATCACGCAAGTGATCAATTATTCATAGCCTATATTGTTATTAAACGCCTCGGCTGTACCTCATGATATTTTTAATTAATTTCAGTGTTGGTGTAACACAACTGTGTTATTAATTATTAACATTTGTTATATATTTTGTAAATAAATTTATGATGACATTATCATTTGTCGTCAAAACTTGACATTGACAGTCTGTATTTCAGAGGATTTTTTAATTTTAAAAACAAAAAATCTAAAATCAGATAAAAGTTACTAAGCCATAAGCACTAAACCACTATCGTGTGAATCACCATGCTGAATCGTTGTATTAGATGCATTGAGTATTATGATCACTACTTTTAGATTTAACTTGTGCTTTGTAGAGTAGGGTCACTATATCAGGAATCGACGATGTTCTCCTTTTTATATAATGATACTAAAGAAAGTGAACATAGAAGTAAAACTGTTGGATGTGGGTAGTACAGAACTGATTGGTGTAGAGGGCCTTAGGGAGGCCTATGTCCAGATAGACAACGACTAGTGCACTTCTTTCGGCAGAGACGATGATGATGAATGTTGTATACTGTGACAAGTTCAGTGTTGCAACATAACATAAATTGAATTTCTAGCTCATACCATAGTTATATATTATGGCCATAAACTGAAGAGAATGTAATAAGTTTTGATATCAAACCAACATTGTAAGTTAGTGTCTATGCCGCCGCGCCATAGCATCGTAGCAAACTCGTAGACGCTCTACCACCTCGGAGTTTTCACATTAATGTCACGATAATTTGATCGTTTCTTGTTATTATTAGAGGGATTTTTTTTAAATTTCAAAACTGACAATGTTGGCTGTAGCTCAGAAATAACTTCACTACATGACGTCTTCAAAATATTGAGAGGACATGTTGGACTGTGATTTTATCATTTATTAGATTCATCATAATGTCTTTACAGCAATTGTCCTTCTTCTTTGTATGGCTCTGCCAAAATAACTCCATTTAATCCGCTAATAGACTATTTTCTTACCATGTTTTGCTTTCTTAAAAATATTGAATGTCGTCAATCTTAACTTCTAAAATGTATTCCATAATAACAAATCTGACTTTACAAATCATTAATTTCAATCAAAACTGTATTTAAGACCATCTAAATCATCAAGAGTATTGAAGACGTAAGGACCAGCAGAAAGTGGAACGGCTCAGACAATGGAGGCTTTCGTGGTAGAGCTGGGGATAAATCAAGTGTAATGGCGGATTCGAAGGATGGTCGGCACCATTCCGAATACTTCGTCTTGCTGATATTTGGCTATGAAGATATATGATGGTGTAGGAATGTTGGAAGTCTCGGAGTCTTAAATGTGGATTCAAGGTTCTGTGTATTTATAGACCGAATGTTTTGTTCTGTGAGACAAACTTCTTAGCATTCCGTGGATTCACCGTGCGGGTGCGACCTAGGTGTAGGTTTAATAAACATAAACCATAACCGTAACAATATTGAGAAGAATAAAGAGAGAAGTTATGGTATGGGGGTTTTGCTATTACAGTACAAGAAAATAAACTATAAAAAAATCTTTTAAGCATATAAATAATTGATTAAAAAATATAGTGTTTTTCATGGGATGGGGGCCAAACTAGCAGACGGATCGCCTGATGGTAAACGATTATCACCGCCCTTCATCAACAACCCATAACGTCCCACTGCTGGGCTCGGATCTCCTTTCAGGAGACGATTATGGCGCGACGCTGGCCAAGTGCGGGTTGGGGACTGGCAAGACAATGCTACGTAATGTTTTTAAGCCGCCCAAAGACCTTCAACTAAGCTTTCCGGCTTTTATACTAAGATATCAACCAGGACCGACTGCTTAACGTGACCTCCAAAACACAGAGACGCTCATGGAAACATGTCACCAGCGGTTACCCATCCAGGTACTGACCGCGCCGAAGTTGCTTACCCTTGGTAATTGTTTCTAATCACTGCATGCAAGTGGGCTATGAGCGCCTCCACTGCCCATGGACACCCGCAACACCAGTGGTGGCAGATGTGCATTGCCAGCCGTTGTTGCATGTAAAGTATACATCAAATTTAAAATAACGATATTTTGATTTTAATTTTCTAAAAAGTTATTGATTTGTTTTTAAATCAAGAGATTTTATTAAATAAATTATATTTCTATGTAAATTAATTTTAAGAATGTTATTTATCAAAGCATTTTGCTTGCTAACTTTGAACTAAACTTATCAATCTTAATCAAGCAAGTAAAGACGAGACGAGAGATGCAGAGCTCGTTGTCTGACTCCACTAATATTATGAATACTTTAATTACATAATAAACAATTTGAAACTGTATAAAGTTGAGCTATTGTTGCATTTGTGTAATCTTATAAGTTTATAAATTGAAATGTAGAAGGATTCATGTAGAGTTTAATAAAACAAGGTAGCAATGAACATTTCTCAAACTAGTGTGGTTTGCAATTACGGGTTTCATAAGGACAACATGAAATATTGCAAATTTTTTTTTTCCAAAAAATTTTTCTGACTTCTGACACAGAGTGCCCTCTAGCTTCTATGACAGATAGGGTGGCTGATAGAATACTTGTATACTTTTTTGTTAATACATACATACTTTACTTAGAAACACACAAAACAAATATTTGCAGATCATACAAACGTTTAATTCGACATGGGAATCGAACTCGAAACCTCAAGTACAGTAGTCGCATACACTACCATTGCGCTACTGAGACAGTCAATTGACGATAGATCTAGCTCTAATGCTCTTATAGCTAATGCTCCAAGAAACTCTGTGACTTAAAATCAATGCCAGTTTCTGGAGCAATAAAAAAACACTGCAATTGCGATGACCAAAAACGAATGGTAAACGAAAAATTTGATCGTCATTGAATCCACTCAATTCACTAACAAACAAAATCCAATTTTAATCAACACCTTTCCTTATCTGAGCCCATAAACAAAAGCTATCTTTATGGGCAATAAACCAGCTAAATAGTTTTATATCGGAGGCTCGGGAGTGACGTCATCGTTTAAGATGAACCGACTGTAGATTAATGGAGGAAGTTGTTGTGTGATTCACTTCAGCTTCACTTCGAGGTGTTACCCTGGTTTTTGTTGTAAAGGCACAAGGCTTTTGTTACTCACGGGGCGCAGCTAGTGTAATATATATTAACAAATTAAACCCATTAGCTTATTTCAAGTGGTTTTTATTTGGTTGTTTAAATTTTTGTGAAGTTTTTTAGCTCATTAAGATATCTTTTTAGGATCAGATTTCCCAATTAAAAGATGAAATTTCTGTTTTATCTGTAATATTGTCAAAAACTTAAAAGCTAAAGTATCAGTCTATCAACATCAATGAACCCAAGAATTGTCACTTAGTAAAGAGACACTTAAGCAAAACACCACCGACATTTTGTATTTAGCCATTGTTCCCCAAGGTAACTTAATTTTCCTGCTATTACTGACAAATGGCGGCTCTTATCGGTAAAAATTAAGGTTTATGGAGATGTAACACGATAATAAAGATTGATGTGTAATGCCTGAGAACGGATATAGTGTGACAAGTTATATAAAACATAATATTTAATGTTAATATTATTTACTACTTGCCTGTGGTTCCATTCGCGTGTATATATATATATATATATATGTTGGTTACCATACTCAATTCTCAAATTCAATTCAAAAATTCTAGAACTTTTTAAAACATCAACCAATTGAAATAAAATAGACACTAAATAATAAGTATAATTTACCACAATAGATAACAGAAAGTGCCATCTAAATCAGTAAAGTTATATTTGAGACTAGTGAGGACAAACATACAGACAAATAGACAAAAGATCTAAATGGAATTGTTTTGAGTACCGTTACTTAATGTAGCTGTCTCGATGGCGCAGTGGTAGCGTATGCGACTGCTGTGCTTGAGGTCTCGGGATTGATTCTCGGGTCGGATCAAATGTTTGTATGATCTACACATGTTTGTTTAGGAGTTTGGGTGTTTGCTATATATGATATGTATTTTTTTACAAACAAAAAGTATTTACGTATTTATGTCAGTTACCTACTACCCATAATACAAGTCCTGCTAAGTTTAGAATGAGATGGCGTTGTGTGTTAAATGTCCGAAATATGTATTATTAAATATGCATTACTATAGATATAGACTTCATTAGTGGACATGTAGAGATTTTTTTAAATATATTACAATACGCACGCTTCAATGAAAAAAAACTTAAGTTTAACCGCCTAAGTGAACTTAGTGGTCTTTAATCCTGACCGAACAGTCAAAGGTTGTAGGTTCGATTCCTTTAATCTACAAAACTCTAACCTACTTATTTATTTTGGGTCTGGATGTAATATATGGACAATAAATTGTAAGGCTCAAGAATACGGGTATGTATGTTTAAGTCTATGTATGGCATATATATTTCTCACTTATTATGTAACCCTGTGCACCTACCTACAAGATTTCTACACCACCCTAAGGTTGACTGGAAGAGAATGCCATGGGCATTAAGTCCGCCGATGTACAAAGTGCTAAATGAATATGTAATATGTTTATCATCAAACTGGATACCATAGTGTTGGTCATTAGGGATTTGGAATCAGACATTTTTATTATCATTGATTACTAGCTGTGCCTGCTACTTCGTACACGTGGCATTTGGATTGTCAAGTATTTTTTAAATTTTTCACCGTTAAGATCTTTCTTGGACTACGACAAACATTTCGACACCAAAATAAGCTAAATCAGTCCAGCCGTTTTAATGAGACAAATGAACAGCAATTGATTTTTAAATATAAGTAATGATTTAGAAAAAAGATGATTAATTTAATTGATTTATATATTGCTGTATTGGTGTTGTTGTGTGTAGGTATAGTTTTCTTTTTATCTTTTTTAGTTTTTGTAGTACCAATTGTGTCGTAATGTCTGATTAGTGTTATGCATGTGTTGTTAATTTTTATTCTGTGTACGATTTATTGTGTTGTATTGTTAATTTTTATCCGACACTATTGCATTGGATGTAATCTGTAATGATAGTGTATGTTATAGTAGTAAAATAAATAAATAAATAAAAACTCTTAGTTACCCATACCGTTACTCACTACCGTTTTTTTCATAATTCCAATAGAAAGCCAAAAAGGAAATTTTAACAGCAATAACAACATCGCACACACGACCGACTGATCCCAACCCAGGCTGCTCATAAATACACCTTTATGTTTCTAAATACTCACTTTCTACATGTAAATAAATTAAACCCAGACACAGAAAAACAAACATTTAAATAGTTTTTATTACATAAATATTGATCCTGATTTGGAATTGAACTCACGACATCGACATTTTTGAAGTCAATGTTACTACTTGACCAATTATTACATGATTTTGACCAGCATTACATAAAATGCTTGTGTGAAACTAATAAATATTATACTTTTTCCTTTTAAACTTCAACTTAATAACTAAATTAAGAAATGAAAGCCATCGATCACGGCTTCGTTTACTGGCGGCTTATAATTACCACTAAGCAACACTTGCGAGTTCCCGACCATGACGAAGCGTTAGGGTGACCATGTTCCACAATATTTCCTTGTCACGCACGTTTAAGCGTCATTAAGTTTTGGATAATTTTGTTATTGTGAGTTTTGTTTAACATGAAATTTTGAATTTGGGTCGATCCATGTTATTATATCAGAGTGACATCAATTAGAGTTTAATTTTGGGTGAACTAATTTTGTAGAAGAGTGAATTTTGAGTACAAATTTAATGTACAGTATTTTTTTTTAAATACCAAGGAAATAACGAATTAGGTGGTGAATGCCATAAGTAGGTAAAACAAAACATTATGCGATATCGCAATGTTGAAATGTGTTAGTTAAAAACAAGAGCAGAGACATAAAACTTTTTTTTTAATATTTTAAAGTACGAGTTGGAAACCGTGCTAATACACTTGTTGTGTAAATGCAATGAAACAACCATTAGTCAGAGTGTAACTTTTGTCTGTTTACAGTTAATCGAGCCCTAAATACGGCTTCACGGTTCCAACTCTTGTTTGTTCTCTAACTCATTAAATTTTGAAATTAATATTTATCCATCCCGTATACAGAGTGCGTTTATTTCAATATACAATCGTGTATCGCTGATAATGAGTATTGAAAGAGAATTTTAACTACACGGCCAGATATTAATGATGTTTTTGAAATCGATTTAGCTATTTTCAAATTTATTTATGGGTGATTTAATTTTATTTATTATATTGCATTAAATTCCGCCCAAATTACAATTAAATAAAGGAAAAACTCGTAAATGAAAATTATTTCGAGATATATATATAAATATAGGTATGTTATGATCAATTAATATATAACTTTTATAAATTCAAACTTTATCCTTTTTTGCTTTTTATTATATCTTTATACTTCTAAAATATAATATTTTATTGATGTATCATACAGTTTGTTTTGATTTTATCGCGATTGAGATTTATTTGGCAAAAAAATGTCCACCAAGAAACTACAGTAGCCATTTAGTGCCCCATAAGTTGCAACTACACAAACACACTTACGGAAACCATTCAAGATAACATTATCCACGCTATTTCAATTCCCTTACATTTGGCCATTAAATAAATCTCATATTTTATGGTAAACTAACTACCAATGGCCTCCTCGACCTTGAGATAAAAAACTTATATAATGATCAGTCCATAATACAGGAAAAATAAATAGGGTGTTGTCATAACTGAGAAATATATGTGCCATCACAGATATTGTAGCCATAATTTGATGCGTTTGGGGGACAATGGTTATTTCTACTGGACATTACCGGGTTATTGACCAAGTTTTGATATTATAATTTTATTATTTTCACAGTGTAAATTATGGTCATAGTACATAGTTTGTGTTGCTGTACTTAATAATTTGTTATTCGTTTGGGAAAAATATGATAATATCTTTGTTTATGACCAACATGAATTATTTTTTATTTAATTTGTTTACCTAAGTTTCAGCTATTTTATTATTTGCGGATTCATATAGAATTGTAAAGGTGATGGTCGTGGGATTAGGATGAAGACAGGACCAGTTCATGTGGAGAGCCATGAAGAAGGTCTATGTTCAGCAGTAAACGCCTTCCGGGTAAATGATGAAGATGATGAATAGATTATGATACGTTTGTACTCCTATTATCAACAGACAAATAAAGTATATTAAACTATCAATTGCTGTTAGGTCCAAATATATCTATGTATCATTATGTTAATACAAATTAATCTGTATGTTTTTTGGCGCATGTTAAGGGACCATTCGACAAGCTTAATCAAATAGCTAAAAAATTGTCTTAGATTTCACGTTAACACTACTAAAGAAAATTTGATATTTACTTGTAATTATCAATAAAAATCTACTAAATACTATTCAATATACATACATTCCAAATGTGAATTAATGACACCTAGCTCTTACCTGAACGTTGCCTAAAATTACTAAACTACATTTTGGGCACTAACTATAAATAAAGCCGGTTGCCAACCATAAATTTTCTACTCCATACCTCGACCAAAATTATATAAGTGTTGCTAACATCGACGGCTATTCCCCTTTTTTCGGGAGTATAAATCGTTAACAGTGTTATTTACCCACTGATTTATTTTATTCGTTGGATGTTAGTGGGCCGATTTAGATTTTTCATAGTAATTGCATTTTTATAGTTTATATTTTCGCTTTTGATGTAAATGAAGTTTAATGCTATGTAGCTGGGATTTAGTAACTTTTGTAGTGAATATGATATCATCAACCGTTTTTTAAATCTTGAAACTTATATTTAGATTCGTGATGCTACCACTGCAGCTGTGATGCACTCGAGAATACGCGTACTTCAGCGGTTATCGGTCACTTCAACCTACTAACTTTCAGAGCTATGTCGGTCACCTTGGTACTCTGATGGATCACTTCGTTTCGAATTTTGTCCTTCTTTTGAAAACTAGTCTTAAGGATTTTTTTGTTCTTGCTTCTAGGGTTGACGGTACAATTAAAGTTCATCAACACGCTGAACTACGCTACGAGTATTGAGTGATATGGGTCAATGGGAGTCGTTATCACCTGTCTATATATAACTTGTTTGTTCGAACCCGGGACGGGTTCAAGAAAAGAGAAGCCTTTCTCTTTTCTATAACATTTTGAACCTAACAATATTACTATTGTTATTGTTTAAGCTCAAGTGAAGAAGTTTAAGTTTCTCTGCAATAATAAAATAACTAACAAATGTAGTGTAAGTGTAGAAATAAGAACACAGTTCTCATAAAATTCTAATTAAAAACTATAAAGTCTCTCTGAAATAGAAGTCAAAATCAAATGACAATCAGATATAATTTTCTCTATTAACCTTTAAGCTTCCTCAGCTCAAATAACATTGTCATCCAAATCATATTTATATAACTTATTAAATTTTAAATGCGATTAAGATAAAAGTAGGTTCAGATCTATATCCAGGATTTGTTTATATTGTCAGTTAACCACCTATCTCAAAACACATGAAAGTTAATAATTTTGAATTCTCACTAAATAAATAGAATAACTATTCTATTTTCAGGAATCTCATTGTACTGGTGAATATAAAATACGTATCTACATGAAAATACGAATGGATACCAAGAAATCCCTGTATTTTCATTCAAAGATACAACGTGTAATATTTCTAATGGTTCATGCGTTAAATAAAATTCAAGTCAATCAATATATATATTACACAAAATAAATAACCATTGCAAAAAGAGTTATTTTCTAATGAAACATCTTTACAGTACTTTTCGAGTTAAAAAGAATTCAAAGAAAAGCTCATAACCTTTAAAAGGCCGTATATTGTGGAGTAACAGAGGGAGTGTATAAATTCGAAGAAAAACACAGCTCATTTCAAATATTAAAACGCTGAACTTGAGTTGGGATTCCCTCGGAGGGTATATGGAGTGAAGTTTGTTCGGCAACTTGCTTGGAGGGTTCTGTTGGTGAAATTTTGAGACTGTTTACTACTTGGTATCCACTTTAAACTATAGTTTGGTAAGCCTGAGGGAATTTGTCAATTATCAATTATACTGAGACAATTATGTTACTTCTAGTTGTACGACTACATTGATTTTGCGTTAAGCTGTATATACTCTATTCTTGTAATAAACTGTACTGAATATGAACATTTACATATATGTTCATACATATATATGTAGCACCAAACAAATGTATTGTAAGAGCCTCCGAGTTATCTAATTTTCTCTCAAATAGTTTTTTGTTTACTGTCTTCTATGTTTTGCACTCGTATCTGTATAATATATAATATATATAAGTGATACCAAGCATAAAGTTATTAATCATAAAAAAAAGAAATTCCTAGAATGCATAAAACATTCAGTATTTCCGTGAAAACGAGCAGTATACCCCGTTGGAAACGTCTAAAAATAGAATTCCTGCTATACAAAAAAACTAGCGTGTCTTGGAATGGAGACCGCGTCTTGGCAAACGTAGTGTGGGACGCCCTCTGGCCAGATGGCGGGACGACTTGCGTAGGAGGGCTGGCAGCGACTGGATGCAAAAAGCAACAGACTGGGCTCTGACAGTTCCTTGGGAGAGGCCTATGTCCAGCAGTGGACTGTAACGGGCTGATGATGATGATGATGAATAAAACTAAAGGTTTTTTATTGGGTAAGAGGTTAACGAGCAGACGCATCACTTGATGGTAAGCGATTAACGCCGCCCATGGACATCCGCAACTCCAGAGGTGTCACAAATGCCTTGCCGTCCTTTTAAGAAGGAGTACGCTCTTTTTTCGAAATTCGTATTGGTCCAGGACTACCACAAGTGACAGTTCATTACACAGTTTTATTGTGCGAGGCAGAAAGTTTCCACGGAAAGGCTAAAAGCGGTAATTGATATCCAAATACTACTGTCCTAATACACCAATTTCAATTCATTTTTTTCTTTCTCGGTATCCTATTGACAAAACCTAACCTGCGCGAATTTCAAAAAAAATTGAAGAGTTTAATAATCATAAAACTTTACTTATCACACTAATCACACTTAATAATATTTTAAAGGTAAAAGTAAGTTTGTTTGTTACGCTCTCATGCGAATACTACTTAACCGATCATCATAAAACTTTTTACACATATTCTTGGAGGTATTAGAAGTAACAAAGGATTTTTTTATTAAATGCAAATTAAGTCACGGGCGAAAGCTAGTGTAATTATAAATTACTCGAGTATGGCCTTACCTGTTTGACTAATTTTGATCTTGAAATATTCAGAAGGTTCAAACGGTGAGAAACAAATAATGGTAAATACTAAAAACGACAATTTGATTTTCCAATTCAAACTGTTTCTAGCTATGAAAGATTTGATATCTTTCTCTTTTTAGAAATAACGACACATGGTCGTCAAATATATATAGTACGTTCAGAAATGTGTTGTATCTAGTGGAGATAAATAAGAAAATTTGTATTAAATGTTAATCATAGGCTCACAAATATTATGTCAGTGATACGAAGTTCACCGAATCATATAGTATTTATATAACATTAAATATATATTTTATTATTGAATAAAAATATTGTATGTGTAGTGTAGAGAAATGGTGCTTTCTAACTTTAACCTTAGATGCCTGAGCCAGGAACCCTAAAAGCAGTAGATATTCCTCATGAGATATTATGTAAAAGTTCAATTTCTCCCCTGAAGCTAATGTCCATAATCTTGGCAACTTTTAATAGGACAGCCCGAATTTGACGGCCGTTATTTAAGAAATATACTCAGGGGTGGCCACCAGCTTCCAAACTTTATGTCATTCGAATTATGTACTTATATTGCGAGTTGAGTATTTTACTTTACTGCGAGTGCACGAGACTAGGGAGAATTGAAAGGTCAACGAGGCGGATTTAAAAAGTATAACTTTTGATTCAGTTTTGAAGTTAATTTAATGGGCGCCATACGATACGGTGCGCAGTATAATAAGTCGTTGAAACTATTTAACATTATCTGTTTCACATCACATAATCAATAAAAGCAGCAACTTCAATAACCGTGGGAGAGCCACACTTCGGCATGAATGAGCCGGCTCGACCGGAGTGATACCACGGTCTCACAGCAAACCGGTGTGAAACAGCACCTGCGCTGTGTTTCACCGAGTGAGTAAAGAAACCGGTGGCCCATACCCCAACTCCATCCCCATCCCAAAAGGCTGCCAACGCACTTGTGACGCTTCTGGGGTTGCGGGTGTCCATGGGCGAGGGTAATCGCTTACCATCAAGCGATACGTCTGCTCGTTTGCACACCATTCCATAAAAAAAGCTTATATCAAAATGGTACCCTATATTCTTTATTTTTTTTCCGTTTGAATTAAGTTACTAAACGAACATTGAAGTACTTAAAAGAATATCCTTCAATATTGAAAAAAAAAAGATTTTCTCATGACGGAGTTCCGTGAAAACTAACATAAAATCCAATTAAATTGAATAACATCCACTTTTAAAAGACAGTTGAAAAAAGATTAGAAATTATCATACGTACATTATATAGATGTTATAATTATACAACGTTGCAATAAACAAACTTTTATTAATACACTTTAATACTTCTTAAGTACTGCAAGGTCACAAATTCCAATTGTCTTATTAACGCATAAAAATATTTGCGCTGAGAGCTGGTAATCAAACTCGCCATCTTTTATGGCTCTATGGATCTTATAAAATAATTATTTATAAAAAGAGTGACTAGTTAAAATAGAATGACGATATCTTAATTTAAAAACAAAATTTATTAAATTTGATTTTAGCATTGGAGGGTTCCATTCTCCATTTATCCGTTGATTTAAAATAAACTAATTTATGGATTAAATACAAAATTACCTTATTCACCCAAAAGTAAAGGTTTTCTCAGTTCAGCTGTATGGGCACTAATATTTGTAGAATCTCTCTCTGAAATTAGGGTTCAGCCATTTTTCTTAAACGGTGATCAAGTCAGGTCATTAGGTAGCTAGATACTAATCCTCTAAACCATATAAAATCTAAATCCCCATCTTTTGTAGAATTTTTACAGCGGTTCTTTTTAAACACACCCCATCTATATGATGTCTAAGTAGGACAACTGTGCAGATACGTCGTACATGGTTCGTCTACTATTAAGATTTACGATCCGGACGAGCAATTGAATACACAAACACAATTCAATCCTTTTTCTATCCCAAAGTCATAAAACCAGATCGGACATGAAGCCTTTTCTACATACTGCTGTTTCAAAAATGTTTTAAACTACGCTACTTTCGCGTTGTGCCGATTCGCGATTCTTTGAGATACGTTCTTATTTTCCGCTCTTTTTATTTAATAGGGGCAAACGAGCAGACGTATCGCCTGATAGTAAGCAATTACCGCTGCCCATGGACACCCGCAACACCAGAGGCGTCCCAAGTGCATTGCCAGGTTTTGGGGATATACGAAGAGGGATGGGGGGAGGGGTTGGGGTATGGGCCTCCGGTATCCTTACTCATTCGGTGAAACACAGCGCAGTTGCTGTTTCACACCGGTATTTTGTGAGGCCGTATCACTCCGGTAAGTAAGTAAGTAACAGTAACCGGCTCGCCGGTTACTGTTACTAAAAGTCACTAAAAGCATTATTTAAGTAATGATAATGATATTCTTGTAAATCAGTCTGAATATTCCATTCGTAATTGTAATAAAACAGAAATAGACCTTGGTTTATAATAATAAACAACTGTTATTATCTTAAAGGGCTTGCTGCTTAAAGGACCATTACCAGACTCTTTATAAACATATATTTCCAAATATATGTACATATATTCGTAACTACCTTTGTAATAACAAAGCTGAAGCTAGTCTAAAATATGTTTTTATATTATTTACTGGAAGCACACGCATACAAATAAAAAAAAAGAATCATCAAAATCGGTTCACTTAGTCGAAAATTCTGAGGTAACAGATATAAAAAATATACAGTTGAATTGAGAACCTCCTCCTTTTTAGAAGTAAAAAGTAGTCCAAGTTACACCTTATATCATCTGCCAGATATCACTCTCACACTGTCACACTCATTAAAAATCCTGTCAAAATCGGTTAAATTTTAATTATTAATATAGTTGAAAGTCTGCCTTCATTCTTGAAAGTGATTTTTATTTTACAAAACAGGTAATTTTACTCCAAACATTTAACTAAAGAGCGCAAGTTTTTTTGGGCAATTTACCAAATTTTCTACAAAAATGCTACAAGAAAGATGCTCTATGCTGAGCAAATAAAGAAAAATGTTAAAAGGCTTAAGTCGAAGACAAATGGATAAGTTAAGTTACAAATGATGGGTGATAAATCATTCTCAAATTTGCATTAAGATTTATTCAGCAATGGGCACACACAGTTCTCACTGATTAATGTTTTTGTCTCTTACTAAAGCTTACTTATACATGTAAGTTTCTTGAGAATAGACAAACTAGAGATCGAATATTTAAATCATTATATAAATTATGCCATTGACTCGCCACAGCCCAACACAGCTCGCATAATATTGTTATAAACGAGAAGGAATATAATTCTCTATTCCATACTTTTTAAGTATTTATAATTGCTGATGTACACTGAGTTATATTATTTACCTTAAGGCCACATGACTGGAAATTACTATTTTTGTACTACAATAAAACTTCTTTAATTCAGAGACTTGCAGTAGTCCTTGCTCCAACTTACTCGTCCTAACTCTCCTTTTAACCGTAGGATAAAAGAATTCAGTTCCAAGGATTTCCTGTTCCAGACATTTTCTTTCGAGGGTGCACCTGGTTCCCTGACTTCTAGTACCCGAGTTGGCGTGCGGTTTTAGTCGGTTCGATTCTGACATTGACACCAGTCGGTGGTATCGGGGGGATTTTAGCACAAAAAAAAAGAATTCAAAGGGCTGTAATACTCTTGTGAGTTGCTAATTTAGTCCCTACCATAAAAATTAATATATTTGTACGAAGCGTCAGTTTCATAGGTTAAGTACTTAAGATTTTTTTAACCAATGCTACTCATATTTATAAATATTAATGTACGAGTTAATTAAGAGCTCTACCGCTTACATTAGCTAACACTTTACATGCTTTAATATTTTACTTCCGATGGATGATCGATAACCCTTTTAGAGTGTTAGGGCTGTTTAACATCGGTGATCAATCAGTTGGGTGTTAGTCCAGTCACCGTTACCTACTTAACACCCCTACTTAACACGTAAAAAAAACTTTTCTATCCAAACTTAAGAATCGAAAAGATAATTAATCCAAGTCGCTAAGTGGTTCACCAAGCGGGTCAAGTAGTCCTTTTCATGACGTGTCAGCTCTTGATTCCATTATGTGCTCCCCTTATTTTGTCAAAGAACCATTTATCAATCGGCTTTTTTAGGCGGATTACACACTTACAGAGACCGATAGTTTGACGAAGGTTTTAGACTGAAATGTAAGATTAACAAAAGAATTACTGTAACAAATCTCAAGTACTTTAAATCTGTAAGTTCAGTGTGAAGAAATATTTACTGAATCTTCAGAGTTAAAACGTATTTTTTTACTATCAATAAAGCTCAGAATGATTATGTCCTTTTTTCGCCGTATTCCGAGGCCGGAAACAGCGTCGGCCAGCTTAGGAGCAAGCAGTCAGAAGTGCTCGTCGTAGAGCCGCCTGCCGTCAAGGATCAGGCTTAGATACTTCATCTGGGTCGGAACTGGTACGAGGACCTAGTTGACAACGATCGAGGACCATGACGGGGCCCATGCAACAACAGTGCCTCCGTCTTATCTAGAGCCACCCGTAAGCCCAGCACCTCAATGCGCTCAACCACCAAAGAGAATGATGTCCAGCTACACCGTTAACAACACGCCGCCACAGCCCACTGCCTCTTCGGTCATGGTTCTCAGGAGAATGATTATGTCCGATATTATTCTTTGTTCAATGATAGGTGTAAACATGTAAGGAATTCCCAAAAAAAATACTTAAACAAATAGTTAACTATTGTCGTTTATGCCATTAGTTCGATGTATAAAATTATTATAACTTTTACTTTTGACATTTAAGTTTCTGGGTTGAATATAATATAAACACATATCAAAATATACTGAGATACAATTTATTTATCATTTTTTTAATTTATACCAAAGAATTTTATGTGTACTCCGCCTAAATTCCATCCAAAAGATTAGGCCAACATGTGACTCACTTCACAAATAGCTTTTTGTGGTCGTAGTTAAATGGTGATGTTAATTTTTTCTAGTGATTCCTTTTCCTTTTAGCATTAAACTAACAAAGCCGTCAATTGTTAGCATACAAACTTAATTTATGTTGTGAAAGGCGCACACGAAAGACTTGGCAATAACTTAACTATTATAACTACATAAATGCTTACTAATAGCGCTATTTACACTCATGAGTAATGTATCTGGGTCATCTAAAATAGCACAACATATCGGAAACTAATAAAACTAGCTTAGTGAAATAAATTGTCTTTAATAAAAGGCTCAAACATTTTAGACCCAAGCACACAAACATTTCAAGCTAGATACGGTCTCTACTATGCTAACCAGACTACTGAAAACATACTTATTTATATCTGAATAAATACGTAAAATATATAGATCCAATCCCAACATATATAAAATTAGCTTTTGCCCGCGGCTCTGCTCGTGTGTATGTCGTTTATCGTGATAAAGTGTTGTCTATGATGCTCCTCAAGAATCAAAGTCTCCATGCCAAATTTCATTGATATCGGTGCAGAGGATTTGCCGTAAAAGCGTAACAGACAGACGGAGCTACTTTCGAATTTTTTTTTTCGTGGGTAGGTGTTAGAAAAGTAAACACATATTTTATAAAAGCTCTTAAGTGAAAAAATATTTTATACCTATATAAGTGCAAATTGAACTAAACAAGTGAATAGTTTATATAACACTTACAGTTACTGTACTGTACATATGTTGATGTAAGTTTTAAACCACCTGCCAGCCTATTTACACAGATTTATATTTCATCAACAAAAAAAACCCTTACAACTGTCAGTAACATCCTTCATCACTATGTCTCAGCTCGCTGACATCCAAGAGGCTCAGAGTAGTCTGGAAGAGAGTTTCTCCAAGAGAATGGCTCAGCTAGAAGCACAACTGCAGTCTGGTGGAAACTCAAAGGAAACTGTAGCTCGAGTATCCGAGGAGTTCAGAGCATTCCGAGAGCTGATGTTTACTATGATGGGTCTGCTGCGCAAACAGATTAATGAGTGTGCCAAAATGGTAGATGTCATTGAGACACGCCATAGACGTAAGGCACTAGTATTTCTCGGAGTGCCTGAAGCTATCAAGGAGGATTGCTCTAAAACCTTGCTGAACATCCTTAACCAGCGGATGGGTCTTAGGGATGTCACAGCAACCAGCATCGGAGCCTGTCATCGCATTGGTACCC
Organism: Spilarctia lutea; assembly: GCA_916048165.1. Taxonomy (NCBI): domain Eukaryota; kingdom Metazoa; phylum Arthropoda; class Insecta; order Lepidoptera; family Erebidae; genus Spilarctia; species Spilarctia lutea. The sequence goes on from OU696487.1 coordinate 18,670,176, forward strand.
CTTCTAAGGAACGTCGTCGACCGGTGCTGGTTTGGTTCTCTACGGAGGAAGTTCGTGCTGCTGTTTGGAAGGCGAAGACGACGCTAAAGGGTTCCGGCTTCACGGTAAGAGAGTTTTTGACTCGAACTCGACAGGCGGCTTTCGGCATGGCTAGGCAACACTTTGGCATGTCGGCCTGCTGGACACAAGATGGCACCATAGTCGTCAAGCCCTCCGATAATAGCCGCCAGAAAATAACATCACCGGACGACCTGAAGCCTCTCATTGCAAAATACCCCAAGACAACATCGCCACCTAAAGCAAGTACGAGCACGAACACTAAAAGTTCACGGCGACATTAAACCATACTGCAACTGTCATCATTTATTTTTAGTAACTTTCTCACGATTGCGTCAGCCTAGCAGTATCAATTTGTTTCACTCAAAACATAAGCCTTCATTCTTAGTTCTCGCTTTTTGTTTACATTAAAAATACCTTCATGTTTTATTTTTACAATAATAATTTGTGACAACTGATTACTGTAATATATTATTATGTTCCGATATGCTCGGAACGTGTTATATGTGGGTAGTAGTTGTGAGGGTATGTCTGTTTTCGTTGTTTGGTTGTTTTATTTTTTTCTGTCTTTTCTCTTTTCTGTAATCCCTGATTATTAAAATTATGTTTGCAAGAATGAATTATATATTTGTATTGTTATATAGAATGGATATATAATTTATTTTTGTAAATATGTTTGTTGAACATTTTCAATATTTTGTCACAATGTCACTAAAGTTTATAAAGAATTATTATTTTTGTATGTGTGCCTGCTGGCGGGTGGTGTGGAAATACGATCTGGTCAATTTTCATTTAGATTTTTATTACGTTTTTATTTAATTTTAGTGGTAATTCCATAGGTATTCATTTTTTTATTTTTTTTAAAGTACACCTATGATCGACGATGACGTCGATGTATTTTTTTCTGCCGATGACTCTTCAGAGGATGTCAGTTTCAGTTCCTTAACAGAGACTCTGGGTGATCAAGTGCGACAAATATTTCGTACTCAATCGCGTCCTTATTTAAATGTTTGTCACATAAACGCTCAAAGTGTTCCTAGCCATTTTAGTGACTTAACTGAGACCTTCTCTGATAACAACATTCATGCCATCCTGATTTCAGAGACCTGGCTCAAACCCCACCTACCTTCCACCGCATAAGCTCTTCCTGGTTTTGAACTTATCCGCAATGACCGTTCAGATAGAAGAGGTGGTGGCGTTGCTATCTACCTTCGCAACGTCTTACCTTATAAAATTATCTCTTCTTCCTCTTCCGATCACTCTACCAGCGCGGAATATCTCTTCCTACAGGTTTGTGTCAAGGGAGTTAAGGTCATTCTAGGTGTGGTTTACTGCCCTCCAACTGTTAACTACTTCTCCAGTCTGGAAACAGTTCTGGAATCTTTAGGGTCTGAACACTCGCATCACATCATCATGGGCGATTTTAACACCAACCTCCTAGCCCTGAACTCTCCTCGAACACACAGTCTGCTTCATATTATCCAAGCAACCAATCTCCATGTCCTATCGCTTCAAGCCACTCATCACAATATTGAGCACCAGGACACCTGGCTTGATCTAATCCTCACCTCTGCCCCACACCTTGTCTCATCCCATGGTCAACTCTCCGCTCCTGGCTTTTCCCATCACGACTTAATTTTCCTCTCATATATCCTGAAACCTCCCAAATCACCTCCTAAAATTGTACAGATTCGCAGTTTCCGAAGATTGAATGTCGAAGAAATAAATGCAGATGCTGCTGCGATAGACTGGACGAATATGGCAGCTACTACAGACGTGGATAACAAAATAATCATTTTCAACGACACCATTGTCAAACTGTATGACGTCCACGCTCCCATTAAGTCAGTTAAGTTAAAACGGACTCCGGCACCTTGGATGACAAGTGCGGTCCGTGCAGCCATGAAACGAAGGGATCAAGCATTTCTTCGGTTCAAAAGTAACCGCTGCGAAGATAATTGGAATCTTTACAAAGTTGCAAGGAATCGATGCAATCAGGTGATACGTAACGCTAAACGCCGACATATTCTACAAAATATTGAGTCTTCTTCCTCTTCTAGTATCTGGAAATTTCTTGGTACTCTAGGTATTGGTAAAAAACAACATCAAGTGTTCAATAAGACAATTAGTTTGAATGATATCAACGATCATTTCTCATCTACACCTCCGCTGGATCTTCAAACTAAGTGTCAAACTCTGAAATACATATCTAGTCTCACCAGTCCTACCACCAACTCATTCGAATTTTCTCCAGTGCCTCCCGAAGATATCAAGAAGATTATCCTATCTATCCATTCTAATGCCGTGGGATGTGATGGTATTAGCCGTCGCATGATTGTCACCATACTCGACTGCATTATTCTAGCAATCACCCATATAATAAATTTCTCTCTTGATTCCGGAACTTTCCCCTCGCTGTGGCGCAAGGCTTATATCATTCCTCTTCCCAAAAAAAACAATCCTACACTCCCTGAACATTTTCGACCTATCTCTATTCTTCCCTTTCTGTCTAAGGTACTCGAGGCCTGTGTTCATAAGCAATTCGCACACTTTGTTCACACCAACCAGCTATTAAGCCCTCTGCAATCCGGCTTTAGGGCCGGTCACAGTACAGTCTCCGCTCTCCTTAAAGTGACTGGCGATATTAGGAGGGGCATGGAGGATACCAAAGTTACAGTACTAGTTTTAGTTGACTTCTCAAATGCCTTCAATACCGTCAGTCATGAAATCCTCCTATCTATCCTTACATATCTTGGGGTGCCTTCCGAGGTACTGGAATGGTTCTCCACTTATCTTCAGGGGCGACAGCAGTGTGTTCGTATTGATGACTCGACGTCAAGTTGGTGCCACCTCCGCGCTGGCGTCCCTCAAGGCGGCATTTTATCCCCTCTCTTATTTTCAATATTTATTAACCTCATAACTCAACAACTTCGGAGTGCGTATCACCTGTATGCTGATGATCTGCAAGTGTATTCGCAAGCAAGAGTGGAGGACATAGCGCGAGCCATCGACGAAGTTAACAGGGATTTAGAGATCATACAGTTCTGGTCAATGAGGTTTGGCTTATCAGTTAACCCAACTAAATGTCAGGCGATTATAGTGGGTAGCAAACGCATGATAAGTAGAATCGATACTACTTCAATATCACCGATTGTGTTCAATGGCTCAGTCCTCCCGTTCAGCAACGTAGTCAAAGATCTGGGCTTGCTCATCGATTCGACCCTTGATTGGCAAGCTCAAGTTACTTATGTCAGCCAGAGGGTAACTGGAAACATGCGAACGTTATATCGACTCAAAAACTTCCTACCACCTAACACCAAAACAACTCTCATGCAGTCCTTAATAATCCCAATAATTGACTATGGTGATGTATGTTATTTCGACCTGAATGCAGATCTTCTCAATAAACTAGACCGCCTTCTTAATAACTGCATTCGATTCATTTTTAATCTCCGTAAGTATGATCACGTGTCAGCCTTACGTTCTCAACTTAAATGGTTGCCTATTCGCCTGCGCCGCAATCAGCGAGCACTTACCTCCCTATTTTCTTTTCTTAACTCACCTTTTTCTCCTACATACCTTGCTTCATATTTCCGTTATCTGTCCTCTAACCATGACAGAAATCTTCGTTCAGAAAATAATCTACTCCTCTTATGTCCTTGCCACAATTCAGATTTCATGAACTCTTCATTCTTTGTCCAAGCGGTACTACTCTGGAATGCTCTCCCACTTGAAATCAGGATGTCCACAAACCGTCTTATGTTCAAAAAGAAGGTACATGACCTCCTTCTCAGTAAATCGTCAGAAATTTCTAATTGATAGTGGCTTCACCTCATATTCGGATCATCATCGTGTACGAACGTAGTGTATTTGTATAAGTATATTTTATATATGTATTTATTGCGTGTGTATTCATTATAATATATATGTACCTCTGTGCACCACCTACCTTACTAGATCTCTACACCACCCTAAGGTTGACTGGAAGAGAATGCCCTGGGCATTAAGTCCGCCAATGTACAAATGTGCATGAAGTTTTAAATAAATAAATATTAGTATGGATACGCCCAGACACAATCATGTGATCTTTATTTCTCGCTTCAACAAAATTTTAGTACCTACACAATGAAAATATCAAATAAATGTTTAGTGCCCATAGCAGTTAATAATACTTAATTATAAAATATTTGTTAGTAATTTAATTAAATAATAGTAAAAAATTCTCGTGCTTTCATATAAATGTATTCTGGGTGAGAATCCAGGATTCTGCATTTTAATAATCCAGATTTCAGACTACTAGATCAACAAAGCCAGGGCACCCAACGGACTATTCAATATTCTTTTAAAGTATGTCCAAACTAAGGAAACTACTTCATAACATAAAAAGTTTTCGAGGGACAGAAAACCCCTTGATCCAAATATTATTATCAAACTGAATTTTAACGATACCTCGTCACAATGCCGTGTCAGCATTGCTCTCACGTCCCGAATATTTATACATAGGACTCTCGTGCTTCCACGATTTGTAAATACCAACGTGATTTGAATTGGGTACGATATTGTGAACCGATGTGTAATAAGGGATTCAGACGTATTGTGGATGATTTTAATGGATGGCTAGGTCTAGGTGCCAACACGAGCGATAAAGCGATTTATAATATATTTTTAAACTTGACATCAAACAAAATGCGAGATCTATTAGCGATCTCTTTGAAAATTAAATTTAAATATACCTTTTTTATTGCTTTGTTCAAAAATTTAACCATTTTAAAAACTGAAAAGTTAATAGATGTAAATCAATCTCGTTTCTTTCCTCTGCGATTCTGAGAATAAATACTAAATGCCCCTGTAAATTTTTTGATTCTTTGTCATTCAATTGTCAACTGAACTGGACTTTTATGGAGTGCAGGTATAAACACTTTTAGTATTCAAATAACAGTAGCTATACTACTCGTATCTTAAATATAATAGGTACTATTTATATTTTGAAATTCTGTTATTCTTCACTAGATCTGACTAACTCTTTTTGCTCAAAGCTTTCCATTATTTCTCCGTTGTAAAGTCGACAAAAATAGTACCGTGGTTATCGCTGCTTTTAGTTAGTGGCACAAATGCCTTATTATATACAGGTAAACATCTATATTCGTGATAAAGGCACGTAAGTACGGTCCGGGATGATTTTACACATATGCTTATAATATATAATATTCTGGTTGTTTGTTTCACATGGCAAACAACGTAAATAATTAAATAGTTATTTATAGCAAAGACTGAGAATTAGTTCTGAATTTCCAAGTTAATTACTTTCCTACATAAATAAATACATTATTCACTTTAACTCAATTTTTATTAAAATAATTTATTAGTATACTGTCATAAATAATTATATTGAGAAAGATCTCTTGACAGTTACTGGAAAGGTTATAGGCCTTGATAGCGATGTGGGACAAACTCCACCATACTTTGGGAATGTGGCGACATCCAAAAATCATGCATAGAGGAATTTATTAAAGATCTAGTAAACGACGGAGTAACTACGAATTCTCTATCACGCAATATAAGGTTTTTTTTGTCCTTCCTTTGTCCTTCACACACTATTGGTTTTATGAGCTCCTTGTTCTTTGTTCAGTCTGTTCTCTTGTGGAATGCAATTCTTCTCAAAGGCAGGACGTCTAAAAACCGTTACACTTTTAAGTTCAAGAAAAGAGCTTTTACTAGTTGAATTGGAGGAATCAACAAGATCTTAATTCATCGTTAGACATAGGTAATTAATTTATATACTCTATTTATATAATAATAAATATAGTCGTTTATTTTATTTAGTTTTAGTTTATTGTGCAGAACGCGAGTTTCAATTCGAATCCTCTCCCCTACATATACGTGTCTATGTATGTATTACTATATACATATATATCTTCCAATAGATTATTAGCTTATTTTAAGTAATTGTACTATTTATGAAAACCACTGTAGTTATACCACTATAGCTATAATTTCCATTAAGTGCACCTACCTCACCTTTTCTCTGCATCGCTCAATCGGTCGACTGACAGAGAAAGCCTTAGGCATTGAGTCCGCCGATGCATGTTTTAATGGATAAAGTAATAAAATAAATAAATAAATACATGGATTCGAGAACCTCCAAGCATATTTTTCCTAAATATCCAAATAAGCTGTCGAGACTGAAGACTAAAATTCATATTATCATCATTCACTGACTGTAATATAGGCAGGTATATGGTTCCTTGCACTAAATTTCGATTCTAACATTTGACAATTTGAACTTCGTCAATACAGTCATGGTGACAGTTATTGAATAACACACACAAGTGCAATTTCATGTTATTTTAACAAATAGCCATAAAGGCTCACGAAAATGGAGTCTCGTATATTTGCCTGGTATCGCAACGTAACAACATTTTCGGAACGTCCACGCCATTCGACACCGGATAGTCTCGCCGATCGTTTTATTTTAGTCGCAGTTAGTCGCAGGACGACGCAAAGCTATAAACGCCTGTCTATCCATCCCATCAATTCTTTTTACAATGGCCGATTTCTTTTTACGTTTTGCATTGTAATCCGCACCTCGTTTTTATATTTTGTTTTTTCTTCATTGCATCACAGAATTTAATAGACTTTACTAGAATGTTTGGAATGTTTATCGGAAACGGACAAGTAGAGCTATTTTACATAAAATTTTCCTTTTTTACAATTATAGAATGGACGTATATGTATGTCTTCGAGAGTTTTGCCCTTAATATTACACCTTGAGAAACACTATTTTAGTAATTTTACACTACATTGATAAAAACCTTAGATTATTGATAGCTAGCATTTGGACTGTGACCGTTTTCCTAAGTTATTGCTCGAATAAAATATGTCAACATAAAAGTAGATTTATTAAAATTTTAGTTTTTTATTACCTTTCTAATAGCTGTTCTGACTAGGATTTTCAAGAGCATCGCATATGTTATATAATAATATACTTTTTTGATTCATTTATTTAAAATAAAAACAAAATTGTAATTTCGTTCCGTATTTTTCATAATAAATAAAATAAAAAAAATAAAAAAGCCTTTTATTCCATACATTTATCAAGTAATTTTTACATAACATATTGGTTTTATAAATGGTATGCTATTTAATAATAGATTAAAATTATTTTAGATTTTGATTCCTATTTAGATTATTACAATTCAATTCAATTCAGTCATGCATAAATCAATTATTATTTTATTATTATTAAATTATTCTCTCTATTATTATCAATTATTAATTTCATTATTATCAATTTATGTTTCCAATATATCTATTATAACTATGTAATTATTATAATTTTTATGAATGGACCCCTCTCAGGTGAAGGCCTCCTCCAAAGATTTCCACTTGTCTCTGTCTCTGGCTAGTTTAATCCAATGTGGTCCTGCGACTTTTTTGAGGTCGTCCTCCCAGCGCGTGTGTGGTCTACCAACACGCCGCTTGCCCTCAGGGCCGTCCCATGAAGTTACTTCAGATGTCCATCTTTTATCTTTTAATCGTGCCACGTGACCAGCCCACTTGAATTTCAATCTTTGAGCATATTTGAGAGCATCTACTGTTTTAGTCATTTTTCTTATTTTTGTATGACGGATTCTGTGTGTTTTTCTTATATTTAGCATGCTGCGTTCCATTCCTCTCTGACACGTTGTTATTTTACTCTTGATGTTATTGGTGAATTTCCATGTCTGGCAACCATATGTAAGACATGGTAAAATACAAGTGTCCATCATTTTCTTTTTCACTTCTATTGACATGTTACTTTTCATCACTTCTCTGTAACTCCAGAACTTATTCCACGCAATTCTTGATCTACGCGCTACCTCTAATTCGTTGCTATTACTGTTCAATGTTATCTGTTTCCCCAAATATATATATTGTTCCACGTACTGTAATGGTTCGTGTTCCAGTAAGATGGCTCTTTTATAACTGTTTGTCATGATGTTTGTCTTTGTTAAGTTTATTTCCAGTCCTACTTGTCGGCTAGCTTCGTGTAGGGATTGTATCATGCGCTCTAGAATGCCACTTGTTTCAGATAACAATATCAGGTCGTCCGCGAATCGTAAATGATTTATAAATTTTCCTCTGATATACAAGCCATACTTTTTCCAGTCTAATTTATTCATGACTAATTCTAAAACCGCAATAAACAGCTTTGGAGATAATGGGTCACCCTGTCTTACTCCTCTATTGATGTTGAAATCAGGGCCAGTGGATTCCAGCTTGACTCTACTTACGCAGTTATTGTATATGTTTTTTATTACTTGTATGTATTCATTTTCTACTCCTTGTTTATTCAATGCTTCCCATATACTTGTGTGTGAAATTGTGTCAAAAGCCTTCTGGTAGTCTATGTAGGCTATGTAGAGCGGTCTTTGGTTTTCTTGGTATTTTTCGATAATAAGTTCCAGAGTGTGTATGTGATCAATAGTTGAAAATCCTTTGCGAAAACCAGCTTGCTCTGTGGGTTGACTCTTTTCTAAAGTTATAGATATTCTTTGGTTTATTATGGAAGAGAAGAGCTTGTACACAGTCGGTAGAAGGCTTATTGGTCTGTAATTTCCGATGTCATTAGGGTTTCCTTTTTTATAGAGCAATATTATATTTGATTCTGACCATTGTACAGGTGTGTTTGCAGTTTTGAGTATTAAATTAAACAATGATGCCATAGGTGATGCTATTATTTCACACCCATGTTTAATTGCTTCATTAGTAATGAAGTCCGGGCCTGGGCTCTTTTCCAATTTTAACTTATTAGCTGCTTGTATAATTTCCATTTCATGGATAGAGTTAATTTTACTTTTTAGGTTGGCGTGGCTGTTGTGTGCTTCTTGTTTGTTGTCAATTGTCTGTTGTGCAGTCGTATTGTAAAGGTTTTCATAGAATTCAGTTGCGATATTAAGTACTTCTCTACGGTTGTGTGTCGTTCGTCCTGATTGATTCAGTCCCTCGATCCAAGTCTTATTTGTTCGGAGTTCTTTTATCGCTTTTTTGAAACTTTTGCCTTGAGTAAGATGAGTCTGTATTTTTTCCTGCCTGTACTTTTCGTAATCATGTTTTATGCATTTGCTTATTAATTTGTATAGGGCGCTAAGTTCGTTTTTTTCCGAGCGAGTCTTGTTAGGCGTTTTTTGTAATATCTGTCTTCTATTAAGCAATGTAATTGTCCGCTCTGAGAAAATTTTGTGTCCTACAGACGTGTTCTTAACTTGTCGTGCTTGTTGTAGACTAACGTTGATAGAATGTAGTATTTTGTCATAATATTCCTGTACTGTCGTATTCGCTGCACAATCAACTAAGTTTAATGTATGGTGCATTAGATTTTGCTTGTACGCTTCAATTTCTTCTTTCATTTTTAAAGTACTATTTTGGTTGTTGGTGAATTTGATTCGACTTTTACTTTCTACTTTTAAAGTTATCGTGCCTCTTACCATTCTATGGTCCGTAGAGAAGTTTAAGTTTAATGTTTCTATGTTCTGGAATAGCTTAGGTTGATTCGATAGTATATAATCAATTTCATTTTTAAATGCTCCGCCGGGTGAACGCCAGGTCCACCTGCGACCTATTCTTTTTTTGAAATAAGTATTAATAACTGAGAGTCTATTTTCAAAAGCAAAATCCATCAATCTTTGACCTCTATTGTTTCTATTTCCATATCCATATTTTCCTGTAATTATATACTCATCTTTCAGTGGTTGTCCTATCTTTGCATTAAAATCTCCCATTATTATAAGATTTTTAGAAGAAGATGTCTGTATTGCTATGTCCAATTTTTGATAGAACTCTGTTATCTCCTCCTCACTTGATAGAGACGTGGGGGCATAGGCTTGTATAATGCTTATATTACAGCCTTGAATATTGAGGTTTAACAGAGCGACTCTTTCCGTGAAACCTATAAATCGTTCAATATTATGTTTTAAGGACTTCTTTATTAGGAACCCAACTCCGTAGAGTCCCGGCGTGGAGCCCACATAGCATAATATCGTGTTCTCATATTCTTCAATTTGGCTACCCAATCTTCTGACTTCTGACAAACCTATTATGTCATATTTTATATATTTTAGAGCTTCTTCAAGTTCTAACAGTTTCCCATGTGAAGAGAGTGTCTTGACGTTGTATGTTGCTATGTAAAACTTGTTTGTGGAGAAATTACAGGGTTTTGGGTTTATTTTTAATTGTTTCTTTGGAGGGTGGTGGTCATTTTCTTCCACGGTGACCAGCCGGCTTGGAAGATAGTTTTCTTTTTTGCCTTTTTTATTTATTTTGTTTTTGAGAGGGAGTGCCGATTGCTATTTGTTTTGATTATTTTTAGACAAAACTTGGTTGGTTTGATTTTTATTCACAAGGTAGTTGAGTATCCCTGGTTTGACTATATCTTCTGAATATTCGGTTAGGTTTTGGGAGATGTTTGATGTACGTTTATTTTTCTTGGTTGGTTGAGTACTAGGCGTTGCTTTGTTGCGGCTATAGGTTTCATGAGGCGATGTTGGGAGGGATCTTTTATTGTTTCCCGATGTGTTATTTGCCTCTTGTTTTCCAATTATAATTATTTTGTCGTATTTTAATATAGCTTTGTTACCCTTCTCCCGTTCAATGTTTAGTTGTTCTTGTAGCATTCTCCTTTTCTCCAAAATATGTTGTGGGTAATCTTCCTTGATGTAATAGTTCGTATCTTTCAAAAGCTTTTTTTGTTTAAAAATTTCAATTTTTTTCCCAACGGTTGTCAATGTGACCACTACGGGCCTTGGTTTTTCCATCTTTTTGCCTATTTTTCTGATTTCTTGTATTTCATTACGATCTATTTTTATTTTGAAATATCTTGATATGAAACTAATAATTTCCGTTTCCAAATCAGAGTAAGAGAAGGGTGTGTTACGTTCTTCGATGCCAAAAAATACAATATTTCGGTGTCTTGCCTGTTTTTCCAATATATTCAGCTTTTGTTCTTGTTTCTGAATTTGTTCATTTAGGGTTGCGTATTTCTGATCCAGGTGATTAAGTTTTTCGTCCAAAATTAAATTCATGTTTTGTGTCACTGTTTTTGCAATTTCTACGCCGTTTTCTTTTATAGTAATTTTTTGGTTTTCGAGATCTTTTTGAATTAAGCGTAGTGTTGCCATTATTTCTTCCATTGTTCAATTTCTTTAATGTTTTTTAATTAAATTTCAATTATGGTTTTGTCTTTGTTTACATACAAGTGGCGACGCCTTGTGAGCAAAACATAAAACTTGAACCCGGTCGAAACTTGAACTTGAAACCGACAGTTGGTTGGTTATTAGACTTGGTATTATATAATTTGCTGTTAGATGGCGTTGACGAAAATAGTATTAGTCCTCTTTTAAGGCATTCGTCCTTCCGCACACTCAACCAAGCAAGGATCGATCCACGTTAATACCGTCGTCGCTAGATGGCGCTTTCATCAAAAACCGTGGGGGATGACTTTAATCTTTCAGTCCTAGGGTATGATATTTCACTTTTACTTTTTAATGTAACTATTCACTGCATTCACTGCCCCAACATGAAAACAAGATGCCCAATAGTTGATCATATAACACCGGCTATTGCCGGGTCAAAAGTACCCTCACTTTCTGAAAATATGTCACTGTTTCACAAGTCTGTTTATTTAACAATTTTTGACCATTTTTCTAGTGTTCTTTATTAGTTCTATTATTTCACCAGTTGAATTAACGCAGGAGATGTTCCTTTTGTTCACTTTTTCACTGTTTTATGCACTTTATCTATTTTTATAACTTTTTAAATACACAGTCGATGTTTATCGTGGCACTGCAGCGCCCTCTCCCTCCTCTCCCCGTATTTTTCATATTACATGTTTATTTTTATGTCGTCCGCCAAATTTAGATAATAAATAAATAATAAATATTCCGGACAACACCATCTAGTCCCGAGCTAAGCATAGCTTGTGTTATGGGTACTAGACAACTGATATAAATATTTATAAACTCTTTTTTTTGTAAATACATACATATTATACATATTAAACACCCAAACTCCGAAACAAATATTTGCAGATCATACAAACATTTGGTCCGACCCGGGAATCGAAGCCGAGACCTCAAGATTAGCAGTCGCATACGCTACCACTACGCCACCGAGGCAAAATTAAAACACATATGCATATGCAGTCTGTTTATTTATATTTAGTGCGTTATAATAATAAATTGCTATGACGAGTTTATTGCCCTTTAATAACGTTCCTATTGAGCGTCACCGTTGAAGTGTAAAAGCCCTCGCAGTTCACGCCAGAATAAATGCTATTACGCTATTGTTACAACAGATACTGCTATTGCCCATCATAGTTATTGCCTTTTGATGCAATTTTTGATTCAAAATATAGTCAAAAGATTATTGTTCGGAAAAATAGCATCGCAGTTTTGTGCGACTTTTATATGATGAGATATATTGCGACTCAATTGTTATTTTATTTTCATATTGTACTTGCGGACCCACGCTACCTCGTTTGTTTCTCCTATTGCCCGTAGCGTGATGTGTAACGAGAACAAATTTGTTTACTATAGAACAAAATAAAGTGAGCCCATATTAAAAATAAATACTTTATTATGCTATCATGGACGTTGTTTTAGAACTATAACGAGGAATAATTTTCTCGTAAATTATTTTTGTGAAACTTAATTTACACAGCGCACGCAATGAAAACTCTCAAAACGAACAATTCACCGTTTTTGCAACATTTTTCACTGATATCGTCACATCGTAGTGGGATTTTGTACAGCCTTCCTCGATAGTTCCTGTGCCAGTTCCTGCATAATGTGTCTATAGTTATTTTAAATTGTAAATAAGAGTCACCGCTTTACTTCGCGTTATAATTACAGCTTTTTGAATTCGCTCACCGTATATTTGTCAACAAATGTTTAACTACTGTGGTAAATAATTTTATTTCATTTGCTGTATAATACTAGTCAATTAATGGTTTATTGCTCTTCATAGAACCTATTTTATATGTTTGTTGAACCTGAATTGTGTATATGTTTATAACCGTCGCGTCCTATATATAAAAATTGTTTTTCAAGCTACGTATATAGTATGTAGAATACAGATCTTTATTATTTTTCTATTACACAAACGCCACCTAGTTTTAACCCAAGTAGAACGTGTTCTATGTAGATTACTAGATTTACTAAAGTAGTACTTTTTTTTTCTTCCAACTACACAAATATATTATATAGGCAACACCCATATTCCTCAAATAATATTTGTAGATGAAACAAACAGTTAGTACAAGAATCGAACCTGATACAAATTGGGACAAATTTGGGAGTAGATAGCGTTGTGCGTCTGATGCTCGAAATTGTATAATTGTATTGTCTTATTATTGTTGCTTTGTTTAGGATCAGCCAGCAGCAGCAGTCTAACTAACCAAACCTCATGTCTATTTTCTGTGTCATACAGGTCATGCATACATTTTTGTCTAAATCACTTGATTGCGGTCGGATAGTCTACCGTAATCACATTTAAATTAACTGGACTCTAAAATACTTCACCTTACTAAAAACATTTTAAAAATCATTCCGGTAAGCAATTTTCCAATATTTGAAACTTGAATAGATGAAATGAGATTTATTATTACTATTGAGGAATCAATGTCAGTCAAGTTATTTGTTTAGTATAACATGTATACACATACACTTATAAGTTCATTCATGTTACGACAAGTCAAAATTCTGAGATTTTATCTTAATGCTTACTGGTGTCATTATTGGACTTTTTCTTTTATTACAAAATAGGTTACAGAATTACCATCGTAAACATGTACTTAATAGAGATTTGAAAAATATTTTAAGAGTATTATAATACCAAAGTTAATGCTTCCTAGAAAATAAACAGAAAAATCTTATTCGCTTGAAATCCCAACAGACCGAGAATGCCATACCACTTCCTTGCAAGTTCTTGAAATAAATTTAATAGCTTTGTGGAAATTCCACATTTATCAACAGAACATACAAGCAGTTATATAAAGTATGAAGTTCAAGCTTCACTTGTAAGGCTATACTTTGCGGTATTATGAAGAGTGCAGAGATCAAGAATGGATGGTTATATCTACGTAATTACTTGACCGCTCGTGCTTTTTGCAATATTAACATCAAACTATTGCAAATACTGTATTGAAAACATATCTTTAATATTATTTGTTATGGTTTGATACTTTATTGATAGAAAAGTGCTTTCAAAATCATCCATATGGATTGAAACTTCAATTTTATATTTGCGAGCAAAATGTTTGTATAATTCGTACTTTAGTCGTAATTTTACTAAACTACTATATTTCACTACATCTGATTAAGAATATTAATCTGCTCCTATACTAACCCCAAAAGCTATAATTTCTATCTAACCCACTAATTCTTTATTCTTCGCAAGAGAAGCCGCAGCTAGCGCCTAGCATCCTATAAATGAAAGCAATATTTATTCGTTAGGGACGTTAAACTTACGGGAGCCGGTGATTAAGGTCCATTCGGTGATAACATCGATCGACATTTGCAAGCCAATGGGCTTTTAGTAGTCTATTGCTTAGTAAAAGCCTATTTATAAGGAAGTTAAGATCCAGCGACGGTGGAATAAAGGATATTATCTGTTTGGGTTTATGTCGTGTTAATGTTTATTCCTGATGGACATTTTAGTATCTTTAAGACTTGCTATACACGTGATATTCAAATTTGAACCCTTATTAAGCCAGTTTAAGGGTCATTATAGTGAGTTTCAAGTACGCTATTAGTGATTATGAAGTGAATTTACGTTGCTATCAAATATTAGGTAAGTTTATAATGTGTATTATTAGAACACATTTTGTATACGTTTCCAGAAATTTTGGTATTCTTACGACTGTTTCTTAAATTATTTAAATTGCAGGAATCAATTTATTAAACTTATTTCAGTCTCTTTAGTCCTTTTTTAAAGGACTTCAAAAAAAAGGAGATTCTCAATTCGACCGTATTTTTTTTATGTTTGTTACCTCATAACTTTCGACTGGGTGAACCAATTTTGATGATTCATTTTCATTTTAAAACTGGTGCTTCCCCTGTGGTCCCATTTCAATTTTGTCCAGTTCTTGAAGTAGTTTGTTTTTTTGTTAAAACTTGTGATTATATCCTTATAAATATATAAATAATAATCAAAAACTAATACATTTCACAAATGACCATTTGGTCCCAAATTAGGCAAAGCTTGTACTTCAGTAACCAGACTACTGATAAACATACTTATATATTTCTAAATGCATATAATACAGATACATGTAATGAATAAATTACACCCAGGCACAGAAAAAAATATGTGTTCATCACTCAAACATTTGAGTTGCGCGGGAATTGAACCCGCGACCTTTGGCTTAGCAGGCAGGATGACTAACCACTGAAAAACCAAAAACAAACCACGGAACGCAATGAAAATTCGACGCACTTTCAATTTGTAAGTAACATAAAATATACGGTGCACTGAGACAGAAACCTAAACTTTGATTAAAAGTAAGAGTTCAAAGGTAAAGTAGAGCCACTCTGATTTCAGCACGAATAGGCGGGCTCGACCGGGGCGGTACGAGTGTACGTATGTAGTACGGCGTTAGTGAGTGCGGAACCGGTGGCCCAATGATGCAGAAACATCACTAGGCCGTCATGTCCTTCATAATGTGAGTCACCATGCTGCATTATTGCATTTTCCGGTTTCGTAATGAATATGATGACCACAACTCTTGGATTCTGCTTATGCTTTCCACCAGGCAGAGTAGAGTTACTTTGGCAGGCACATACATTAATGTTATTTTTGGAGTCGTGTCGAGTCATTAAAATCGGTACACCTATAGGAAATTGTGAGGTAAACAAAAAAACTTCAATTGAATTGAGAACCTCCTTAATTGACTTGAGAACCTCCGCCTTTTTATAGGTTGGTTAAAAAGCCGTTACTTTGAAATTACAATTAGACACTTTAATTTTATTTAATTGTATATATTTTAAGTGTAGGCTTACCAAGAGCGTCTTCAACATTCCCTAACAACCTATCTTCTGTAGCAGTCGGATAGAGTGGCAAGGCTCCATATCACCGCTGGATTGGAATTCAATTACAGCTTCGAATTACGCCAGTTTTTTTTTTTTTTTTTTTTTCTTTTTCTTATTCTGCTCCGTGGCAATCTGTTTAACCTTTTCCAATATAACAATAAGCCACTACTCTGTCCGATATGTTGCATCTGTTAGAGACTTAATTTAAGTTTAGCAGGACACCTCTAATATAGGTGTCTCAATCCAGCCTGACGAATCTATCCCGCAGAGTTGGAACACTGTGTCTTTTTAGTCTTCTATGTTGGAGGCCTCCTTCTCCGCTCAGTCCAATAGCAAGCTCATTTATATGATTTGCGAGTCTTTTCTGGTAGTTGTTGCTATACGTCATAATCTCCTGTTTAACAGTTGGTAGTTTCAGGTCATAATATATGTACTTATTACTTATGTATTGTGGAATGTCAAAGATGGTCCTGAGGGTTTTGGCTTGAAAACGTTCAAGTATCTCAATATTGCTGTTGCTGGCTGTACCCCAGAGCTGGATACCGTAGGTCCATATAGGTTTCAAGATAGCTTTATATACTATTAACTTGCTATGATTGCTCATCTGTGAGTGGCGTCCCATTACCCAGTGCATACTGCGTAGTCTTAAGTCTAGCTGCTTTCGCTTTGTCCATATGTGTTTTTGCCATGTCAGCCTTCTGTCCAAATGCATGCCTAAATATTTTGCGTTGTCGTCTTGAGGAACTTCCTCATTATTGAGTGTTACAGGTGGGCATGTGTCTCTCCTGAGAGTAAATGTCACTTGTGTTGACTTGCTTTGATTTGCCTGAATTCGCCAAGTTTTAAGCCATTCTTCAATTTTGTCAATATGGTTTTGTAGGTGTTCCGTTGCAGTTACTGGATTTGTATGTGATGAAAGTAAAGCTGTATCGTCTGCATATGTAGCAACTGTCGTCTTGTCTGTTGTTGGTAGGTCAGCAGTATATATGGTATAAAGAACCGGTCCCAGTATGCTTCCCTGTGGTACGCCTGATTTAATCTCAAACAGGTCGGAAACATCTTCACGAAGCTTTACTTCAAAGCAGCGCTTATAGAGGTATGACTTTATTATTTGGTAAAATGAGAGAGGAAGCATCTTCTTAACTTTGTAAAGAAGGCCCTCGTGCCATACTTTATCGAATGCCTGGCTAATGTCCAAAAAGACTGCTGAGCAATATTTTTTTTCTTCCAGTGACCTGCTTATAACGTCGACAATGCGGTGAACTTGCTCAGTCGTTCCGTGATGCTGCCGAAAGCCAAATTGGTGATTTGGAATAATTTCATTTAGATGTACCCTCATTCTTTTAAGTAGTATCTTTTCAAGGAGTTTACCCATTAACGGCAGAAGACTTATAGGTCGATAGGAAGCAACTTCATTTGGTGGTTTTCCTGGTTTGGGTAACATTATTACCTGCGCCATTTTCCACTGCCCTGGAAAATGGTGAAGACGTAGGCAAGCATTGAAAATACTTGCAATTGCTACTATTCCTTTCTTTGGGAGATTTTTCAGAAGAACACTGTCAATTATGTCATATCCAGGCGATTTTCCATCCTTTAACTGTTTTATTTCACTCGCTACTTCAGTTGGGCTCGTATATTTTAATGGAAGAATCATTTGTTGTGCACTTTTGAGATAGTGTTTTATTTTAGCGTCGTGCTCTGGTTTCGATTCGGGGAATGGCTGAAAAACATCGTTGAGGTGTTCAGCAAAGATTGTTGCCTTCTCCATGTCTGATTTGGCCCATTTACCGTTGCTTCTTCTGATGGGAGGAATATGACTATTGGGGTGTTTAAATTTTCGTGTTGCCTTCCATAGTGAATAATTTGTGTCTAGGCTTGGAGTCAAGCTACTGAGAAACGCTTGGAGATTATTATTTGTAAAACTTTTAATTAAGTGCTTTAATTCATTCGAAGATCTGTTGAATGCTGTTTTGTCTGCAGGATACCTAGTTTCGTGCCACACTTTTCTAAGATTACGACGTACCAAAATTTTGTCTTTGATCAATTTCGGGTATTCATTAAACATTCGAGGGATGTAATTTTTTCTTATTTTTGTAGAAATAGTAGATGCCTCGTGTATGATTTTGTTTAGGCTCTCAATTGTTTCCTCTATATCTTCGGGCGTTTTTAATGGTTTCGTAAGATTAATCCCTTTCGTTATTACGTCTTGATACATCTCCCAATTAGTATTTTTGTTGTACAGTCTATCTGCGGGCTTTACTAATACCACTGTCGAGCTTACGTTTAGAATGACTGGCGTGTGGTCAGAGGACAAATCCGTGCACGCTTCAGTAATCATATAGTTTGGACTTACGTTTTTAGTTATGTAGAAGTCAAGCAGGTCCGGAATTTTATTTCGATCCGTTGGCCAGTATGTTGGTTTGCGTGAGGTCATGCATTCAAGCCTCAAATTCTGTACAACACCATGTAAATGTCTTCCACGTTGTGTAATTAATCTTGAGCCCCAGTCTGTGTGTTTTGCATTCCAATCCCCTCCACATATAAATCTGTTGCCAAGAGAAGAGAAGTACGTATTGTAGTCTTCTTTAGTTACTGTGTGTCTGGGTGGGCTGTACACTGCAGAAAAAGTAGTATCTACTCTCTCCTTAATGACTACTTTTATTGACGTTGCTTGTATTTTATCCGTATTGTATTTTTCCAGTTCGTAATGTTTAATATTATTTTTAATAATTACTGCGGTTCCCCCGTGGCTATTTCCTGATGGGTGATTTGTTGTATAAACCGTGTAATTTTGTAAAGAAAGGTAAGATTTGGCAGTGAATCTTGTTTCGGATATTAGCGCAATGTCAATTTTTTCTACATGGAGAAAAGTTTGAAGTTCTTGACGACGTTCAGTCAAGCCGTTGGCGTTCCAAGTGACAACTTTGATTATATTATTCATTTTGTAACTAGACTTCTCACAAGCTGGATCATTCGATCCATCATTTTGTCCATCATGTTGATCATAATGTGTTGAAATTTGGCAAACATAAGTTCTAGTTCGTCGGGAAGGTTTTCTGTATCAGGTAAGCCTTCAAATAGTGGTTGGTTCTTTGTTATTTCTGCATAGCTTCTTTTTTCAGAGCGATTATTCTGACTTACAATTTGTTTTTTTTTTTGATCTGGTATTATGATCCTTTTTGTATCCCCAGTTACATGATTTGCTTTATTAGTTTGTTTGGTTTTTAGTATTTTTTCCTTATACAGTTTATATTTTGCACAGCCCTTATAACTTGCAGGGTGTTTTTCTTGACAGTTTGCACATGTAGCGTCTGTGTCTGGTGTTTTGATGCACGAGGAAGTTGGATGTTCGTTACCACATTTTACACATCTGTATGGTCTAAAGCACTGGTTTTTAGTGTGTCCAAATCTCTGACATCTTTTGCATTGAATTATTTCTTTCTTTTTTTTATAAGGCGCTTCAAATGTCACTTTCATCTGGCTAAGATATCTCAGATTGAATATTTCTTTGTTATTTATGTTAGGTTCTAGGTCCACAAAAAAGATGGGCAATGCTTCTTTAGTAGATCTGTGTAAAACATTTACTATTTGTCTGACCTCATGTCCTTGTTCTTTTAACTCTTCTTTTATTAGAGTAGTATCTTCTGAAGAGTGTAGTCCCCTTAGTACAACTCTATATGCTCTTTCGCTTTTCAGTTTGTAAGTGTAGTGTGAAATATTGTCTGCTATAAATTGCTCCCGGATTGCTTTATAGGTTTGTATATCATTAGGCATTAATTTAATGATATGCCCTGATCTTAAAGTAGTCATTTTGTATGAATTGTTATCAACAATTTTATTAAGAGTTGCTTTCAGTAATGTAACATCCATAACTCCTGTCACAAAAATAGGTTCCGGTTTAGGTATGTACTCCGTATTCTTAACTGCTGTTTCTATATCTTCACTGTCAAGCAGATCGAATCTGTTGTGTGTAGAGACTGCGAAAAATGATGTATTCTTCGATTTCTTTGTATTTTCTCTGCGCATTGGGCTTATTTCCTTTCTTTTTTGTCTTTGAGGAACTTTGTCTTTTTGCCACGGAGTCAGAGAAATGCTCTCCTGTTCATTTATTTGTTGTTCTGTTTTATTGTTTTGAACTGGTTTTTCAGTGTCTTTGCTTGCTGCTGCTGATGGTAGACTGTTACTACGATTTCTGATGAACATGCCTTTGTGCAATTGTTGTTGGATCATATTTGGTTTTTTATTTATATCACTCATATTGTTCCCACGAGTAAGGTCGATTTAGATCGTCGCTTGAAGGGTGACGCCCATTCCCTCAAGAAGGCTCACTACAACGACGTTAGCCTGGTCCGTCGAGGTTGGCGCTAGCGACTGGTCTCCCAACAGTCATGCATTCCTTTGGCACGTTTCCCACCTTGGAATTGGGGTAATTTTTTATAGAGGGTATCTTCCTCTTAGCACGGGCGATTAAGCCAAGGCTCCCGATCACATGTTTGCGGTTGCGGGTGGGATCGGTCATTTCCTACCGTCCCGAAACAAACTTGTTAGGCCTGTGTCATCAGGTTAATTGACCGCCGCCCGATGCTCGGCGTTGTAGCTCATTTAGCACCACCCAGGGAGCACGTGTAGGGTTTTTAACAGGTATTTCCTACGGACGCAAGCTACCTACCCCCCTTGTGCCCCCAGTGTGCGCTGCGGTTTCGTTTAATAGCTGGTCGATCATCGAATTTGCATTTCGGGAAATATGCTTTTAATTCCGCCTCGTGAATTCTTTTATGGTGATCTGTGATCGCATTATTGAAATCTTCGCAGAATTATTCAACAAAAATAATATAATTATATTATAAAAATGGAATGTTAGCTATTTCTCAAAAATGAGAATGTTTTAATTATTTTTTGAAACTTGGGTTTTATATTTACCAAGAAGATATTATTAAAGTTGTAAACTGAAACATATTTTATTTCATGCATGCAATCACAGCTTTGTCTTCAAAAGAGGTATATAAGGCCATATTAAATACACATATTTTGTTAAGTGTAATTTTAACATAATACTATAATCACACTTGACAAAATATGATTGAAACTGATTATTTCAATAAGACGATATTAAAATAACAGATTTTCATAGTGTCTCATAGGATTTAGATTTGTAATAATGCATCATCATAATTTGGGTGTTTTCTATGTAATATATTATGTATGTATTCACAAAAAATAAATAAATACATATTTATATCAGTTCTCTAGTACCCATAACACAAGCCTGCAGCTCTGCTTAGCCTGGGATTAGATGGCGTTGTAGGTTATATGTTAAAATTAAATTAAAAAAATTATCGGCCTATCTCAGTCCACTGCTGGACATAAGCCTTTTCGATATATATACATAATGCTTATACTTTTCCCAAAGAACGCGTAAAAAAATTTCTTCGATAAATATCTCTCTCGATGATAAGGTCTACGAGTATTTAGACAAATATTCTGTAAAAATAAAATCTTATCCTACATACCCATATACCATATAACCCTACCATATCTAGAAAATTAGAAGTATGTCATTAAAATATATAGTAACAATTGTAGCTGCTATTACATATGATATCAGTACTAACATGTAACCAGCCGCAAGTCCCAAGCTAATATGCACCCCTACAGACACACTCCTTCTCATACAAACACACCTATAAACAAGTGTAAAGTTGACAGTACGTGTGACGTCATAACGACGACGCAACGTGATAGTTGTCCCAACGAGTCCCGGGGGCACCATCCAGGCCCGGGATTGAGCCGGGAACAAAAACACGCGACCATAGTTGAGCCATCAATAAAATATTACTAGCTAGTTTTTGCGAAAATCTTGAGAGAAAAATGCTTTTGGGATACAGTATTTTGAATACTTAGTTGTAGGGATGTGTGAAATATCGCTACGATCTGTTGAGTTACGGTGTTCAAAGTCTGCAGTATTGCATAACGTTTACAATTGATACGAATTTTGTTCTCTTAATTTTGTCAATTATATGCCATCAATTTTATATGTAACCAGTTACTATAATTTAAATACAAAATTTCGATACTGATTGGGTTATAGGAAATAATAGTAACAGGATAGAGGAAACTTTTAGACCAAATATGTCCACTGCTGATCATATATGTCTTGCTCAAGGCATTACTCGAGAATAACAAGAGCTTCTTTTCAATACTTTACTACTTCCAAAACGTACTAGTCAAATTGATAAAAATAAATGTTAAATAATAATTATGAACCCCGTCAGGCACAGCATAGAAGAGAGAGAGTGTTGCAAATTATTGTAATTATATTTCTGAATATATCATATTTAATATAATTCTTGTATGCTTGAATTCTCCAGTTAAATCTTCATTTTGAATTACATACATATAATTCCTTGACAAACAAATGCGAGTAATTTCTAGATTGTTGTTATTCAATCATTATCAAAAAACAGTAATCGTGTTTAAAAATAATATGGTAAATAAATAATTAATACCGTTCTAGTTTTTACAACGGAATTTATCGGGAAGAATGTTATAATGAAATTGATTTCACATTCCGATTTACAAAATTTAATATTATCCGATATTTCATAAACTCCAATTTAAGAAATATGAGGCAGGATAATATTGGAACGAAATTTTGAACAACATTATGAAACTAAGTATGTTATGGTCAACTATTGCGTTGATACGTTTTAGAATGTTAATAATAATAATAATAAAGCCCTTTATTCAGACCAACTTAGTTGCTATTTACAAAGTATTAAGAAATATTAACTATGAGTTATTTTGAGAGTTGAGAGAAATTATATAAATCTATTTTTGTGGCTAAACTAATCTTAATCTATTCTAATAGTTAATTATTTTTGTAGGTCTGTTTGCCAATCGGCAAAGGCCTTTTTTTTTTTTTTTTTTACGTATGGAAACCCCCTCGGGCCGTCACCCCGCCGGGGTTTGCGGCGGGGCGGTGTGTCGGAATCGAACCGACTAAAACCACACGGTGTGCCAACTCTGCGCCTGAGAAGGGAGGGGTCCGGGAATCGCAGATATTACACGACCGGACGCCTCCCAGCGCCTGCCCGCACTGAAGCGGGCACCGTCTGCTGTTAAAATCTCGATTTAGGCGACGCACGGCACACGCGTACGTCGCCCCCTCGCGGTTGGCCTGTAATGCGGATGGAGGGGAAAACCCATCCCGTCCATCCGCGGCCACACTCAGGGCGGCATGAGGCGCTGATAGGCGCGCCTCCGCCGCCCCGTGCGCCGGCGGCGGATCGGGTCCGAGTGGATATCGTCCTCCCGGGCCTTCTCCGCCGCCTCCTTCTGCGAAATTACTTCTTCGCAGAAGGTCGCGACCGCGGTAAAACTGCTGTCGCTACCGGCCATGGAGCGTATGATGGCCGGTAGCGACAGATCTCCTCCGATGACTGCAGTGAGGGCCCGGCGCTGCTCCGCCCAGGCGGGGCAGAACTCCAGCGTATGCTGGGCCGAGTCCTCACTGCAGTCGCAGTGGTGGCAGGCGGGACTCAATTCCCTCCTAGCGACCGAGTGCAGGTACTTTCCGAAGCAACCGTGCCCGGAAAGCACCTGCGTCAGCCGGAAGGAAAGGGTCCCGTGCTGCCGCCCTGCCCACTCGAGGATGACCGGCTGGAGCGCCTCCACAGTGGCAAAGTCAGCGCGTGGAGCCTCCAGCCGGGACGACCAACGAGCCATCGTGGCTCGGCGAGCGGCTTCACGCCAATCGCGTACCTCTTCGGGCGGAGGACGATTCCCGTTCTCCGCCCGATATTCAGCCGCTCGCCGATAAACTTCGGCGAGCACTTCCGCCTCCAAATCCCACGGGGGTGTTCCGGCCAAGGCGCACGCCGCCTCCGTCGACACGGTGCGGTATCCGCGTATGGCTCTGACCGCTAATACCCTCTGAGGCCGCCAAAGGCGTAATCGGCAAAGGCCTCCTCCAACTTTAACTTTTCTCCGTTCCTGCTTCTGGTTTTTTGCAGTATGTGAATGGTTCTTGCGTGTTTTCTCCAGGACGCTTGTCTCACGGGCGACGATGTCCCATTTAATAAGTTCTAGCGCGTATTTTAATTCTGTTAAGTTTTCTTCGTCTTTCAGAGTAAGGGTATTTAGTGCTGCAATAAAGATTTTTTCTTTTGTTTTTTTTTTTTTTAGATGTTGGAGGGTTGCGGTTTTCATCCCCCACGAGGACCAGTCGGATTGGGGGAGAATGTTACTTGATACTTATTCATTTCAATTAGATTTAGTTATTTGCCAAAATAAATAGGTACAAAGATGTTATAATTCTACAAAGTTTCTCTATTTTCCAGCATGACAATGTACTGTCTTGATGAATACCGATTAGCTCATTAGTGTGGTGAATAGTGATCTTGACTGCCAAGCTCGTGGATTCAGTTCCCACCCAGGACCAATTTCATTTAACAAATTTAGTCTTTTTTTCTACCCTTGTGTTTTAAAACATGATTAGATTTATAAAATATACTTTCATGATTGACGGTCATACACAATAGTCAATAGTAGTAATGAGACAAAAAAATATGGATGTAAAGTATATGGGCACTTCTAATATATAAATATTTCGAACATGTAACATTATACATACGAGTACAGCGCCGTCTATTCCCAAATTTAGCAGAGCTTGTGCTATGGATACTAGCCAACTAATATAAGTATATAGGAATAATTCTATTTTTTGTAAATACATACATATTATTCATAGAACACCCCCAAACTCCGAAACAAATATTTGCAGATTATACAAATATCCGAACCAAGAAGCAAGCACAGCAGTCGCATACGCTACCATAGCGCCACCGAGGCATTCAACAAGCTAAATATAAGGGTAAAACCTGTGCTTGTATGTATACATGTACAAGTATGTACACTATATCAATAATTCTAAGAAAATAGCACATTTCCGTTCATATATATTAAAGTTTAGTATAGCTCGCAAGATTTGAAGTTATTTACCCATATGGCAGAATTTATATTCATCTATAGAATATTACAATCCCGTTATATTTCATTTCGTTTAAAGTAAGTAAAAAACAAACAAAATTTTGGTACGTTAAAAATTATAAAAGCATGCGTGTTTTCCAAATGATATAATTATTTCTTTGTAACTTTTTTTTAATATTTTCACGATCTAAAACGACGTGATGTAGTTACGTTGTTGTAAAATTGCCACTGTTTAATACTCTATCCCATGAACATTAACATTGTCATATTATAACAAGCCAACAATCAACTAAGAACTCTTCATCTTCAAAGCTAGCTAGTTGAACATTAAACTAAGCATTTTGAGCATTATCTTTCAAAAATAACCTTCTTTTATTTCCACTAACAATATTGGACTCCCAAATATAAAAGGACAAAACAAACAAAAACCTCGAAAATCATTTGTCAATATGCGACCTTTTTCAACTGATACTCGTAAGCGCGAAAACTCAACATTTCATCTTTAAAAGTAAAAGACTTAAAAGCTATCCTGAAGAGAATCGATATGAATACGTAAAAGGTAATACAAAGAGTCGTCAAAAGGCAGGGGTTGAATATTTGAGCGCCTCGAACGTGGTACGCAGCCACACAGACATGTATTTTATTCGATATTTACATTTTTTCCAAGGAACTTTGTATGCGTAATTGGCGTAAATTGGTCGAAACGATAGCGGGAGAGACGGGATACAATTTTCAAAAGCGGGACTGAAGTCAGCAAGATATTTTGGAAAAGAAATGTTGTAAATTATTTTAGATACAAATTTCGAGGTGAGTTTTATTGTGTTTTGATTGTAATAAATCTTGGTGCTTTGTTGAAAATTTTTACTTGAAATTGAATTTTTTTGTATCATTATTTTTATAGTATATTTTATATGTTATTGTCATAATACTAGCTGGTAGAACTAGTGATACTAGTGGCTCCTTAGAAAAGTTCATCGTTTTGTTAACATTAAACTACGCAGAACCTATTAGTCACTTCAATGTAATCAATTCTTACTTTAAAATACCAACTATCCATATCTTTATTCATGATGATCAAGAATTGACATACTAGGAAAAAATAAATAGCTGCTGTTAAAAACGAAATGATTTCTTTATACTATACATCAGTCTCTGCCAACAAAGAGAATTATTTGTAATATTTGCAATCAAACTTGATATATTTTCTCGTATATATTACTTGTGTGTATTTACTTTACTAGCTGACCCATGAATCTACGTCTGCGTCTCTTATTGGTCTAAGCGTGATGATAACTATTCTAAATTAGAGACTCCAGCAAAAGACACATTTTAAAAAATTATGAACATCGGTTAGATAGTTTCGTAGTTCATTGTGACATAAGAATAATTTATAAAATAGTTTTACAAGTGTTATATACTTACTTGTATACATATAATATACGTTAGAATACTTCTTGTTATTATCTACCAAACCTAAGCACATGTCTTAGTCCTCAAATTACGATGTAAGTGCGCCTCTCGACCAAGATCCCACTTCACTTCGGAGCTACATGAAATCCTATTTAGCCTTCTTGATGAAGCGTATTTTGGTATGTTCTATATAACTATGTTATGATAAACATATGAGATGAGGGATGTCGTTCCAGTTTCAATGAAGACTTAATGCGTTTGTTATTACTAATGCATTACGATAATCGAATTCGTATTTTATTCATTTTCAAAAACAATCGAGACAAGGTTGTATTTTTAAATGACCATTTATCAGTGTAATTTACTTCAACCAAAATTTTCATTATTCAAAAATCAAATTACCACGGTCTCATAAAAAAACCGGTGTGAAATAGCGCTTGCGTTGTGTTTCACCGAGTGAGTGAGGATACCGGAGACCCATATCTCAACCCCTTCCCCCATTCCCTCTTCCCATCCCCCAAAGGTCGGCAACGCACTTGTGACGTCTTTGGTGTTGCGGGTGCCCATGGGCGGCGGTAATCGCTTACCATCAGGTGATACGTCTGCTCATTTGCCGACAGTAAGAAGAAACTAGAAGAGATTCCATTTCCAATTAATTATTTCAAAACACATTATATCGTGTTCTAATATCCTTTTATAGTGAACGCTTAAAATTATTCAGAGAAATATCACAGTCTCAATTACCATATTCATCAATGACAAATAAAATTACTAAAAGAAAATACGTGAACTCTTTCACTAAGGGTTGATATAAAATGTCGGAACGCAAAATTAAATATACTGCATCATTTCCCCTCTGAGATCAAATATCCGAGATATCCCCAATGCGTGGCTACCGTAATAATGTCAAAATGAAATATTTTTAATGAACGTGGCTTTGTCCGACGTTGCGAGAACGTGTGGATACTGTGACCTGAATAATTTCTTGTGTTTCAGCAATATTGGAATTTATTTGTTGCTCGGTGCTAGTTACACCTTACGTCTTCGTTTTTTCCTGTTAACTTGAATAAAGGTTTGCTTCTAACTTTATGTGAACGATGTTCATTAGTTATTTTAACTTCTTGTTATACGATGTTTTGTAAGTGATTTATAAGACTACAGTTCTAGTCATACTTACGTAACAGAGAAAACAGCTATTGTTGTTAATTCGGTTTTCTAAGGTATAGATGAATAAATAATTACAAGTTAATTGAATAAAATAATAAATAAATGTTTCGGACATCTAACACAACGCCATCTAGTCCTAAGCTAAGCAGAGCTTGTGTTATGGGTACTCGTACTAGACAACTGATATGAATACTTATATACTTTTTTTTTGTAAATACATACATATTATACATAGAAAGTACCCAAACACCGAAACAAATATTTGTTGATCACACAAACACTGGTCTGACCCAGGATTTCTTGAATCTTGAAACCTCGAGCACAGCAGTCGCATTCACTACCACTGCGTCACTGAGGCAGTCAACAAATGAATAAGGCAGGAAAAACAAGGACAGAAAAGGTATATCACTCATCGCGATGGATATGAATATGTAAATAATAGCTCTAGGAATAGCATCAGCATTGTACATTTCTAATGAAAATAGGTAGTTACAAGTTCTAAAAATAATATTAATTACTTTAAAAGTTTTTTAATATTTGAGGTCACCTGATTTAAATTGTATTATAAATAAGTTTGTAAATATTTATACATTGCAACTTATAGAAAAGACTTCTTTATTGGCGGTAAGTTAATGAATGTGGAATCAGTGGCTGGTCATAGTGACTTGCAAGAGTGTGTAGGTAGAGGTGACCAAGCAAATTGCCACTTAAGAGCGATCGGTAATGACTCCGCGACCTTCCGATGGGTTTCAACCTTGACAATATTTGCTTGCTATGCAAGGTATTATAGAAATGCGTAGTCACGTTTTAGATCTGTCCTTACATCGTTAAAATAAATATTGAAATTTAGATTTTTTATTGGCTTGGTATAAAGGTATTTAAGGTATTTTTTTTTGACTGCCTCGTTGGTCTAGTGGTTAGCGTAAGCTACTGCAGATCAAGAGGTCTCGGGTTCAATTCCCGGGTCGGACTGCTGTTAGGTTTTTCCTACAAGAAATTCTTAATAGCAGCCCGGAGTATGGAAGATGGCGGTGTTTCCCGCCCGTGCTTCGGAGGGCACGTTAAGCCGTCGGTCCCGGTTGTCATGAACAGCTATGGCAATCGTTATTGGGAAGTCAGTGCCCTCAAATATACTGACAACTAGTTCAACCTTCGAATTCAGTTCGCCCTCAGGGTTGCGGAGGTCAGATGCCAGTCGCTCTGTGTAAAAACTGATATTCAGGTAAAATCGGTTGAACTGGTAGCCGACCCCAAATAATATTGGGAATAATAAAGGCTAGGAGGAAGATTGGCTTGGTATAAAGGTTAAACGAGTAAAGAGATCTTGAGACAGTAAGTAAACACCAGCACTACAAGAGAAAAAGTCCATTGCAAAGATTATCTCTAAAAAAAATTAAAACTTTCATGACTAAAAATTAAATTTAAATTATATGCCTATTACTTTTTTCTTTACACTACACTATCAAGTCAAAAACTAAGTGGAGCTTGTGCTATGGATTCAAGATAACTTTCGTTTGTGAAACACATCATAACCGAACGTAACTAAATATTTCGGATGACTAACACACAACGCCATCTAGTCCCAAACTAAGCAGACCTTGCATACAAAAATGCTTTTTCTGCAAAACATTCACATTTTACACAGAAACACCCATACTCCAAAACAAATATTTGAAGATCATACAAAAATTTGGTCCAACCCGGGAATTCAACCTAAGACCTCTGCACAACAGTCGCATATGCTATTACTACACCACCGACGCAGTTGAGGCAATACAAGCACTATGAGTTAATGAAAAGAAAAATTATATAAAGTAACTTAATTTGTACATTAGTTTTCCTCCATGTAACTTTTCATGTATAGACAACATCACGTACTGATAAAACCCTTGCTTTTTAATTCATTACTTAATAAGAGACAGAAATGTTGATTAAAATATACCTTCGCCTTTTTTAATGCTTTTTAGCAACATTTTATTTAGAGATTGCTTTTAGTGAAATTCATTAGAAATAAAAGGGTTTTAAAGGGATTGGTACAAATCACTGAGTATTTCGAGGAGTACTTAGGTAGCTAGGCAACGTTGGGTCATTGGAGCGTTTGAGAGCCATTGGTCAACTTGATTGCAACCGCCGCGCAACGGCCTGTAGTGACGAGTTCTCTTTTGAGTTTATTTTTGTCAGCTTTTCCATAGAGGCACATGAGAGGCACGTTTAATTTCGAAGTGCATTTATTACTGGTAAAGCTTTGAATTAATCTTAATCGAGCGTACTGCTGCCCAAGTGTTAAAATATTCATATCTTATGCCCGAGGAGTATTATTTGTAGGAAAATAATTTTAGGTTTCCCTCAGTAATATCATATTTTTAGCAACAACCTCCATCAAGTGCCGACTATCGAGAGTAAAAATTATTTAATTAAGGCCTTTTCTTGTTGTCTTTGTGATAATAAACTGATCTCTAGCTAGCTAGCTAACTAGCTCGCCTAGGGTTTATTTCAGTGATCATATATCTATAAATATATACTGGCCTCACAGCAAAACGGAATTAATCGTTTTATTCGTTTCTTTTCATAGGGAGGCAGCGATAGTAGTTGACTATGATGATTTGATTGCTCGTTTGCCACCCTTAACCGAGAAAAAGGTGACTAGTCTTTTTCTTATAACTTAAAACAAGATAAAAAGAAACAAATTCATGTCTTCAGTTATAATATTAGCTTATTTTCTTATTAAGAAAAGCGTTCCATTAACGTTATAAATTTCAGTTTCTTCCAATATGTCCAAAATATTTAGCTTCACTGAATTCCATTATCGTGAATTTTTTATTCAAGACATTTCTTCAATCTAATAACACACTCGTAAGACCAGTTTTGCGAAGTTCACCCCCAGTCACAATTTTAACGAGTCCTTTCTCGTGAGGGTCTCATTTTATTTGTCGCTTTGGTAAAGTCTCCATCCAGGCTCGAGTGCCCTCTGCGTAATGAACGCGGACAAGTTTGAAGATTACTTTAAATAATATCAAGTATTTTACAGCTAATAAGATTGTGATTTACAATTGCTTGCCTTGTGATTGAGTATTTATTTCTGAAAGTAACGCTACAGATGTCAGTGCTACCCAGTACATGTTTAACATTAAGTATTGGAATTCAATAGCGATTTTAAAGTGTTTAAAGCATTTTACATTGTTTATTAAAGATTCAGCATTATAAAACAATGTTTGTGGTATGGACAAAAATATAACCAGACTAAGGCAGGTATATTTTGCGTCATTAAAAATTTGTTGTGTCAAATCTACATTCATAGTAAAGGGTAAATAATTATTTTAAGAACTGTATTTAGTAAAGGTAAACTTTTTAACTTTGTATTATTTACTAGCTCTTAGAATCCAAACGTATGTACTAATTTTGATAGAACTTTTATTTTACAAGTAACTGATGTTATTAAAGTTGTTTTTGCTTAAATTGTGAAAGCCAATATATGAGGCTGGAGCTCATCAGGTTACTTTTATT
The DNA here is from genome assembly GCA_916048165.1 of Spilarctia lutea. Classification (NCBI taxonomy): domain Eukaryota; kingdom Metazoa; phylum Arthropoda; class Insecta; order Lepidoptera; family Erebidae; genus Spilarctia; species Spilarctia lutea. The sequence continues at coordinate 18,701,366 of OU696487.1, forward strand.
TAAATATTCGTTAATCAAAGATCCTTTCCATACATAATCTGATTTGTTACCATTGTACTCAGTTAACTTTTCACTGGCTTACATAAAAAGAACCTTCTTGTTTCGCAAGATAAACAAATCCTTAATAAAATACAAACAGTAGTCGATCTTTTACAACACTTGAACACGTTTGGTTCTTGCATAGAATAAATATCAGCTATTTTGTGACTTAAAGATCAATTTTGACGAACTGTCAATGAAAATGATAATTAGAATTAATAATATATTGTCATTCGTTATGGCAATGTAGACTGGTTTGGAGTGTTATGGTTAAAATTAACATCAAATATTAATTTATAGTATTTGTTTCGCAGTTTGGCTGTTTTCCATGTATAATATGTATGTATTTATAAAAAATATTTTTGTATTTATATCAGTTATCTAGTACCCAAGTACAAGCTCTGCTTAGTTTGGTACTAGATGGCGTTGTATGTTGGATGTCCAAAATATTATTATCATAATAAAAATTTTTTGGTCTGTGTTATCTAGAAACGTTAATATATTCAAAGTTTTGAATCTAAATAGCTCTTAAAATGTTGGTTAAATTTTAACACTTTAGAGATATATTGAAACTTAAGGGAAAAATTCCAGTCTAGTTTTTTATCGAATTTATATATTGTTACCATGCGTTAGCGTATCTATATATCATCAGAAATTATCATTTATATCACTCTTATCCAACAAGTTAAGATAGTAAACATCCAAAGAACTGCTCAAAATGTTTTCGCATGGCAGGTGCTGGACTAAACAAATCAATAGCAGTGGAGCTGGCCGGTCGTAAAACAAAGTTGGGTGTATTTCTCTCACATCTGCTGACCCGTACGTATAAATTTTGAAAGCCAATTGATATTAGACATTATACAGTTCACGAACTCGGCAGAAGCTGTAAAATGTAATTCGAAAACTTGATCAGGGATCTCGAAAGTCATTTTTGTAAATCCCACAAGAACACGGCATGAACCTTTTCAGAGGCGTTTACTAAAATAAATCGAATTCAGTTTAATTGGTAAAGTTGGTGGTTTTTGCAAGTTTCTCACGAAATTAGCGAAAATTTCACCGTCCTATAATAAATTACGAGCTGAAACTCAAACAAGAGCGCCACTGGCGATATCGAGTATCGCTTTGTGAAGAAAAAACATTTTGCTAAATTATTTAGCGAACTGTTAAATACTTGTCGCTTCCGACGCAAAGTGCTGGCCGTGAACGAGAATTTTGGACTTTTAAGAAGCAGATGGGGAACAACGAAGAAAACATTTTATTGTAATTGTATATGACGTGGCAGAGTCTACCAGAATTAGGTTAAAACTACGTGTATTATTGGTACAGCTTTTTGAAAATAAAACTTGCTTTCGAAAAGTAACTAAGTAGTGAAGCTGCATTCAAATAATTAAATATCAATATTACTAATCAGATAACATAGATGGTACATCTCTTTCACATAAATAGCCTCTATAGATGCCCGAAAAATGGTGGTTCCACTAGCTTCAGCAGAATAGGGCGTTTAGTCGAATTCTATATCTCAATATTATTTTCATGATATTTAAATTTAACATATTCTTCTTAGATATGCGTCTAGTTTATTAGTAAAAAAAACTAAGGGCTCTAATATCAACAGTCTTCTATAACTTCAACAGCTCAGAGAGACGCAACACATAGTTTAAAGTTAATTAACATCGCTTGCAAAGTGAGTGTAACTGTAAAACAAAAAAACCTTCCTGAAAAAGACCACGAATTGGTCAAACTTAAAAATAAAACTATAGTAAACTAGATTTCAATGCAAATACAGTTACACCAACTGTCGTCAGCAGAGTGCGGTAGCTGAATTGATTGATTTGGGAATACAAATACACGGTATAGAACTTACATTTTAAAGTTCAATATAGCGTTAGAAGATTAATGAATGTTTGGCTTCTAATAAATGAAGAATTGGAGATTTATCGACTCTTTAAAGAACTAGTAATACTCATAAGTCTATTAATCGAGTGCACTTATGATAACTTATCAAATCTTACATAAAATTAAAAAATATATATATATAAACATTCTTTATTTTACCCAAGATTATTTGGGTTTTGCCACTAGATCAACCTGTTTAATTTGAATATCACTTTTTCCACGGAGCGACTGACATCAGACACCCGCAACCTGCAAATTGCATTTCGTTCAATTATAGTGTTTGCGCTGTGTTGAGTGAGGATACGGAGACCTATACCTCCAAACCCCTCCTTCACCCCCCTCCCCATCCGCCAAAGGCCGGCAACGCACTTGTGACGCCTCTGGTGTTGCGAGTGTCCATGTGCGGCGGTTATCACTTATCATCAAGTGATACCTACGCCCGTTTGCCCTCTAGTCTATAAATAAAAACCAAAACATTGAGGACAAACTGAATTCGAAGGGAAGGTTGAATTAGTTGTCAGTATATTTGGGAGCACCGACTGCCAAATAATGATTGTTATGGATGTTCACATAATAAAACAACCAAGTAACTTTAAATTGACAAGAAATAAGTTATTTATTATTTTTTGTACAAATTAAATAAATGATAAAATGGTATATTCAAATTCTCATATTAAAAAAAAAGATTTTACAAAAGTATTGCTTTTGTAAAATCTTTTTTCAATTATAAAATATCTTCAAAGAGAAATTATGTTTAGGAAAATAATATTTATTTACATTCGCTGATATTCCTAAGAAAATTCCATTCCTAAGTTTACATGTGATCTTCAAGGTAGAAACAAAAATGCCTTTCAATATTCATAGGCTAAATATTTGAAAAAATACTTCCTTTGTACATATAAATCATTTTTACAGACGAAGAATCAAGTTCGTATGAAATGCTTTTGATATAATTTCGTGAAGAAAATAAAATTTGTCCGATACTGTCAAAACAATTCTCGTCGAACCTTTTTCATTCAAAGAAAGTTGGCCAAAATTTGAGACCTTCTCGATTATGTGTAATTTATATCTTATAACAAAACACACTTTGATGTTATGAGATCTTGTTTTTGTTTCAAATTAATAAGGAACAAGAATATTTTTTACGCAAACATTAAAAAAAGTTTTTGTTAGGAAAACCAACACTTTATCGAGAACCAAACCAGAGACCTCTTGATCTAACCGCTAGACAGTTACACAAACTCGTAAACCTTACAATACTAAACATATATTTATTTATGTTTTGATTGATAACGGTAGCTGGTATTGAGACTTCATAGTACGTCTGACATATGACTTTAGATTACTTATAAACCTACAAATGCACTTGTAGGTTTCAATATCGAAACAAAAGACATACTCATCTTACCTTTTTACGATTAATTTCAAGATAAACTGAAAATGTTACTTATTGAGTTAAAATTTAAACGACGTCCAATACCCACTTTAATAGATTCAGTTATATCTGCTACAAAAGGACAATTTAAAGCAATAATACGGTACTATTTTTATTCCTACTTGAAAAATCGCAGCTGTAAAGTAAGAGCCATTAGACAGGCACAAGTCTCACTTAAAAGGAATCTTGAATTGTAAATCCTGTGTCGTAACGACCACTGTACATTGGTGCAGCGTGCGCAATTGAATCTGAATACATTACTGCGTCTGCACCGTTTTATATTGCAGATTTTTATGAGCAGATGGAAATGTTCAGTGAAATGTAACCAAACTAGCGATGGCGATTGGGTTAATAAATAATAGGCTTTGTTTAGGATTTGCAGTACGGTTCAGACGAATAATTTTGAGTTGACTTATGTTATTTATGTAATTAGGTATGTTTCTATTTATGTGTACTATTTTATCCCATTTTGAAGAGTATAAGAAAAATGTTAAATACGTAATGTCTCAACATAAATGTTAATTTCACGATGATAAATAGAGCAACAAGTGATTGAAATGAGGTATCACACATACTAAACATTATTCTTTTTTTTATATATTTTCAGGTGTTTTGTGACCTGAATTCAAATATTTTGAGTGTAGTTTTGTTATAGATGTATTTTATAATTAAATTTTTGATTAAATTTGTGTAGGTACTTGTATATTAATCCTTTCATGTCTTTATTCCAGCGTTCATTTAAAATCCTCGCATTCACAGCTATTCATCAATATTTAATTTTCGGTGTTAGTCCGTTTATTTTTATTTAGAGATATATTCAATGTAAACATTTTACAAGCTTTTCACTGCTTTTGTTAGCTTTCAGTACGTTTAAAACGTCCGATACAAGGAAATTGTTCGTAATTTTAATTGAAATTTTTATGGATGCTTGTGTGTATTTGTTATGTATTTAAATTTTTTATTTTAATATATATTTAATACTAAATGAGGTAAATAATGATTGACTATAATAAAAACTTCAGACACATCACGCACGGCCGTCTGAGCCTAGATTAGATAGTCTGTACAGTGGCAACTGGACGGCTGATAAACAAACTTTCATGTTACGTATTTATTTGTCCTAACTAGAAATCTAACAATCGACCAAATCCACTATCTAAAAATATCAGTCTCTAAAAATAAAAGTGATACTATTATCCTAAGGTGTGGTATTTATTGTAGACTACATATTTTTAACGTTGAAAATGCTGAAACCGTTAATCCCCAATTACAAAAATTTACCCGAAGATGAATCAAGCAAAACATTATTCTATCAAAAACAGTTGCAGCACTCTCGAGAGTTTAGTGAACGCACCATTATGCAGTAACGGCTGCTGAGCGGCCATTTGCCACAAGTATCTGTCGTGTGCCCCCAGCCTTATCTTTAATGCCCACTATTATGTTGCGGAGAGAATTTGTTCTCAGATTGTGGAATTGTAGTTGGGGCATAATTTGTGGGTTTAGTACCATCTATGCTTATCATATAAAAATATAATGCGGTACTGAAGCAATTCTCAAGAGTAGGTATTTTATCATATATTATGCACTTTTGAGATAATATGAGTAGATAACTTTAACTTATTATGTTTTGTACTATTAAGAGTTAGCAGTGAAATATTTCATTGTCAACTTGTAAGCAATTCCTCTCTTCTATTTCTTTCTCCTTTTCCTTCTCTTTAAACTCTCGCACTAGTAGTAAATATCGTGTGTCGTGGGGACTTTACAAATATACAATTTTCTTCAAATCATGTAAAATGTTGTCCCATTTGATCCCACTACACTTGGCGAAGTAGTAAGCTGTGTGGTGACCGTTTAAGCCACTAGGCCATTTAGGCTGTCAAGAAAACTACAAGTCTTGATAGTATGCTCAACTATATATTTCTCATTCTTAACGAGGTACGTTAATTTCTTAAATTAGCACTGATAATACCACATTCTTCTGTATCTGCATGTCTCTTTCTAAAATCGTAAACGAACAATGTCTATGTAATCTTGACTTTAATATCTTCATCTCAGTTAAAATTAAATAGGCATTGAATGTGATTTTTGCACTTTCTTCAAATCGTGTTTTGTTTTTGGTCGTTAAGGATTTTAAACCTTTATATTATACAGTAAGCTCCTACAAAATATTTACAATGCGCCGGGAAGTTTGCCCGTTGTAACCTAATTCGTAATTGTCGGAATAATAACAGTTGAGAGCGGAGCCCATGTTCCAGTAACAAATAACTGGCCGGCTACTGTGCCAACTCTTGGCCACCCTAGCATAAAGGTGGCCTGGATAAAGGAACCATTTTCTATAGTTGAATAATGTAGGAATTTAATTAAATCAACATTGAACGTAGCACAAACCATATGAATGCATATTTGATGTCCATTATAGGACATTCTGTTGGTGACGTTTAATGTGTGTGTTTAAGTATAATTAAAATATATAGGAGTTAATTAGAGAGCCTGATTGATTAGAAAAAAAAATAGTTTTCATTTTTAGAAAGAGATGTATCATTAAAATCATTGTTGATGTAAGAAACAATCGAACTTACAGATACTTGTCAATAAGAGACCTTCTCTATGATCTTGCAATAATAACTTAACCTTTTAATTTAAGCCTCCTTCAGAGGAATCATAAATATTTGCACTTCACCCACACTCTTCGCCTCACTTTGCATAAAACCTTCGTGTTTATCCGATATAATAACAATGAACTAAGATGTTATTCTAACACACTCAGCGATTTACAGACACAGGCCAGGACTCGTATCTCATGAAGTGGCCACGTGTTTGAACACTTTCCCATATTAAACAATTTAAATAAAACCATTGTCGTTATTTCTAGCAGACATCTTCCAGTGGCACTTTACATCTTTGTCCATTACGCTGGAGCTTCTGAATACACTAACGATTATCGTTACTGCCACTGCAACGGAACGGCTTGTTTTGTTAAAAAATGTTCTCGCAACAAGCGAATTGATTATTTCAAGCCTGCGCTACGGGTAAATATTATAAACGTTTATTCTCCTTGGAAAATAATGGCACTTTACGTGCTGAACTGAGTTGCAGGATATTTCAAGTGGTGACATAAATGTTTTGACGTTTTCAGATATAATGCTCAAAATATCGACATAGATTTTTTCTTCAAAAAGTTTAAACATCAGCATAGTTTACCTATTAACTATTATTTTAAGTGTATTTAACTAAGAAAATATGCAGCTAAGTACTAAATACAGCTAGATATTGTTTAGTGCTCTTTATCTACACTAATATTATAAAGAGGAAAGATTTGTATTTTTGTATTTTGTATGTAACGAATAAACTCAAAAAGTACTGGAACGATTTCAAAAATTCTTTCACCATTCGAAAGCTACATTATCCACGAGTAACATAGGCTATATTTTATTTTGGAAAAAAATTGGGTTCCGTAAGATATTTGCGTTTTTCAAGAAACAAGGTTTAAAAATCAACCAGAAAAGTTTCTTATTTTACGATTTACAATAATATAGCTTGTACATCAGAATAACAGGTAGGCTATAATTTATAAAGATACTCGCTTCGCCTCGCGACGTTGCCTGTGATTATTGTCGTACCGCGGGTAGCACCGCGGGGTTCAGCTAGTCTTAAATAATTTGATATTTATTTAAAAGAAAATATCATTGATATCAACGTGTCTCAAACATGAGAACCTTGCTCTAGTCTTTACCTCTTAATTCTTTAAAATTCGCCTTAAGAAAACCTCCATCCTTTTTAAAAATGGTGACTCGTGACTCGCATGTATTAGTATGTTCTAAAGATAAATATGATGTAGTTCGAACATTCTACTGCAAACTTTCCTCCTAAACTCTTATTAAATTAAGCATTTGTGTTTCCACAAAAGCATACAGGAATATCTTAACAAAGCTGTTGATGAACACCAGCACTATTTTAAATCCTTAATATGTGAAATATAATAATAATATAACATGTAATTAATTAATATAAATTAATATAATATGTAAACACCAGCCAGGGACTTTAATTATATTCATGTTATGTATAAAGGTTTTTCCTGCTTGTATAGGATTTGATATACGAAAACGAGTGAACTACCTACATATGTATTCGTATTTACTCTCGTAAATATGTATCTCCTAATCAGACCTTAAGATGTTTTTCACAAATATGATCCCTTTAAAAAATATTAAAAAGAAACTTACTACGCCTTTAAATATTGTAATACTGTTTAAGGAAAATATTTGTGTGTAATTTTATGTGTAGTTACGTTATTAGTCATTCTGGTCTGGAGTATCCGTGTGACGCATTAAGAGTTTGAAATCTCGACATTGCCGTGAATAGAGAAATAAACTTTAGCCAGAGTGATACAGTTAGCCAGAACTTGCATTGTAAGGAGGGGCTTATATCCAGCACTGTTTTAATTTATCATTGTTGTCATGTTTTGTTCCATTTTATTATCGGCCTAGTTTACAATACTATAAAAGAACTGGTTTAGACTAGTTTCCTTTGTGTCCTAATGCCTACAACGTCTGTTTTCTTGTGGTATGTAATTATTTTTCGAGATAATAAAAGGAAATGGTAGATAATAAATAAATAAATAAATATTTCGAACATCTAACACACAACGCCATCTAGTCCCAGATTTAGCAGAGCTTATGTTAAGGGTTACTAGACAACCTATATAAATACTTAAATACTTTTTTTTTGTAAATACATAAATATTATACATAGAAAACACCTAAACTCCGAAACAAATATTTGCAGATCATACAAACATTTGGTCTGACCCGGGAATCGAACCCGAGATCTCAAGCTTAGCAGCGCATACGCTACCACTACGCCACCGAGGCTAGTTACAAAAAAAAAGATATGAATAGGGCGAAAAAGCTTAGGCAAGGACTACAGTACCCATGCTTCGGTCATGTGGTTGATAAAGCGGTTGAAACAAAGCCCAGTCTGATTATGGTGGGGGTTTGATTCTTATGTAATAGAACTGATGAGTGACATGAGAAAAAAATTAAAAAAAACCTATTTCACTCGCCGCTCACAAATAAATTTGAGAAAATGTAAAATGGAAGATATTTTTCAATTAATATCATGTGTAACGTTTCATATTCGCAATTGTAATTGAAAGTAAGATTGCAATGAATTTTTTTATTCATTTGTTTCTAAGGACCTTCGAAGTATATTCTGCTCTATATTTTATGTAGTAAAAGGTTGCAGAACCCATTATTGGCGTTTCCAAGCGAACCGTACTCGCCTCTGCTTTAAATAAAAATATCGCAAGTGCTGAGAGCTATATTCCAGCTCGCGACAACTAAAAGTCCATTTTATGCCCAAGACATATAGTTTAATTTCCGTTGGTAGTATAAACGAGTGATGACTTTAATGGGCAGCTTCGATTTGAGTATTTTTACGTTATTATTGTTGGTTTAGTACAATATTGAATTGAGAGAGAATTGCAGAACACATTAAAACTCTTTATAGACATACTCCAGAAATAAATGGACACTTATTACTTATAAATTGCGGCTCGAGGCTTTGAGCCGAAAATACGTGATTTTGAGCCTTCCGGCAGTCATAATAGAAATTAATATTTTTCTGAAATATTAAAGTTATTTTAATAAATCACAATCTATAATTATATTCTAGTTTTAAACTTACTTGTACCTACTTATTTCACTATTTTAATTTACTTCAACCTTGAAACGTGTCGCCCTATGGCATTAACAAAGGTTACGCAAGTGCCATCAATCAAGAGTATAAAACTATTTTTGTTGGTATATAATATATAACCAAGGTAACTGCAATAGGCACTTTTAATTTCTTCTTTTAGTTATTTGAAAAGCAGATAAATTTACAGTATTTTTCATAGTGTAGGTATTTTAGAATACTCTAGATTTATTTTAACTGATTGCGTCAGCGTCGCAGAGCGGTTCTAAAAGCAAATCCTTTAGGAATTACAAAGCAATTCCATCAAGATTTTACTCTACCTTGCGGTTAGCTTTTATACTATAATGAAGAAAAACTATTTACCTAGTAATATACATATTCTGCGTTTTCTAGGACTCATACTCTAAATTATTACTAAAAAAAGTATTTTTACATAATTGACGTTACTAAATCAATAAAACTCCCTGTCAAAGTATTTGATGGCACTCATGGACAACCCGCCCGCTCCGTGCTCGGTCCTAGCGACCCTGTTCCCGAGAATCGTATTGTCACTCCATATTTTTTGTCTATTCAAAGGGTTGAATATGTTTTGTCCAACATGAAAATCGTTTTGTTGGAAAATTATATGACAAGTGCTCGAGTGAATAATCGTTATATGTGATCGAATGAATGTGTTCAATTGGAAGGAAGGAGACAAAATGTTTTGTGAATATTCTTATCTGTGCTTGGTCGATTATTTGATTCGATTTGTATTCTCTCTTGGTGATGTAAATATAATGTTAAATTTAATGTACCTTTAAGTTAATAATTCAGTAAATGACGTGAGTACTTTTTCATTTTTTTTTTTTAAAGACAACTCCCACATTAGGAATAAACATCCTGTGTCGTGAGGGACTTTACAAACATACATGAAACGAACACAAAGAACATCTAGACTCGGGACAACAATTCGTGGATCACTCAAAGTGTTGTAGGTACCGCGTGGGATTTGAACCTACGACACTTGGCGCAGTAGCAAGCGGCATGGCGACCGCTGACACCACTCGGCCAACCGTGCAGTCAACCAAATGTTTTCTATTAGTTATTCAAATCAAGTTAAATACGTATCTACACTATTATTGTAAATTCGAAAGTATCTTTTATGTCTATCTGATATGACGCTTTCACTACTTAACCGATGGAGATACTTTCTTTCAGAGGGAAATAAAATATATTTAAGAAAAAATACTGTTTATAACAAAAACCGACATACCCGCGGAAGGAGCGGCGATCAAAGCTAGCTTAATATATGTTACTAGTTTTATTGAACATTTCTTATCTATCCTATCCTTACAAATACTACTGAAATGTGCTTCAAAGTAACAAACTGTAAACTAATACTTCCTATCCAATCTGAATCTTTCATCTCAAACTCGTCACAGTTTCAGAATATAAACAAAACTGCATGTCAGCTGAATTGTGAAGGGCGGGATAGCAAAGTCCGATCAGCGACCGTCAGCTGTCATCGTTGCTCTGCGCCCGCAGGGTTTGTGACACCACCAAATTGTGCCTGTCATTTCTTCGATATCCCTCGTTGAAATTAACGTTCGCATTTGTAGGGTTGAATAAAATATTTATTTCGAATTTTAGCTGGAGTATTTTATTTGTTATCAGTTAAAACGTCTACATTATCTTCAATATTTAATTGTGTAGTTTTCTTTTAGAATTGAAATTAGTCTTCAAATAATAGACATTAAATGTATTTTAAGAAACAGATATTAGAAGCTTTAAATGATTCTATTTAGCAATCTGTCCCTAAACCAAGTTAAATTCTCCAAACGTAATCTTCATTGTAATACTTACTGAGTTACGTTATCAACCAATCGCCGTCCACTTACTGCTGTGCCAACTATCCCGATCTTGGGAAGTCCGCATTCACTTAAGTCGCATGGCAATAATAAACGTTAGCCAAAAAAAGAAAAGAATAGCGATACTAGCCAATGTAGAAAGGGTATCAACGCAAAACACTTGACACTTGGCAAAGGGGTAGGCATATTTTCTTTTGAAATATTTTAAAGAAAATTTCAAATTTATGTCTTTATATTCATTCAACTGTATGTTTTTGATATGGGAGTTATACTAATTAAAAAAAAATCTATTGTTTTTTAATATACTGCTTAAAAACCAAAACAATGTTTTTTATTAAGAATTTATGAGGTTCCTATTAATCGTTTTTCACCTGACTACGGCGAAGCCAAAAGGAAAGACAATTTGGAATAAGTTTAGGCATTGGCACTCTATGTATGTTTGCATGTTTCACCAAAGCGTCTTAACTACTGAACAGATTTTAGATAGATAGACAGGTAGATAGAAATCTCTTTATTTATACACCATAATATTACACAGTTACCAGACAGTTTCAGTTACAAGTACTCTTGTACATAAGATGTGAGACGTAGTGTACAAACGGCAGCCATATTGCCAATAGCAATAGATTTTAATCAATAAGGGATAAATAGATTCGAAACAGACTAGGGACAGACATAGATTATATCTAAGTTTTATGAAAAGTTTCCAGACAATCGGGTTATAGCATTATTAAGGTTTAACTTGTTATTCAAATGAGAAGACAGATTAACTATTGTCAAGTGCCTAGTCTATGAACACTTACTACTTAAAACACAAGTGCTTTGCCTTACCACCATTTAAATGCCTTCTTCCCCTAGACATTATTCCTGACTGCCACTACTGTGTGATTTCCTTGATCTTCAGGTATTTAATGTTAAAGAAAGTATTTTTTACATATTTGTTGCATATAAAGATGAACCAATTTTACTTGGCAATTATAAAACCGCAAAGTCACGATTTGAACAAAGGACAAGGAAACTTTATCCGCTTACTAATTAAATGACTGAAACAAACATCTATTCATTCGTACGACAACAAGCTATCATAATTAATCTTTAATATGTCTATTCATCATTACATGCCCAACTTAACCTAAAAACGAAAGCGAAAATAATTTAGAAGCAACCCTATGATGAAATTCTGAAGGTTGATTTTCCATCGTTAATTAGGTATTGAGGTCGTTTTCGTGGATATTAATTGTATTTCGAGTACGCGCTTGACGGGTTATTGTCGCCGCGAAGCCGTTTTGTCGCGCGGGGAGAGGGGTAGGGGGTGTCAGTGTCGCGGTGTCAGTGACGCGTGCGCGACGCCTTGTCGTTGATTTATGATTAATCGAGCTTACAATGTTGTTTAGATTCTGATGACTGCTGAATCTTGTAAAGCTGTTAAAATATCATGACGAAGATAATGATCCCAGTAATGAGTAATATTACTCGCTGATTTAAATCAAAAATATTTTAGCACGATTTCGAAAGTAATATTACTCGTATAATTTCGAAAATAAATCTGTCTGTCCGTTAAAATATCAAGCCCTAATTACTTAACCAATTAGAATGCAATTCAAAATAGAGATAGATTGGATCATGGAAAAGGATATAAACTAATTTTTGTTGCGATAACCGACACACACGCAGGTGAAGCCAAGAGCAAAACCTAGTATGGCTTCAGTATAATATTCGAGATTGAAGATTACGGATTCATAGACTATAGAGTTGAGAGAAAATATTATTTTGCTAAAAATATCAATACAATCTTCAATAGAGGAGCGTACGCCTTCTTAAAAGGCCGGCAACGCACTTGTGATGGCTCTGGTATTGCGGGTGTCCATGAGCGGCGGTAATTGCTTATCATCAAGCGATACGTCTCCTCGTTTGCTTCCTATTACATAAAAAAAGGTTAAAATAAGTAAATAACACTAGAGCTAAGCAAAAATCCTGAATCAAACTAATTATTGTTTACCTTTGAAACCTGTTCATAACTTATCGAGTATTAGTTTCTTACACTATTAATATTTGCTGTAAACAAATGTGTATTTATTGTACTTGAATATTAGTCCTTAACATAAACCTAATGAGATTTAAGGATGATATTCCTCCCGTAGGAAATGAAGATAGACAGAAATAGCCTGTTAAAAATTATTATGATTTGCGGTACATTGCTGTGTAGAAAGTATTTTTTAAAGTTAAATTACGTTACTTAAAGTATAAAGATTCAAAAATATATTTTTTTACTGGTTCCAAATTTAAGTCATCTTATTTTTTTTCAACTTCATGCAAATTGAAAATAATTTATGTAGCTACTTAACAACAAAAGGAGGTCAATGTATATAATAGTCTACACGTTGCTAATAAAAGATTTATTTCGTAACAGCTCAAAACCACACGTTCCTTTGAAAAAAGAAAACACAGACACCTAACACAAAGATGTCAGCCATTGCTTTTGTCAGCATGGTGACTATTGTTCGACGACTACACAAAGTCTGTATCACGGAGCAAATAGTCTACATTTCCCGCGTGAACACAGCAAGTTGACGATTAGAAACAATCTGTATTTTATTCCTATATTTTCTAAATTGTTACTAATCCTACTAACATCTTTTTTTTGTGTGAGTATGTTTGTTGCTCTTTCACGCAAAAACTACTGAATGGATTTTGATGAAACATTAAAATAATATAGGTTATTGTCGTACCGCGGGTAGCACCACGAGGTTCACCTAGTTTACACATATTACCCTGAGAAATATATTATTATTGTATGCCAAATGGGGATAGTAATTTCTCCATATTTCTTCAAACTAAGTCAATATTAGCGTTACTGGTTTACGACTGAATGAACAATATAATACGTGTCTTCACTCACAGATAAATTGCTATTCTGAATAGTGGATTTATGGATTTTACAAGTAATGACAAATGAATAAAGTGAGAGATGGAATTTGGAGTGTAAGAATACCAATCTGAAACAGTTATATAACGAGGAACTTAATTTTATCTGGCTAAAATACTAAAATTTAAAAAGTCTATCTTAAGACCGAGATATTGGCCTCGTGATCCTAACTATTAAGCCAGAAGATTGATAAATTTCCACCCAGGACGAATGCCTAATAGTGTAATGAATACGATCACTTGCTGAACGATGGACGAAGTTCACAAAAATCATATTAAAGAAATACTCAGTAAAGAAAACCTTATGTTATATTTTTCTTCTTTCCTAGTATGTTAGTCTTTAAAACAAAGCAACTGAACTATTTCTATAAGCTTTTAGCTAATCATATTTCGACAAAAAACTTAAGTTTTCGATATATGTTGTAAAAAAATTCTAGCCTAAATTAACTGAATGATAACCTGGTAGTACTCGTCGACTAATAAGCTATGAATATGATAATTATAATAAGCCTGACACATAATCATGATATTAGAAATGATGATTGTGAATCAGATTATACTAATATAATCAATGTGTCCATATATTATATTATGTATACATAATTAGTAGCATTAACAGTATTATTGCTTGTTACTAAATAATGAGATAGACAATCCATTGGTTTTTGAGTGCATCCATCTTTATGTACCTAATATGTCTATAGGTGCTTATAATTTATAAAGCTGAAGAGTTCGTTTGTTTGTTGAATTACTAAACTACTAGTTCAAATTGAAATATTCTTTCACTCTTAGATAGCCCATTTATCGAGGAAGGCTATATATCATCACGCTAATACCAATGAGAGCAGAGCACCAATGAATAATGTTTAAAAATGTTTTTTTTTTACTTTTTCAGAGCTTCCTCATCATCCTCTAGGGTGGAGTGTATTAATAATGTATATTTAGGTTGCAAAATTAATAATATGTAGTAAAGAATTAGACTGTATTATTTTGTACTTAAACCCCATTTGTCTATCCTCGTTTACACTCATAAATAAGTTTTGTTTATATGTTTAACACCTAAGTGTTAACGCTTTGTCAGCGCTACAATATTAAAACCCTTATCACACTTTACTTTCGCATTTTATTACATAGTTATATTAGCAAACACACACCGGTTAAGTGCGATAGTTAAATATTTACCATATGTTTGACGTTGATTTTTAAATGTTTTTATTAAATTTGGTTTGATAAGTATCAAATTGTATATGGTTTAAGTAGTCCATAAATATTTTAAAGCACGTAAGTGTGATGAAAATTCGAAATATTATGCAGTTAGGCCTAAAATTCATGATATAAGTTTCAATTCATTAATAATTCAAATTAGATTAACATTGTAATGTATATATATCTACTATCCCAATTAATTGCTAAATAATTTCAGTGCTTTTTTATATTATTGATATTGGTAAAAAATATTACTTCTTGTTTTCAAATGTAACCTTTTTTGTCAGTTCTATCCAATCCCAATAAAATAATCTTAACAACTATCAATCATTCTCACGTCTCACAAAATAGCGAAAGAAGCTAAGTACAAAATATTATAAATATATATGTTAAATAAAAGTATGGCTACTTTATTTATGATAAACAAATCTATTTTCATCTCGTAGCAGGTAGGTAGACCGGCCGTGACTGCGCAAATCCAGGGCTTGTGAGCTTCGTGATCAGAGCCTATGTCTGACACGGGACAGATTACAACAGTCGGCACGTAATCGCGTTATGTCAGGTATGCTATAGTTTGAAAAACGTTTCAGATAAAACGAGTATTATGAGAATCATTTGTGGCAAGTGATAATTGTGTTTCATTGTATAAAAGGTGCAGGTAAAAGATCACTCATAATCGATAATCGACTACAGTCAACTACAAGACTTAAGGGCAGTGAGTTGGGATTCCTCTTGATTCACTCTCTTGGCAAAATAGATCCAAATATTTACATAATATTGATTTTCTGTTCGATTGATCTGGTCTATATATACTAAAGCTAGACTCTACCATGTGTAAACTGCATATCATTAGTGGATAGGAGCAGAATAATTCAAAAGATACGTTCAATAAGTAAACACTGTAGAGTTCTATCATCAATTTTATTTCTTCATCAGATTAGCGTATAGCGCGATATATCGTAGCGTAGACAAGCAGGTTCTAAAGTTTGATCAGTTACAAGAGAAGGCTTACAAAAAAAACATTTAAAAAAAATCGTTAAAGAAGTCAACGGTATTGTCACACAAAATTTAAATCTTGTACTGTACTAACAAATAACGTGATAGGTACACTGCTAAGTCAATACAAATAGTCAAATAAGTAATGAATCTAGCTCATAACAAACAAATGTAATTAGTTTACTTTGTGTATATAAACCAACACAGATCACACTTGTAATGTATCGAAGTTGCATTACGAGCTGTCGAAACCTCAACAAATCCCATCAAGTGAAATGTTTCAAGTTCCAACTCGGGGAGAACTATCACATATCGAATTTGCCTTGATGACGTCCCTAAATTTTGACCTCGATCATTTAATTGAATATCACCAATCAAATTTAAGCTTTAGCGTGCGAAAGTAATGTTGGTTTTGGAATGGAGTAGTGAGTTGAGGCGGGGAAGTTCAAACAATAGTGCAAGTCAGGGATATAATGGCTGCATTGGACGTGGCAGAATTCGAGAGATCATTTCACGAATGACGTCTGATCGTTTTGTTGTTGAGTATAGGCTGACATTATTTTATTCGTGTTCAGCAACTGAGATTAATGATGCTGGGTATCGGGGCTGTTGGTGTTTCAAGTTTCAATATATTTGTATTATAAGTACAGTATACATTTTACAAGTTATTTAGTATAACTTTTTATAAATATGTTTATAATGTTTGCATACGTAAAATTACACATGATATATTACTAGTATAGACTTACACTACAGTTACATGTAATAAATAAAAAAAATTACATAAATATTTTTTTTATACACTTGAAAAATGATAAATATACTCGTATAAGGAGTAAGAATTTGTCGTTGACTGCTATACTAGTGTTAACTGTGTTACAGCAGCCAGCGTCTTCCTCCCTGAATGACACTCATTACATCCTTTAAGTGGCGATACCGATAAACAAATTTTAACCAATAAGTACAAAAACAAAATATAAAAAATAAGAAAAATATAAGATAATTGATTGTGTGTATCTATAGAGTGCAGTGAATGTATAATTGGTGTGGAAGAGAGTGTGTTCTACGTGTTAAAAGTTGTTTGTTTGCAGTATTTTTATGCTTACGCAGTATGACAGATTTAATAAAAAGTTGCCTAACGGTTAAGGCAGGACTTTCACTGTACAGAAGATCAGTACTATATCTGCGTGGCTTACCCATTATAATCTTTAAAATGGAACGCGCACAAAGAGCGTGTGCGTTCCAGTGGGAGCATAATTGAGCTGCCGATACCACCCCATGTTACGATGCAGTATTCTATTAGACTTTGAGCAAGTGCGTAATAAACACACATTAAGGTCTCGTAATCTGCAGATGGTCTAATTACCTAAAGATCGGAATTCTTAAATACCATAGCTATATATGAAACGATTAATATTTATAAAAAATACTAAAAAAGTGAAAAGATAAACATCTACCATTCTTTTTTCAAGGACTATTTTCTTTATTTTAAACAATGCATGGTTAAAATTGTATACTTTATATTTATGCAATCCATGCTTTTATTTAAGATTACAGTAAAATCCCAAAACAAAACTCCTCAACTTGAAATGAAATCTACCAACTTCGCATTTAAATTACATTACCTATTGCAACACGAGGCCGTGTACACAAATCCATTGACACATCATCAGAAGTTGCAAACATTTGAATAGCCTCGCCAACTGGTGTAAAAAGCAGCTCGTATCATGGCTCTGGGGCAAACTAGAGCGGGCACAAAGCCTCGGTGACGTCACAAAGGTGGATGACGCAACGAGTTGCAGCATTGATAGGAGGCTTTTTGATGTAGTGGTTATTGGACGCTCGAAATAGGTAGATGTATACCTTTGTAACGTAAGTCGTCCCGTCATCTTGTATTTGTTTACATTGAGTTCAAATCTTTGCTTTGGCAATAAGTTTTTGACTATAGTGCGACTCAATGGACTAAAAGTGAAGGTGAAATATTTTTTCGAATTTCAATGGAGGCAGACTTGACTTTTACTCGTTCTATTAAAAGACACACAAACAGCAAAATTGTCAAGATATCCTTAAAGAATATTTAGTCAAATTAAGGACGATTTTAGAGAGCGCTTATAAAGGCTTATAAATCTCCTTTCTATACGAGTATTTACTAACGAATGAGCATGAAAGTTTAGTGATTTAGATACCTATAGTTATGGTTGCTAGGTATTAAGAGGCACTGTTATAGTACTATTATTAGTTATAATTTTGAACAATACACAAACTTAGTTATTTGTTGGGTATTGGAAATTCCGATTGTATTTTAACTTTCGGGATTAAAAGTGACGATGATGAATATTTGTGTTTATAATGTGATTTATACCTAAATATTTTGAACTTTATAATCTTAGTACGAACTTAGGCTTCTTTCCAAATTTTGGTGACTCCAAACAAAAAGGAAATTTTAAAGAGTTTTGTTTAATGTTTGACGGCTTAATTTACAAAATAATTATGTTTTAAAGGCTATGTTCAGTGTTTGCAGTGCAATCTTAGATTAATAATTTACTGTTAATTGGTGATTATGTATGATTTTCTTGTCACAAACATGTCACTTAAAACGTTGTAAATCAAGTTGCAATATATTAAAGGACTATTTCTGTTTTGTATTACACAACAAACATTCCTATGATTTTGTAAGGTTCGGTGATTACTAAATATACTTTAATATAAACAATATGTATGTAAATATAACAAATATGTACCTATGTAAAATTTTCTCGTATATTCGAAGGCTTAAGTAATCAATAAATCACTATCAGCTATGAGTATTATACATTCTCTAAATATAGGAAAAACATATCCAATTTCTACTTCTATTCAATCGTTGGCTCAGTAACAATCATCAGTCAACATTTCTGAACAAACCTCATTTTCGACAGCGTCATTGACCACAGTATACGGTGAGTGTAACAAGGCATGTCAGGAATCACCCACATTTCCCCGGTCCGGTGCTAATTGGTATCACAAAACAGTTCATTTGAAAGCCTGTTTGCACTGTTGACGCTGAATGACGCTGTGTTACTAGCTACGGTTGCAATCTGGTTTAATGCGATTTAGCTCTCAGCGAGTTCATGGAGTGTAAATTTATCTTAGAAAATTTCATAAATGTCACTGTAGTTTGTAAATATATATATTAAATACTCTACTATCAAGGTTATTTCATTAAATGAACATATTTACAATATAATTAATTGTGAATGTAGGTGAACAGTAAACAGAGAGAAATCTTGAACAAATAAAATATATGTTACTAAGTGGAAATCAAACTTATTCTTAGACACGACACACGGCGGATACTAGGATGCCTTATCCTTTAATTCTTTGTTGTTTTTATTTTCTTTAAAATAACCCATCATTTTCATTACTTTCCTGTCCTTTAATCAAATTTTGATGAGAATGCCACCAAACAAAGCTTCTTAACTATCGCTATGTAAAATACGCATTGAGTTTAAGGTTTTACATCATTCTCAGAAAAGGGGAGAATTTCGAAATGTTTTCAAATTTAGTATAAATATACATCACAAATTAAACACTCGGAACTAAAAGTTTAAATTTCTGTAAGTTAAATTTTAGATTTCCTAAACCTCAGCTAAGTGGCACCTAGAGCATATTAAATTTATCCAGAGCTAAAACTATTCACAGAATTGATTCGGGCAAACGTAATGACTTGAAATGTGCTAGGGCTAGGCCACAGAATACGATCCTGGACTGAGTCCAAGTTTTAATGAGTCCACTAGTAAATTTTACACGTAACGGGGAAAGTAATAGACGTTGTAATTTTAGTACAAGTGGTGTTGGACAGTTTCTGAGCCCGGGTTTATGGAGACGTGACGACACACTTTGTGCGTAAGGTCATACTGCTCTTCTATGTAACAACATCTTCTTCATAGCGTTAATGATTAACTCACTTATCTAAGCCAATGTTATGCATATATTGTGATATTACTATTTATGAACACACAAGTTTTTGCCTATGACTCCCTACAAAAGTAAAGGGAATTAAATATATGGTTACTTTGCATTTAATGAATTAGTCGAAAATAGCAAAAAAATATATTTGCTTTGAAGTATAATATGTTTATTAATATTTATAAATGTATTGATTGTTTAAATATTTTGAACATCTAAAACACAGCGCCACCTGGGCAGAGTTTGTACTATCTTGTTTTGTATGCTTGTCTAATTTGTAGACAAGTTCATTGTTCACAGAACACAAACAGACAAATAATACTTACATATCTTTTGTTTCTATTATAATCAGTCTGTATTAAATTAATTAACAGTAAACTCAATTGAATCTCAGAGTTTACACAAATTACACGAGCTGATGCCTTATTAACGTCAATGTCGAACAGTTATAATGTGTTCTAATTAGTATAATTGATAATGCAAATCGTGTGGACATGAAGCTTATTAACCAAGTAATGAGTGTAACAGTTCAGACATGTTCGTTTGTGTTAACTAATTGTGTGACAAATCTAAGGATCAGTTAAAACAATCTGTGGAATATGTGTGTCTACTCAGTATGAGTGAACTAGGCTATGTTTGTCTTTTATTTTATTTATAACACAAAGGTAATACTTTGAGTTTATTGTTATCTATACATTTTTTAATGTAAATGTGTGGTCAAACATTACAAATGTTTTTGACAAAAGTTTTTACTAACTCATTCATTAAAAACTATATTATTTAAGCCTGGATAGAACGGATGGATTTTTTTTTTTGAAATGTTTCAGATGTTTGTAGGTCAATACACGAACCTGCCTGAGTATAAACCTGGAGATATTTACAGCGTAAATGGTAGTGTTAAGGGTGTAAAATCGCTGCTTGCAAAAGTCACTAACAAATCTGCTGGCCCGGATAATGTATCATCTGTATTCATTCATAACTGCCTCGGTGGCGCAGTGGTAGTGAATGCGACTGCTGTGCTTGAGGTCTCGGGTTCAAATCCTGGGTCGGACCAAGTGTTTGTGTGATCTACAAATATTTGTTTCGCAGTTTGGGTGTTTTCTATGTATCATATGTATGTATTTACAAAAGAAAAAGTATATATGTATTCATATCAGTTGTCTAGTACCCATAACACAAGCTCTGTTTAGCTTGGGACTAGATAGCGTTGTGTGTTAGATGTCCAAAAATATTTATTTATTTATTTATTTATTATTCATTAAACACTGCGCTTGATGGCTTGCAGTGCCGCTCACTTTTGTTTTAATTATCGTGCAGTTGGTTCAGAAGTCAGCATACAGAAAAAAGGACCGAAGAACGGCATAGAGATCTATAGACCAACCTCTAAACTATGCGTGTTCGTTAAATTTATTCCTTTCAGCAAGTCGACGTTATATATACCGACTACTGCAAATGTTTCGATCGGATTGATCATGACACCCTAATTAACAATATGTTTGCGTATGTTCAATGACTGGTTTGCGCAGGGAAACAACCAGCTCAGGAAAACCCTGACTGACTCTTTCTTCGCTTCTTGCAAGTAAGAATGATGATATTTATTTATTGATAATGTCTATCTTGCTTGTATCTGTGTTGTTATGTAAATATGTATCTATTTATTGTCACATACTTGTTATGCTATCTGTGAAAATTTTTAATTAGCTTTCTTGTTTTGTATAATGGAATAATATAGCTGTTAGTTTTTCTATAATTATAAAATGAATAAACTAAATTTTAAATTTTCTCTTGAGCCTCTGCAGTTGCGTAGAGATATCGCCTCTATGGCAGTCCTCTATCGCCTTTATCATGGAGAGTGTTCTGAAGAGCTGTTCCAACTGGTCCCCCCTTCTCCCTTCCTCTACAGAACAACACGTGCCGGTCTTGGATGTCACCGCTTCAGAGTGGTAGACATACGCTCTCGTACTCACCGCTTCGGTTCTTCCTTCCTGTGCCGAGCGGTCAAAACCTGGAACTCACTCCCTGCGTACGTGTTTCCCTCCCAGTATGAACCCGGGTCCTTTAAGCGGAGCGTGAAGAAGCATCTCACTAGGCCGCCATAGTGTGGGTCGCCATGCTGCCATGTCCCTATTAGCATTGAGGATGGTGACCACCACTCCTGGATTCTGCTCGTGCTTTCCATCAGGCAGAGCAGAGTCATTTTGGCAGCTAAGACATAAAAAAAAAAAAAAAAATTCACAATTAAAAAATGATTTTCTTTAAGTTGAGCGCCACAGTAGTAGACTCGACAAGTTAGGTAAATTTACAACAAAATAGTTACTTGAAATGTCTTTATTATAGACACATAAGTAAAGATACGATACAAATCTCTAATAATTTATTTCATTTAACATACATAATAGTCAGTAAAAGTAGGTATTCAGACATATTTACAACAAAATTCTCTAATTCCGTAATCATCAATAAAATCTGTGTAACTTTCCATTTCAAATTAAAATTCAATGAAGTAAAATGTCAATCTGAGAATAAAATCAATTATCCTAAAGGGCATGTCATGTTGACCAAACATGTCGCTGTCACACATTAATTCATCAACAATCAAAAGGAAAGGGTATTAAATTTACACAAGTACTAAAGGTCACTAAAAGGCTTCTTCGGAATCCGGTCCTCACTCATTGTTGACACGTACGGATCTGCATAGAAATTATTCACATGTCCTAACGAACGTGAAATCAAAAATCATCCCAAAGCCTATACCAACAGATATTATTTTCGTGTGCAGTTTTCGAGAGTTGAAACTTATGTTGAGAGGCCGGTGTACGCCATACTGAGTTGACTGATGTAGAGTTAAATTTCAGTGTAGTTTATTTGTTAAAGAGAATTAGTTTTGTTGCATATCTCGTACGATGCCGTCGTTAATTGGCCCGGAGTCTGATAGCTTGCAAAATACAATTTGTAAGGATTATATTCTCTTTCAGAGCTCCGAGGGAAAATTGAAGGAAAAATTCAATTAAATTGCTCCCTTAGTTCGTATCTTTTGAATAGCTCACTTAGTGTGGTGTATCTAGATAGTAATTAGATGGCAAATAAGCGTAAGGCCCGCCTCGTGGTAAACATAAAAATCTGTTGAAAAGGGTTTAGCAGCTTTTGCTTTGTGGCTTATTTAAATGTTTATTTTGTTAAACAAAGATATATCTCATGAAAAAACTCTTTTTGTAAATGTAAATAGCATACTACTTATTTATAGTAAGAGAAAAAGATACATTAATAATTAAGTTGTATAACCAATTAACGACCTGTTTATATTAAGCGCTACGATCGTAGGCATTAAGCTACGGTGTAGCACTTCGTAGTAAAAACTTAAATTTTGTGTGACTCAATGTATGCATATCGGTTAAATTGTGTTGAATATCGTATGAGTAATTATTTTCTATGCGAGCATTTATGCTCCGCTATGTGCAATTATAACATTCCACTTTTATCGTCACCAATAATCGCATTGGGATAAACAAAATTTGAAAAACAGCGTAGAACCCTCCACAAATGCACTAGAGTTTTAAATTAACGGTCACTAGAAGGATAACCTACCGTTTCCTGTTATTTGATCAATTGGGTATTGTAAAGATTTATAATTAAAATCGATAATTATTCGCACCGACTTCTAAATAGATTGTTCTATGTTTAGTAAACTGGAGAAGGAATTGATGAATTACAATATTATACTGGAGCAGTGTGAATTACTTGATTAGCACACGTGTTTTTCTCTTACTATGGTCGCTAGGCTGCCATAGTACGGGACGCCATACTGCATTGTGTGCGTTCGCAGTGAGTACTGTGGGTTTCTACTCAAGCTTTCCTTCAGGCTGAGTAAAATGACTTTGGCAGACTGTCCAATAAAAAAGAATATGTGACAGTTTCAGCAGTATCGAGACTTTATAGGTGTCAATGAGAGAGCGTTTGGTCGAGAAGTAGAATTGGAAAGAATAGCTTGGCAATCGGACTAGCAGATAATTTGATCGACCAAACCATGAAGGCTTTAGTGTATGCCCGAACATAACGTTGAATGAAACAAAAAAACACAAATTACAATTAAGTTTTTTTTGTCATAATGTAAACCGAAATTTAATAAAGCTCTCACATTTTTATCACAAACTCAATACATTAAAACGCGGGACAGTTACCATTCGTTACTCATGAATATTAATATATAAATGATACATTATCTGTCTCCATATAAATATTGGTGGGTAATATGTGCTTTTTATATTAAAAATATTCGTGTATTGTTTGTAATGTCCGGCAATATTTCACGTAACGATATTGATTACGCTATTTATTTGTTGAAGTAAGAAAATAATTAATTAATTTAACTCAACATTTATTTTTTAAATTAAAATGAATAATATTAAATTGTTCATATTATCACCACACACTGTTTGGGTTAGTGATTAATAAAAGGTATAGGTAGTCTATGTACATGTGGTTAACTCATGTACACATACATACTAACACATATACACTTACATCTAAATATTATTTTATAATCTTTATTTACAAGTATTTATATTTATTAACTAAAATTATTTACAATACATTAAACACAATACCTGTCGGTTGTAGTATTATGGAAACGCACATTTTGTTATTGTTGCGATGTCTAAGAATGTGAATAATACCTATATCACGCGCCGGCGCATGTACGCGCCGCTCACCAGTCAGTCGAGTTCCTACACACTAGCGCGGAGCCTGTGTCATTCGATATAAAATTATTTGCTTATCGCTGCATTGTTTGCATAACTTGTTTCGCTAAGAAATAATCTATCATTGTGAATCTACGCTTTGCTTAAATTTCTATTTGCGAAACTTCTATAATCCTTCTGACTTTTATATTCTGTATGTGTTATGAATATATGTGTGAAACAACAATTGGACTAGTTATTGAAGACATACCTACAAGCACACGCATACGGATAAATTGGTTAAGGTTAGTGGAAACATTATTATTACCCGCCTTACCAAATACATATGTTTAACCGTAGCGCCTAAACAACGAACCCGATTTTTAACCGACTTCAAAAAAGGAGGAGGTTCTATGTTCCACTGCATGTATTTTTCTTCTTTTTGTGTATGATCACCGATTACTCCGTTCATTGTGGACCGAAGTTTTTTTCCCATGTACTATGTTTTACATATATTTTCTGAAGTTACTCCAGTATTCGTGTCTGGTAGTCATCATTTCACGAGCTGATGCTGTAAAGTACAACTCCTTAACGGTGAGGTGTTGGAGGATAAATCTTTAAATGTCATATGGTCTAAAAACGACTAAAGGTAACATACATAATGTTACCTTTAGTCGTATTCTTTCAAGTTATTTAGATAAACTAATGATTAAACTATTCTTAAAAGGTTAAGAGTTGAAGGATAGTTCTTTCAATTTCATACCTATCTATAGACCTTTAGTTGTATACTTTCAAGTTATTCAGGTGAGCTGATGATAGGCGGTAAAACTCTACAAGTAAGGATTAGAGAATAATTTTAATATCACACGTACGTATAGACCTTAATTTATATTTTTTCAATTATTAAATTTCAATAGAAAGTAAAACGATTGGGAGTAAGAGGATGATTAATGATGATGAGGGCTTTAGTTTATTCTTAGGAGATATTACAATCCTGAGCTAGTAACTAGTCGCCCGTAAGAAAGAAAAGATATGATATGCTGATGTTTGGGTTAGGAACCTACACTATTATAGACAGAAATATAGAAGACTCTTTATGTGTACACCGTATTAAAAATTTAAAAGAGAGTACAGAAAATGAGAAAAATATAATGTACAAAGGGCGGCTGAAAGCAATCTCTTTCAGGCAACCTTAGGATGGATCAAAATGTATCGGAGAGACAGTAGTGGTTAATGGCTCTGAAGGTCTTGTCTGAATTTTTTCCAATCAAATAGGTGACCGTATTTGGCGTTGTAATTAGTGAAATGTTGAGAGGGTCTAGTGTGAGCTTGTTTCACATTACCTTAATTGTCACGGTTCGAGCGCTTGGAGTTGCGATTGGTGAAGATTTGTGGTATGAATCGATCGAAAACTGGTGGTAGTCAACGTGAAGATTAATTAGACGTGATATAAAGTCACATTAGATCCTCAGGAGTTTACATATCGGTATTACTCAACTAACGATAGAAGGTTTTGTAGTCGGTTTGTTTTTTTTAAGTGTTTATAAGTAATGGAGTGTCAGTAGAATTATTATTTTTAATTATTTATGTATTATGACATCACCTCCACTATCATTACAGGTTGCCCTAATGCGATAGAGAGGCTAATTGACATTTTTATAATTACACACACACACACTCACACACAAAGAAACACATACATTAACGAAATACAAACTCAATAAAAGTAACAATCTGTCTTAATATTAAAAAAAAAACAAAATATTGCAACTCTTTTAAGTTTTGTAATAAATTAAATTTACAAGACATTTTGCGAGTACACTCAATTGACACGAAAAAATATCTTAATCTTTGTGAACTTCGTTAATTGGATGGATAATTCGCGTTAGGGGTGCTTTCTCAAGTAGATTAGTCCTTTATTTTTTTTATTTTTTTTATTAATTTTTTTTTTTTACGCGGGGAATGCTTTTCGCACCATACCCTTCATGGGGAGACGAAGGGCATGTGTGGGACTCCCGGAAGACCGGTCTATCCACTAAACCCCGCGGCGGCCTACCTCGGCAGTCAAGGGGAGCTCCAGGAACGCATCGGCGGCTTCTGGAGTCCCCTCTGCCGTACCCCATGACTGAGGTACATCCCAGGGTGACCAGAGTCACCCCCTGCGCGGTACGCTGTTACGCCTCACACCGTTTTAGACAGTAAGAGGCGGAACAACGACCCGCCCAAGACGACACCCCCGGCCGCAACGCGGTGTCACCTTCCCGGGTCGTTCGCAGCAGCCACATCTCCCCTACATGTGGCCGCAGTGACCCTTAGACGACGATTGGGGAGCCAGCGGCCTCTACCGCGTCCCCTTCGTCGCCTCCTTTGAGCGGGATCGGCCCTTTCCCGATCACGCTTTGCGGACTCCTTCTGGAGCATAACGTCTTCACAGAAGGAGACCGCGGCTTCCCATCCCTCACCACTCGCCAGCATTGCCGCGATCAATGCTGGCGGTGACAGGTTTGGTCCGATCTGTCCGACAAGGACTCGACGCTCGGACTCCCACGCAGGGCAGTCCTCCAGTGTGTGCTGGGCGGAGTCCCGTTCGGACCCGCAGTAGTGGCATTTTGGTGTGGCCTCCCGTTGTATTCGATTCAGATACTCACCGAAGCAACCGTGCCCGGTGAGTATCTGAGTCTATCGGTAGGTGACACAGTCGGTCGTACGAAATCGTGCGGTAGCCCCGTACGATCCGTATGGCCATCAACCGCTGCACACTCCTAAGTTGAGCCTTACAGCGGGAGGAACCCGCCAAGTCTTCCCACAAGACGGGCGCCCCATAGGGGACCATGGATCGCACGACGCCCATGTAGAGGCAACGAACTTCTTCCCGTGGTCCCCCGAGATTGGGCAGCAGACGATGTAACGCAGCAGACGATGTAAAGTAGATTAGTCCTGGCTACTGGTAAAGCCAATAGAAGCGGGCGTCGGCGCCTCTACGCGTACCGGTCAGGTACGCACAGGTTTATCGCACATTATAATACTGGGCCGGGTAACATATGCTATGTAAATTTTATCAAAGTTTATAGGTAATATCTGG
Organism: Spilarctia lutea; assembly: GCA_916048165.1. Lineage (NCBI taxonomy): Eukaryota > Metazoa > Arthropoda > Insecta > Lepidoptera > Erebidae > Spilarctia > Spilarctia lutea. The sequence continues at coordinate 18,729,113 of OU696487.1, forward strand.
TTATAATTTTAACTCCTGAAAAAAACTCAGAGAATTGTAAAAATATAAAAGATACAATAAGCTTCCTGAATATTCACACAAGTAGGGATCTATTACATTCTTAATTGATATTAGTCAACAATCTAACAGAAAGGAGTTTATCCGTACTAGTCGAGTGAATTCCACCTCTGTAATCCAGTTCAGGAAAGCCATGCAGCGAAATTGATTGTATAGTGGTACCCGGAACAAAATTCCCCAAAATCTCGACTATTGTCGGCTGCGGGTTATTCTTCGGTTCTGTTTCTATCGCAATTATTAGGAAGTTAATTTAAAATTTCTGAAAGTTAAGTGTTTAAACAGCAATACCTACTTTCAAAATCACTGTTTCTATTGCACACAAAATAAAATATGTAAATTATTTCATTTGTCTATTTGCCTCGGCTGATCTGCTTCGTTGGTCTAGTAGTTAGCGTAAGCAACTGCAGATTAAGAGGTCTCGGGTTCGATTCCCGGGTCGGACTGCTGTTGGTTTTTTCTTATAAGAAATTCTTAATAGCAGCCCAGAGTACGGGATATGGCGGTGTTTTCCGCCCGTGCTTCGGAGAGCACGTTAAGCCTTCGGTCCCGGTTGTCATGAACATCTATGACAATTGTTAATGGAAAGTCAGTGCCCTCAAATATACTGACAACTAGTTCAACATTCGAATTCAGTTCGCCCTCAGGGTTGCGGAGGTCCGATGTCAGTCGCTCTGTGTAAAAAACTGATATTCAGGTAAAACCGGTTGAACTAGTATAATATAAGCTAGTATAATATAAATAAATATGTTTTGTCATAAAATTAGTAGTCTTAATAATGACAACGTCATCATTACTTATTAAGTAACCTGAGAAGTACACTGTACTGCCGTATCTCTTTTGCCGCAAAACTGAATTAGCAGTATCGACTTAGTTAGACTAAGCCAGTTAGAACTTGGCCAGAACGGACGGACGCTGACCTTTCGTAGGATAAACCAACTTCAGAGGGTTAAAACAAATTAGGTTAGTGTGGCGTCCCGTTTGTCTCAAGTTGAAGTTTGTTTTCAAGTATATACATCCGATCCAGTCTGAACGATCCGAACTGGAATGAGCTGTCGCCTGCGGTGTTCCCGGACCAATACGACCTTCAAACCTTCAAGAAAAGAGCGTACTCCTTCCTAAAAGGCCGGCAACGCACTTGTAACGCCTCTGGTGTTGCGGGTGTCCGTGGGCGGCGGTAATCGCTTACGATCAGGCGATACGTCTGCACGTTTGCTTCCTTTATAATAAAAAAATAATAATAAAGATACTTATAGTTGCAAGCCTTTTATACTTAGGATGTTTATTTCCAAATCAATCATTTGGTTGCTACTGTATAACAACAAAAGGAATCTATGGCTGCGATGTCTTTGTATATTTTAATAACCTTAATTTTTGTTGTACTGTCAGTCTAAAGTCTTCCAGCAGAAGACCGGGATGATTGACGCTTGTTGGGAGAGGATTTCGTTCAACAGTTAAGGGCAATAGACTGAAGTAAGTATAATTTTTAACTTTAATTTATTCGGATAGTAAATTTAAATAATAAACATCAATATTTAGTAAAATAACTAGCAACACACCTTAGCTTCGCACGTGTTCTTTACAGAAAATATAATACAGCCTACATTACTCTGAAAAGGTGTGTGGCTTAATTATTTTGACTTCTTAAAGGAAATACTATTTATATACAAGAATCCTCTAGAATCACTCTATATATAGGTCAAAACCGCATAAAAATTCGTGCAGTAGCTATTGAGTTTATCGCGAACAGACAGATAGACAGACGCGGTGGATACTTTGTTTTTACGACTACGGCAAAGACAAAGGAGGGTTATGATTTTGACAGGCTATGTATGTATTTTTTTTCTGTTCCCTCATAACTCCTCAAGTACTTATTAGAACTGGACAAATGAGATATCGTTAGAAAGCGTCTTGATTGTCCGCTGGTTAAAGTCTATTTGCAGTATCACTGAATCTAATGTGGCGTCCTCTAGTAGCCATGAAGTACTGTGTTCAAAAATAAATTATAGATAAATATGCCGTGTTTGGTATCATTGGAAAGGACGTTATTTGTACATTACAAAAAAAAAATATTTTATTAAGATTTGCTAGCGACTACGTCCATATTTATTTCAAAATTGTGATATTTCTATCGTATTTAATATACCATATAATTAATAAAGAAATTTATATTGTAATTAAATGTATAGATTTCACTCTGTCTTATTTTTGTTTTTTAATTTTTTCATCTTTTATTTCTTTTATTACATTATATTAATAAGAGTATCGTAATTGTAATTTATAATTAAGTAGTATTAAGCTACTTTAGTATTTTGTTTTTTTGTAAATATTACCTTACTCCTAACACTGTTTTGTTAAGCGTATTTTATTTTATCTCATATGGCGAATGGTGTGTTTACCTGTAATGGGCATGCATACTAGATAATATTATTTTATATTTTTATAAAAACTTGTCGTATGTGTGCTGTTGGTATACGTAAATAAATAAATAATGGCATCAAAATATTTTAAATTAAAAAAAAGTTGAAACTTAAATCCAACTTATCCAATATTTAAAAGATAAAAGTTGATGTGTATGTCATCTGATATTTGTATCTCCATCTATGAAACGAATATCTAAACTCATTCGTCGGTCAGGGAGTCTATGAGCAAGCGATGAAATTGGTTCTAAATGTTATATATATACCGTTTCTTTACATTAAATGTATATGTACTACGAGGGTAATTCGTATTATCTACTAGCCTTTTGTCTTAAAATAAACAAGCTCAGTTGTTTATCATGAGTGTTACGAAGACAAGCAATTAAATTTTGGGACGGGTGTCGACGTTGTGACAGCCCTTTACTTTACCCAGGGTTGTCACGCAAGCTAGTGTGAGAATTCTTACCACATTAACAATTTCCACTAAAATTTGAAAATAATAGTAACATTTACATTATCTCATATATATATATAATCCACAAAACTATTTTTGTTATTATATATTGTACTGTATATCTTTATTGAACGCACATTCAAGCTTTTGATTATAATAAGTTCGGAAGTAAATAAAAAAATTTCAGCTAAAAACAATCGCACATTAAAAACATTATTTATTCCTTAACAATTCTAAAACAAGTAGAGAACACCCTGTGTTAAGTTTTTCTTTTTTTCTTTATTGAATAGTGGGCAAACGAGCAGACGTATCACCTGATGGTAAGCGATTACCGCCGCCCATGGACACCCGCAACACCAAAGGCGTCACAAGTGCGTTGCCGACCTTTGGGGGATGGGAAAGGGGATGGGGGGAGGGGTTTGGGTATGGGCCTCCGGTATCCTCACTCACTCGGTGAAACACAGCGCAAACGCTATTTCACACCGGTTTTCTGTGAGGCCGTGGTATCACTCCGGTCGAGCCGACCCATTCATGCCGAAGCATAGCTCTCCCACAGTAAGTACCTTCAACAACGAATAACACTGATTCTGACAGTAATTATGTAAATAAATAAATGGTTTACTAATATTATAAGAGCGCATGTCTCTCGTAACTAAACGTTTCGGCAATTTCCGTAATCCATTAATTAAATCTTTTAAACATTGAAATAATTGTTATCATTATCGTCAAGTTTAGAAAATAATAGCCGTCGAGCCCATTGCAAGACATAATTTATAAGAGTTTTAATTGCACAGTGGCGGGTAAACGTGGTTATAATATCATAGTTACAATAACGACCCTCGATAATGTCAATTGAGCGAGTTCAACTGACATTTTTATTGAAATTAACACTTTCTTATTTGATCAGATTACCTATTATTACTTTATTTCCGTCCCTTTTCACCAAGGAATCTGTGTTTCTGAAGCTTAATTATCGAGCAAGATGTCTTCATCAATAAGATTGCTTGTCCCAATTTAATTATCAGGAAAGTTTCTTGGGCTTAAATTATTAAAATTGTTTGAAGTCAGCCAGTAACTGAGCTGAGAAGTTAAAATAATCACATCTAATACCGGGGATACTTTGATTGCTTATAATAATTTATCGTAGTAAATTGCCTTTATAGCGGTAAAGTCAGAACGTGGCTTACAATATGACTTATGATCGCTTACATCATCAAAGTCAACTAGAAAGACGGCGTTACGCTGATGGGCAACTCTTTCGGTGACATACATCTAGTTCAGTAATAGTGCAATAAATTCTTTCTTTCTAGTCTCCCTTTAGAACATCAAGTCAAGCATTTAAAAGTAGAAATCAAATAACCTACCTGATACTAAGGTCCTCTTAGTACTACTTGTGACAAAAGAGCTTCCAATAAGGTCAGGCATCATTAAAATGAGTGTAATGTAAGATCTTTAATCTTTTATTTATTAGATAATTTACCTTAGAGAATGTACAACAGCCTTATGAGATACATGGCAGAGCTATTGACATTCACCTACCAGATGTCTGAAAAAGGACTAAACAATACATCATTATGATGCTTTTAAGTTGCCAGTAAAAGTTAAATACGGTGTTAATCACAATATCACCACTTATTCAAACCATTTCAAAGCTTCTTTTATTTGTTATTAATGAACTGAATAGCTTCTAGACCAAACTAAATATTCATTTGAAGTACAGAGTTACAGTGAAACGTTTTACCTGTACAAATAAATATCGTTGCCGTGTAGCCTCCGCGCCACAAACAACTTAGCTGCTTCAGTTTTTGTGTCATGCCGCCAGGTCCCGTAATTAAACTGAATTCAAGTAGACTTTATTTTGTTTAAATTAACCGCACCAATTCCCGCAGGGAGTGCCGACTATTACTCAAAGAGAACATAAAAATAAACGGAACACTAGGTGAATAATATACGCAAAGGAAAAGGTTTTGTTCCTTTTACTGGATTAATATGAAGCGTTTGTTTTTTTAATTCTCATTTTCCTTGAATTAAGATAATTAACATTTTTGTTTGCAGTTTATGTTCATTTTATAATGCGATTATGCTTATTTATGGTTTTTTAACCGTGCCTACAATAACGCAGAATAACGAAGGTACCAGCATGCTTTATCCGTACTTAATTAAGGAAACACGCTAGAAAATACCTTCATTTATTTATTTATTTAAAACTTCATGCACTTATGTACATCGGCGGACTTAATGCCTTAGGCATTCTCTACCAGCCATCCTTAAGGGGGTGTGGAGATGTAGGTAAGTAGGTGCATCGAGGTTATAATTCTCGAAAATAACGCAATTGACATATATATAGGCTTAATGCATATACACATATACATGACATACATACACAAACATATACATAATTACATATATACACAAACATGTACACAAATACATATATACACAAATACATACATAAAGGCACAAACACAAATATCACACTGTGGATGGAATACTATGTAAAGAGTTATACTATTGGTGCGGTGACTCTGACATCTCAAGAAGGTGATCATGCACATTCTTTTTAAACATGTATCGATTTGTGGACATCCTGACTTCAAGTGGGAGCGTATTCCAGAGCAGAACCGCCTGCACGAAGAACGAAGCGTTCACAAAGTCGGAGTTGTGAGAAGGACACAAGAGAAGCAGATTATCGGTTGAACGAAGATTTCTGCTGTGATTTGCCTAAAGATTTGTATAAAAAACAGCCTCTTTGGCGCAGCGTATGCGACTGTTGTTTATGAGGTCTCAGGTTTGATTACAAAATCTTTGTATGATCCGCAAATATTTGTTTCGGCGTTTATGTGTTTTCTACGTATAAAACTATAAATATATACAGTATGTAAATACATACAGTATTTACAAAAAAGTAAACAAGGTCTGCTTAGTTTGGGACTAGATGGCGTTGAGTGGTAGATCTCCGAAAATACTTATTTATTTACTTAAAAGCATTCATAATAAAAGAGGGGGAGGTCTATTGTATTTCTTCCACTTGTCTAGAGAAAGTGCTATGCCCAGCAGAGGACTGTTACAGGGTGATAATAATAATAAACCATTTTGATTTTGATTGAAGCCTGTATATCTGAACAGGGGGGTATTCACACTATTATCCATTCACATTATATCGGATATTATTTGATTCTACTTACGTTACAGGACAAGAAGATCTATCGCCAACTGAACACGTAGTGATATATAGTGGTAACAAAAAAGTAGAACAACAGAAGGATAGGCTTTAGTTTAAAAAAAAAAAAAAGTATGGATAGAATGGGGAGTGCAAAAATAAAATATAGAAAGTTACGGTACCGTGTCAGTAGCAAATCATTAAGCATAACAAGTTGTCTATCGTTGAGAAACCTTGAACAACACTTTTAGTGTACACAACGACTAATTCATTAACGCAGAGCCTAAACAGTCAGCCTAAAGTCACCTACATGAAGTTGTAGGAGCTGATGCTTGATGAAGATCTATAGGAATTTCATCCCTTAGTTAGTATAATATAATAGGAGACAATTGAGCAAGCCAATGAGCTATCATTTAGCAAATCGTCATCGCCATCGAATGGCGTTAGACGTTTGTCATTTTCAAAGTTAGAAACACGAAATAAGCAATTATCACATAAGCAAATCTGCGGGTTTAAGTTAGGTATTATTAACATATATTTGTGAAGCACAAATATATAACTACCACAAAATATAAATAACTTGCACTATTACTTCCATAACACTTATTTAATGAGATAGTACTAAAATAAACGATCTTTCTATTTATGATAATTATTCGTATGTTTTTTTGGTAAAATATGGAAATGTTTATCTTAACTAAAAATACATATTCATGCCTATATACATTGTACTGAGTTTCTAGTGTGATTTTCGAATCTTCATAATATAAATACAATTAGTTGACCTGTTAACATGGTAGCAGCATAAAATCCAACCAAACATAACATTAATAGCGTACGTTCATTGCGCTCGCTAGTGAACAATAAATTGCGTGTTATGGGCGCGGAGATAATTTGTGAGCTCATTAGTGCGAGCCGCGTCATTATCTCGTGATGTAGGTCAATTGCTGATCGTAGCATAGCTTCTGTGATGCGTAGGGTGTAAGCTGTAAGAAATCTTTGAAAATTCGAACTAAACGACCTCAATTTTTAATTACCTAAGTCTCCCGTCCATAGTCTCATTAAACATTTTACTTTATCCTCACCAATTAAAACTCTTTAAAGGCGTTATATAGGAATCCAATTGTAAATTATCATCAACTGTCAATCAACTGGCTTTCCACGGCAAGCAGCAAATATACTATGTAAAATATCTTTGGCTAACAGAGTGTAATGTAATTCTTTTTGTATATTAAACAGTGGTTTGATAAATTATTGCTATACCGTGATATACATTTGTTGATAATAAGAATAAATTCATACGTAATATAGAGCTTTTTTTCGTGAATAGGTGCTAGAAAAGTCAACACAACTTTTTTAAAAGCTCTTAAGTGAATAAATATTCTATACAAATATTAGTACAAATTGAACTAACTAAGCGAATAGTTTATGTAACACTTACAGTAAGTGTAAATAGAATTAATCATAGAATTGATCATTGCTTAACAGAAATCCCTTCGAATGTTTAAGAAAAGAACATGTCTTTCTATGACGTCTAAAGAGTACATTGTTTACTTTTGTTTTAGCTTTTTGGTGTTTTCGTTATATAATATTTATATATTTATAAAAAAGAGTATATATGTATTTATATCACTTGTCAAATACGCTTACTACAAGCTCTGCTTAGTTTGGAACTATATGCCGTTGTGTGTCAGTTGTCCGAAATATATATAAAAAAGTATGGACCTACTTATGATTTCTCTCGATTTATCCAATTATCGGTGTTTAAACCAGTGCTATAGTAATGATATTACTATTAAAGCCTGTATATTTCTCAAATACATATATATATATATATATATATATATATATATATATATATATATATATATATATATATATATATATATATATTTATAAAAGACAATAAATGCTACTAAAAAGATTTCACACTTAAATGAAAATGCGGACAGAGAGTGAAAAATGATTCCACTTAAGTTGCGTCAAAGTTAAAAGGGGTTATTTGTGAATTCTCGAGGGTAGTGTATCGGGAAGTTTGTGCGGGCAAGGGTTAAACCTTAAGTGTAACTAGACGACCGCGACTTGACTGCATTTAACGAGTCTTACAGAGACTTAAATGGTACACTCGATAAAAAGTATTTGGTGTTATCATTTCTGTGTGTATAAAATATCTTATTTGTTTATTTAAAAATGTTTTAGTTTATTTATCAGCAGTCTGATTGTTATAGAATAGGCTTACTCGAGCAAGTGTATTAAACGTTTAAATTTTGACCAAAATAATTTTAGTTCTACTTTCAAAATAGGCACTAAGCATAATTGTAGAGATATATATGTATATGTACTAGTGTTTGCTTGCGGTTCCGCCCGCGTGATTGTCTGTCACTAAAGTAAAGAGTAACCATGTCCTTACTTGAAAATCAAAGTTTTATAAAGGCCAAATTTGTTAAAATCGGTGCAACGGTTTAACTATGAAAGCCTAACAGACAGACAGAGTTACTTTTGTATCTATAGTACTAGTATATTATATACATATATGTGGGATGTAGCTCAAAGCAAAATTTCGTAAATCAACACTTTTTTATATTTTTTAACATAATAAACATCGTAACATATTAGTCTCACATCCACATATCTCATACAACTGACTTTGACAGTAACACTCTGATAGCTTCACTTTGACATTTACTATTAACTACAATCATAACACGGCAATCGAAGGCATAAAACAAGAAAGGTTAATTTTACAATTCAAAACAAAATAATAAAAAAATATACTAAACCAGACAACAACAAACTAGACAGTATATGGTATTATAATTATAGATTTGAAAGTAACTAAGTTTATCTAAACAAACATACATATAAAAACTATACTACCGCATAAAACAATTCCATTATGTCACAATAAATGTTTATAGTCGCCACATAAAAATAACTGTTGTAACAAATTAAACAAGAAATATATATTATAATACGTAGCGGCACCTAAGTGCGCATAATTGCAACATTTAACTCCTTTAGCACTTGGCAATGGACGGATTTTAATCAAATTACGTTCTACCATCATGGCATTTATTGTCCAACAGTACAGCGTGCCTTAACGTACTGCGAACGAGTAATAATTAACGTTTATCTTCATGGGCGATAGTTAGTAACGATAATAGGGCGCCATGCTCGTAAATCTCATTACTTTTATATACACATTTGTGACAATCACACAAAGAAGACAATCACTTTTTTGTTTTTTTTTATGGAATAGGGGGCAAACGAGCAGACATATCTTCTGATGGTAAGCGGTTACCGCCGTCTGTGGGTATCCATGGGCGGCGGTAATGCAACACCAGAGGCGTCACATTCTCAAAAATCTATTAAAATATTATTGTTTTGGTTTATATTGCATTCATAAAGCCTATAATAGTTTTTCTTATATATCTTCCACATACAAATAGCGACCAGTTACGATTTTATTATATGTATTAGTTATTATAGATACAGAACTTTTAGGGCTCTGACACTATCAGCAATTTACAAAAGATATTTAACTAAAGTACATTTGTAACTAACACAAAAATTAATATGCATTAAACAGCTAGCACGTTGGACATAAACATGGACGCATTAGCAAATACATAAAATCTCAATTTAACAATCCGTGCCAAAAACAACATTTATATTCACGGCGCACTAATTCACTTACAGCATTAATTGAATTCGTGAGTTATGTAGTTTCGCTACAATTATCATCACATGTTTAATACAATTCACATTTGTTTTGTTGATCAAATGATAATGTTGCAGTTATATTCAATTATTTGTTTTAATTGTGATTTCATTTTTGTTTCTTGTTGTGTTATTTGTCACAAATATTTGAGGTAGGTAAATCAGAACCTTTATACCATAATAATAATAACACAAATCTCTTTCGGAAACCAGACGTTTCGAACGAATAAAAGTTAGCTACGTCTTGAACAGTCTCGTAAGAATTGAGTGATGTGAGGACGGGGGGGGGATCCCAACGTCGGGTAGTTTTGGCTATTCAACATTTTTGCAATTAGGACTCAATTTATACATAATATTTCATAACTAAATATTTTAATGAGGCATATTTGATGTTATATTCTGCTTGGCTGGCGTATGCAACTTAGCTGCTAGTCAAGAAGTCTCGGGTTCGATTACCGAGTCGGGCCAGTTGAGATATCGTGTTTTTCGTATATGACATTCTTATTAACTTTCCCGGAGTATGGAAAATGGCGGTGTTACCCGGCCCGTGCCTCGGAGAGCACGTTAAGTCGTCGGTCCCGGTTGCCATAAACATCTATGGTAATCGTTATTGAGAAGTCAGTGCCCTCAAATATACTACTGATGCTAGTTTCAACCTTCGAATTCAGTTCACTCTCAGGGTTGCGGAGGTCTGATGCCGGTCACTTCGTGGAAAAACTGATATTCAAGTAAAACAGGCGGAACTAGTAGCCGACCCGAAATAATCTTGGGATAAGGCTAGGAAGAAGAAGATATTTGATGTTGCATTTTAGAGTTTATTAAATACGAGAAGTAGAACCGCGTCTCGGCAAACATAGTGTGGTACGTTCACAGGCCAGGTGGAGTGATGATTTGCTCAAAATGGCTGGCAGGAGCTGGATGCGAGAAACCGAGGACGGAACCAAGTGGCGTACAATTGGAAAGGCCTATGTTCAGCAGTTGAGTCTGATGTGCTGATGATGAATAAATATTAGTTTTCGCAAAATTGCTGGCTTTACCTTATGTCAGATTATCTATAATGTAAAACTAAGTATACATACTACTAAGCACGAGTATATTTAAGAGAATTTGTAGAATAATTACATCCGAGTGGATCTAATTAGAAAACGAACTAACCATTGAGTGCACCTACCTAACTTTCTAGCTTGGCAAACACTATTAAAATCAGTGTCAGTAGAAGTTTTCTTTTTCCTTATGAATTTGCACGAAATAATCTCAAATGGAGTTTTATTTTTTCTGCTCAGTAAGAATACCGCATGTAATAAGACAGTTCCAAGGTCATTCTTATCTCTTTATTATGAGTACACTATCTCGTCAGATCCATAATTTATACACGACGTTCAAACGGTTATAACCCTATTTCCCTATCGCTCCACCCATCATGTGTCTCATTAAGCGATTCCACAAATTTCCCCCTATGTTCCCACATAGCCCCCTACTATCACTCACTCGAACGGAAATCACAACAAAGGATCTCATGTTAAACTTATCCGCCAGGGGGCGTTTCAAGCAGTTACTTTCAATTGCCCGAGTCCTTGACAATGTATAAGTATTTATGTGTGCAGTACAATATAAATTTAGTATAAGTGGTATTTGTGGATGTATCCGGGTAGAATGTAGAACTATGTACGTATTACGTATACACACATAGTTCTACATTCTACGGATCTTTGAACGAACATTTATTTCAGTAGAAATGTATTCCTGTTATAAATCTTGCAAAGGTTATGACCTCCTTATTTTTTGTTGACCTTGTTAATTTAAAGTGTGGATGAACGCTTTTAAGTGTCTTTAAAATACTATACACTCACAATAATAATAATATATAAACTGATATTTATTCATTAAACTTTATATTTATATATTTATTAACATATACATGATTGTTCATTATCATGTATATTTGATCTGATCCGGGAATTGAACAAGAGACCTCCAAGAGAACAAGAGATTCTGATTGTGACTATGACATAATTTAGTAATGTTGAACGAACATATCATATCACTCTAACTCAAAATTAATTTATCTTTATACTTGGAAAACAAACAGAATCGTAATATTTGTCCCCTAAAACCTGATTGATGGTTTGACTGGGTGATGGTAATAAATATTTACCCTGATAAAAACTATTGCGAATGTTGAAAAAATTCATCGCTATTTCCAGAACATCAGGTAATTTATTTTATCTGTTTCTTGACATGAAACCTACAAAGTCTCAATATTCATATGAAAAAGGAGGTTGAAGTAGTTTACATAACTGACAATTTGCAACAACTGACAAGTACAAACATAATACAGATTATAAAATAACTAATTCGAATTAATAATTGTTATGCCAACAATAACAAAGTTAATGCTAAGCCGACCGTAACCGTTGTGTATTTAATTATTGTATTTCCTCCCCCGGGAAGGACCTACTATAGGTTCAATTATGAACTTCAGTAAACCTAAATTATGAACAATAATAATATTTTTTTGCATTCTCTAAACAAATATTCCCTGGTGTTTAGTAAAAAATTATAATTTGTTGCTTTAATCGAATAAGTTTCAAGAATAATTTTCATAAAATTAAATCTTGTTTTATAATTTTACCATCCTGTTTGTTTTCGTTTTCTTAAATTAGTCTCTATCCATTAAGTCCAATAAACGACGCCTTTTGTTGTATATAAGTCTCAATTACATTCAAAAAGACTGGTTGAAAGCCGTCTGTATCGTCAATATCCATAATGTGTAAAGGAAGTTAAAATATATAAATTATTTTCACAAAAAGAGACTTCGGTGCGATTGAAACGATCGCTTCAACTTTCTCATGCTATCAATTTTTTAGCGATGCATATTGTTCTATTAAATTCTTGACACATGTTTATATTTACCACCCTTATTTAAAATATATTTTCAAGTCAAACAAGTAATTCACAAGACAACAAACAGAACGGCAACTTAAATTTGAGAATTTTAATAAAAACGTTGTGCACACTCGTTGGCACTTTCTAAACAATTTCTGTAGCAGTATTTACATCATTTGTACTACATATTGGTTACAGAGATATAAAGGCGCTAACACACTCGCCGAGATACGGCCCGCCCGCTACGGCTTTTTATTAAATTGCTTTAGTGCAAGCCTCCAGTCTTCGCATGAATATATCCACGTGATTTCGTTTAGTGTTTCTCTTCAACTTGGCAGGGTTGGGTTATTGAATTTTTTATAAATACCTCGCAACGTCAAAGGGGAGTTTTGAAAAAAATGTCGCTTTTGATATAATGCGTTAGCGTGAGTGGAGTGAGATGGATGTCGTACATTGTTGCTTGTTGCGTGGAAACGTACTCCATAATTTGATTTTATGTTTTAATAATATATGTAAAATTAAGGCATATGGAACACGGTGGAACAATTTAATAGGTATATGATAAAATAAAGCAGATTTTTTATAGATATATGGCAAAAAAAGATATGATGGAAAGGTCTAGACATAAAACCATGCTTTAATGTCTTAAAGCTAAATCAATCATATCTAAAAAATATCAAATATGAATTAACTGTTGAAGAAGATATAAAAAGGGTATTAAAAAATCTGCGGTAAGTATAAGTGTTTGCAATAAAATGGTTTATGAGCTTCAAAATGACATACGATTCTATCTTAAGTGGATGTCACGCGGTGTCGTGTAATTAGTTACAAGTATCACTTAATCCAGGTTTTACACCAAGACGCCACAAAAATAACTTTATGCGTAATGATTCTGCGTGTATATTCATTATCTGAATAGCGTTTATTACTCTTTATACGGTATTTTTTTATTTAGAGTAATACTCTAAATAAACAATTACCTCGAGTAAATAGGTTCAATAATTTATATTTTTTATTGTATCAAGTTGTAAAGCACATAGTCACCCGCAACACCGGAGGCGTCACAATTGCGTTGCCGGTCTTTTAAGAAAGAGTACGTTATTTTCTTGTGTTGAATGTTTACGTCCGGGAATACCGCAGGTGACAATTTTTTCCACAGTTTTGGTGTTTGATGCAGAAAGTTTCTAGAAAAACGTACAACCAACTGTCTAAATGATGGGTATCAAACTACCATCGCGTAGGATGATGGCGGTAAAACGCGGCAGGTATCAGTTCGAACAATTACCGGAAAACTAATCATTACATTTTAGAAAGGCACTCACAGACCGGCATCATACTTGTCATAAATGGATTGTCAGTCCTCTTGAGGCGTAGGCAGAGATAGTCCGTTACCATTTGTTGTTTTGAGCCATTAACTATAATAACATTTCCTTTAAATTCATTCATACTTGATTCACTACAGTCCTTAAAATATAGCTTGATTTATGTAATAGATGGCTTTAAAACTAATTAAGTAACTTTGAACAAGCGATCATTATACACCTATATTTTAATTCTTTACGTGCTATTTTTATCACAAAAAAAGTGCGTATATTTTAAAATGACAGTAGTGATAACTATCACAGAAGTCAAGCTATATTTTAAGGACTACAATCAAGTTTTACTGCATAACTAATTGTTTTATAATACACTAGCTGACCCACGCAACCTCGTTTGCGTCTTATATTGCCCGTAGCGTAAAAATTTCCCCCGTTTTTGAAACATTCTTCTTTGTTACTCCGCTCCTATTAGCAGTAGCGTGATGATATATAGCCTATAGCCTTCCTCGATAAATGGACTATCCAACACTGAAAGAATTTTTAAAATCGCTTTAGTAGATCCCGAGATTACCCCCTACAATTTAACAAACACACAAACTTTACTTCTTTATAATATTAGTATAGATACAAACAAACGCTGCCAAATATTCCTCTCAACACACGTTGCAGACGAAGCAAGCGACACATTTTCACACGGAATCAATACGAATCTACCCGCACACCCGTAAACATCGAGCGACGTCGCAAACAAGGTCAGCTGTCAACCGAGTGTTAGGATATTGCAACTATTTACCGATGTGGTGCATACTTACACGAATGTTGTGTTCTAGATATGTCTTCAGACTTACAGATATTGACAGATAACTACAACGTACAGCGAGACTGGGAATAACTCCCATACTAGGAATATTTCCTGTGTCGTCGAGAACTTTACTAACATACATGAAACGGACTAAAAGAACATTCCAACTATGCTCTATAATTTGGAGCTCATACGAAGTGTTGTCCAGGGAGATCCAACCCACAATGATCTTAAATGTCTAACTACCAAAATTCAGCGCAGGAACTACGAGATCTTTAAAACCACTAAGCTACCATCCGTGCCTTGAAACATTTGCTTATCTATGCCAATTAGATAAAATTTGAAGTGCCTGTTTTTAATTTCAAATAAACAGCTTTTCAACAAATGCATATATTAAAGTATATACGGTACTTCTATTAAAATATTTTTCTTTTATATTTTTTTTAAAATAAACATAGGCTACTTTTATTTACTTTTACTTTTATTGTGAATATAAAGGTACAACAACCATTACTACACTATGAAGGTTCATAGATTATTATTTATTGCTCCTTAATCACGTCTTCAGTATAACGTTTTCAAGTTCAGATTGAACTCGAAAACGATTTTGTGATAAACTTATAATAACATTATTTTAAAAATATCAAAGCTAATGGTCCACAAATTAAATTAAATTTACGTCTAGTACTTTATCTCACCAGTTTACATCTAAATATAACAAACATAGCAAGGCAAGACACCAGGTCCATTTAAAGTTGTATTAACAGTAACACAGACAGCGTTGTTTAAATTTCAAATTAACCTAAAACATTTTATACCTAGTACGATTAATAAAACAGACTTAGAAAAACCGATTACATGGACTTAAATGAAGACGAGAATTCGGGTAACTAATTAGAGAACTATTACAAAAAGTGTTGGTGCTTTTTGTAATCTTTTACTTTTAATCAAGTTTAAAAGAGTCTTCTAAATGATACCGTAATCTCATTAACATTGAAATCACCGTCAATTTGAAAATAAGTAAAAGATCACTTTTAAAATTATTTAAATAGACTGAGAGCTTTACTTAGCTATTTTTATGATACCTACGTACATTTTATTATTACATGTCTCAATATGAATTTTATATAGAGATCGACTAGAATAAAATTAATGCAGTCCGATCGAAATTCATTCTAAAATTACACTTTAAATAGGTTTTTCATAAAAATCAATAAAAGTAACTCAACAAGTATTCATGCGGTGGCTCTTCTGACACTACCAACACATTGGGAATGTTATCGTTTTTATCTATACTAATAATAAAGCTGAAGAATTTGTTTGTTTGTTTGTGCGCTAATCTCAGGAACCGCTGGTCCGATTTGAAAAATTCTTTCAGTGTTGTATAGTCCATTTATCCAGGAAGGCTATCATCACACTAATACTAATAGGAGCGAAGCACCAATGAAGAATGTTTCAAAAACGGGGGAACTTTTTTACGCTACGGGCAATTGAAGACGCAAGCGAGGTTGCGTAGGTCAGCAAGTAGCAAATTAAAGTAAAAGTAAATGGGGTTAAAAACAGATAAGGTGATAGAAGAAGTATATTTGATACTTCTATTGTTTGATAGAGAAACGGGACTAACTTTCCTTAAACGACTAAAATGTTCACCCAAATGTAAGGCATTTATTGAGCCTGTTGATGGGTCCGTCTTTCTTAACTACCCTCATACCTCTTCTACACATTTCAGTTGTTTTTTTTATGGATTAGAGGGCAAACGATCAGACGTATTACCTGATGGTAAGCGATTACCGCCACCCATAGACACCCGTAACGCCAAAGGCGTGACTATTGCGTTGCCGGCCTTTAGGGGATGGGGTGGGGTTAGTATGGGGGTAGGGTATGGGCCACCAGTAATTTGATTAGATTAATTTTTTAGTACTCCAGAAACAGTATTTTTCATGTTAAACTTCTTAACTTTTTCTATAATTGGTAACGTAGATGCAAAACCACATAATATTTTGGGAATAAAGTTGCTAAGATAAAGCTTGACAAACAAATTGATTTTCTAGTTTACAATAATGTATAAAATGAAAAGCTGGAACAGATTTTAAATAATATTGCTGTAGATAAAAAAAACCGTATAAGTACCAAAGTTCAAGGTTTTGAGTTCACGGGAAATACCATGTGGGTTTTGATTCCCTTGCGAGTCTCGAAAATTTGCTGCATTAACGGGTGTATCTTTAGACTGCCTTGGCTTAGAAGTTTCATTTTTTATCAGTCTTTAGGGACTTGAGTATGTGATATGAATTTCAGCTTGATATCTCCTGACATTCCTGAGAAAAATGGGTCTTGACAGACAGACAGATGGACAATAAAGTGATCTTATAAGGGTTCCGTTTTTTTCTTTTGAGGAACGGAACCCTAAAAAAGTGTACATGTTACATTATTCATCGTTTAAATATACAATGTAAACTGGTATAAGCCATATTTGCTGAAATTAAACATCACAGCTGTAAAACTTAAATAAATCCTGTTCATTTCATTATTATTGGTCAACACAAATTAACAATAATTTGTATTAATGTTATGTTTAAATGCGGAAAACTTTTAATACTCATATTTGTATATATAAAATAAGCAACACTGCAATCAATCAAACTGTGTTTATTCGCGTAAATTTTGGTTATTAGTCGTGGTTTTGTATTAAATAATGTTTGGCAAATATGGCAGCCTATCTCCGAGCCTATAGTGCTGTGCCAAATATTTCGTAGCCCGTGTATGTGCATAATTTCACACGCAGATAACCCTATGAGTTGATGTAGACATGTAAAGTTATCTCTTATAATATTATGTTAAGTCAGGCGTTCATATCAAATTGAGTATATGCAAATAAATTTTCAATCATATTTGAATTAAGAAATATTTCAGAGAGACTAGATTGTTATAATTGTATTTATCAAACGGAATTTTATCTAAAAGAATTAACCAAAAAAAGGTCTTTGTCAACGAACATAAGATAGTAAACAGCTTGGAAAAAATCATTGAGTCTATAATGATATCTTTATCCAAATCAAAAATGCTTTTCTGAATGTGGACTTTGTGTTTCTAGTTTCTTTTAAAGCGTTCATAATTTGATTTGATTATTTTTCATTGAGTTGGAACTATAAAGAGATAAGTGCGTTTAAATGTTTATAAATAATGGAAAACAATATACAAAAGGCGCTCATCTGTCTACTTTGGAACGACGAAAGAAACTAGTTTTTTTTATAACTATTATCATATTAAGTGTATATATATACACAGTTTTAATCTGATTTTTTTTTTAAAACTTAGTTAAGTTAAACGCCTAAGGATATTTCTTCTATTATTATTAAATGTACCATTAAATTTTAGGCCGCTTCTTGTTTAAAACGTAGACTATTTAATTGAGTAAAAAATTACAACAGTTTTAGTTTCTTTGAACAAAATTTTAAAAGATTTTTGTAAAATTTCTTTTAAGATTGAAACCTTGATAGTAAATTTAGAGTTTGAGTAAAACTTAAATTTTAATAATATAACTAAAAATCTATTACAGAAAAGTAAAAAATATACCAATATACTGCACTTGTTCACTAATTAATTGATTTTGTTTTTCCATTGACTTACATTTTAAAAGTAGTCTATCTGTCTTCTTATCTCAAAATAGTCAGTCTATTACATAATACGGACGCAGCAGCTAAGAAAAGATTGAGATACAGACAGACAAACATGACGAAAGTAAGAGACTACAGAACCCTAAAAAGCCTGTACCGTTTTGACAATAATCACTTCTTTATTGGCACACAGAAAACGTCACTGATAGACAATTACTTTATATAAATGTAGTGAACTCATTCTTGGTCGGCTAATGTATTCAGTATGGGGTGTTAATGTAAGCCAATAGGCTGTTTGCTCTTCAACGAGTCGGTTAACTCGAACGCACTGTCTCGACAATCTGTAAGCGAATTACCAACCATAAGTTTGTAAGTTTGTAAACGTTTGTAACTGCTTAAGATAATATTTATATTTATTGCGTTTTTCACATGTTTCATGAATATGTGTTTAGTCGAATAGTGTTAGTAAGTAGGTACCTAAGTAGAATAGTGTTAGTAGTTTAGATTGTGTACACCTTACAGTACCGTCAGCTTTCGCAGTTTAAATTATTTTAAACTCTATCGCTATCTATTGAGAAATATTTTTATACACAATCGACTAAGATTAAATGTCATTATTGGTGATGATGAAAAAAATAGTTCCTATTCCATCTAAAGGTCTGTCTGTGAAATATGGATTTATAGATAAGACAAATCCTATGTTTTGATTGATTTAATGATTTTTTCAGTGTAAAAAAATGTATTTCTATATAATAAAGTTCGTGTCTATTTCTTTGTTTTCTTTAAAAATTTCACTCTCATAGATAAATTTTATATGTTTCCCTATTTTTGGAAACAAATAATGCCAAAACCTTACTTTCTTCAATAAATGACTACACCACAGGAACTATATATAAAAGACAAACATTAGATAATTAGATTTTTGTTAAAGTCAAGACAAATATTGATAATAGTTTTTGGGCAGTATATCCGTTCGATAGTATGGGCAGTAAATAAGATTGGAAATGTGAATCAGCACCTAATGGTCCTCAATAAACAAGCCAGGTGGCACGATCGATTAGTAGCCTACACTGTTTAATGAGAGAACTATCAAAGCTTATTTTTATAAACATATTCCGAAGTATGGAAGAAATATTTGGTACCACTAGTATATTTGGTAAAATTTTGGCTATTAATATGCCTTTGTTTTTGCCCTTCTAGGTTAAAGAATTGAAATTCAATATTTTATATATTTCAGAAATATAAATTCAATCATATAACATTATAGTTCGAATATCTGAATTAGAAATATATGCAAACACACACATAAAAATACACTTAACGAAGTAATTCTAGGTATATTACTTAGCAAGTGATGACAAAAAGATCGTAAGTACGTTTCAAGTAATGTTGAAAAATAACTATTTTTCTTATTTATAAAATTATCTACACAGAATTAAGATTCAGTAGCATTTAAGTATAGGTATAACCACAGCATACATTTTAGCAAGTTTCAACAATCCAACAGTTCATTTGCTTTCCAAACGCAGCAACGCAATGACACATCTCAAATGTTAACAACAGTCTCTTCAAAGTTCTTCACAAATGACTCTTAAATTTCAAAAAAAAAGTTTAGTGAACGTCATCACTCTTGAGCACGCCCCAGTTAGGTGACGTAATAGTGACAGAAACTTTTGTTACGCGAACAAAATTATTCTCAGAGGGATTTCTAAAAGAGCAAATATATTTTTCTTAAGGGGCCTATTACTAGAAACGGCAGACATCTGCGTTAGAAGGTTATTGTTAGTTACAGACGCAATAAGTGAAAATTCTGTTAACGTCAGCTTAACGGTTTGAGTTAAACTATTATGATTGGATAATATAATAAAAAAAATAGTACTTGAACAATATTAATAAAAAGACAAAATAGTTGTTAAGAAGTGTATGTACTCAGCATACGGATGACAATGCGAATGTCCAAGCCCATAACCATGTCACAAGTATATCAATAGTTACAATTGACCTGGTCTATGTAATGAACACAATTTGATCACCAGGCAATAATAACAGTAATGCTAATTATAATATTCATATTTCCTTTGTGTTTTTTGTTTCTTCGTCTTGTTTTTTCCACACGTGAAGGCGTAAAATTCAGTTACAGGCTCTCAGTTAATAGGCTTTTATTTTCAGAAGTAAAATGTGTCAATTGTATTAATGTTGTTAGAAATAAAAAGAGGAACATTATTTGTTGCACAAGAGAAGAGTGTAATCCTTCCTAAAAGGTCAGCAACGCACTTGTGATGCATTTGGTTTTGTGGGTGTCCATGGGCGGCGGTAATCGCTTACCATCAGGTGATACGACTGCTCGTTTGCCCCCTATTCAATAAAAAAACATTAATAACGTGATGTGTGTATACTTTTTCAGGAAAAGAAAGATTGTATGTTGATGGACTGTTTTTAAACACCAGCAGAAAGCAGGCAGGTAGATATATGTATATAAAGGTAGGTAGATGTATATAAAGTGTGTTTATCTTTTGATAAAAATTCAAAGGATTTTCAATATCTTACACAAAGCAGTTGCCAGAAATTAAAAATAAATTTAAAAAATCAAACCAGTCTAGTGCACTCATTGTGTGGATTCACAACGTGTCATCAAATTTATTAAAGGCTTGGTTTCTTTTGTATTGTTATTAAATTTTCCAGACTACTTGAGTTTCAAAGAGCATCATTTAATAATTAAAATGTACTTTAAGAGCAGCTAGATTCAACTGTAAAACATCAATTTAATAATTATTTTGTACCTTTAAACATTGTTCATTTACTCGTGTGTGAAATTTAGTTTTCCAATGGCTCGTTTAATTAAATTAAAATATTGTTAATTTACTTGCAATATGTATTAAAATAAATTATATATATAATATTGGACGATAAATTAGAGTTATTTAGTTTTAAAAAACAATTTATGTGTGATTATGCAATTATGTGACCGAAGAAAGCATCTACTTTTTTCGGTGATTTCTACTTCGATAGGAAAGAAGGGAAAATCTTCGACTAACTTATCCGGTCACAGGAAATATTGACGGCAAAAGACCGAGTGGACGACGATGACCAGATCCGAACAGCATTGGACGCCAATGCACTACACGTTGCTTTTCATTCAGCCAAGGAGAGGAATAAGAGGCGAGCAACAGTCCGGCAGAAGTTCATCCCATACCTAGGGAATTAAGACCCTCAGAGGAGGATAATGGTACGAGGAGGAGAAACCAAGCAGACTAGATTCTAAATGAAGTTTCATTTGCATTCTGACTTCTGATAAACTGTATAATAACGCTAGTATTATAGTGTCTCATAAACCTTTAATCTTCTACAAATACTGTGCATCTCTTTCAATTTGTACAAAATTCAACGTACGCACTTAACTTACCAGATTGGCAACCAGCATTGAGAAATTCTTTTGATGCATTTCATCGTGCAATTAAAAAGATGCCATTTAAACTATTGCTAATTTTATTAGTTAGTAATTTAGCATTTCTTCATAATTGAATTTTCCCGCAAAATGATAGATCTATCGCTAAAATGTAGTCACCAACAAATTTAAAATTAATTCCATAATAAATCACATAAAATCTTCGGCATAATGTTGAAGGGACAAATTAATGCTTATTTCATCAAAAATAGGTCCCAAGGGCATATTATCCACGGCATTGTCATCTTTATATTATAATGTGAAACAATTATTAAAAAAGAATTCAAAATAAACATAAAATACACATTTGATGTAGTGTATATATTCTGTATGTGTATTCATGTGCGACGTTGATTAGTTTTAATTAGTGATGCTTAAATTGCTGCACGCACAAAAACCCTAAAACCAAATTTCTCGTGTACGAAGTAGCGGACAATGCTAGTAAATTATAACGCTCATACTGTTGAATGAAAATAATATAATATGCCGTCCTTTTATACTCATAGTATTACAAAAAGACGGGAGCAAAATAAATTTATGAAATAACAGACAGACATGTGCCACATCCAGACAAAGAGACAGATTATTTAGGCTCGAACATCGTCAGATCTCAGTCCCCCGCAGCGAGGCCCGGTTTCATTAATAAACTGATAACACACTGAAACGAACTCCGACGCTGACGACATACACAGAGATGTTCCCTTTGATCCTCCATTGACCCGTCCCTCTATACAGCCTCCGACCGCTCACTTTAACGATATCATCTTATTTTCTACACCCCAAGAGAAAAAAAGAACGACAAAAAATTTATACTACTTTGTCTAAAGGTGAACTGACTGTGAAATATAAAATATTTGATTTCAACAATAAGATTTTGCAAAAAATGTCTCGAATATTTTTAATTTTCTTTTAAGTTATTTGAAGAAAGTATTCGTCGGTGTAATTGTCGTTGTTTTCATGTAAACGTTATATTTATCCACTTTTCGTTGGGACAAAATAAAATAAAACAATATTGTAGAACGTTCAAAGCGTTTAATTTTAAAATTTAAGAAATAATTTTAAACTGTGCCAATGACATTTTCAAATAATCAACATCTAACTAACCCATCCATCGTTGTTTTGTTTTTTCGAAAGACCCCCATTTCATGTCATCTACATTTTATATTTTTTTTATCATTAATTTCATCACGACGACGCGACGACTTGAAGACTCGAATACTTATAATTGAAGACTATAAATACTTAACATTGGCAGAAATAACTGATCCGAGTGATCCGGCAGGTTGCCATTTCATCAAAAGAAGAAGAAGAACTCATCCTTTGATTTGGTTTTTATACGAAAAAATGTGTTTTTGGTTATACAATAACATCACAAGCTCACCTAACAAATTATGTTCATTGACTGACAACCATTTCGGTCTATTTCAACCATTTCAAGTTATTATTAAATTTAAATGGCTTAAGCAAGTAAAATATCAAAACAATATAAACTATCAATCATTTCTGTTCAATCATAACGTTGAATCTCTAGACTCTTGAAGTATCAATATTTTAATTTTGTAACCTGATAAATAAATACGACTGAATGAATGCTCAATAATATTGAGAAAGCAATAATTATTATTATTGATAAATTTACTTCAGTAAATGTTCAATTTAAATATTCAAACACTGTTTACTAGACTGCCACAGTTCAAAGATATTATCTAGCTCACTTTCATCTGAACTAGATTCGTGAACTTGTTATTATAACTTGCAATGTTTTACGTGACTGAATAATAAGTCTCTTTCAATTTTGTTTCATAACTATATTGAATAAAATGAGGTTAATAGATTTATAAGCGATGGTTTTATTCACCTAGTGTTTAATGATCTTTGCTGAGATTAGGTTCGCGTATTTTATTCCCACTCAGAATAAATTATACAAAAGGTATTGTATAACATTAGGTAAGAAAGCTTTTTTTAAAAGAAAATACGAAAATAGTATCTAATGGGACAGTTAACGTTCAATTGTCTTTTTAAATTGTTGTGTACTAATTGGTGAATTCCTTCTTTCCTAAATACCTACCTGATGCAAGCGAGAGGTTCGGATAAGTATATGAATGTATAGACATAAATCTAACGTTTTTAACAATAAAAAGAGAGCAATCATTTTGAAAAGCCTTAACCCTACAGAAATCACATACCTTTTTAGTTTGTCTAAATTGTGTAAACTCAAAGGTTCTCTAAATGACCATAAGAAGTACTAAAATCTTAGCTACAATATTTTCAAATGAGTTGCTAAAAACTTTCTTCCAGTGACAAAGTCGACATTGCACTGTAATGTAAATCATTTAACGTATGCATTATATGGAAAGTAAGGGATACCTCTAGTCCTTGATGGAGAACCAGGGCTTTAAATACAGCCACTTGAAGATGCTGGATTAACCCTATGATTGGATAAACCACCGGGGATATTAATTTCCTCTAGCCAATTCCTTTGGTAAACATATTATGCAAAATCGATTTTATAAAGCTTACGTTTATTTACCTATCTAAACTATATTTCATGTAAATGAAAATCCCTAAACGATTAACTTGAATAATCACAACTGTGCGATTTTCTCGAAACTTTCTGCCGCGCACAACAAAGCTGTGGAATGAACTGTCGCCTGCGGTGTTCCCGGACCAATACGACCTTCAAACCTTCAAGGAAAGAGCGTACTCTTTCCTAAAAGGCCGGCAACGCACTTAAATCTTATAATATACGGACACACAAGGATAAAAGTATAATTTCGAACTCTCTGCTAGTGTACCGGTAGGACGAAAAAAGTAATAAGCGCTATTATCCTATACAGTTTCCTAAAACTGGATTCTTCATGTGATATAAAACCCTCCTCGTGTCTATACGTCGTTTTACTTAGATCTTTACTCTCTTCTATGCGATGAATTTTAAGGCTGCGTTTTCGAAGTCAGCTGGAAGCGCAGCGGCGGCGGATGCGGAGCGGGTAGCGGAGCGGGAACGCTAGCTCGATTTCAAAACCAGCGGGCTCGGGAACGGCTGCTAGAGCGGTTTAGTGTTGAGTTCTGAGAAATTATGCGTTGTTTTAGAAATTTAGAAATTAGCTTGACACGGATGACAGATGTCACTAAAAATTACTATAGATTTCAAATAATTGATCAAATCGATCAATTTTTGTTAACATTTTGTTTCATAGGGGTACCTACTTATGCAACATCATCAAAAACCGTACAGTAAAATACTTACAACCTTAGAAAATACTAAATTTAGCAAATTAGACAGGTATTAGGTTGATATATTCATTCACTTATAGGAGATCACAGAAAGCACAATGAAAAAAAATATATCATCCGTATTTCAACAGATTAGCTGAAAAATTAGGTATAAAGTACGCACGCAAAGGAACTCCAAAGTAACATTATATCTCCGACATCTTTAATAATAAAATGGTTTTCCAACAATTTACCCTTTCCTATCTGTATTAAAATAAACTTTTTACTTTTTTTTATTCATAATAACAAGTGCAATAATCCACTCTATTTAAAATGTAATTTCGAAAATACCTGTTCTAAAAGTTACAATTTCGACAGACCCAGCTGTAATAATTTGAGTACGCATCGTAATAATATGTCTATTTTGAAGCACATTTGCCGAAACACAGCTATTAAGATACAATCTGCTCAAATCGCAACATGAAGACATTTCATTTACATTTAAGAGCAAAATTACACGAATTACGAACAACGTTGTTTCTCTATTATAAACACGTGACATAATTTATTTCAACTTTGGATAAAATACAATTTGTAGGTAAAAAAAAATAATGATGATTTATTTTCCTTGTTCTTAACGTCTCGAATTCATTTCAATTTACTTATCAGGAAACTGTTTTGATTGTTCCGGTCCCAGGTGGTATAAAAATAATTTATTGAAACTGATATTTAACAGTGTTGTGAAAATAAGCGCTGTAATATGTGTGTAACTGTACTTGCGGATAAAGCTTGAATACAGTTCTCATTCATCATGATATTAACTTAGTGGAAAGTAATCTCTAGACACATGTGAATTAGTCGATTTTTTTTTTTTATGTAAGGGCCTGCTAAAATGGCTCTACTCTGCTTGATTGAAAGCAAAAGTGGTAGTTACCATACTCATTGCAAATGCAGACAATGCAGCATGGTGACCCACACCATGGCGGCCTTGTGATGCCAACTAAACACGATGTTATTATACATTGATCTTCCGTGCGAGGGCAGTACCGCTCCGGTCGTGCTGAAATCAGTGGCTCTACTATGTCAAATATGTTAAAGCAATGGCTCAAACTATAAAATTAATTTTTAAACTTCGAAAATAATCAATACAGTTATACACACATAAAAAAAAATAATAAAGTTAAATGTGCTCTTCTCAGTCTAAGAACCTGTAGTATAGATAGAGCAACACGGTAGGGAGCAGCCATGCGCAGGCTTTCCCCTCTGTCAAAGTATAAGCCCAAATGAGCCTATGTATTTGGGCATTCAATGGCATGGCACAAGTGTACACCCATCATTGATTGACATTAGCAATCAAAATGCATGCCAAACCATCTATCACTATTTCAAAAAGAAACAGGTAAATAATTATGATTTATAATGGTGATAACAAGTGATATAACATTCGAAAGTCACGGAAAGCCAGGGCAAATAGATAAATTACTCGTACTGTATTTTCTGCAGTTATTTTCTTTAAAAAGACAACTCCCGCATTAGGAATACGAATAAGAACATCCATGAAACGGACACAAGGAGCACCCAGATTCAGAATAACAATTAGTAGATCACACAAAGTGTTGTCCTGCGTGGAATATGAACCCACAAAACTTGGCGCAGTAGACAGCGTTATGGCGACCGCTTAAACCACTAGGCCAACAATGCAGCTCAAGGCAAACTCGTTAAACTTTTTTTCTTTGTTTTGTGTTTTAAATATTTTCCTCCATAAAAAGAATATGCGGAGACCCAAAATCGGTGTACCACACACACACACACACTTTGCATATTCTCAATAAAAAATCATTTGGAACAGATTTTACACGACTCATTTCATTCGATTGGTGCCGAATGAAGAACGTACGGTATCCAGTTCGTATCCATTCATTCGTGCGGAGATTCCGCGGGACACTCGAATGTCGTCATTGATCCGCTTCGATTGATATTGTTCTATGTTAAGGAATATTTTTTGCTCATCCTGTTGAATATGTATGATTGATATGTATCGAATATGATTTATTGCGAAACGTGAATCAAACATTTCTTGGTTTTCTTAACTTATTTTGCCGTCGAAAACATTTATATGTTGTATCAGTAACGGGGACATAATCTTTAGAATACGAGTATTATGACAACAAGAAATCTGTTTTTAACATGTAGTTTTCTTTTTCTCGTTACTCTATTGTTTCATTTTTATGTATTTTTATATTGTCTAATACTAATTTTCCCATTTATCATTAAAGATATAAGTTAGCTAACTATTGATGAAGATAATAAAATAAGTTAATGATTCCAGACATTTTATGTGAAAAATCGTATTTTCTATCCTGTTATCTAAATATAGAATATTCATATAATAAATAAATAGTTATTATAAGTATTCTCAAATTATCGAAAAAATAATAATTTATTAAACAACTAGTACTCTATTATCGCCTTGAACTTCGGATAACCGAAAATTATTAATCTTTATCAAGTTCAGTTTTTAGAGAGCACTATAGAGAATATATCACTGTAATTTTAATAATCTTTTCTGAAAATGTTTCATTTTTTCATTTTTGGTAAATATATTTTTTCCTAAAAACATTCACTTAAAACGTATTTTTTAAGACAAGTCCCACTAAACTACTAGCCAGGTTCGCAGATATTTCCGACAGGTTGTAATATAAGACTCACGGAGTCATATTTCGACTGCCATATTTCTTTTCTTTTTTTTCTTTTTATAAAAGACAACTCCCACATTAGGAATAAACATTCTGTGTCGTGGGGGACTTTACAAACATACATGAAACGGACACAAAGAACATCCAGACTCGGGACAACAATTCGTTGGTCACACAAAGTGTTGTAGGTACCGCGTGGGATTTGAACCCACGACACTTGGCGCAGTAGCAAGCGGCATGGCGACCGCTGACACCACTCGGCCAACCGTGCAGTAATTGTCTACTATATTGTACACAATAAATAAATATACCAATTTATGCAGCCGTTCTTTGTACTCATGCTACGAAATGTGTATGTAAGTGTATACACTATACATACTAAACAAAGATCACATAACTGTACTTTATGTGAAATATTCACATCAGACAGCATACATTAACATTTATTTAGTAATCCATTAGCAACTTGTTTGATTTAAATTGAAGAATGCCTGTCACACAGTAAGAAAGAAGCCAACGTAACTGGCGTGTGACGCGGGGTTTGTCACTTAATGTTATTTTATTATATTTCAAAACATATCACAACCTCACATTATGGGGTTATTTATACTCATTGCTCTTATCCTTCTGGTGTATAAGGTTGATAAAATGAGTAGTCCTCATATATACTATAATATTTCTCCTTAAGTTCCATACGGCATAACTAATGTCGAACTTTTCGAGAGTTACATTGAAAACTCTTATTTTTATATACACTTCATCTAAGTAGCAACAATAATATAATAGTTCAAATTACAGTTTTAGAAACTTAAAAGCTTAATGTAATGAAATGTGCACGAAACTTAGCGAAACTCTTAAATTATTCATGTTGAGTATCACAGGTACGTTTTGTCTCTGAATAATTAACTACGTGTGATACTACCCGGTCTAAACCTTAAGCCTTATATTAGCGGAAATTTATGAGGATTCCACCATAAAACTGGTATATTCTTCTTCACAAAAATATAATGTTAAACCTCTGTTCCTGAATGAATCTTTTTTTTGACCTCTTTCTCAACGCGCAATGGAACGTGTTTTTTGAAATATTTCCATTCGGAATAGTGGGGTCTTTGTTTTATTTCCCGAATAGAATAAGTTATGGCCCAGCTTTGAGGAATATTTTAGCGAGATCTCTCCGCGAATATCACAACTTTCTTTATCTCTTAAACTCGCAGATATTTTTGTTTAAATCTTCAAAAGTTGAAATATTTATTGTACGAGACTTAAGAGAGGTTTCATTTAGTTTTCTTATCTGGTTATATGAATTAGTTTACTTAATTAATTAACTTTGGCCGCTCAGTGTACCCAGAGACAGCTAATTGCAAATGATGCTGAAATAAAGATCTTGTAAAGAGCCCTAATGTTATTAGTATTGAGTCACCTTTCTTTTGACATTTGTGTTTGTGTCTGACATATTTTATGTATATATACATAAAAGAGAAAACCAAAACTTTCATTGTAATATATATTAAATCAATTAAAAGTTGCGTAGTGAGAATAAACCAACTATATTTCTATATTTTTGTGATCAACTTATAAATATTTGACAATGAAATATGTCGTACATTGAACACTGAATACATTATCAAAATATCATTATAAATGAAACGAAACATTGTATTTCAACTAATTCTCTTTAGAACTGTTTTTCACAAAAGCTTTTGAACTCAAAATTATTTCTAAGAAACTATCTTCGTAACGATTTTTTTAAACATAGACTTTTTTATTTTTTAATGATAAAAGTGTTTTTTTCTTCATTTTATTTGATCATGCTCTTAAAGTTTTTAATATTATTAGTATAGATAAAATATAGCCTAAGTTTAAGATCTACATCTTCACTTACCTCCGCTGGTAATCGAAGCAGTAGTGGCGACACAGAAGCAGTGCAAAACCAAAGAGAGCAGCATTTTGATGGTCATGACGTCAAGGAATCTCATGTTCGCCCGCTCATCGTCCGCGATGGACCCTCGACCCGTACATTTTGCCTTTAGTATCGGCAGCTCACATCGCTGCAGTCAATACTGGAACAAGAGAAATACATATTTTTTATTATTATTAATTAATTAAATTTTAAACACCTGATGCCTGTGTTATGGTTGTCTGGAGAAGTCGCCGTGAACGATAAGTTTGTTACATTTACAAATTTTAATAAACCCCTCTTGTCTATTGTTTTGTTTTATAACAATAAAGATAAATAAATTAAGGAAATATATACCGGGTTCAAAATTCATAAACTTTTGGTTAACAATAATAATGGCTACACCACATCTCACATAAGGCAAGCCTGTTAGTACTACAAATTACTGATAAACATTTTTAAAAAACAAAAACAGTTTAAAAATTATTACAAAATATTATAAACGAATTACACAATTAGTGTCCATCACTTTTTTGTTATTGACCCTAAGTAGGAATCGAACTCACAACCCAGTTCGGTAATCAGAACAACAGAGCCGAAAAAAATTGAATTAAATTTATTTTTATCTGTTTCAACTGTAAAATCGAGTTTGTGTCTCGTATAAAGATTAAACTTGAAACTTTCTGGTAAAACTTCTATTAGATCTAATTAT
Source organism: Spilarctia lutea (assembly GCA_916048165.1). NCBI lineage: Eukaryota > Metazoa > Arthropoda > Insecta > Lepidoptera > Erebidae > Spilarctia > Spilarctia lutea. The sequence continues at coordinate 18,759,505 of OU696487.1, forward strand.
TTAATCAAATCTATATCGATATTTTTGAAAATCAATCAAAGAAGAGTTATTAGAAAAAAATAAAAGTATCTGAAAACACTACCCAACGCTTCAAATATCTTGCCTTAGTTAATTTTCATTTACTATTTTACCAGCAACAGGCATCCAGTTATGGGAATATAAGTCGGACTTTTTAAACGATTTCTATTATTCTATAATCAATTATAGATAGACCGCTTTTGGTTTCAGATCTACATATTATTTCAAAACATACGAGATAGAAGATGCTTGATAAGCTTTGATGAATTCCGCCCATCACAATTCCCGAGTACTTGAGCTTACTAAGAATAAATCAACTCATTAACACTGTATACATTAGCTGAGCTCATAACGCACAAATTATCCTTAACAAAACTGGTACAAACTTACAATGAATCGAATATCATCCTCACATCACACGCTGAAAGGCTCTGTCATTGTGAGAGCATCTATTCCACTAGTTTGGTATCTCATCCCAGAAATTACCAATTATTACACAAGAATAATAGAAGCTGGATATAATGGAACCTACGCCTTTGCGAATATCCAATTTTACTAAAACAAAGTATAGAGATCAATTAATTAACTACTCTAATAGAAAGGTGACCTGGTTTCGAGATAGATGGCTAAGAGAATCCTCTGGAGCGACAAAGTACATTGCAGCAATGTTCCTTTATAAAGAAGGTAATAATGACTTTTTGGTATAGAGTATGTAATATATATATGTATGGGTGACAATGAAATATACAATTACTATCACAAAATTATAAATAGAAACTCACACAAGTATTAAATGGTACAATAGCGACGTAAATCGATTTTAAGAACGTGTCGAAATACCCAACAACACAAAGACAATCGTAAAACAATGAAATGTTCATTTGTACATTTGAACAGAACATTACCTGCCCATAACATTATCGGCGCCATAAAGATCCTCGTTGTGCCAAATACGTATAGCAAATGCTCGCAATTTACTTTATTGCATTCTACGTATCACGGCCAAACCTTCGTGACCTGCCAGCGGGACTACTGCCGCCATTTTCTTGATAATGTTACTTGTGGCGGAGAAGGTGGAGTGGGTCAATTTTATTTGGTTTTAGATATAGGTTCCGTGAGGTCGTTTCGCAACAATTTTTTACAAACCAAATTCGGTGCACGAGGTCTCTATTTGTCAAACTTGCCCAGGGGACTGATTTAGGAGACGCAGTGTCGTCATGTAAACGAGAACCAGGGTATTGTAAAACGTTACTATGATTTATTTTTACGATTTTATCTAAAAAGTATTATGTAGAACTTTCTTTTTCTCTAGTAATAGTGTGTGATTTTTGTTAGCAGAAATATTGCGTAAAATATGTGTCCATATCTTTTAGACTTAAAGTAAAAGGTTATGTTTTGTTTCATCACCCTTCATCTAACATGTAAATCTATTTAAATTCATGGATCATTGGAATATTTACATACAGAGTGAACATAACTTTTACCATAATGTTTCCAATTTAGCTTGTCTTATTCCAATTTGGTGTAAAGAATAAGGTGAGCTTTCTACAAAGCTGTCTTTAATAAGAGCTATTGTTATGTAAAGTACTTTATAAACATTATTATATCTTACCGACAATTTTAAAAATTAGTTTTATTATTATTATATTATTTATAGTTTCATTTTTAGTGTCTAAAAACCACAATAAATAAAAATGTAGAAAACTTGCAGACAGAGACAGATGTCTAATAAGATTCTGAGAAAAAAATTAAATGACGTTGGTTGTTACGAAACCTTATGTTGAAGCAAAATACATCGTTGTATTTGTAAAGTAATTTGTTGCCGTCACCAGAAGGCGCTTATCCTAATCTTTCTAGTAGTGAATTAGATTTATTTTTAATAAAAATAAGTATAGAAGCATCAAACATTAAACTTTGATCATTCTCAATACATTATATGGATGTTGTAATGTGTGTATCTCTTGGGCAAATAAAATAAACAGTAATTGAAAAGACTTAAAAGATTTAAAGTCAATGTCAAAATTAAATATCAAAAATCAGTTTGAAATATACCGAAATACGACATAAACTTCAAAAGTAAAATTCCTAGTTCTTAGCAAAAGTTAAATAATATTTCTCCAACGTTATCGCAACAAGACATACCTTTGCCAATAAGGTATATATATGATGTTAATGTCGTTATACCTGTTTAGAGAGGATAAATGCTTTAGGAGCTTTTAGAAACAGATACACGTTAAGAGCCTACTTCCGCGTCCTTACTAATTAATACGTTGAACTTTCAAGCGGTTCCACAGAACTGCGCTCTTCCTTTATCGCGGCAGAATAATTAATATAGTTTACAATGAATTTTGAATTTGTCCGTAATTCAAATTCAGTATGAACTTCTTGCAGGCGGCAATTGTCTTTTGATAGATACCGTTAATTTTATACGAGGTAGTGCAAGAGCAACTTTGCACAAAGATGTTTTCTATTCTCTAGAATGTCACTTCTACGTCTCTGCTGAATATTTAAAATACTTATATTTAAACAAAACCTACAACTTATAAGCATTATTTTTTATTTCTTGTTGGGACTAATCCCGCCCTCAGGCCCACCACTGTACACCAGGAACAACACACCGATATATGACAATTGGGAAGTTCCAAAAACAATTAAACTATCTGGAACCCAATCAATATTCTTGGATATTTTTTTATGTTATACGAAGAGACCGGCTCGACTGGGGCGATACAACTCTCGCACAGAAAATAACGTATAATGACAGCGTTCGTGCTGTCGTGTTTCGTTGGTGAATGCGAGGTCGGAGACCCAACGTTATCGAAGCATTACTAGGCTTTCATGGTGTGTGTCACCATGCTGCATTGTCTGCATTCGCAATGAGTATGGTGACCACCACTCTTGGATTCTGCTTATGCTTTACATTAGGCAGAGTAGAGTCATTTTGGCAGGGTTAAACATAGAAAAAAAATCGTGGGTTTATAATAGATATCACTTTTCAAGTTGCTAACTTTTGCATTACATCGCTTTTTTAAATTTTAGATTTTTATATTTGCTTTTTTATAGACTATCATTAAATTTTATAAACTACTAGCTGACCCACGCAACCTCGTTTGCGTCTTATATTGCCCGTGGCGAGAAAATTTTCCCCCGTTTTTGAAACATTCTTCATTGGTGCTCCGCTCCTATTAGTAGTAGCGTGATGATATATAGCCTATAGCCTTACTCGATAAATAGACTACCCAACACCAAAAGAATTTTTCAAATCGGACCAGTGGTTCCTGAGATTAGCCGGAACAAACAGACAGACAGACAGACAAACAGACAAAAATTTCAAAAATATATATTTTGGTATGTGTACCATATATACATTCATATGCATGTAGTAGAAAGCGGTTATTTTAATATTACAAACAGACACTCCAATTTCATTTATTTATATAGATAAACATTTCATCTATTAATTATTTTTCAAACAAAATGGAAAACTCCAGTGAATCTTTTTTTTGTTTAAAGACAGAAATTAAAAATATTACATTTGCTTCTTCGGTATTCCGCATCGCAGTTACATTGATGGCTGTCGGTTAGATTTGTCTGATGACCTTCTCAATCCCCGCCTAATCTCAATCCAGATTACAATCCGACCGGCCTATTTGTACATTGAGAGGGCCTCACCCATTAGTTTGAAGAGACTCGTGATTAAATCGATCCATGAGTGAGTTTGGCACTAATCTGACGATAAATTTGTTTTGCTCACTAACTTGTTGCAAACATTAATTTATTCAACTGTAATATTTCAAAAATCGTTTGTTTACATGTCTTTAACGTATGTAAAACTGTGGGATCGTTTTTAAAAGTTAAATATTGTAAATTGTCTACCTGGAGTTGAGTAAAGCTTATATTTAAAGTTTGCTAATATTCTATTTGTTGTTATGTTGTGTACATTGTCCACTTTCTTTGTTTTGAATTTTTTTAGATATGACTGATAAAATAATAAAAGTCTACAAAACGTTTTATTGCCAAATGTATGGTGATATATATAAAATGGATTATCAGTTAGTTATGTGAATATTACATGATTGACTATTAAAATACATAACAACAAATTACAGAAAGAATTTTTTGGTCATCCGTGCAAGTAGGATATTAAATAGACTGTGCGAGCGGTTTGATATCAATATATTTAGTGATGGTGTGTCAGAAGTGAGCAGGTGTTTAAGCCTTGAATTTTTAGAGATAATATGAGACGAATTTGTTTGCTATGTTGGTGTATTTGTGCCTGTAATGTATTTAATAATAAGTATTGATACTACTTTGTATTGTCTTCTGCACTTTAAATTTATTCTGTATTATATAAGCGAGGATTTGTCATTGGCTGTCTGTATGTGGCATGAAAACCGACAACGTAAGGTATGCTATGGATTAGATAGTTCTGCTAGTTAATTGAGAAGGAGATGACTAACTTTATTTTTTAATGTAACTCACTTGGTGGACATGTACTCGTAAAAGATTAACTGAATTAAAAATTTATGGAAATTTAGAATCATAAATAGCATCTTACAATTATGAACTTCTTTAAGACCTCATCAAACACGCGGAGAAACCATTGAAGCAACAAGAACACTTCACTTTAGCGGTGTCCTAGTATTCATTAAAGGGTGGAGTACCTCAAGGCGGCGTAATGGGGCCGGTACTTCTCTCCCCTTGTTATCTCATACGGTGCCTCCTTTGTGCGACCGTATTGTGTACTTACTTGTATCCTGTTAGTTCCGAGTTCCACCTGCACCGATCGTTAGGACCACACGGTACTGTATTGTGTGTTTTGTTCAATTAGTTTACATGAACTGTTTTGAGTTTGTAAGTGTAGTGAGACGTTAACTGGTTCGTTTATAGATTTATTTAGTTGGTCAAAACTGTGCTTAGTATTTGTTCCATTCATTGATATGTGCGTAAAATCTGTATTTTATAAAAACACCCTTATTATTTTCAACCGTATCATAAATTAATGTTCATGCTATACAATTTCCAAATTATTGTTTTCAAAAATAATCTTTGGGTTAATATCCTAGTTTAGTTCCAGGGATTCGCTTGACCTCGGACTGCAAATAGCAGTAAGATTCTGGCATTATATGGGCCATTATAATTGATTTATATTGTATCTCACCATGTGTTGTCCTTTCAATGTCAGAATAAATGATTTTTGCTTCTTTTATATGATAATCCGGCTGCACCAGCGCCATTATCACTATAAACCATAGGGACAAGATTAACTGTCAACAAATAATAAATTACATTCTGCATTACTATTAGGGTTGAGCGCCAGCTTAAACTATCAAACGATTGCAGATTGCCCAGAGGGCTGTGCCTAAAGTCGGTTCTTTCCGCTCTTTTCTGTTTACCACGGCTTTACTTCATGAACAGTGGAAGGTGGTCTCAGTAGAACAGTTGTTCTTATTAGTTATAATATTGAAACAACAGAACAACTTATCTTATGAACCCACTAAAGTCACTATCCGGAGAAGAAATAGGATTCGTGAAACCATAAAGATCCCACGCACTTCTTTATCCAATTTTTTTTTGTACATTGGGTCCATTTTTTTTAATAAGATAAATAGTATTATCGTTATTTACCCTCTTAATAAAACAGAATGCAAGATTAAGGTTACTGTACTTTCTTAGAGTTATTATACTTTCTTTTATAACAAATACTGGTTAAGTTTAGATTCCCGTGGGAAATGGTGTTATTGGCCAAAATACAAATTTCTACCTAGTTTTGCAACGGAGGCTATCTCATATTCGTTTTATAACTTAAACTAATTTAAGTTGAACATATTGTATTTGATTGTCCTTGCGCAATGAATTTTATTATTATTATAAGTATGTGTATCACATGTACATGATCTTTGATGAAGCACAATCTTCGCAACACAGGCTTCGTGACAAACCCAACTGCTTTAATGTATGCATTACAATGAGAATTAATTGCTTTATCATGAACTATTTGATTCATAATATGTAATTTTAAAGCCCACTAAAGTACATTATTAAGCATACAGTTTTGAAATTCGAAACATTGGTTAACCTTAGTGTAGGTAGGACAGCATTAATCTGCTTACAATATATACAAAAGCACAAAATAAATCTCACCGTTACTGGAATTCCATCAACATTTAACATACGTACATTTAACATCTGTTTCCATTTCATTGACTGATGCAAAGAGCATTATTTCGAATAAAGGCAGACAAGCATTAACATTGCAGATATAAAATAAATAATTTTCAAGGAACGATAGAAAAGATGATGTCAATAATTTATTATTTTCGTTTCCTTTTAAAACGACGCCATTAGCGTTGAGTTGAGTGCTTCCCTGTCATGCTTGAATATTCCACTTCCAAAGAGAATCTTCTAGAATTTTCGTGCCGTTACCTTAAGAATATCTAAATTTTATCTTATACGTACTACGAAAATCTAAACTTTTTATGAGGGGCGCTTATCAAGTTTCTCGGCCTGCCCTCAAATGATAAAAGTAAATATATGGATGGTCTGGATATCAAATTTTCACATCCAAATTCGGAATATTTTTGATTTACATAAATAATAATGATGAGTGTATCAATTTTCAACTTGTATTTTACATTCTGGGCAACTTATTTATAAAAAAGTTTTTTAACTATTATACTGTCTGTAACGGTTGCAGAAACAAATATATTATATAAAGAAATTCATAAAAAGTCTGACTAAAATACTAATATTACAAAAAGTTTGTTCAGGTCACTCAAGGAGCCTATATCTATTGTAACTGCATTATCGGATAGAGGCTCACCCGCTGAAAGAGAATCCAAAGTGGCTCTAATGAGACCAACACAAAGGCTATCAAGTTGTACAGCAAAAGGTCGCGGTGACGTAACCATTCTGTAGTGCTTCTTATAAAACGTCGATTACCGTTCAAGCGTTTCCATTGTACTAAACCCTAAAATGGCCCGAGGCTGTCGGTAGTGCGTGGGACCATTATCGCTGGCTCTTTTTGTCCTCTCGTCCCCTTTTTGCTCACGGGCCCATGTAAGACAGATTCGGAATGGGTAATAATTGGAGTTAAAACCTTTTTTGTTGGTGTCGTTTTGGATTTTAATGCTATTCCAACCCTTTTAACTCGTTTCCTTGATTTGATTTCACAAGTAATTAGCCTGTAACAATTAATTGTTACGCGATGACCGAGCAGTTACAATAATTTATGTTTTACACATATTCTTTGTTATTCACGTGTTTTATTCGTTATTACATTTCACTTATGCATGAACAGGGTAGTAAGAAGACGTAAAGTCGAATGGTATTATGATACAACAAGACAATATTTCAAGCATATAATTTAGTGGATTTCATTTGACGGGAGATTCAATTCATTTATTTAAATGCACGGATATCAAGCCATGGCTATCTAAAAAAGATCACCAAAACGAATATTCAAAATGTGAAATGCGCTTATCTGTTCCGTTTGTAAATGAACTAAGGCCTGTTGTAAAACAGGATTAAAGAGATTTCGCTAAATTTCGTTGAATACCATTTTCTCTTGCGTTTTTATCCAGGGGAGTTTTGTAAAGAAATATGTGTAAATAGCAATAGGGTATACCTTATTACTGGGTACGGACCAGGGTAGGATAAACCTAAAATTAATTTATAACTTAATACAGTGGTGGTACTGCCTGCAGGGTTTTATAAAGATGGTGAAAATAGGAGGAAAGTATAACTTACAAAGTACAAATTACCCTAACGTTAACATTTTAGTGGATAACGTTCATCTCGTTTACTTTACTCTTTGTAAAGCCTAATTTAGTAAAAAGATAAACAAACACATTCAGACCACCAAGACAAGCATATTTGATAATAAAGATCGACAAAAGTGAATAGAAGGTCATAACATATATTCAATAAGTAAGAAAAATGTAAAAGTTTCCATTACGACATTTATCGCAAAATCCCCTCTCTTACTACTTGGGCCATAATGCCTCTCGTCTAAGATAAACAAGTCGGCGACTCAAAGAATTTCCTAAAGCCTCCTTTTAAATAAAGTTTAGAGCCTTTCCAACGTTCGACGGTGATTTCGAATTTAATTTTTAGGCTTAGCGTTAGCTATCAAAAGAGAAACGTAATGGCTCATTTTGTATTATGAATTTTTGACAAAATATACCAAGACGATATTACCAGTGAAGTGTTGTAATATTCTTCAAAGGGGAATTTTTCGTAGTCACTGTTTACCAGTATGTCGGGATAATTTATCTTTCTGTTTTTTATGTTTTGTGAACACTTTTAGACGAAATATTAATTTGGATCTTCATTCTAGTACGATATATTTAAATTGATATTACTATTAAAATAATATGATTGATTGTGGCATAATAAAGTAAAATTAGTGATCCAACCAAGGCTATAGAAATGGATCCCCAAATCTAGTTTTAGCTAGAAATTTGGCGGTTTATTATTCCATATTCAGATAGATTTAAATAAATTGCTAAACCACGACAGCCAGACATATTGTTATTATATTGCAGGAATGCATGATTATTTCAGAACATTGTTTGGGTATTCTGTTTTCTAACCGTGCACGCGACCGAGCACAGCTAGCTTCTATAAATTTCGTTTGTAATCTTATTGTTTTACCAGCAAACCTATTAGTAAATACAAATTCCCCAGCAAACCACGCAATTTGTGTTATTGAGAGAGAATTATCTAATAAAATGGACAAAACAAGTTGTAAGCTTTTGTATTAAAATACAAATTATAACAATCTGAGTTTATTTGATTTTGTGTTGATATTGCTTCAAAAGATAGGGGGTAATACGAGTACTTATAACGTAAATGGTCGTGCATGCTCAAGGCGTTCTTTAATAGGTTTTTTCCTGCGTTAGAAGAGTACGATAACCACTTCCATCAGGCTTCCCGGTACCTCTTTATAAAATGTGTGTAAAATATTAAGCTGTTCAGAATTGAGGATTAATTCGTATGATGTGATTGTTACTTCTACAATATTATAATATATTAGCTGAACCCCGCGGTGCTACCCGCGGTACAACAATAACCGCGGATAACGCCGCGACGCGAAGATATTATAAATAAATAAATAAATAAATATTTTGGACAATTTAACACACAACGCCATCTAGTCCCAAGCTAAGCAGAGCTTGTGTTATGGGTACTAGACAACTGATATAAATACATAAATACTTTTTTTTTGTAAATACATACATATTATACATAGAAAACACCCAAACTTCGAAACAAATATTTGCAGATCATACAAACATTTGGACCGACCCGGGAATCGAACCCGAGACCTCAAGCACAGCATATGATGTATAAGCTATATTATTGTAAAGTTTCATGAAAATCCATTCAGTAGTTTTTGCGTAAAAGAGCAACAAACATACTCGCTTACATACTTACAAACTTTCGCGTTTATAATATTAGTAGGATATATAAGTTCGGACATCTGACTTATGGTCCCAAGCTAAGTAGAACTTGTGTTATGGGTACTAGACAACTGATATAAATACATTAATACTTTTTTTTGTAAATACTTGGCGTTTTCTATGTATAATGTGTATTATTATACGTTGTAAAGAACCAAGCTCCTAAACAAATATTTGCAGATCATACAAACATTTGGCCCGACTCGCAGTCGCGAACGCTACCACTGCGCCACCGAGGTAATCAATAAAATACTTACGTATTTATAAAGTCAAGTTTCATATCATAACATCATATAATTGACTTATCTCGTACATACATACTGATACATTAACTTGATAGAATATATTTCCAAAATACGAGTAATACCACATTCTCTGAATAAATTGTGCCACCCCTGACAGTTGGCAGTCGCACAGGTGAGAGAAAGTATGCACTGTGCGACAGTTCTGCGGTCGCCAAAGCACTCCGTATCTGCATAATACCGTCTCTACTTCGTATGAAGATCTACAATATAAGTTACTATTTATGGTCTATTTAGTTGCAGGTACTTATTAGACCATAGATGGTAGACACCAGTAAATTGCTATTCATGTCAACTTAAACGTGAAGGTAAATATTTAAAAAAAATACACAAAAACAACTCAAAAAACAACGTATTTTAAAGGTTAGTACGAATTCCTGTAATAGGTGCTAAAGTTTAAATACGTATATATGCAGGGTTTACTTAAATCGATGTAAATAATAGATATTATTATTGGGAATAAAAACAAAAGTATTTATTTCTTTGCTCAAAATATAACATCACACATGTGTTTTGGTTTTATAAGCATAGTTTGGATATTGCTTTGGATGGATAAATGAATAACTTTTAACTGTCTTACTTTTTCTTCACATGCTCTACAGTAGGAATTTGTTATAAAATTTACAAATCTCAAATTACTGTCTTATATTCAAAATATTAGACTTTTCAGAAAGATGTAACATTATATTATTTTCTTACTTTGTTTTAACATGAATACAATTTTGAGACAACCCTGGTTCCAAGACAACAATTCAGATGCAACAACGCAGAGACAGTGCACACCGCACGACGGCTTGTGGTCACCGTTCTGTTCGTAACATTAACTGAAATTGTGTTCACAAACATTTACAATGTGCCACTTACTTAACTGTGTATACAATTTAAAGTTTTCTCAATAAATCCAACCTTTTTAAGAATTGGCAGATTCACTGAAACTCACTACCAGCGCATGTGTTCCGTTTCCCAGTCTCTATGATCCCTGGTCCTTTAAACGGGACGTGAAGCATCTCACTAGATCGGCATAGTGTGGGTCAATCTGCTGCATTGTCCAATGGTGACCACCATTCTTAATGTGGATGGATTAATGAATAAATGAACTGTTTAACTTAACGTCGTAACTTATAATCACAATTAAAATCTGACAATATTGTATCATTTTTTAAATGTACATTTTAGTTTATTTGAATATAGATACGAACTCAGACAGCACTACCGTGGGAGAACTGCGCTTCGGCATGAGTGATACCACGGGCTCACAGAAAACCGGTGTAAAACAGGGCTTGCGCTGTGATTCACCGAGTGAGTTAGGATACTGGAGGACCACATCCATACATCTCCTCCCTCCCCGCATCCACTATTACCTCTCCCCATTCCCCAAAGGCCGCCAACGCACTTGTGACGCCTCTGGTATTACGTCTACTCGTTTGCCACCTGATCCATAAAAAACACCTATTGTATAATTATTGTATCTACATAAATCGATAAAGCTATTCTCGTTAACTTGTTTTGAACCATGCGCTCAGTAATTCTCAAAGCAATTGAGAAGGTAACATCTCAAGTATCTTCTCGATGTTTATATTTAGAACTTGTATGGCGTGTTAAGTGTGTTATTTAAGTCCAACGATGAGAGTTTAGTTTACGTATTATATTTATTTACCTATGCATTTGTATTGTATTTTATAAAGACAACTCTCTCATTACGAATATATCCTGTGTCGCAGAGGACTTTTAAAACAGACACGAAACAGACACAAATAATTATTAGAGTTTATATCTTGTAAAATATAACTTGATTCGGATGACAGATGTCACAAAAAAAGACTAGTGATTTTAAATAATTAGCGATTTCGATCAATGTTTGATAAAATTTTGTTTAATTAGGATAACTATTAATGTATATATAGCATCATAAATAAGTATTTCAATATTTTTTTTCTAAAGTCGTACAATCCAAGCATTACCTTAGAGAAATATTGATAGTACCTAATTTCAAACACAATAATGTACTGTAATTAACAAATTAGGTTGCTATACTTATCACAGGTGATTACTATTTTATTACACAACTACGGCAAAGCCAAAAGAGTATGTATAGTGTTTGTATGTGAGTGTATGTATGTTTATCTGTTCCCTCATAGCACCTCAACTACTTATTAGAACTGAACAAAAGAGCTATAGTTTGTAGCGTCTTGATTGTCCGCTGGTTATAGGCTATATGAATCCAATGTGGTGCACTTTAGCGGTAATAAAGTACTATGTTAATAAATAAATTTGAGATATATATGATGTGTTTGGTATCATTGTAAAGGGCGTTAATTGTGCTTTTCAAATATATATATATATATATATATATATATTAAGAGCATTTGCTCGTCCTTTTGTCCGTATTTATTCGATAATTGTGATATTTCTATGGTACATACTTTGCAAAGAATTTAATATTATAAAGGCACCAAAACATTTTAAATAAAAAGTATGTAATAAATTTGAAAAGCCATAGTCACACGTTACATAGACACGTACCGTAACACTTTAACAACGCGTGACTACGGTTTTTCAAACTTGTTTCATACTTTTTCAGTGTCATTTTTTGTCGTTATTGGGTATTAGTTTTTACTTTTTTTTCACATATTGATGCGCACCGTTTGTACGCCGCTCGTCACCCGCTTGTCACTTGCTCTCCGCCCCGCTGTGTTCGTGAACACTCCCATAAAAGTCTATACATTTGAACGTGCCCAGCTTCCGCACTCACTTAGCTCCCGCTGAGTTCGTCTACGCGGACTTAGTGTTATAACGCATCATACCCGTTCTATTTTGAAATATTTACAAAGCTCCTATGATCCCATTTTGTCAGATGCTGAAATAGTTTAACCGTATTATCAGCTATTGAAACAACATCTTCAGCCAATTTCTTATATAATACCGCTTCAGCGTAATAATTTATTCTACAGCGTGTATCGAATACATGCACAATGGCTGCGCTGCAGAAATATTTCAAAACCTTTGTTTGAGCATTGCTTAGAAGAGGTGCAGCGTACTATAAAGTTAATAATGTTACTGCAGTTCATGTGTTTATCTTAATACCTGTAGTTTTAACAAAGCAATAGTTTCGCAGAATAAAGAATTCAGGCTAAAATATAAACGTAGATATTTCTTCGCGAGGTTTAATCATGACAGCCATAATTTGAATATAAAAAAGTTGTAGATATTCATACACTATTGAAAATCATAGTTTTTTTGGAATGTAGTTTATTTAAATATAAGCTTGATTGTGTAGTTTTTAAAAATATTATTATAGAACATATTTCCTTAAGTCAGTAAAACCAAAACAAATACTGTTATAAGCGAAAAAGAAAATTGTTCTAAGCATATCTTCTAAAAAAATAACATTTTAATAATAAGTAAAAAAGGTTTCCAACCGTAAAATAAAATAACTCAAATCTTTTTGAAAGGACAGAAGTAAGAAATTCATTCAAACGTTCATAACGTTAAATGAATCTCGCTCGCTGTATCGCAGGTGCGTTACGATTAGTTGAAAAGATTTACTAAACTAAACGTTAACTTTACTTGCAGAAAATTAGTAACAAGTTTAAAATTTACACCATTAATCTAATTCATTATGCTTGCCTCCTACAGATAACTACAATACAGATATATTATTTTGCCACATATTTTCTGTATTGCGAACATTTACATTACGATATAGCTTTTACCTAATGGTATAAAATTATTTTTATGTACGTTTTTGATTTAAAAAGTTATTTAATTCGACTAAAACAGAAACCTGCACGATAAATGGTTGAACTAAAATTTACGAAAGTAAACGTGCTGTAAAAATATATTAATAGTAAAAAATGTAATGTGAAAATGTAAATAAAAAATGGGATTTTTATTTGATTTTACCCAGATTCTGATTATGAAAACACCATATGACTATTAAGACACATGCAATAAATGGCAATATCAAGGATTCTATTTCTAAGACCAGTATTGGCAACATCAAAAAAATTCTTATACGTTTCCTTTACAATAGCGTCATTGCAAAATAAAGTATCACTTTGTAAATATAGCTTTCAGTAAATGAAAGAAACCAAAAATTATCTTACACCTCTAGTATCAGTAGTCAGTGAATCGTTCAGAAACCTTTTAGCTCTTATCTTTGCTTCGCTTCTAAATTACAATTTGATTGTTACGTGAAAACATAACTTGCTGCAAATATAAAATAATGTACTTGCATCTCATTATGCATGTTATTTAAATATTTTGAAATCTGATTATTTATTTTATACTTGAACTATCCTTTAAACCGCTATATATTCAGTGTACAAGGCAAACATGCAGGAACGCAACCGCTGCTTCTTTCAGCTGCTGCAGCCGTTTCAATATCTAATACTGCAGCACCACTTTCCTTACTCTCGATTTATCACTGTATCAATTTTAATGTAATAAACTTATCTATAATAGATATAGCAACTAATGCTTGTTAATACCTTTTAACCTTGCCTAGCAATGGATTTTATTTATTTATATAGATGACTTAACAGTATATTTCATGTAAAAAACATAATATGTAGGCAATAAGCTTACGTATAATAGATATAGCAACTAATGCTTATTAATACCTTCTAACCTTGCCTAACAAAGTATTTTTCTGAAGCGCAATAATACTACTTAAGATAAAATGGTAACGCCTTTGTCCTCATTTTTCTAATTTAACCACAAATGGTGACACTACCACTGACAATACCTCGTAGGAATAGCTTCTCTGAAAGCGTAATTCTGATGCTTTCATATAAAGGTGTGATTTAGTACCGGTCGCACTATTTATCATTTCTCTGCCGGATAACCGCCAACTCCGAATGGACAAACTTGAGAAGTTACCAACATAATTAAAATGCATGCTACAGTATTCCGCATAAATTATCATATGATTATTAACTTTTCGTTTTAATGACGGAAAACTCTTTATAGGGTTGTAACTTTACGGGATTCTAATGGGTTTTGTTTTATGTCCCCGCTGAGAATACTGGACTTTATTGCCAAACGAAATAAGTAATAACATAATCTGCGTCCCTTACAAGAACTAGTATAAATCCACACACAATAACTATTGGAGTCGGACAGAATTATTCTCTAGTGATTCTGCTAATGGCACCTGGCGCTTAATAAAGTAATGGTCTACATATTACTGTGAGAGCTTTATTACAACAGCGCGTAGAAGTCCTTTTCATGATATTTCTCGATACAAATTGGAAAGACATCAAAAGAAAGACTGCAAAACGACTACACTCTTCAATGTTTCTTTACGTAGTAGAAACGATTGGCAGAAACTGTAAAGGCTTTCCTACAATTAAATCATATAAAACAAGACAGCATACCCATAACGTGCTCATTTCTCGTTAAATTGTCACGCTTCATAATCCAGGGTTAACAGGATTGATTGGCAATCTCTTTAAGCGTATGTACAGCTATTGTTGCAAAACAAATTGTTCCGCTCTTCGCGCCAAAATAATTGGTTTACTTTAACGTTTCAAAATATCACTTAAAGTTATATCAATAACGTCTATTTTTCTCTTGAGTTATTCAAATAAGATGTTAAGGAACTTTGTTTAAAGCTGGTTACAAAAGCTACTATAATTTTGTTTCAATTCCACGGTTATATATTTATTGAGGATTTTTTTTGTATCAAAAAATAGACGGCCTTTGTGTAGGGGTGCGCGCATACTTTTATTTAGTTGTGTATAAAGTGGCAAATGCTAATATACAATTGTAAACATATTTATTTATTGAATAAGCACTGTTACAGTTTACTTCCAATCACCAGCAGCACAGTTGATTACGAACAAAAAAAATATACGTTGGTAGAATAACAAAGATAATGATCTAATGAAATAGTGGTAGCGATTAAAAGGTCATAAAAGTCACAGGTTTTTTTCTTGTATTCAAATTAGACTATAATGTATTCTTGAACAACTTACATAAATCTATTCGGAGATCTCACGATCATAGGACGAATAAATAGATGCACGCCCCCAAAATCTCTGAGCTACTGCAATCTCAGTCTCATTAACCTATCCTGGAGTAGCTGAATCACCTATATTGGCCGTCTTACTCTACTTTTCTAATGCTATCCTTCTTCGTCTCATTATCATCTTCCTAGCCTTTATTATTCCCAAGATTATCTAAATATCAGTTTTTCCATAGAGCAACTGGTATTGAAATTTCCGCAACCTGGAGGGTGAACTAAATTTTTGAGGTTGAACTGGTTGTCAGTATATTTGAAGGCATTGACTTCCCCATTTTGATTGGCATAGGTGGTCATTGGTCATGACAACTGTAACCGACGGCTTAACGTGCTCCCCGAGGTACGGTCGTGAAACACGGCTGAACTATCACACTTCGGGCTGTTATTATTAATTTATTGTAAGAGAATCCAATAGCATTTGATCCGACTTGGGAATCAAACGCGAGACCTGTCGATTAGCAGCCGTATACGCTAACTGCTAGGCTAACAATTTGTCTGAACACAATTATTTTCCAAAGAAGCATTAGCATCTGGCTGATGAAACACATGAAATTGGTAGAAGCCTTGGAAGGCGATGATGACGAAGTTCATGATACTGATGAAATATAAACAAAGAGATATTACCGTGGGAGAGCTACGCTTCGGCATGTATGGGCCGGCTCAATCGGCATGATACCACAGCAGAAAACCGGTGTGAAAAAGCGCTTGCACTGAGTTTCACCGAGTGAGTGAGGATACCGGAGACCTATACCTCAACGCCTATCTCCATCCCCTTCCTCATCTCCCAAAGGTCGGCAACGCACTTGTGACGCCTTTGATGTCACGAATGTCCATGGACGGCGCTAATCGCTTACCTTCACACGACACGTCTGCTCGTTTGCCCCATATTCTATAAAAAAATATTGTTATTAATTAAAACTACCGAATTATTCCTTTACCTACTCGTTGAATACGTAGAATATATAGTGGGTGACCTTTTCAGGAAAAGCAATATCATGCCAGTAACCTCTGGAGGACCATGTGTACATAGGGTAATATGGAACGTACTCGTAGGTGTATGGTTCAGGAGGTAAATCAAAGTAAATAATATACGAATCTATTTAATGTTGAGATGGATTACATGAATATTATACATGTCTATGTATATCGTTCATCTATCATTACAAATTATACCTATGTATATATATATCTGTATGTATGAAAGTGTTATATGCAGCATTGCTTATACACGCTAACTTTAAAAAATGGTGTAAAAATTTTTTTTGTAAAATATTCCTGGAATCCGGTTATTTAGGCTCTTGTCACCGTAACTAACTGTCAAAAAAATAAAAATCATTAGGATAACTCTATCACCTTATAGAGCATTGGAGTCACCATTTTCATACAAAGATATAGGGTTTGTATAATTATAACGATTTAGTTTCCAATATAGGAATCCAAAGAGATATTTGTATGGAAAACATCTGTATTACAGATTGAATAATGCCAACAGTGGTTATTTACATATGAAAAAATACCAGGATCTAAAACGAATAAATTGATCAATTTTATTAATATATTCGGAGCATCTCAAAGAATCGCTATTGAAAATGTAGGCCAATGTTTACCGAACAACAGTCGTATTCCGTTTTTTAATCAGAAGTACAAATATTCGAAGCCGGTCCTAATATAATTCAAACACAAGAGATTGTTCAGGCAAAAAAACAAACTTTTGCTTTGACTTTCAATTAATTTTAGGTACTTTTTTTTTCGCAAATTTGTAACGTCGGCCTTGAATGGGTTTTATATTTCAATTAATGGCAGAATTATGAATTGTACTAAGTCGAATGAGCTTAATGATTATTATGTTCACCTTTTCATTGAAATGTTGAAGTCAAACGGGTAGACGGATTATTTCTTTTTTATTTAACTTATTGAACATATTGCATATATGCGAACTTAATGCTGATGTAGAAATATTATCCAGTAGGTGCAAAATTACTGAGGTGAGATACTGCTAGGTGATCATGGGACATAGGAAATGGATGATGGTGCTCACCTATCAGGCCTCAGGTCGCTGTCGTTTACACCAACTACAGCAAAGCGTACAACCGAATAGGTCATATCATGCTGCGTAGTTATTCTACAATGACATAACAGACTTACTTCGGTGGGTTTCTTCTTGTTTGGAAAATTAGACGCAGGCTGTAGTAGTCAGTAACCTTACTTTTGGCTGGGTTTCTATCCCCAGGGGTGGACCACAGGTGTGCGGTCCATGGCCCTTTATGAGGCCCCAGTTTGGGCGGAGGCCCTGAAGGTCAACACTTATTTATTTATTTATTCTTCTTACAAGTATAAAGCAATTAACAAACTCAAACAGCCGTTTTGAAATACATATTAACGTATACTAATTTGTAAATATAATTTCTTAAATTTACAATTATGGTATACACACATGAAAGGATAAGCTATAAACCTAACAATTAGTGGCTGCATTGAACTTGAGGTTTCACCACACCCATTCACAGGTTTTTTTTTAAATATGAAAGCCAAATAAATAATCTTTTAAATAAATATTTCGGAGATATTTCGAAAATACTTAGAATATTAAAAGAAATACCACTAGAATACTCAAAATATAGGTTTCCAATTCAAATACATACCACTTGTTATATTTAACTTAACAAGGTCAAACAAAAAAGAAAAGAAATTGCACTATTGTTCTACTGGGACGACCGCAACGGGTGCTGGCCATCAGGAACATAAGGGGGTACCACACGATCTCTTTTGAAGCGGCAAGTCTCCTGGCCGGAACTCCACCATGGGACCTGCAGGCGAGAGCCCTTGCGGCTCTTTATCGGTGGCGCAAGGAGGCACGGGAGTTGGGTAGGAGTCCTCAGACTCAAAAAATGGAAGATCAGAAATCCCAACTCTGCCACCTGGCAGAGCACCTCCTGGCACCTCCACGAGGACCTCCTCGTAGAGGAATGGAAGGAACGACTTGGGCACACTTGTAGCTCAGATGTGACGTGAGTTTTTTTTGGTCTCCTGAGCGCTTTTCATTATGTTTTCTTTATAGATAAAGTTGTAAAATTGAAATGCACCTCATGTTGTTCAAATGTATATAATGAATCCAGTAAAAATAAATGAGTAATACATGTAGCAAGTTGTCCAAAGGGCTACAAAGCTCTGAAGCCTGTCTTATACCTAATTAAATTTAAATTCCTAATTGATTGATATATTTAATATAAAAACAAATGTTAAAAGTCAATGTTCACCTGTTTCTAACCATCAGTTTGAAAAAAAACTCACAAATTTAATTTGAATTGTTAACCATATATTTTAATTTGGTATCTTTGAACTGATCTGATAAAGTTTTTCAACAGGTCTGTCAAAAAATTTAACTTATGAATATAGTTATTGCTTATTGAAAGTTTCAAACCTTTTCTAAATCGATCTAATTACATTAGTGTCCCACCACAACTAACCAACTCCCGACGTCGTTACAGCTTTGTACTCACGTACTAACGTTACAACGTACAACAAGAGGCAAACGAGAAGACGGGTTACCTGATGGTAATGGTCATCACCTCCCATACACATCTCAAGAGTCACAAGTACTTGTCGCCCGGACAGTTCCTCTCACCAGAATCAGGGAGGTTTGAGCTTCGGTAACTAACTCGGCGATAAACAGTAAAAGAGACAAAATGACTGTGATACCATGGTTTTATCCCGGCCGAGCATGACCCATAATATATGCCGAAATAAGATTTCCCCATAAACGTGCAACTAATCCTTTACACCTAAATCAAAAGCAGTGAACAAACAGTGAGTCTCCTAAAAACATGTTTACTCTATGGAAAAATTTAATGTTTTAGCACTGAACAAGCTTATAAAACCTATATTTATTCTACAATGAGGTACGTTAATATCCTAATTAGTAAAACAAACATAGGCTTAATATGTATGTATGCATGTATAGAAATTCTGCTAACATTGAGTAGAAATTGTAAATTAATGTGTGTCTAAGATATTATGTAACATGTTAGACTAACAGTATTCAGATAATAATTATTAGTAGTCATTATAATACTAAATAGTAAGAGAAATTACATCAAACTTACCTCTTCATTAAACAGTAAAAAGGGTTTTAGGGATCTGATTTATCGTCAAAAATGATTTGGATACCTATACATATTTTAACCGACTTCAAAAAAGAGGAGGTGGTCTGTGGTCTTTGGTCCAGCCAATTGAGCGTGAAAATAATCACCATACAAACCTATAAACAAAGTTTCGTTTATGTGTAATCAACAAACAAAAAGAATACATACTTTTACCTTAATATTATTGTTTCACTGGAATGTATTACAAAATCTGCTAAAGAAAATGAATTAATTATAATTCCCCGTATTCTCAACATCTCATTTTTAACCCAAGAATAAGTAAACGTATTTACTAAAGAGTACCTAACTTATTGGAGTTTCTTGGCAGTTCTTCTCCATAGGAATGACATTTTGGAACCGTGCAACTAGAGTTAGTAATGTAACGTGTCTGAAAAGATCAACTTGAAATATATATAAAATGATGTGAGTGGGATTGTTATTAGAGAAAATAGTTGGCAACATGTGGGCGTTTAATACTCTTCAATTTGCCCTATCAGAGATATACGAGTAGACGTGGGTATTTGTGTGTAAAATAGTTTGTGTGTAATAGAGTAAGTATACGAGCATGTCCAAAAGTCTTCAGTTGAAGGTTATTAACGAAGTAAAGCTGATAACATTCGATTTAACATATAGTAAAAAAAAAGGAATGTACCAATCGATATAAGTATTAGAATTTTCAGAAATAATCCAAAGTTAGTAAACCCAGGCTGGGCATATTGATGTTGCCAAATTCAATTTTCATATTCTAATTCTTAAATCCAAATTTAATTGTATACGTTTATGTGCAAGTGTTACTCGCAGTATATTTGTTTCGAACATATATTTTGCCGTCGCAGTACTGTACGGTCGTTTAATTCAAACGCGTGGAATAAACAGTATCTTCGTATAGCGGTGGTTTATTTGTGAGTGGCGCGATATTGCGTCGACAGGCGCTTTATCGCGCGATCAACAAATTTGTTGTCTCCCCGATTCATCCCGCGATATTGGACCACGGTATATCGCGCTCCCAAATTCACGTACGTTATTTACCCCCACTGTTTTATATTATCCGGTATTATTTCCCATCGATATCCTAATGGGATGTTTCGGGTATATTGATTGTAGTAAATTTAAGTGTTTCCGTCGTTGGTGATATTGTTCAGGTACGTTGTTAAAAGTGAAAGCCCTGTAATTTTTATTTTCTCCACAAACGGTGGAGAATAATGGCCAGTCTTTGAGGTATCATTTATTTTTTTACGCAAATGCTCGCACTGATTGCCAAAGAAGTGCATAATAAATTTTGTGAAATAACTTTGTCCAGAAGTATATGAAAATTATTTGAACACGAAGAGAAACGAAGAATTACTTATAAATTATCGTCGTTACTGCGCATTACATGGAGGAGCGAGGCCATAGAGCTGGTTTATTCATACACAAAATATATTATTATATACAAACATTAAAGCAATATAAAGAAAAAGATTGTAGTAAATATTGTGGACAGATGGTTTAGAGCGGACGTTTGGTTCGTATTCAAACAAGCGCGTTTTCGTGAATAGGATTAGATATGTACGACTGTCATTTGTATAAGTTGTCGGATAAGTGGAATACTATGTAGTGGGGAGGCAGCCCCCACCTCTTATGCTTCCTATTTTTGTATATGTATATTGGTGAACATTGGTTTAGTTTCTATTTTTATTTAAAATATATTTGTACAGAAGGTGAACATTAAATGTCTTACAGCGATTTGAGTCAATATCTTTTGTTTTCGTTTGATCTATAGACTATAATAGATTTACACAACGATACATACACATATATCAA
This sequence comes from Spilarctia lutea, assembly GCA_916048165.1. NCBI lineage: Eukaryota > Metazoa > Arthropoda > Insecta > Lepidoptera > Erebidae > Spilarctia > Spilarctia lutea. The sequence continues at coordinate 18,781,259 of OU696487.1, forward strand.
GAATTTGTTCGATTAATGTTATTTGTGTGAATAATATCCCAGGATTTTTTTTACCTACATATGTTCTTTATGTATGTAAAATTAATTATATAATTCGATGTCAAACGCAATGTCACCGCTAACGCAGCACGATGAACCGACGACTTGAAAAAAATGGCTGGCAACGGATGGATGCGGACTACCCAGGACCAGGATGGTTGGAGCTCTTTGTGCAGTGGACGTCAATAGGCTGCAAGAGGGAAATGAAACATGCTCATGTTTTTTATTAGGCTGAGTAGAATCATTTTGGCACACATATATATATATATATATATATATATATATGTGTGCCGTATATATATATATATATATATATATGTGGGGGAACGGGTATCATGTTCCACCCAACACAAAGGGAGGATCCTCCGACCAGGCGAGGTGATCATGCCTGGCGGGCTACTGCCCAACAGTTAATGTTGGGATGTTGTATATATGCTAATCGGCGCGAGAACTATTTATTTCGCGATTCAGGATTTGTAGTTACTCCGTGTAGTGTAGTTTGTAGGTACAATGCGTTACTTCGTAGTTCAGTGTATTTTCGGTAGATGGCGCTGTATGTGGAGGTCGCCACATATATATATAAAAATTTGAGAAGTGTCAAGGGACACCCGGATGGAACGAAGTTCGTAATAGAAAGACGAAACGAAAATATCAGTGGGGAGGAGAGGTCAGAAAATGACCAGTCTGGTGGGGCGAAAGGGTTGGGGGTGCTGTGCTCGTTAAAATGAGTCCAAGCACTAAGGTGCTGGTGTAATTTGTTCAAAAGTTAGGTTGAGGGGGGTGAAGTATTTTTGAAATGGGGGGTAAGGCAGATATTGAGGGTGCTGATTCCTGACAAGTTCAGGGGCTCTACGGGGGATTAAAAAGTGTCTCCGAGCAATAGTTTCGGAGATAGAGGGGATGTCTTCCTTAAGGGATGATCTTAGGGGGTGGGGGTGATCAGGGTAGTGGGCTGAATGGATTGGGGATGCTACGCTAGATAAATAAATTCATCTTGACAAAATGTGTCGTTGACTTAAGTCGAAAGTGTCGTTACAATTCCGTCTAGCCCCCTTCCGCAACGCGTGATAAGGAACTTCGTTCCAATAACTTTGACTTCACAGTTAAACGGTCGCTACGGATGCTTTCTACTACCCTGAGTGTAGTTGTTGTTCTGTGTCTGGGTATTATTTGTGTTCGTTTCATGTATGTTTGCATAGTCCCTGCGATTATATACCTAATGCGGGAGATGTCTTTTGAAAAGCAAGAAAAAACCGTCTATACTAATTTTGTCTACCCCACCAACTACTTACTTTCAGCAATAATCAGAAAGTTGTGCCTTCTATTAGTATTAGTACTCTACATTACATTCAATTCAGGAGAGTTTTATGTCACGCCAATTCCTCGACATGTTTAGTTGTCACAGCATCAGGACGAGAATAAACGTATTTAAGTAAAACATAAATTATGTAAGAGCGATCTCTTCGTAAGCCCGAACAACGCATGTATGTATTTAATTTATGTTTCAAGTAACATTGGCTCATTAGCGAGGCGGCTTTCTAAGACATATGTCTTGTGAGTGTTGTCTGAACGTCTTGCATATACTTAGAGGCACTCGGTATACGAGTTAGTGCTCCCTGTGTAGATTTCATTAGGTTTGGTTGTGTGTTCTTGTTAATAAATAGTGAAGTATTTAATGATTGAATTGTGAGTCATAATGTTTTAAATTAATCCATTTTCATTGGGTTGTGTTAAAGTGGAAAATGGCATTCACTTACAGGAGAAAATATTTAATTAATAAATAAGAAGGCTTTAAAAAAAAATTACTAATAAACAAATAATATTCATCGTAATGTGGGGATCAAAGCCACAATGTTCGATGCGGTGTCAGTTGGCCAGGTGACAATTATAACCACTGTGTAAACGATTTATTCAATTGTAAGATACATTATATATAAATAATAAAATAAATAAATATTTCGGACATCTAACACACAACACCATCTAGTCCCAAGCTAAGCAGAGCTTGTGTTATGGGTACTAGACAACTGATAGAAATACTTATATACTTTTTTTTTGTAAATACATACATGTTATACATAGAAAACACCCAAACTCCGAAACAAATATTTACAGATCATACAAACATTTGGTCCGACCCGGGAATCGAACCCAAGACCTCAAGCACAGCAGTCGCACACGTTACCACAGCGCCACCGAGGCAGTATAATATTAATTGTATTTGTATTAATGACAGTAAATTATACTAATAGTACATATTAATCGGTCGGCATTTAAACTGACTGCACGGTTGGCCGAGTGGTTTCAGCGGTCGCCATGCCGCTTGCTACGGCGCCAAGTTTCGCGGGTTCAAATCCCACGCGATACAACACTTTGTGTGATCCACGAATTGTTGTCCCGAGTCTGGATGTTCTTTGTGTCCGTTTCATGTATGTTTGTAAAGTCCTCCACGACACAGGATATTTATTCCTAATTTGGGAGTTGTCTTTAAAAAAAAAAAAAAAAAAACGCCTACATTCTATGGACTATAATTTTAGCCCTAACGTAATAGGAGAATGACCTAATAGTTTAGTTTCAGTTAACTAACATCATTAGACATTGAATGGATAATAAGAGAAGTTCATATTGACAAAAACATATATTATTCCTTTAATATGATTATAAAAAAGAAATATGATTATACGAATGATTTTTTATCTTAGAGTGGGCCTACGAAGAATTAGGGAATAATAATAGTTTTACACCTCTTACATACAACCATCTGACTGCCTCGTCGGTCTAACGGTTAGCGTAAGCGAATGCCGATCAAGAGGTCTTAAGTTCGATTCCCGGGTCAGACCATTAGGGTTTTCTCACAACAAATCAGCATTTGCGATTGCAGCCTAGAGTATGGTATTTTCGACCCTTGTCTCAGAGAGCACATTAAGCCTTCGGTCTCAGTTTTTCTGAACACCAATGACCAGTGTCATTGAGAAGTCTTTAAATACTCGTATACTGACAACTAGTTCAACCTTCCAATATAGTTCACTCTCAGGGTTGCGGGGGTCCTATGCCAGTCAGTCCGTGAAAAACTGATATTCAGGTAAATCCGGTTGAACGAAAAATATTAATTGTCAACTCCAAATAATCTTAGGAATAATAAAGACTAGAAAGAAATACATACGACCATCTGATTCTAAAACTAGGCAAAACCTGTAGTATGAAAACAGAAAGCTGATTAACACACTTATACATTTCCAAATACATAGATAAACTTGATAATGAGGTTTCTATAATTTATTTTCTCCTTAAGGAGGGAGCGTGCACTATCCCTCCCTCATCCTTTATCTGCATCGCCAATCGATTAGTCGGCAGAGAATGACTTAGGCATGAAAGTCCGCTTTTAAATATTTTTGCTCCAATAAAAAAATACTGAGACTGATCAAATGATCCTGTTACATACACAATTATTTTCCCTGTCTCATATTTATAACTCGAATAGCTATTGCAAGGCACAAGACCATAATCATATAATGCGTTAAAAATAAACTCTATTTCATCAACTATATCAACACATTAGAATTAAGTTCAGTAACTAACAGAATTAATTAAACTAAAACGGACCTTGAATTTGCCAAAACATTCAAAAATAACAAACCTAATAATCAGTACAATAAACAAACTCTCGATAACCGGCTCCATAGATTACTCGGCAAGCGACAAAACCCTACATAGTCTCTAAATAGTGGGCCATTGATTTGGACCCCTCTGGACCTTAATAAACACTGGCTCCTTTCTAATTAAGCGCCCGATTGTAATTGAAGAGGTCCATTCTCTGATATTTGAACAACAATTCTTGAAAGGGATTAGAAGGCTTTCCGTTAGAGGTCTTTTTGACCTGGACTCGATTGTTAAGGCCAACCGATTTGTTCATTAATTCTTGTACATAATACTGATTACCCGATATTATTTAAGTACCGGTACATACATGAAGCTAATGAGATTAGCTATATCTGTATATAGCGGGTGCGAAGACACTATGAAGGTGAGAGCCATGCTACAGCAAGATGCTCCGACGACCCACGCGGCAAGCCGTTGAATCCAAGCTTACAGAACCGGTTATTGAGGAGAAGAGTCTTGGAGAGGGGGGGATATCTTCTGACCTGAGATAATTATGCTACTTCAACGCTTATTGGTTGATTAGACTGGAGCAACGACAAAACTTTAGGAAATCAAGAACATTTTCCAAAAATATTATGGTACTGTCACTTCTAACATATATTTTGTACCAGTTTATAACTTGTGTCACGAAATTTTTATCAAAACCCTTAAATGACGTCACGATATTACTGTCTAGAGTTGCCAGATTGACAAAGCTATCAGGAAGGAGTCGTGTATCATTTATTATGTTAAAATGTTTATGCTTTAATATATTACCGGTTTGGAATTTTTTTTTTTTTTTTTCAAAGACAACTCCCACATTAGGAATAAACATCCTGTGTCGTGGGGGACTTTACAAACATACATGAAACGGACACAAAGAACATCCAGACTCGGGACAACAATTCGTGGATCACACAAAGTGTTGTAGGTACCGCGTGGGATTTGAACCCACGACACTTGGCGCAGTAGCAAGCGGCATGGCGACCGCTGACACCACTCGGCCAACCGTGCAGTCAAAATTACGAATGTTCCTATAAATTTAAATTTACTATATATATAAATAGTATCTGTATCATGTAAATACTTTAGAGAGATGTAAAACATAATTGTTTATTGATCCTCACAAGACTGAATAGCGTCCATTAATAAAATTACAATCAAAGTAAGACTCTATCCAGACCATTCACAAGTAACTACGTCATGACGAGCCTACTGATCTCCTGAACAGAAAGTTTATTTTTCTTTATAGAAAGTTTTCTACGTTTCTTTCCCAAGTTGTTTTGACCTTTGAAAGAAGAATACATCGTAATAGGAATTTCCCTAACCAGCACAATATAAACACACTCCTCGCCTGTGTCAAATACATTTTCTTGCCCCATTTCGGAAGATTGATTTGCGTAACAAATATCGGCAGAAACAACGTATAAAGAAAGAGCACATTACTGCCGCCATCAAATTATATTACACGCAATGGTACGAAGCGGAGGCGGTAAACTGCAAAATTGGACAAAACATATAAAATGTTATCTCTACTGATCTCGGATTTAGGTTGACTTGTAAAAAAGTTGAAATCACTAACATACGAAGCTTTCAACTGACTGATTTTATTAACATTGACTGTTTTTTTACCTAAGCTTAAACGTCTCAAGAGTATTAGAACAGATAACAACTCGAATTTAGGATACTATGAGTTGTAAAGATTTGAACTTACTTTGTAATGTGAGTGCTCCAACCAAGTAGATGGAGCAACACTACTTTGTTGAATTGCCACTTCCAACTAAATTCTGTGGCAAGATTTATGGTTACAGTAAACTAGTGCATGTTATTTTATTGTTAGGAGATAAAATCATACTAAATTAGAGAAAATTGAACTCATGCAAGAAATAGCTGACATCCATTAAACCGATGGCAATTATTTGGAATTAAATTGAATTCTTGATCAATAATTGAAAAGCTACTTGTTGTTGGACTTTTAACACTTTCTTGGCAATAAGTTATTGCGAATACTTACTTTTATTGTAAATATTATAGAATTGTAGGTAAGTCTATATAGTTACATTGTTTTTTACCTTACTACGACAAAGCCAAAGGAGGGTTATGATTTTGACAGGCTATGTATGTATGTATATCTGCTCCCTTATAGCTCCTTAATTACTTATTAAAACTGGACAAATGAGGTATCGTTAGAGGCGTCTTAAACTTCCGCTAGTTATAGGCTATATGATGTATCACTGAATCTAATGTGGTGCCCTCTAGCGGTGATAAATTACTGTGGTAAAAAATACATTTCAGATAAACTTGCGACGAAGGTACCTTGAAAAAGTCGATGTGTCAATTATTTTGCTTCTTCAGTAACGTTGTTTAATCTAGTGTCCTGAAAATCTTGTTTCAAACCTTTTCAGCGTCGTTTTTTGGGGTAGTTATGTTTTAGGTCTTTTTTTGAAGTGAAACTTCTTTAGAATCGTTGTGATTTCAAACTGGATGTAACGGAAAAAACGACAGGTAAGAGACACAAATACAAAAAGTCGCCTGTAATTAGTGAGCCAGAGCGAGAGAACAAATATCGGTCTCATTCTTTTGTCAATTTACTGAAGTTTCACTTATATCGTGTGTGAATCGCAAACACACCTTTTTTTTTAATTTTAAGCATATCTTTTAACAACGCTTAAAACGATATTTGACATTTGACAAAAGGTAGCTATTACCTTTCTAATAGTTTTAAGAGACAGATAGCATTATCGCTATCCTATTTTATTAATATCACAGCCAGGAACTTGGCTACTAACGGATCTGCTTCTATTGAGCAGAACAATTTGGGACACATCAACCCATGCACTGATATGGTATCATACCATAGTCTAGGTCATGAGGCGATTAGATGTAGTGTTGATACATCAAATAATTTAAACTAGGACTTAGGACAAAGGATAGGCAGGCCAGTAGTATTAGGTTATTTCTTCAAAATTTCCAGGGCTTATCCGGCAAAGAACTTGCGTTAGATTTGTTTTTAATAGAACATAAGGTACAGATTATGTGTATCACTGAACATTGGTTAAGGAATCATGAGTCATTGTATATTAATGACAATTATTTAGTTATGAGTGCATTTAATAGGAAGAAAGCCATACATGGTGGATCAATGATAATTGTTAATAAGACACTAAAATGTAAGGAACGAAGAGACATAGTGAAGTTATCTATTGAACGCACTGCTGAACTGTCTTGCATTGAGTTAAAACATTATATTATAGTATGTGTGTATAGACCTCCACACAGTGACATTACTATATTTGAGACAGTTATGGAAGATGTTTTAAGACGTTTGAGTACTGGTAATAGGAGTTTAGTTGTATGTGGCGATTTTAATGTGGACCTACTTCAGCAGTCAGTAGGCTGCACTAGGTTAATAAGCTTATTCAAATCATTTAATTTAGAGCATGTATTCTTTGAACCAACCAGAATTACATCACATTCTGCAACATGTCTAGATAATGTATTTAGCAACTGTGAATATCTTGATAAAGCAATATTTAGTCACTTGAGATCTGACCACTGTGGACAAATGGTCATTTATCCCACAGATAAAGTAGTTAAAGCAACGAAAATCACATGCAGGCCGATGACTTCTAACCGCCTGAAATGCTTTAATAAAAATATTGCAGATAAGGTTACCAACATAGATTTCAGTGAGGATAATCCGGATGTCTTATACGGGAATTTATTTAATTTAATTAAACTAGAGTATGATTTCATTTTTAAAGAGAAAACTTTTACTAAGAATGTGAATACTAGATTCTGTGACTGGGCAACTCCTGGAATTTACAAAAGTAGAGATAAGATGTATGAACTATATGGCATGAAACAGTATAATTTTGATCCTGTTTTTGTACAATATGTTAGAAATTATTCCAAAATATTTAAAAAGGTTTGTTTGGTAGCTAAATCAATTTTTCTAAGTAACAAAATTAAACAGTCTGATAATAAAATAAAAACAACTTGGACTGTAATAAATACTGAATCAGGGCGGTCCAAACCGCAGGATGATAGGTTAGAATTAATGGTTAACAACAATATTATTAAAGATAATCAGGGTTTGGCTGAAACTTTCAACAATTATTTTGCAAAGATACCAGTTGATACTACCAGTTCCTTGGATTCCTGCTCAGTCACAGCTGAATCCTTGGCCAGGGGCAGCGTGAAAGAGTGTGATGTCATGTTTAAGTTTCAGTTTATAAGCCCTAATGATGTGGTGAAAACTTTTAAGTCGCTCAATTCAAAGAAAACAACCGACTTGTGGGGTATTTCTGTCAAATTATTGCAAAATATAATTATTGATATAGCACTACATTTAGCTGTAATATTTAATAAGTGTGTAGAAAATGGTGTATTTCCGGATTTAATGAAACATAGTAAGTTAATACCATTATTCAAGAGTGGGTCTAAGAGCGATCCAGGTAATTTTAGACCCATCTCAATCTTGCCAGCAGTCAGTAAAGTCTTTGAAAAACTTATTCTTCAGCAATTAGAAACTCATTTTAATATTAATAATTTATTTCATAAAGAGCAGTATGGTTTCACAAAGGATCGCTCAACCATTGATGCTGGTTCAACACTTATAAAACATATATTTAATGCCTGGGAAAACGCGCAAGATGCTATTGGCGTTTTCTGTGACTTATCCAAAGCATTTGACTGCGTTGAACATAAAACGCTTTTGCGAAAACTCAGGCACTATGGCATTAGGGATACTGCACTTGATCTGGTTGCCTCGTACCTTGGGGACAGAGTTCAACGAGTGGATATAAATGGAAGTAGGTCCTCCGGATTACCTGTCTCAATGGGCGTGCCACAGGGCTCAATTCTGGGTCCTTTTCTCTTTCTAGTGTATATTAATGATTTACCTTTCTTTGTGCAAAATTTCTGTGATGTAGTACTTTTTGCAGATGACACTTCGCTTATTTTTAAAGTTAATCGTAATCAGAATAGTTTTGATGAAATTAACAGATCACTTACACTAGTCCAAGATTGGTTTACAAGCAACAACTTACTATTGAACTCGTATAAAACTAAATGTATAAAGTTCACTTTGCCTAATGTTAAGAAACTCAACACGAACATTATAATAAATAATGAAATGATTGATCTCGTAGAGTCAACTATGTTTCTAGGAATAACCTTGGATCATAAGCTTCAGTGGGGCGCCCATATATCGTATCTAGCAGGGAAACTGAGCTCCGCGGCATTTGCTGTTTGGAAAGTTCGCCAGTTAACTAATATTGAAACTGCGCGAATAGTTTATTTTAGTTATTTTCACAGTGTCATGTCATATGGTATTTTACTATGGGGCAAGGCAGCTGATATTCAAACCATTTTCGTAATTCAAAAACGGGCAATTCGTGCGATTTACAAACTTAAAGTTCGAGATTCTCTGAAAGAACGATTTAAGGAAATAGGTATTTTAACAGTTGCATCTCAATATATATTTGCTAATATTATGTTTGTACGGAAAAACATAGATAAATATAGTAGTAAAAGTGATCATCATTCACTAAACACAAGGAATAAGCACAAATTAGTAGGCCCATATTATCGCCTTAACAAAGTCCACAATTCATTTGAAGGACTTGGTGTGCGTTTTTATAACAAAATTCCTGTCGAAATCTTGAACTTACCCCTACAAAAGTTCAAGAGTGCCGTTAAGACTCGTCTTGTGGAAGGGGGCTATTATACGATAAACGATTTCTTGACTGATACAGTGCCGTGGATGTGAGTGAAAGTGAAATAATTTATTGGATTGTAATTAATTCTTGACATCTTACTCTGCATTTATTACCTGACATTTGAACTTTGTTAAGTTGAGGCGATCTGTGTTTACATTGTTGGAGCGTAAATAATTTGTATTTATTATTTTATTACATTTTGAACGTTTTTTTCTTTTTCTTTGGGACCAGTATGTATGCACACATTGCTTTTACTCCTTGATGTGTAAGTGATTGCAACCTTATATGCTATGGACTAATTTTTATTATTTTATTAGACAAAAAATTTATTTTCTTCTTCTTCTTCTCATGAATGCAATACCCATCGGAGCTGGTACTTGGATTGATTTAAATTTAAACCTTTGAGTTGAATTGAAATCAATCTAAGCTCCGGTAATTCAAATCATCTCAGTGCATTTAGTATTAGGAGTTTTGTTTTATATTTTTATGTTTGTATTTTTGACGTGTTCAAGTGCCTTTTGGGGCCAATGGAAATAAATGATTTGAGTTTGAGTTTGAGTTTGATATATTTTTCATGTAATGGGAACAGTATTATGCTTTGTTTTCCCTTTCTTGGCCCTATTAACGTACACAAATATTTATATTTATCGGTTGAGCAACCGTGAGAAGGATAATAAAGCGGATAAATTGATTCAGTGATATTTCAAAGAATATAATAAACGTCGTATTTTATGGCCTATAATAACAATCATTATGACCACAAAATGCCTTTTAGTTCGAACAGTATTTTAATATTTCAAACCACACTTCCTAATACTTGCAAACAAACTTGCCGACCACAAATTGTCGTCAAAGTGTAATCAGTTTGCGCGTCAACAGAGAGCAAGATAAACAACAACTAGAATTAATTCAGCAGATAACAAAACGTCGTAGTTGACGAGAGGGACGCCAGATTTATTGCAAGAGGTTTTGGAGTAAAGGTGTTTCATGCAAGTGAGGAATTATAGCGTTATGGTTGAGTGTCACTTAGTGTGCCATCAATGACTGAAATTCAATTTAAAACTATTTAAAGGAATTCTAAATAGTTCTTATGTTTTTCAGCATTTATTTCATATGCTTCGGCATATTTATTCGGCATGCTTCGGCAGGTGTCACATTAAACTACTGTCATGCTATTCTTTCGTTAGTTGAAATCGTGTGTTTTGAATTGTAGGTCTCTGTGGGTGACAGCAATCACTTATTATTAAGTGACCCCTTTCCAGATTTGTTATTTATTTATATATATATGGGCCAAGGCGATTCTACTCTTCCTGAAACAAAACATGAGCAGAATCCAAGAGTAGTGGTCGCATGACCCGTTGTGAACGCAGACAATGCAGTCTTTTGAGATACTTTTGATTCATTGCGCCGCCCGTTTATTAACTATTACATATAAAACACAAAAAGAACAAGAAGGAAAATTAATTTGGTAGACAACAAAACAAAACTAATGAAGGTTTTAAAGCTTTTACTTTAAACTTTAAACAATGACAGCTTATTTATTTCATGCAAAGATCGTCATTGTAGCATCTTCCCTTCCGAGATGTACGTTACGTAAACTTACACACCCCGCCGGTGGCTCCCTTAACAATACTGTGATGTGCACAAGACTGCATTCTGAGTAACCTAGTGACGTGACTGGATAGACGCATACACTTCCATCCATCATCTGACCCAAAAGACGTCCACGGCTGGACATAGGCACCTCCAAGTTTTACCACAACAACCGGTGGTATGCTGCTCGCCTCCAACGGCTTCCTGAGACCTTCACAGCTTCGGACCCCTTTGTAAAATAAATCTGCATCTTCCAGTACGCGGTCACCTCTCAAGAGATTTATGGTTTATATTATATGAAAAAGATAAACTTTTCATTACTACCTCTAGATACTGTTACTGTAGATAAAACCCATCAAAAATATAAATGTGAAATGATGGCCAAGTTCAACATTATAATATATGTCTTTGGTTGTGCACTACAACGACAAAAGAAATGTGACCTAAATGGGTGCCAAGGTCAGTCCTGAAATTGTTCATTGAGTTTGGAATAAATTTAATTTTATAACTATAGGGAAAGTTATATAAACACAGCAAATTTACTGAAAAGAAATACAATTTTGCAGAGTGAATGACATTATTTAAATAATATACACTACCCTTTTAATTATTACATTGCCAATATTCCACTTGAGTGTGTAATAAATGTCGATTCATTTCACTTATTTCATATTTCTATGTATTTATTTAATCATGCACACCATGCGTTGATATGTCTATACGTAATATATGCATGATATGCCCGTCATTTGTGACTCCTAGTTTTAAGTTATCATTGTATTTAATCCGGTATACTATAAAGATTTAGAGTTAGGAAAAAGTCTCGAACCATTCATCTCAACCAATTTCCTTCCACTGCTGAACGTAGGTCTCCCCCCAGGAGCATCAATTATTCCGGTCTTGGGCAGTCCACGTCCATCCACTGCCAGCCACTCTTTAAATCGTCAATCCACCGTGCATACTCGAACCATGTCAGTACAATAATATCCGAAAATCAGAAACTTCTTGCTTTCAAAATGTAATAGTAAATTCAACAACCATTTATTTAATACTCATAAAACAAAACAGATATATCAAAAAGTTAAAACCAAACAATTTTCCCACTATAAAATCTAATTGTCTGCCATAAATAACCGAATCAGTAAACAAAAACAAAATAACTTACTTGATTATACACCGAGAGATATTTAACGATAAAGATTAAAACAAAAGGGAGCGGTGCTACAGGTGTGAGGGGGCAAAGTGCCATGGAGGAAGGGAAAGGGTGTTGGTGATAACTGTGCGTTGGTGAGGGACGGTCGCATCAATCGGTATGAGGTCGCCACCTCGCTCGCCATGGGTGTATATCATTCTTTATGTATTTATTGACTTTTATGCTAACCGTTTGCAAACAACCTGCCCGCATTCGTGCCAAATATAATCTTGTCAAATATTCAAAATTGCTTACCTGTTTGTCTAACATTCACAGGTCTTAACTGCAATATTTCGTAATAAGAATGTTTCTCTACATTTATTTCTAAATATGGAGCTATTTCCATACTAATGTAATATAGTAACTATGTATGTCTGTCACGCTTTTACGGCTAAATGGTTTCACCGCTGTCAATAAAATTTATCAAAGAGATATTTTGATTCTTGAGACAAGGCATAGGCTATTCTTTACTGCGATAACTGACACACAAACGGACGGAGCCGCGGGCAAAAGCTAGTATAATTAATATTAAAAATGTGAAAGTTTATGAGGATGTTGGATGTTTGTTACTCTTTTACGCAAAAACTACTCAACAGATTTTGAAGAAACTACAGTAATATAGCTTATACATCAGAATAACACATAAGCTACTATTCGCCGCGACTACCGGTATACTCGTACACGCGACCAGAGCCGTGGGTAAAATCCTTTTTTTTATAAGTATATATGCCCGGTTAACAACGTTGATAGGCTTACCATCTATTATATTATGTACCTAAGTGGTACTAAAACTGTTACTAAAATGTAGTTTAAGAAAGAAACGTACTTTCTTTTCTAAGAAACATAGGTGTACGTGTGTGATTTGATGAGTAATTATGCTATACCCATACATTCACACTTAATCATCTTTGGTGGCATTAAATATAATATGAACAGACCAATACGCTGTAGGAGTTTCTTCCTAACTAAGAACACACATGAAGCTTGTAACAAGTGCGGGTAAAAGCGCGGGAGTCGTGTTTGCCAATAACTTATTATACTTAAGTTAGAAGACGTGGAAGTTTGTCGCCTAAGCCATGATTACTTAGTAAGTACATACTAAGTAAATGATATGGTTGGCTAAAAGCTTTTGGTAATTTTAATGAAACGTAAAGAAAGATTCGGTTGAAAGTAAGTGGTTGTTTTCATGAGTTATTGACTTTGTGATTTGTTATGAAGCTGTATATAATAAAAGTAATGAGTTTCCATTCTTCATGTTAACATTTATTAATAGCAAAATTGTGTAGAGATTTGTTAAATTTCATATTAATTAACCTAATTGCCGTGTCAAGAGTCGAGCTAGTTTGATGATGAGACGATGAAAAGGATGTATTTTTCTCTTGTTTGAGTTCATAACAACATGGTTCATTTGAACTAAAAAAAAAGATATTGTGAATATTAATATAGTGTTGTAAATCAGCATTTTTACCTAATCGCGTAATAAGAGTCACTAGTGTCTGAATATGCCTACTTGAAATATAAGATTTTTGATTTTGACTAGTCCATCAAATCAGGCTTAGTAACAACAGTCTAGTGACAATGCAGAAAAAAATTAAAATTCTTTTTGGGTTTAAATTCCGTCTTTAATTGAAACGTTCATTTTTGGTTACACCATGTCATAATTATTAATAGGAGGCGCTCATTGTCCAGTTGCTCTTGGTGATTAGAAACAATTACCGAGGGTAAGCAACGACGTCGCGGTCAGTATCTGGCTGGGTGACCGCTGGTGGTGTGTTACCATGAGCGTCTCCCTTTTTCGGAAGTCACATTAAGTAATCGGGCCGGTCCGGGTGGCTTAAAAACATCGAACGGCAAGATTAAGTAGCCACAACGTTGTCTTGTCAGTTCCCAACTCGCACTTGGCCAGCGTGGGAGCGTATGGCCTTATCCCTCTCCTGAAAGGAGACCCGAACCCAGCAGTAGGACGTTATAGGTTGTTGATGAATAATTATTAATAGCAATAAAAACAGGTTATTTATCTCTTGAGGACTCCATTAAAATGGTTTTTACATTCTACTCATCCCGGTAACAGAGCATAAGTGACTCAACCGCGATCTCGACAATTGAGGAAAACATCGTTAGGGAAATTAAATTAGGGCCGTTATTTTAATTTTAGAGAAGGTAATGAGAGAATTACATTTCATGTCCATCACACTCGAAGGTTCCCTAAGCGATTTCTCCTTTAAGGGGTTTTAGTTTCTTTGCTATACAATCTATGGTGAGCATAATCTGATGTCAATATCATTTGCAGTGCAGTAACAGCTGGAGGGACGACTTGCGAAAAAAGCAACAATATGCAAAAGCCGTGTGTGAGATATGTAAATTTATCGTTATTTTTTATTATTTAACACGTTACATATACAAAGATTAATATTTTCCTAACGACACACATGTAATCTTAAATCAATTCATCCACATGCATTCTCGCTTCTAAATTTGATATATGTATGCGAGTGTCACAAAACGGTAAGTTATGGGAAGGCCGACCTCATAATAAATGTGCGTACGTACCACGGACTAACGTATAGGTGCGTTAAATCCAATGAGAACACCTTGGATATTGTGGGGAGTAAAAACGATGGCTTACTTGACGACCAGTATTTTTGGTCCTTTCTTTATAAATATTCAAAGAAAAATGAGAAATTATAAAAGAATCCTTAGACTTTCAATAGAATGGACATGATTAGAACAGACATTTACCGTGGGAGAGCCATGCTTCGGCATGCATGGGCCGGCTCGACCGGAATGATACCACGGCCTAACAGAAAACCGGTGTGAAACAGCGCTTGTGCTGTGTTCAAAGACTGAGTGAGGATACCGGAGGTCCATACCCCAAAGGCCTGCAACGCACTTGTAACGCCTCTGGTGTTGCGGGTGTCCATGGGCGGCGGTAATCGCTTACCATAAGGTGATATGTCTATGCATTCTGTATTCCTGAGCATGTCTATTTAATGAAGGTACCTATTTACAAAATGTATATTTTAAACGATGTTTACTTTTACTATTTGTTTATTGAAGATAAATTATTAGACAGTCCTTGGGTTTACGAAACTTTATTCTCATAAAGAATTACAGATTAACTTATATGAGAAGATATTTTGAAAAAGAGGCAATATTTTTTATTATTTATTAAACAGTCATATCAAAACGATTAATATACACCTAGTTTGTCTCTAGTTTAACTCTTTCAACAAAGATAAAATTAAAGAATAAGATTACATCGCTACCAATTAGACTCAGTGACCTACACTATCTCGTTGTCTATTTACAAGTATTACAACAAAGAAGGAACAATCATCTTCATGTCATAAGCCTCTGTCCGCCGACCGCACTTGACTCACAACTAAACAGAACTGATTTCTACCTACACATACTAAAATCTTACCAACTTAGCGGGACCCGTAAGTACACATTCTCATACCCCTGAAGCCTCCACCCTCGTATAGAAATTCCGGAGAGCGGGAGACAAAGTTACGAAGGTTATTCCACGTAGGTTCCGTAGGATTTTCCCTTTTCGTTTTCCACTCAATAATCCCAACAAAAGGAATATTTGAAGGGTATACTGAATGGGTTTTTGGTCAGTAGAAAATTTATATGCTCTACTAATAATTGTAAATATTGGCGTGGGATGAAGTTTATTTTATTTCTTGCGTCCATTTTGTTTTTCGTTGAGAATTCTGTTATTTTTGGAAGAGGAAAGTAATGTTGAAGTGACTTAGTCTTTGAGTCGCGCCGTCGTATTCTAGCGCATGCCAATGGCCTTTGTAGTGCTCTAAAGGCTTCTACATATTACGAGTATTTTAATTACAAGACAATCTTGAAACAATATTATTATTTGCTTATTTTGTTTCTGATTCTTATTGATGTTTATTAATATTGAATCCACACAGTTAACATTAAAAAGGTTTGGTTTCAAATATTTGTAACTAAAGTAGAATATATAGTAGAATTAGGAAAATTGTAGAGTATACCTAGTAATAAATAATAAATGGATCATATCGACTCATCTCAACTAATAGTCTGGGTTAACAACCTTTATTCCATAGCAGATGTAGGGTAATCTCAACTTAACTACCCACATAATACCCATAATAACTGTAATATAAAAAGCTAATATAAACCAAATAGGTATACTCAATATATTACTATTTTATAAAGCGACAAGAGACACAAGGCTAATGTACAAATTCCCTTTAGTAATTCCCACACAAATTAAAAGACAACAACCTGAGCAAGGTCCGGTAATTGATGAATTTCATTAAGAGGCGCGTATTACACGGGATAATACAGTATATGAAATTTATGTGCTTTGGAATACGAAGTAATGGTGTGAATGTCGGATGGCCGGGTTAAGAGATTAGGTATTGAACTAGGTATTAGTTCAATAACTAATCTCTTAACCTTAGGTATTAGTGTTGATTTGTCGATAACGCGATAAGCGGTGACGTGTAACATTCTGTCGGAGAGAGCAATAACTTTGGTGTTAATTACTACATAATTTACAAATGATTAATGATATTATTTTTGTAAGTAAATATTTCATACGTCGAACTTAACTGATAGAAAGAGCCTACATTTTCCAAGACTCGCTCTCTATATACAAACGTTTTGTGAGAATTTCATTGTTATATATCTGAAAATCAATATTCACCCTTTGAATTCATTAACTATCAACTGGACCGTCATGATACTTTTAAACGATTTTTTGTATTAAATTTATTCATTTTTGCTATGTAAAGTGTAAACGTATGCAGCCAATGATGTAAAAGGGTACGTCAACGCCTCAGGCGTTGGAGCGACAAATGCGCTGTGGATCAAAACGTACACGTACACTTATAAACCACTTGAATATTACGTCAAGCATTCTTTATGAATAGAACTAGCTTTTGTCTGTGACTCCGCCCGGGTGTATGTCAGTTATTGCGGTACAGAGTGACCTATGTGTATACCTCTTTAGGAGCCAAAGTACATGCCCAATTTAATTTACTAAGATAATTTTTAGCTTACAGTTACTTTCGAATTTATAATATTAGTTTGGATATTACTAATATCTCCAAACTATACGAGTAAAAGGAATTTACAACTATCTGTATATTTACGGTATTAGAGTGCTTGAATTATGTAGTAATATTTTAATAGGGTAGTAAACAAAGTTAAGTTCTGCATACTTTGTGTAAGAGGTTTGATTTATTTCGACTTGCAAGATTGTATGAAAGTATTTTCAATCATATGAGTGCTCGTACTCTTAAAAATGTCAGTGTTCACGGAGAAATTTCGTTATCTTCGACTAAGAGGCATTAAACTTGTGTTAGACTTAGAGATAAAAAATACTAACCTTTCTTCTTAGGGCTAATAATGACAGTCGGAGCTAGATGGCAGAATAACGTCTGTCATTTTATGTGTGGGGCCTAGTTCGTATAGTTTATTTCATGGAAACAACTGGCTTTATGAACAAAGCTGTATTTCATTCAATAATTACAGAATATATACATGTATAATTCGTTGTTAGTCGATATTAATTGACTGTAATAGTATCCTATCATACCCGGCTAAAATATTTGTCCTTACTACGATAACTATCCGTGTGTATATGTGTATTGTCCTAATACCTAATACCTTTTCGTTTTCCTCAGCTCTCTTTTAAGTTAAGGTCTGGTAATGACAGTGCTATTTTATAAGAACATAAACAAACCCGGAACAAATCCCTTGCCACTGGTAACCATTATTTATTGTATACCCCGATGGATGCAGAGCTACGCACTGATGCACACTTACGCAGCGGAGAGGCGATATGAGGTGAGGTAAGGTCGGGAGGGAGGCAGAACGTGGGGGAGGGGGTACAGGACAGGGTCTAATGTCGCGTATAATAGAGCCGCCTTCATCGTGCCCACACTCCATTGAACTTGGACGCATGTAAGTGTGCCGATATCGCGGTATTTTTGGATATTTTTGAAGGTATAAAGTAGATGTTATGAGGCTTTATGGGTGTTGGATTTTTGTGTGTCCAAAAGATTCACTGTAAGTTATTATCTTTTCTTCACAGAAAAAGTATTAGAAGCCGTATAGTATCACTTCGTCGAACATCTGTCTGTCTATCGCGAAAATTTTCTTCAAAAATACAATACATCTTTGGCAACCATCTTCTCAATATGCAGATATCCACAGAGTTTTGAAGTTATTTTATACTGTGAATATCAATAGATTTTTACATGTACTGCTGATTTTGAAAAGATGGATACCAGTGATAATGTCAGTTGTAACTATAGACCAAGTTTATCCTAGACTGGATAAAGAAACTTAAAACAGTTAATGTTCAAAAGAGAGAGAGAGAGAGAGAGAGAGAGACAAAAATAAAATTCGCTTGTAATTAAGTTCAACTTCAAACTGTATATAATCAAAGCTCTTAGCAGTTTTTTTTAGTTCATTAGTGTAGAAATCAATATTTCATACTTCACATATTTTATTGAGTGTCTTTAGAGGCTTTGTTTTCAGATTTTCAGTTTTATTATATAGCTTTGACTACGTTCCTTAAGTTTAATTTTTACATTTACAATTAAGTTTTTGTCTACGTTCCTGTACCTTGGAGCTTAACTTTGGCCGGTCTACAGAGGACTATCTTGAAAACTTAGCGATAACTTAGTACCTTCATAAAATTCCTGACTGATACGGTAAAACAACCGACGTATCTTGAATAGCTATTTTCGTGACCACATTCGTTTAATATCACATAAGACATGTTTAAGTATACGAAATATCACTTTATTTATTTACGTAATATTTTTGTGAATACAAAAAAAAAGTAGGTATTCTATCATTTGTTCTACCTTTCATTCTACAATATCTGCTTAGTTTCAACTTAGATGGCGTTGTGTATCATATGTACGAAATATTTATTAAGTTATGACCATAGTAAAAATATCTCGGTAAATATCATATATTTGTAGACCAATATCAAAAGCTTTTAGTAGAAAAACATCACACACATCGACCAAAGCAAAATAATGACCCATTAAAATGTGATGTTTACATTTTCATACCGAAGTAAACACGTAGTTGATGTTGTGTTAGTACGCGCTGAGGAAAATAACATTTTGAACGATATATAATGATACAAGTTCATTTAATATTGAAATTTCTTTGTAACGTTATCATCACATGCTTGTCATAATGTTTTTCTAATTGTGCTTATTCCAACATTAGCTACATTTGTTGCTATTTTTAGTAATAAATTGAAAAATGTTACGTTTCAAGGTAGCACGGCCCGGTCAAGGTGGTAATATCCTCGTAGAGAAGATCAACATAAATTGACAGCATCCGTGCTGTTAAGTTTTGTTGGTGAGTGCGAGACCGCAGGCCCAATAATGCTGAAGCACCGTGCTACATTTAATATTTTAAAGAATTATCTAAATCTAAAATTAACCTTTAATCTTCTTATACCAACTTGATCTTTGGCATTACATATATTTTTTAATTATGAATAAGATAATAATGCGGTCAACGCGGCCGTTGTTAAAGCCTAGTCTTACTTAGTACTTATCGAGTCTTAAATGAAATAAATGAGACAATAGTCTCATTTATTTATTTTTTGTTATTAAGCTTGCCTTTTTCTTGCACTGATACGATTGTGTTAAATTTATGTTTATTTCCAGTAGGTACATCATCATTAATAATATAATGATGTACAAAGGTCTCCCCTTAGAAATGAAGTTTTTTTAGTACGTATTAACCATATAAATATCTCTCTCTCTATATTCCGTTTTTATACTGTCGCGACATTTATTTTATCGCTTACAAGTCTCACTATATAACAAAAACGACCACTACTGTATTCAACTGATTTACGCACAGACATACCCGCTTTATTTCTACACTATTGTTTGAATTGAAATTATTCAGTGTCTAGACAGATAACATACAATGTGTGTGGTTTATGTACGCTAAAACCGGAACAAATTAAATAATTTAATAGGAAAGCAAGAGCTCGCGTTGTAAGCCGAGATCATCCGTTTGCGTGGGGTCTAACGCCTGGGTGAGACTTGGATAGGCTACCTGAATTATATAGAGGACTGTTGGACTAAGCTTCCGTGGACATAGTTTGGCTTCTAACTTTACTCATTCTTGCAGAAACTCATACATTATGCAGATACACGAAAATATTCATTTCGAAATTTTAACTGCGCCCGTTTCCCGGTCCAACGAAAGGTTCAGTTTTACTCAATTTATATTTCTTAAAATTACGTACAATGTACATAAATATATAAACAGTATATGTACAAATAGAAACAGATGAATCCTATAAAATGGAGTCCTTGTACTACTGTTATTTCTTTTAGGCACTTTCTTGTAGTCAATAAGTTTGATGTATTAAGTTCGCATTTCAAGTTTGTATTAAGTAGCTATTTATGGTATGCTAATAAAATCAATTACTAAAAAACATGTTACCTAATTCAAATAGTACTAATACCAATAACGGGTAGTATAAGATAGTACTGATATCGAAAGGTCGAGACTTGTTAAGTTGTCTTAATAAAATAAAAAACAACTTCAAGAGCTGGATCAAATTAAAACCAGACCACATGGGAAGTATTACCATTTAAATTAAAAATAATCATTAAAATCGGTTAAACCAGTCAAAATTTCTGAGGTAACAAACATAAAAAAATATAGTCGAATTGTGAACTTCCTTCTTTATTAAAGTCGGTAAATAAAGAAAGAGTAATGTATGTAAGTTTAATACAAATGCATGCAATAGTCAGAAAACTGCTTTATTTGAAAGATACTTCCACGTAATGCACATTAAAATTTTAACAGCAATAATTTCCACGCTGCGGACTTTCAGTAAAATTAAACATAGGTGCATTGCTAGCATAAAACTCACAATAAATATAACGATGAATATAAGAGGAAATGTAAAGAGTTTGCTGAGCAAGCGACTCTTAATGCGTAGTTTATTACTGCAAATACTTGCATTACCGCACTCTTATCTACATTCGCGTGTAACATTGCGATGCACCACAAAGTTTTTTATAACTTTCTACACTTATGTGAACAACCGTGACAGATATGTTATTTTTCATTTCGAGCGTACACATACCAGGAATTAGAACTACATAACTGTGGATAAAATATATTTTGTGCGTAAAATAGGTGTTATCTTTGAAAGGATTTAGAATATAAAGGGTAACCACTCCTATGCATTACCTGGTTGCGTAAGAGGTAACTAAAGGTGCGAAATACGTAGGACAACATCATTGAAAAGAGAAAAAAAGCTTTAAACAAACACTATAGCAACCTGTCTGGCCAGGGTGGTATAGCAGGCCAAAACCACTTTGATAAGGATAGGTCTACGTCCAGATGTGGACTGAATCAAAAAATGTGACAAAAAAAAACAGACTACAAGAACTGGACAAAATTGAAGTAGGATCAATAAAATACTGAAATTTAATAGACGTTAGTTATAACTTTGCTTGTATAATTTATAATCTAACTTTCCCCACTCATTTTTGGGGATCCATACATGCATCTTAATTAAAAATAATGATACCCTGACACGCTACATAATGAGCCTGTACGTCTTTTCGTCTGTGACACAATTGCGCTGCCACCTCTTGACTGTGGAGTTGCAAGTGTAAAAAAGTCGCTTACCAACAGCCCATTATGCCCATTTGCTTTCTACATCATAAAGATAAGCACCAGACTGTTTTTACATGAGCTTTCTGAAACTGTCCATACTGTGGTTATTTTCGATTCTATTAATATTCAAGCGTAGTACTTCAGACTGTTCCTTTCCAATCCAATGTTTGTTCGTAAATATTTATTGCTTTGTGAACAGCGTGCAAAAATATTCCCAAAATACGATACCAGTATTTTTCTTAAATCTAATTAAACGGTTATAAATATTTAATACATTGGCTGGTTTTCATTGCTTGCCAATAAAATTTTCTTATAAGAAATTTTCAATAGCAGCTCGGAGTATGGAAGATGGTGGTGTTTCACGCCCGTGCCTCTTAGACCACGTTAAGCCGTCGGTCCCGGTTGTCATATACCAGATACCTATGACAATCCTTATTGGTCAGTCAGTGCCCTCGAATTCAACTGAATTCAAGGGCACTGACTTCCCGTTGTTATCTTATGTGTAAACTAATTATTGCTGTTTTATGCTAAATATTAATGAGGTTCACCAGCCGTGTACTCAGTAACCTGGTGAAAGGGTTAAAAATACTGAGTGTTACCTATATTCACCTCATGGGTGTCGTAAGAACTTCCACCATAACATGGTACTTTTTTAAATATCTGACTCCCTACGCTATCTAATTTAGGGATTAGATAGCTAAGCTGAACTTGTACTGTATAAGAAAAACACAATCTTCGAAATAAATTTGAGCAGATCATAAAAATATTTGGTCCAACCAGCAAGGCAGTCAGAGTTAACACACACGTGACCTCCTCACGGCTAAGTGCCTTAACAAATTCTTTCTATCCTTTCTTAAACTACTTAACAACCAAGTAGTCCTGCAATAAGTTACAAAATATCTTTAACTAATGAAATAAGTGTCTCATTAAAATTCACAAACTTTAAACATTCACCCTGAAAATGTTAATGAGATCAAATAAAGCGGTACTTCCCTTCGGATGTCCGTATGGAGCACGGCACGTCGCCGTACGAGACTCGCATTAAGTCGACAGTCGCCCGAACATAAATAAAACAACCCTACTTATGAACCAGGTTCAAATAAATATGGATAAGACTTAGATAATAGCACAAACTGCTATTACTTCGAGAGTGAAAGGGTATTGAGGATTAAAGTAATGTGGAATGGACGTACACAGCAATGTATGAGTTCAGGCGAATGTTCTTTTATTGGACGATATAATATAATGTTCAGACCTTTACCAAAACGTATTAAAGTTCGTAAAACCTTTTCTTGAGTTATCAAAGATACTCCAATGTTCAAACAAATATATTGTTTTTAATATTAAACTTGGAAGATATTGTAAATACAATGGGTAAACATTAATTACGTATTATTTGCAATAGTAATTCGTTTGAATACAATTCCCTGCCTGGGTCCTCTAAGTCAAATAAGATTAAATTTATTTATGAAACGATTTCGTATAACAGAATTGTTTTAGTAGATTATGTTCACAGAACCAATTTGTATTATTCCTTGCGATACAACTTTTGAATTAAATAAGTTATATTTTTTAGTTATTTCAAATAGTAACTTGCAAAATTATTTATATTGTTTTTTCGCGTCGTAACTAATATTATTAAATAGAACTTACTTGTTTGTAATGATTTCCTTCTTAAGCCACGATCCTCAATTATTTGCCATGCGTACAGAAAAGATATTGTGGATACTTGAATTGATCAACAAAAGAAATGGCTATAGTTAAAATCACTGACAAATACTTGGTTATTAAAAAAACGACCGAGAAAAATATTTACAAGACATTAAAAAATATGTTTATTCAAAAAATTCTGTCAAAAAAAAGGAATGATATCTGCGTAGAAAATTAAGTTAAGAAGTTATTGCTAGTCGTAAAGTCCTAGTGCCTTTAAGTTCAATAAAACCAACATATTCAACGTATAAAAATATCTATTACTGTGAATCAGTCCGTCAAAAATAGACATTTCAATTGTATTACGTTAAAATGATTTTAGTTTCACACTACGATCATAAATAATGGGTGTAATAAGTATCTGTGTGTGAGATGCTTCTGCGTCGTTGCTGAATCGTTATAATGTGAGACTAGGGATATCAGTATAAATATTTACGCTAAATAACTCTTTTTTATAAATTATATAA
The DNA here is from genome assembly GCA_916048165.1 of Spilarctia lutea. NCBI lineage: Eukaryota > Metazoa > Arthropoda > Insecta > Lepidoptera > Erebidae > Spilarctia > Spilarctia lutea. The sequence goes on from OU696487.1 coordinate 18,805,294, forward strand.
TCGAGCAGGTAAATTACCTTATGATGAATTAAATTCAAGAACTGGCACAACGTTTTTATGTCCCTAGAATTAAAAAAGTAGGGTTTAACCATCAGTAGTTACGTTTAGTCGATGGAAAAACAAAAATTTATAGAAATGATTAGTGCCGATTTTATGAGTAATCAATACCGGTGTTGTGTCGATTGTAAACAAACCTACTATCGATTTTATATATTAAGTAAGAGGACAAAGCATATAACTTTGTTATTTTCATTTGTTATATGAATTGTAATTTTTTCATACTTCATATTAATAAGAGCATCGTAATTTTAATTCAGAATTAAGTAGTATGAAGCTCTTTATTTTTTGTTTTTTGTACAAGTTACCTTACTCCTAACACTGTTTGTTAGGCGTACTTTATTTTATCTCATATGGTGAATGTTGTGTGTACCTGTAATAGGCATGCATACTAGAAAATAATATTGTATAATTTTTTTTAAAAGTGTGTCGTATGTGTGCTGTTGGTATACCTAAATAAATAAATAAACTTAGAGTGTGTATTATTGAGAAAAACAACAAAATCCAGGATAGAAAAACGAGTATTATTGAAGTCACGGTCGAAAGTAAATATATCTCATTTGTAATTTTAAAGTTGTTGCTTGAACTAAACTGAACTGATTTAAACTTAAGTACGAAATAAAACAAGCTTTGTCCAACTTCAGGAGGCCCTACACACGGGTCACCTGTTACCATTAAAATGCGTGTCATACATTTGTTTTGTAAGCTTATAGCTGTAATGTAGGGACAGCCTGCCGGATACTACCTGGACCCCAGGATTTGGAATTGTGATTGCACAAATAAACCTAAATGTAGGTACACAAAACCTGATTGGTGAACACAACAACCGTGAGAGAGCCGCGCTTCGGCATAAATGGGCCGGCTCGACCGGAGTGATACCACGGCCTCACAGAAAACCGGTGTGAAATAGCGCTTGCGCTGTGTTTCACCGAGTGAGTGAGGATACCGGAGGCCCATACCCCAACCCCTCCCCCATTCCCTCTCCCCATTCCCCAAAGGTCGGCAACGCACTTGTGACGCTTTTGGTGTTGCAGGTGTCCATGGGCGGCGGTAATCGCTTACCATCAGGTGATGCGTCTGCTCGTTTGCCTCCAATTCAATAAAAAAAAAAAACAGGAATAACAATGATATAAGAACGTGATCTAGGACAGTGTATTCTTTTATAACAAGATAGATAATTAGTATATTGCTAGTCTGTATAACGCTAAACGGTTATAGATTTTCGAAAATACTTGTAGCACTAATGTTGATATTTAATCTTTCTCAATGGTTCTTCAGGGCTCTAGCAATCTTAATCGTTAACTTAATAATGTACACAATCAATCTATCATCAATATACTCGTATACTTATTTTATCATTATAACTTACTTTTGAAATAAAAAAAATATTTCTACATGAAATACATCTTTCAGTTCGTTAGTAACAACATTGGTGTCTATGAATTCATAACTAACTGACTGCTAAAGTTATTAAATTCTTGGTAATCTATACAAGTCTTAAAGTCCTTATCATAGAATTAGTGCAAGTAAAATCATTATTATGTGCCAGTCAAAACCGGTCCAGCCGTCCCAGTTCCTTACACAGTCCCAGCTCCAATTAGCTGGACTGTCAGTCAGTTCCACAAATAATGTTTAACTCAATTGTATTGATGTATCTATTGATAAACGTTTAAGTTATTAGATCGTAGTTCGAAACGAAAAAATCATTTATCATACATACTATTGTGTTGCTGGTAGAAGGTCTTAGTTACATTTCATGTGCGAGTTTGTTCATATTGCTTACCCTGAAAAAAAAGAAGAATAACTTTGAATTCTTATTGTGATTAAAGACTTAAAATTTACGTAAAATTAAAATATAATATTTATAAATTGCATAAATTTAATGCCTCCTCAAACGCTGTTGTTGGCGTTACAACGAAAGAATTTGAAAGACATCGACGCGGGGGACTTTACAAACATATGTGAAATGGACACAAAGAACACCCTGACTTAGAACAACATTTTTTGGATCACACAGTGTTATTCCATGTGAAATTTGAAACCATAACACTTGGCGAAGTAGGAAACGGCGTGGCGACCGCTTAAACACTAGGCCAAACGTGGAGAAATATTCTTTTTTTTTTTTAAATCTAAACACCTTCAATATTTATTTGGAGCCTACCTCGTGCAGTTATATTGCATAATGTAAACAAAAATGAATACATACGTATTCATAAAAACATAATAATACACATTTACATACATTGAATAATTTTCAGGCTTATTTGAAAACGTTAACACGATTACATATTTTATAATAAATACATACATATTGAACTGCATTTAACTAATATTTTGAAACCATAAGCAGGATTAATATAATTTATTTTTGAATGTAATCTAATAGTATCTGCCGAAACATACAGCGATGAATCCACGGATAGAATTCAAACCGTAAAGCTCATTTTAAAACCCAATGGCCAGGCGTTAATCAGTTTTTAATAATCATAATTATTATTATTATAATTTGTATACCACATTTTGGTCAATTTTATTATTAGCGCAGAATAAGTATCAACGTCGAATAAAATACATTTACCTGGAGTTAGCATAATTATGTTATTATCGTTAGCATTTATCGAAAGTGTTGAATTTAAGTATACTTATTCGAAATCGGTACTTTTTACTCAAAGAAGATTACGGACTTACGACGAATAGTAGGAGCTGGATAATACGCCACACAACATCATTCCATAACAAGAAAAAGATAAAGAACAATATGCAACTTGAATGCCTTACTATATTCTAAAAACATATCATAATAACAATTAATACTATCGGCTATAACTATCTATCGTTACAAACATTTTACAATTTTCAAGATTTCCTAACGTTTTAGCTTCTCACAAGCTGTGATTGTAAGTTGAAAGATGGTAGCGCCTAAAGATGTTTTTTACAAACAATTAGTGATATTGTTACCTAGAATTGTATGTTGAATATAAAAATAAATTATATTTTAAGGTCTTTATCAAAATAGTTCCTAACACGTCCTAACAGTGTGACATTCATTCATTCACGTAATATAAGTGCCTCGGTGTTTTTCACATAAATGTTGACAGTGGCGTAGAACTATTAATCACTCTAGCTTATTGTATTGCGAAAGTATTGCCTGGCGCAGAATATCGTGAATTGGCAACGAACGAAGTATTTTATCATTGAAATTCAAATAAAAATAGTAGCGAAAAGGTTTCTATTTTGACGACTGTAGTATCTCTTCCGCACTCCCTGTTGCAATATATTTCAATTATCTAATATTCTTGTGTCGAGGTGTTTATTAGCATACTTCTCCGAAACGGCTGGACCGATTTTTATGAAATTTTATGTGAATATCGACTAGGTCTGAGAATCGGTCAAGATCAATTTTTCATACCCCTAAATGATAAGGATGACCCACCCTTAAAATATATTTTTAATTTTTTGTGGCAGAACAACGTTTGCCGGGCCAGATAGTGATTGTATCTCTCTGATATAATTTTGCTCATTCTGTTTAGTCTTTGTTAAGTTTACATTTTTAATGAAGACTAGGAAGATAAAGCCTTACAACAATTACAACTTTGATTACTGTTTTAGTATTATATATGAAGTGCCCATTTTTTAACAAATATTACTTAAAGGGAGGATGGTATTATGAAATTGTTTCATATAAATACTATATAATATTAACAAACATGGATTTATACAAACTTGTTGGTCAACATGGTATTCTAGGCCAAAACCTTGTTTCTAAGGCCTTTTTCTATGAGTACACTCTTAAATGCTGTTAAAGCGATGAGTGTGTGTATTTTTTTTCTTTTAAAGGCTTACAATTAAATGTGAAACTGTTTATGAAATTAACAGTTTCACATATAATGATTATCCCTGCTCTTTACCTTATCATATAGTCAGTGCCATAACAAAACCAACTTAAACTACAATGAATTGGACATAAAAATCTTATAAATTCTTCGGCCTAATACATTTACAGCAACGAAGTACGTTAGCAAATCAACGAGTGCGCGCAGACAGTGAACACATTAAGCCAAATAAGTTGTGGGGTTAGATAGGAACTAAATAACAGCACTTAACAAGTATATAAAGTAGGTGTTATCGCACAATGGAGCGTTTCAGTCGTTAGTGATATAGGTGCGGCCCGTGCTGAAAATGTGAACGCGATAAGCGTAACACAAGCACACGGTGCTGAGCGGAGCGAGTTTGACAACTTTCTTTGTTGGATTTTGGTTTACCTTATTTCAGAAATATTATAAAACGGTGATGAACAAAGATTCAATAAGCTGATGTTAATTTATTTCTCGAATTGTTTTCAAGAGCCTAACTTTTGAAAACAGGCAGTTGTAGATCGACGCATAGATATAGGTATTATCAGTTCACTTCATACAATTTTCCATTGAATTAAACCTTTTAAAGTGAGTTTTTATATATCATCTATGATCTTTCAATTGTCTAATAACAAAAACGATATTTGTGAAATAAATTGTATTTATTGAAACTAAACCGGGACAAAAACAAATCGCTATTCTAGTGAACATGTATGCACCTCTCTTGGATATTCACATAGATATCTAAAACCGAGTGAGGTAATTAGGATAGTTTGCGACCGTTCGATTGTCAAATGATCTGTGAGTTTTGACTATGTTCCGATACCAACCACTGAGGTAACTTACACGCAAAAAGCACTTCTATAACTTACTTTATTGAATATTGGTCGTGCTCGATTTAATTACTTACACGTTCAGATTAATTGTGTTTACATTTACTTCTTCCATCAATGAATATGAGAATAAGATGATATGACTTTTTAACATTTTTATCTTTTTACTGACGCCTAAAGTTTTAAAATCAAAACTTTTTTTCCACATAGGTGAGTACAATGGCGTAGCTTAGATATATAATAGGTACACTGTTGGTATGCTATGTAACGGTAGTGTCATAATGAAATCAAAGGGTTATATTGCGACAACACCATTGTGGTTTACGGAGAACAATGGAATGAAAATGGCCCATCCAGTTTCATATGATGTTTAAATAACGATAAACTGAGAAAAAAATCGTCCATAAGCAGGATACTCGTACCAGAGACAAATATATATTGTCTCTGCTCGTACTATTTACTCTATTCTCTCTCTTCAAATAATACTCTATTACTATTATTTGAAGAAAGAATGGAGTAAAACGTAACCAACTAAATGTACCGTTTCTATTATAGTATTCTCTAAAATCTCTACTAATATTATAAATTAAAAAGTAACTCTGTCTGTCTGTCAAGCTTTTGCAGCTAAACCGCTGCACCGATTTCAATGAAATATGTCACGGAAAGGAAGGTATTAGATTAGTTTTTATCCCAACAACCGACATATGCACGGATAGAGCCGCAAGCAAAATCTAGTAGGTATATCATAATAAAACTTACTTATTGATTTCCTTTCTCTATTTTAAATGCACTATGATGAATACTTACCAAATATCCTGTCTTGTTCTCTAAAAATAAGTGGTTATTCCACAAAAATTATTCTGTTATTCAACTCAACTTTAAGTAACACTACTCACACGGTCCTCCTTGCAGTATTTCCTTGAACAAGATTTATGAATCACATGACGGAATGGTATAAATTATGGACTAGCAATACACGAGAGAAAGTTTCCCCTATGGATCTCTCGGATTACATTTGTCTATGATTAATATACAACAGAAATTCCGAAATACCAAATAAATGCAAGTATATTTATCGAAAAATCACCCGAGACTGGAGATAAGCCGTCTTGTTGTTTCACAAGATTACAGAATATAAAGACGCTGGAACTACGAGTCACTTTTAGTAAAACATTTTATAAGTTTATCTAGTAAACATTTTGTATCTTTTCACTTTGATTTAGTGAAAGAAGATATAGGAAAACCACTTTTGGGTATCGAGGTCTTCTCGGGAGCGTCTAAAGACTTCAAACACGAAATCTCATGATTAGAAACTGAGGGTATACATCCTTTGATGGGTTCATTTTTACTTCTAGGTACTTTAAGAAGTGTAACTCTGTATAATTCCCTATTCACAGGGAAACGTTTAATGATTTTGATTGCGCTTTTACCGGCTGGGACGTCAGCGTTTAAAGTCCTTCTCTGCAGACATATGTAAGTGCTGTTGTACCGCTTTCTAAACCACTCGACTAAAACTGACTGCAGAAGATCCATATCTAATGAAATATACGCTATCGTTAAGATCTTTCTTTCCCACTAAGAATTAATGGAATTGTATATTCTTATTATTGTGTATATAAGAATGATATGAATTGCATTTGAATAATAAGAAATACCAAATTATTCGCAGATAACTCTCCTTAGTTCCAAGCAAAGCCTCAAAAGCCAAACTACGAGTATATAAAAATATTTTGTTAGAGAGTCAAAACAAACTTTAATATAAACGTAATCATAAATAGGTCCATTAAAGTAAGTAACTACCACTCAGAAGTGGTTCTAGAGCATCTGTTAAATTACTAGGGACTGCCTAATGGTCCAGTTTTGAATAAGATATATGACTAATAGCTGCCTCAATTTCCAGACAATGACGAAAAGCCTTTTATTACGTGCGGCTCAGCCTTTCATACATCAATTACGAGAGGCTATAATTTCCGCCTTTTAATATATAGTTCTGTAATTCATCCCATCGGGTTTGTACTCGAGCGGTGGTGAGTCCACGCGAGTGGAGCTAAAAAGTCGAGTACATTGTATATCAGTGGAGCAAGGGTCGGAAAATTGAGGTCATACGCATCTCGTCTTCGGGTCAATTAAACCCCTCGGCTCCGGATGTGGTGAGGACTTGTGTCATAAGACATAGCGGGCTGGAACGTGTTGTAAATACGTTGTGTCCGAGAATCAGATTCTAATTCTACTCTATTCTAGACTATAAGTACTTATTTAAAATGTTTTGACGACTTTTGACGGGAAAATAAATAAAATTGATTTGTTTTATTAATTTGAATTCATTTTTTGTTAAACATTTCAATTCCAATGCCTATAACTTTTTGAATCATGGATATATCAGTAACTTAGATTCCTACGCACGAACGCAGATCAAGATTTTATTAGTTTAACAAACTAAATGTGCTAGAAGAAAAAAGAATGATTTACAGTAATTATATCCTTGTTAAAGAACGTATCAACCTTACGCTTAATCGTTTATTTTGTACCATCAACCATCCTTCAGTAAGCACTACATATGGATAATATTATAGCACATAAGAGTGGAGAGTCGCTTTATTAATTTTTAATGAATCGGATAGGTTAGACTAGTTGGTTCTCTTTAACAATACAAGGCTTTAGGCGCCAACATTATTTATGTTAGGACTAGTGAAAAAGCCGCTTTGAGTATTATGTTTTCAAACTATTACTAATAAAACGTACAACGTCTTAAGTACGTAACCTAAAACGAAAGCTTAGGGAGGATTAACCCAGTTTCTCGCCGTTTCGTAAGTCAAAGAGTACCTCACCACTTCACATCAAACACTATCTTAAAAAATTATCTACCGACATTCTTTATTAAAAAAGATGCGGGGAATACCCGATAGATTCTTTAGGGACTTTATGTACAAGTGTTTGATAAAAGGAGAGAGTAGTGGCATCAGCAATGATTAATTGCGTCGGACTTATCTGCTGACCGAAACTTAAACAAAAAATGTTAGAGGCTCGAGAAAATCATTACGCGCAAGCAAAAAGTCATGAGCTATGAACATCTTGGCAAAAACTAATGTTTCATTAATGGTGGCTCCGCAACTTGGTGGCAATATTGATTCACTAACCTATTTATATACAACCTCGTTGGTAGCAGCCCTGGAATGAAGTGGAGTTGGTATTTTTATTTTAGATAGCTTTAAAGAGGTTAACATAGAACATTTTAGACAAAATTGTCTGCGCTATATTTTGTTACAAGTTTGAATCTTTTAACTTATTTTCTAGTTTTTCTTTGACGTCTACTTTACCAAGATTTATGTTTTTAAGAGTTTTCGAAAGGAATGTATTTTTACATGAATTTATTTTTAACAAAGTGACGGGTAGTTACATAAATTGAATTATTTAGTAATACAGCTATAGAAAATTTTACTTTCTAGTTTAGGGAAATTCTCCACTTCAAAAACATTAAACTATAAAAGAGGTAAAAAAATAACCCTACGTAATAAAAGGAAATTTAAAGAATCTATTAGTTGCGAAACAATTACGCACACGAATATTTCTAAAATTAATAAATGTATGCTTATGTTTAAACCTACTAGCTGAACCCCGCGGTGTTATCGCGGGCAACGCCGCGAGGCGAAGTTAGTATGTTTATAAATTGTAGCATATATGTTATTCTGATGTAATTGTAAAGTTGCATCCAAATACATTCATTAGTTTTGGCGTAAAAGAGTAACAAACATACTCACCTATATCTTCACAAACTTTCGCGTTTATAATATTAGTAGGAATACATTGAAGCGTATAAGTTCTTAGGTAATATAATGATGATATTAAACTTCAACCTAAGGGCCATAAAATATAAAATATTAAGTAACATATTAAAATATTCTCATACTTGTTATAAAAATGTAAAAAAGTACACAAACTCAATTTTGAAAGACTCAACTACTCGTATATCGTTTAAAGCTTTGAATTTGTAACGACGATATTTTTTTTTTTTGAAGTGTAAACTTCTTTAGCGACGCTATGTACTTTTTTGGAATGGGTAAAAATGTATAAACTCGCGTCAGGTCACGTGACCTGATCGAAAATTCGTAAGACGTATGGAGAGAGGACGTATAAACTCGCGTCAGGTCACGTGACAGGACAGGCGACGCAGGGCGCTTGCGCGAATGTTCGCGTGTGTATGTAATATAAATTGTCATGTTTGTGTACGATAGCGCAATAAATTAATATTGTATTCCACCACATAAATAATAGTACTTTTATACTGATAATGAAAGCAATTCGTACAAAATTATTCTCTAACTATTCCAAAATATCAAAAATGCACAACGTTAATATTCAAGTTTTCACTTCTGCCGGCACTCCCGGAGTGCAACCCGTCGATTTTTTTTTTAAGAGATATATGTGTCTATATGGACAACATTACTAAAGTTTTTGTAAAATAAAGCTAACCGAAACACAAATTATCTCGTTAAATAAAACATAAGGACAACGGTTCAGTACATAATGCCCAACAATAGACCGTTCGTTCGATTTTCCCATTGAACGAGCATATTATGCGCGTCACACACACGCCCGTCACTGTCTCGCAGAACGCTACATTCAAATAATTACGCGGTCATTGTGTGTAGCCAGCCTACGTTACAGTCCCTCGTCAATTTGCTCGATACTCAGCACGAGTTTAACCAGCGCTAACAGCGAGTTAATTCACTCGTTAGTAACATTATTCGTTTTGTAAAACTAAATCTGGTGGAAAAGGCCAAATCAGATTCATGTTCAAATCGTAAAGGGTTCACTGGGATTTGAATCGTTAAAGGGATCTTGGATGAGGCTGCGATCAAATGGAAATGTGGTATTTCAAGAAATCTGAACAAGAATACCTGTAGTAACGGGGAGCCAATAACCTGAAAAGTCATGATAGTACAAGTGTAATGAGCTACATCGACAATTTGTTAACTATAAACTATTGAACAGTTGCCGAGATTCAGATAACAGGACAACATAGATGTACAAAGTGATTATAATTCACCGTATTTCGGAATTGAGGCAGTAGTTTTAGAAGTACTGCATTTATTTGCACTTTATTTTACAATAATGTTTAAAAGGTTTCTCACAACTTTCTCACAAGCTATGTTTATCGCTAATTAACCTAACACTCCACGTATTCTCTATACATCAAGCCAAAGGTCACACGGTATAGCTACGTAGGTCGTCGACTACAAAGAACCACTGCTGCATGTGTCGCTGGCCATCCCCAAATTAATCATTCCCACGTCGTATTAGCTACCTGCCCTGCCACGATACGAAAAGTACTTTAAATTATATTAAGGCTTTTTTCATGAAAATATAATTTGTCACAAACGAAGAAAGGATTAGGACATGCGTGTGGAATTAGGATAATTATGTATTCTTGACTTCTAATTTAGGTTGCAAAATTATTCATTATATCCGCTGAATTACTTGTAAACGCCAAGGTCTTTGAACAAAAATAACCATTTTAAAAATATATTTGATCTTATATACTGAAATAACTACAGTCAGCTAATTATATATATTTATGCTTGCTACATACTTGGCAATGTATTACTAATTTTGGTCAATCACTTCCAAAACAAAGTAAAGCGCAAAAGTATGCAAATTCGTTTAGTTTTAATTTAAATAAGTATTTTCCAATGGCCAACTTATTACACTCGCACGTCTTTTTATGGTCAGTCCGACAGACAATTAGTGGATACCACATTTAGTGTGTAATATTGCTAATGTTGGGTTACTGCCCTTTGAATACATAATCATCAGCCTATTGCAATCCGCTGCTGGTAAAGTCTTCCCGTATTGCATTGATTTTAGGTTTCTCGCACTCAGTTTCTGACAGACCTTTAAATTACGATACAGTATTATTAAGATATAGTTTTGACTAATATTTGTGCTTATATTTATGCACAGAATAGTGTGATTTCCAATGAATTTTCTTCGTTTCCTCTTTCCATTAGTAGTAGTCGACATGGATATGATTTGCATATTTTCGATGAGTATTGCATTCGCTGGTGACAGGACCAAGACATTGACAAACTGTTCCATCTCTAGGTTTGAAATGTTTATATTCCAAAGCTTCACTCGTTTTTTGCACGACTTGTGAGTGTCGCTCACTTCAGGGGCTCTATGTGTCATTATTTTTAATTCAGTCGTTTAGTCTATCCAGGGTCGTTCTCCACATTATGTGTGTTCTTTGATCAGTTCTGCATTAGTGTTTGTTCTGTCTGTAAGTGTAGTAAGTTTAGTATTGGTCTAACTTAATTAAATAGTGATGGAGTACGTATGACATGGATTTATCTAAAATGTAACTAGTAGGTAATACATCTAAGTAGCGAAAATATTTTGTAGATTATAATTTGGTTCTAGTCAAGAAATGTAAAGTTTAGTATCGTCAATTGGGCATTTCAAGTAATAGAACTAATAAGTTATAAACTAAAAGTGGAACTCTTAGTAGTAACCGATTCACCGAGTGAATGAGGATACCGGTGGCCTATACCACAACCCCTCCCCATCCCTCTCCCCTTCCCTCAAAGGCCGGCAACGCACTTGTGACGCCTCTGGTGTTGCAAATGTCCACGGGCGGCGGTAATCGCTTACCATCAGGTGATACGTCTGTTCGTTTGCCTACTATTCAATAAAAAAAAAGTAAAACTGTTGAACACAAAATATTATTTTCAATCTTAATAACAAAGACCTAAAAAGAAGGCTTAGATTAAATTAGAATGAACTCGTAAAAAGTTTTTTTTAACCAATAATTATAAAGGTACGTCTTAACGTTCGTTCCCAAGTCGCTACGTTCAAATTTAAAATTCAAAAGTATTACATTATATTGAACAAGAAAATTATTAATTAATAAATGTTTAACGTCAAACTCTCTCCCACGATTATGTTTATCAATAACTTTAAGTGATGGCGTTTTCCATCGAACGTCCTCGGCTAAACATGATCGATTTTCCGTGACGTTATAAATTGCCTCGTCATAACCTGATACTTCATTAGTCACAGCCTGTATGTAGGGTAACGGCTGTCTCATCTTTTATAGAAGGGTTTATAATAAGTGTATTTATTTAATTTGACTTCATAAAATACTTATGATGTAATGAAAGGCTCTCTAACATTTTTGTTTTGATATTACGTTTACACAACTTGCTATTTCTAATGTGGATTTTGCTGAAATTGTAACTAATTTGATACATCTGTACCAGCATTATTGTTTCAAAACGTGGTATTGAAGCATTTTCCCACATCGATATATATAACGGCGCGCTGCTTATTTGTTATTTATTTATTTATTATTATATATTTAAACTTTATGCACAGATGTTGCAAAGGCGGATTTAATGCAGTGTTAAGGACGTGATTATGTATCCTAAACTACAATATTGTTAAATAACATCTTAGTTTAATCACAGCTTGCAGTATTAATTGTGTTTCAGTTAGTCGATTTTCAGTTACTAAAATAAGAGCGAATATAGTTGAAAATACGCCGAATAGAGTAGTAGGTGTCACCATTAGTAATGGCGGCCGGTATTCTACAGACCGCTGCCGCACCAGCTGCACACGTGCTAACCTATTGGCTCTTAACCTAACTTTATCTTATCAATCGTTTGTGATTTTGTGTGAACTTGTAATATAATTAAATGATAGGACATTGGACCACACATGTGCTCTTATTTTGAAATTCCTGCCGTTGCACCGCTCTTGATGGCACGTGATAACCAAGGCCGCTGTGAGGCCCTGTTCTGATGCTCTTACATATATAATGCATCAAGATTTAGGAAGCGAGACGAAAGGGTACAAAGACTTGAATTTCTTATAAGAATTAAGTAGCCCAATTCCCTCTGCCGCTTCTTTTGTTTTTCCTTAAAGCCAAACGTCGAGATAAGCTAGTACTCTATTACTGTTACGTCCTACTTCGTGGCAAAATAACTTTAAACTTTTTAAAGGCACTGAGTAACTGCAAAACGTCGACAGTAGTACCTATAACGTCGCTATGTTAAATTGAGACTATCTGAAGGGCGTGGCGGGGCGTATCCCAACTCCGCGATTTGGTGGATTTATATCAGGAGCCGGTTACAAATCTTTGGTAAGCCACAGTCGAAATACAGTTCACTTTGTACTGGATTTACGTTTATTAAGAGAGTTTAAGATGCTATACTTTGCGCAATCTACCTCGTTGAGAGAACAAAGAACGCTATAATAAAACACTAACAAATGCGAATGATCTACGCCAAAAGGTTAATTTGTTACTTTTGTATCACAGTTGCTTCTCCTTTACGATCCGCTTAAATAAATACACTGGCAGTCATAAAATAAATAGTAATACTACTTAAATAGTACTTTACCTTAAATTACTGTATCAATCGGAATGGGAGAATTTGTTACGTTTTTGCCTTAAACATAATTTATTTTTAGGTAGAAAACCCACATTCGGAAAAAATCTACAAAAGTTTGATGAAACTAAAGTTAGAAAATGCTATTAGCAATTTACTATATTTGCTTAAATTCAGTGAAGTGTATGCAATAAATATTAATTCAAGAATTATTAACTAAGTGAATATATACTTATGTATTTATTCAACAACCCATAACGTCCCACTGCTGGGCTCGGGTCTCCTCTCAGAAGTGGGTTAAGTCCATACGTCCCCACGCTAGCCAAATACAACTTCTTATGTATTTGCAAGTTCAAAATCAACAAAACTGACTGCACGGTTGGCCGAGTGGTTTCAGCGGTCGCCATGCCGCTTGCTACTGCGCCAAATGTCTTGGGTTCAAATTCCACGCGGTACAAAACTTTGTGTGATCCACGAATTATTGTCCCGAGTCTGGATGTTCTTTGTGTCCGTTTCATGTATGTATTACATTTAAATGGACTATTGTCATATCTATATTTCAAGACCACTTTACAGTTAATCTAAAATCAGTATACCAGCTCCCTAAATACTTTTTTCATTACTACAACAATTTAATAAAAAAAGAATTGGATTTACAAAATATCCAACTCGTATTCCTGCGCAACTACTTACAACTTTACTGAACAAAAAAATTATGTTACAAACAACACAAAAACAAAATCTAATTCGAATTCCGTGTTGAAATGGAATAGAAAGTCGGAGTTAAGTGGAAGACAAATGGGAATGGAAGTGGGAAGGAAGAATTGATGTCACGCAAGTAATTGTTGCGCCAGCCGCGGCGGCTAAGTTTGTCGCTCCGACTGTTCTTGTTTTAATATTTGTACATTGGTCATCATTACCAGCTATACTGGTCTACTATTAGTATGTTATGACTTTTATTTAAACCTTTTATATAGTACTTAATATGTTTTGTAGACACATCATCAACAACCCATAATGTCCCACAGCTGGGCACGGGTCTCCTCTTAGGCGAGAGTTATGCCATACGTCCCAACGCTGACCAAGTGCGGGTTGGGGACTGGCAAGACAATGCTGTGGCTACGTAATCTTGGCGTTGGAATTTTTTTGGTGTTTTTTTTTCACAATAATCAGTAAAACATGTTTTTTTATTTTATATACTATGTTTTAAGATATTCAACATAAGGTTTCACTCATGAGAAACAGAAAAGTCAAGTTAATTAAAGCGCAATTAGAAAAATAACAAGACTAGTGAACATGTGACATGAATAGTACTCTCGTAAAGTCGGGGAAAACATAAGCCCAACTGTACCATTTAAGTCCTAAAGTCAACCAGGATATTTTCAATACCTAGGGTATTTTGGCTAATATTTTATAGGTAATACTAGAAGTATGTATTTTCAGTAAACAGTAAGGCATAACATATCAAGGTAAATTCTCAAACATAATTCAATGTAAACCGCGACAGAAATTTCATCCCCATCATCTAGATGGTTGGCAGTCCACAACTGTGCGATTTTCCCGAAACTTTCTGCCGCGCACAGCAAAACTGTGAAATGAGCTGTCGCCTGCGGTGTTTCCGGACCAATACGACCTTCAAACCTTCAAGAAAAGAGCGTACTCCTTCCTAAAAGGCAGGCAACGCACTTGTAACGCCTCCGGTGTTGCGGGTGTCCATGGGCGGCGGTAATCGCTTACCACCAGGCGATACGTCTGCTCGTTTGCCACCTATATAATACAAAATAAAAAAAAAAACCTGTTATTATTGATTCATATAAGAATAACTTCACACAGCTTTTAGTTAGGATAGAAATTAAAAGAGCGAAGTTTTGATTAATAATTACTATTGCCCTTTGGTTTTACTACAGTAAAATGAAGTACGAGTTTTTCTAATTGAAAAATAACATCACAGCCTGTTTTTATATGGATATAAGGATCTACACGTAAATATATAACGGTTAGAATACAACCCTTAATTTAACAGTTTTAGTACTTATATAGCCGACTTTCGTATTTATTACGTTATTAACTTGTATTAATTATTATTTCAATATTTAGCGCCCATAATATAATAGAAGATCAGAACTTATTTAAAAAAGTATTTCGGAACCCGGCGCTTTAGCACAAATCACAAGGCCTCAGTCTTAACAGCGCTCTTCTCGACTAGTAAAGGGCAAGCTTACGTTGGACTCTCCAGAGTTGAAACCAAGTTAACTTCGCATCCATATTATATATTTGGTAGGTGGCTCTTCAACGAGCACTTCCGACAACTTGCTTTGAAGCTGGTCGACGCTGCCTCTGCCCTTGGTCGACTTTTGTCCAAATTAGGTAGAGCCAGCATCGCGACAAGATGGCTCTAGACAGGAGTTGTCCGGTCGATGACGCTGTGCAGTGCAACGGTCTGGGTGGCAACTCTGACCAACCATAATTTATGTTTAACGCCTATGGCGCCCCTAGGATATTGGCGGTCAGAGTCATACGCGGTTACCGCACCGTGTCGAACGTCTTGGCCGGAACTCGACCTTGGGATTTGGAGGTAGTGCTGAGCTCCGTTGCACCCTAACTAGCGCCTCTTGCCGCCTTGAGTGTGGATGGACGGGGCGCCCTCCATCCGCTTAGGTGGCGAGGGGGCGAGGTACACGTGTGCCGTACGTCACCTATTAGATATTTTGTCAGCAGTCGGTGCCCGCGTCAATGCGAGCACGCGTTGGAAGGGGTCCGGATGGTATTACAACAGCAGTTCCCGGATCCCTCCCATCTCAGGTGCACAGTGGCTCACTTTGTGGTTTTAGTCGGTGCGATTCCGACACCCCACCGGCGAGATTTCCAAACAAAAACACAAGTTGCTAGTGCATTTGAGGGCATTAGGTGTTCATGACAACCGGGATCGAAGGCTTAACGTGCACTCCGAGGCATGGGCGTGTTACACCGCAAAACTTCCATACCCTGGGAAGCTATTAAGAATTTCTTGTGAGACATTCCCAGCAACACTTTTGAACCCAAAACCTCTTGATGACAAAGAGCCAAAAAGGCAGATTAAAACAATTTATATTTATAATGAATTAAAAATTATTTTTGAAACAGCAAACTTTTAAAGAGTAATTTAAAATAATTCCTTATTAAACACGTTTGTGTTGTAATAAATTGTCTATCACATATTCACAATCAGTAGCTAAGTGCTGGCGAAATTACAAATTGAACAGCGGTGATATAACAGGCACGGTGCGCCCGGAGCGCTACCGGCGAAACCTTACTCGACATCCTGTACAAGGCTCACATACGTAACTCCATTTCATTTCCGAACTGCTTCAATTATTTTTAATAGGCCTAGGTCTGTGTTTATTTACTAAATGCTCCTTACAAATTTATTACATAATTAGAAGAAAAACATTCAAATATTTCCCGACAGCTATGTAGGTAAAACATTCAATTTTCATCAACTCATCGATTAGAAGCTACGTAAACTCAAAGTTAAACGTAAAATTAACAAGTACAGGGTTCATTAACGTCTGTCTTTTGTAAAGTTATTTGGAGTTTAGTAAGAAGTGGAAAATTTTGTGAAACTCCACGTCGCCCGCCTGCTTTGATTGTTTAGCGATAAATCGGAAGGAATTTTGAGAACTCAGCTAATGTTCCTTTTGAAGTTAGAACGTGAATTCTAACAATGAAAATGGTAGATTTGAATTATCTTAATAATATCTAATTATTGATACCAGTTATAGTTTAACAACACAGTAAAGGATTGGCGGCTAATAGTTCTTTCTTTAATAAAGCAAATTTATATTTTTATAAAAAAATATGGCACCAAAGTGCATTAATCAGATTAAAATATGGAATGTAAAACGAATTAAGATTTAATAGAGCATGTGCTATTCGCTGAAATCAAGTAACCATATCACTAAAATATATGGTGTAGAGGCAAAAGTTGTCGAATCTGGAAATACAGAGGCACAGGTTATAAAAACTTAACTCAACGACACTCAAGTTCATATGGAGAAAGTTAGTGAAACACTTTAGTAAATGTGCCGATTTCGACACCCCGATCTCCCCGGTACTACCGAAGCCGAAATAACAAAAAGTTTTTGACTTATTGGCGCATGAGGACTTCGCTTCAGCGTAAACATGTTGGATGTTTTTTAGCCAACATTTAGGCCAACTAGTTTATAAGTTACAGACGTTTACGGAATGAAACAGGCCAACCGTGAACGTTGTTGTTTGCGTAAGGGAACATACTCGGTCATAACTTCGGGAAAAGTTATTGAAAATCAGCCAATCGTTCTATCCTAAGAATTTGTTAGCCAGTTGTTTGAACTATGTAAATTACAAGTGTAAATGTGAAAAGAAATCTTGTAATAAAATTCTAACTGATATTGATTTTTTTCCGGTTTGAATAATCATTTTCTACAACCACACTTGTTTCTTCAAGCTTGCTTCTTAATTGGTATATAATCAAACGACTATAGTGTAATTCCACTTATGTAATAGTGCCAATTCTACAACTGTCAACTGAGCACTTCGGAAATTAAATGGCGAATTTGGAAATAAGACAAGTAAGAAGGGATGACAATGACAGGCCACCGATATTGTAGAAAAGGATGAATTGAAAACTATACACTCATAAAGAATATGTTTTGTGTGAGTACAAAGTGATCATTAAATTACCAAGTATCTCAACAGAACGAACAAAATTGTTTGGCATCATAGAACAAAACTTCTCAACTACAGTTGCCAGAGTTCACTCCACTTTATATTCGAACCTGACACACAATTGCCTTCATTAGGAGCTGCTTAATGACACTCGATTGATTAAATTATTGCTGATTGGACTTAACTAGTGATTTGTAAGCGATTAGTGAGTAGGTCTATTATATCATTTAAAATCTGTTTTACGCATGCTATTTGTTTAGAATACTAACAATCTACTTAACGTTCAAAATTCTATTGATATGACATAAATTGTTTTTAAGATTCTTGTGATTCTTATCAACAACGTTAACAATATCATCCGCTGGTTCAGTCAAAATTATTACCAGAATCGGTAGCAGTCGTTTTAGATTTCTTCAGTTTACTTTCTGTATATACCCGCAACGTAAAACATCTATATTTACAGCAACATATAAAATAAATTTGATTATGTACTAAATCTATTAAATCATAGTCATGTGGTAACTTCTAAATCACAAACCTACGAAAAACTACATATTCCTCAGCAAAGCTGTACAAACTTTATATTTTTTTCGTCCACTAAATTATGTCCAGAACCCCATGAATCATCGTGTACCGTTCTTAACGCAACCCCTATCGCTTAACCGATTGGCTTTCCTGTGAGTTACGGTGAGCCGCACCCGTTAATCGTTGGCATGATTGATTGCCGCATCGATATCCAATTGTTAAATAACCATTTCAGCTAAGTATCACAAGGTGTTACCTTGTAATTTCAATAACATAGTAGTTAGTGATGGATGTACAATGTCGGCCAACTAATAACCTTGTCGTACTGACCTCACCAGTCACACGTTGTGATATTTCGGATTTTCAAGAATTATCTTTTTTATATTTCGAACAAAGTGGCCATAAAAAATATTCAAAAGTACTGGTGTAAACATAGCTAAATATAAAACTATCCATACTACTAAGATACCTAGTCAGTTTAAAAATATCTTTAGAGAAATTTTTACCTAATTTGGTTTTAAATTTATATGTGATGTTTTAAGGTCGTAAATCGACCTACATATGAGAGAAGGTAACGGAAATTCTAATTATTTTTTTATTAAACCCTGACTTTGAATAAAAAAGTACACGTTTACTTCAAGTCGTTCCAAACGAAGTTATAACAACGTAATAAAGTTAAGCACTCAGTACTTAGTTTGAGCTCAATACAATTAATTGGGTCTGGATACTAGGTCGATATATCGAATATGTTAAGCACTAACTGCTAAAAACTTAGGTTTTCGCTTCTTGGCAAATGTTAGGAATGTCTTAATCATCTCTAAGTACTTTGAGCATTAAAATAAGGGTTAACGTATGGGAGTAGCCACGTCGCTTTCAGATACAAAACATTTTGATATTTTTAATGGGGAATTCTTCACACATATGCTCATTTTAAACTCGCATATAAAACAATCGCCTGTCACTACGAACTCAAACGTAACAATTATAATAAAATATTCAAAATTAATAAATACATTCTGTATCATAGCAGTGTAACGCATAGGCTCATTTGGGCTTATCCTTCGACAGAGGAGGACGCCTGCGTATGGCTACTCCCTACCGTGTTGCTCTATTAACCCAAGTAAACAAATGTTATATTATCAACAATAAGGTTGTTGAATCCTTCTCAAAAGTAAATAATCTAAGGCAACTTAACTAAAGGATGTTCAGCCAATAATCATAAACGAAAGTGATAATATTGAAAACTTTCCTAAAGCTCTTGTAAGCAGCGATTGAAGTAAGAAAGTTGTATAATCTCAACTGACTTAATACAGGCTTCAGTAGACTCCTCTGTATAACGAGAACAAGAGAAAGAAGTAGAACAAACTCCTCAGACAATAGAATCATTTCAGGGAGGTTTTGAGCTTAATTCAGATTAACTGAACATTTTTTTAAATATTTCAATAACTTTTATTAAAAGTATAGAAACATTTCCTAACAGTGTAACTTCAAGACATTATTTTTTTTAACATTAGACAGACTTTATTAAACTGTTTTATTAAGTCATAGTAACTGTGTGTTACATGTAAAAAATTAAGAATTATGTTACAATGTGCATTCAAAATCTAGTACTGCACTAGTTATTTTTATTTCATAAACAAAGCCAAATATGCATCTAGGTGTAGATTATGTATCTAGAAATACACATGATAATAAACGTTAAAACAAAAAGATGGATAACATTTGTTTTTAACATAAAAAAAATAGTTTTATACTATTTACTTAAATATGGCTTAAATTTTACATTTTGTACGGAACCCTAGGTGTGAAATTCACGTATACTTTGCCGGTTTTTAAAATGAATTGCTAGCAGATTGCGCGAACTTAATACTCTAATAGACCAGTGTAGAAGCCTTTAAAAATAATGAAAAGTGAAATAAAATTATAATAGAATGAAACCCATTAGAAAAGGAGGGAAATATGATAAAAATGAAAGGAAAAATAATTTACGGGCAATCTGAGGTTGGGAAGGGGATGGGGGTGAGTTTTTAAGGGTAAAAAACGGTTTTTCTCTATTTCCGGCAAAAATAAAAGTCCTATCGAAAAAAGTCAAATAGAAAAGTTGTAGATAATAAAAAGATCTAAAACTTTTGTATTTACACTTTTTTCACATAACCTCAAAATTTATGTGAAAAATTCAAAAAACCAAGTTTTTGGTTTTTTATTTGTATCTTTTACAACAATTTTTTTTTTTTAACGAAATTTTGTTGAAACTTACCTTTTTATGTCCCAAATACGCTGTAATTTATTTGATTAAAAATATTTATTTTTTCACCTTATTTTGAATTAATATCGGAAAAACACCCTAATTTTCAATCGAAAATTCACCCGTCAAAATATCAGCTTTTTTCAAAAAGTTGGTATGGTTTCTGTTCGTTGAAATCTCTACTTTCCGATGGCGAAAAAAAAAAAATATGTTACTATGGTAAATCTTCTCAGAAAACGCAAAAATTAAAAAAAATCTTGAATTCGAAAAATTTTTTTTAATTATTATAAATAATTTTGAGGTATTTATTAAAATTTAGACTTTAATTACTCGAAAAACGTTAGATTACATGTGACGTTGATAACAAAAAAATTTGGCAAAAAAATGATACGGTAGAAGAGATAATGAATAAATATTTGCGCTATGTTGAAAAACATTACGCAGTAAGCAGCTATATTGTCTTTGATGGGTATCCCGAAATTAAAAAATCAGTTAGTGTCACAACAGTACCAGCAGCTACATCAACTAAAAAAGGAGAACGTAGTCGTAGAAAAACCTCAGACAATATTCCAGAGTTCGATTATCAAAATCATACAAAAATACCTTTTTTGCAAGAAATTTTTTTATCTAACGAGAAAAATAAGGATAAAATAATAAAATCTTTGATGAAAAGATTACAGTCACGAGGATTTTCCTGTAACCAAGTAGAAGAAGATGCTGATGCTGACATAATTGAAACCGCGATAAAAGTTGCAATAAGTACTAATAAAACTGTAATTGTTGTGGGCCAAGATATTGATCTTTTGGTCCTTTTAAATCAGTTAAATTCATATAATCATGACATTTATTTTCTCAAACCAGGTTCTGGAAATGTAAAAGACCTATTTTTCACGTCTAATAGTTTCAAACATGAATCCTTAAGAAACATTGTTGCATTTCTGCATTGTTTTTCTGGTTGCGATACAACATCTGGATTTGCCGGAAAAGGAAAGAAAAGTATCGTCAATTCATTATTAGACGCTAAAAATTTGTCAAATTTGGCCAATGTTTTTTATAAGAAAGATGCAAGTAACGAAGAAATAAAAAAAAATGGGTTACAACTAATCAAATCTATTTATAAATGTAAAAATGAAAAAATTACACTGAATCAATTAAGGTTTAAAAAATATCAATTGGCAAAAATTAAATCATCTTTCGTTTTGGCAAACCTCCCACCCACAGAAGGAGCAGCAGAACAACATCGTTACAGGGCATATTATCAGCTTCAAACTTGGTTGGGTAACGAACTAATAGCAACAGATTGGGGCTGGAAGCAATTTCAACGTGGAATTATGCCCAAATTTACACAAAAAGAATTAATTCCGGAAATATTGCTCAAAACAATTTGCTGCAGCTGTGAAACTGGATGTAACAGTTTAAAATGTGGTTGCCGAAAACATGGTTTAAAATGCACAAATTTGTGTTCAAACTGTCATGGTTCTGAAAATTGCTTCAATATTGAAAAAGAAACCTATGAGGAAGTTAATGATTCAGAAGATATTGTGGATGAAGAACCAACGCAGTCTGGAAATAATGTTGGAGAGGAAGAAGGTGATAATCATGAAGATTTCGAAGATCTACTAGAATCGGAGATGTTTGACGAATCTAACGATGAAGAAATGCCATCAAAAAGACAAAAACTTATGGATAAGTGATTAGAATTGAAGATAAGGTATTTATGAATGATGAGATTAATGTGTTTAAAAATATTGTAATGAATAACGTAATGAGAATAAAGCATCTACATTTAATAGTACGATTTACATTTATATTTATCTATAATGAGATTTTCTATGACATAAATGTAATTAGAATTAAATAAATCAACAACAACGTCACATGTAATCTAACGTTTTTCGAGTAATTAAAGTCTAAATTTTAATAAATACCTCAAAATTATTTATAATAATTAAAAAAAATTTTTCGAATTCAAGATTTTTTTTAATTTTTGCGTTTTCTGAGAAGATTTACCATAGTAACATATTTTTTTTTTTCACCATCGGAAAGTAGAGACTTCAACGAACAGAAACCATACCAACTTTTTGAAAAAAGCTGATATTTTGACGGGTGAATTTTCGATTGAAAATTAGGGTGTTTTTTCGATATTAATTCAAAATAAGGTGAAAAAATAAATATTTTTAATCAAATAAATTACAGCGTATTTGGGACATAAAAAGGTAAGTTTTCACAAAATTTCGTTAAAAAAAAAAAAATTTGTAAAAGATACAAATAAAAAACCAAAAACTTGGTTTTTTGAAATTTTCACATAAATTTTGAGGTTATGTGAAAAAAGTGGAAATACAAAAGTTTTAGATCTTTTTATTATCTACAACTTTTCCATTTGACTTTTTTTGATAGGACTTTTATTTTTGCCGGAAATAGAGAAAAACCGTTTTTTACCCTTAAAAACTCACCCACATCCCCTTCCCAACCTCAGATCGCCCGTAAATTATTTTTCCTTTCATTTTTATCATATTTCCCTCCTTTTCTAATGGGTTTCATCCTATTATGATTTTTTTTGGTTTTAAAAATTATCGACCCTGGACTATAATAAAAACTTCATGAAACAAATAGTTTATTTTTAATTTGGGAAATAAAACAAGACAAATCTTAAGATGAATTAAAAAAAATGCTATTTTGCAAATATTGGATATGTAACGTAATGCAAAGTATGTAACATATTCATCAAAATCAACATTCAGTTCAAGTGAAATATTACATTTAAAAGTCACTTTTTAAGGAAAAAATAAAACAAATACGGCAGATCTTTTAACAAAGAAAATAACCATCTGAACTTCAACTTGAACATTTATAAATCTAAGTGCGTATTCTAAGATTTATAGGAGCGCCATCTACTGAGTTCAATTGGGTTTTACACCGTTCAGGAATATGCACGCGACATTTCATTCTAATTGGTACAGTTATTTACGCGGAATGAAGTGACAAACACGCGTAAAAAATTATCATATAATATATGTCAATATTAAAATGAGTACGTTTATATATTTATAATGCCTGTTTTAAATATGCATGAATACTTAATAAGTGAATAAAAGTCATTATTTTAACGTTTTAATTAGCAAGTAGCACCAGGGTAGACTGCACAAAACTCGCAAAGCACTGAAAACGCTTCGATTTTTTATCACAACATAATTCAATAACTATTAGCATCCATCCTTTCAAAAAGTTGGGGAGCATAAATAATGAAATGATGTCTGTTGTACATCAAATTGTTTTCTACCAGAGTTATGTGTTGTAGTATAAAGAGTTAGCCTTAATAATGTGGGGTGTGCCTTGCATACGCGTTCTCAAAGAGCTCAGCAAATTGAGTACGAAAGAACGGAAATTAAAGTAACAGGACTTTGTGAGCGAAGCGACTACCCAGACGTGGAATAACGAAGTAATGGAGACGGCATGAGAGAAAATAAATAAACGAATTTGTTTAGAATATTTTGGTGTAAATATTAAAAAAGTATGCATTCTGTAAAATGGCTAATTGATGTTCAGTGGGCCATCGAATCGAAAGAAAACATAAACCCGACCTTATGAAGCTACTGTCAGTACTGCAATCACATAACAGCTCCGTTTCTAAAAATTGTTGTATAGTTATCTTTTAGTTGTGGCTTTTGAATTATACTCTCAAGTGCTAGAAGCTATCCCCATCCCCTTCCCTATTCCACGAAGCAACACACTTATGACGCCTCTGGTGTTGCGGGTATCCATGGGCGACGGTAATCGTTTACCATCAGGTGATACGTCTGATCGTTTGCCACCTACTATATAAAAGAGTGGTTTGCGGTCAAGCAATGAGTTGTTGTAAAAGAAACCAACTGAAATCCTACATATCGTGAATGAATATTTTAATTACTATGAATAGTTATTAGATAAATTCCAAGTGTGAGACATTCTTCATAATTATCAACCAACCTTTTGTTTGCTATAGGTACAGTTTTGTTACTAAGCTCTGGCAACAGATTTAGGGCATAATGATTTTGGTTCGTGTTGTGTGAGCATAAGGTTATCCTAAGGGCCAATTCCAAGAGTTGCTGATAAATAACTTGAAAAATAACTACCGTATAGATTTCGGCTACACAAGTATCTGATAGAGACATATATGTCAGATAACCATGAATGTATATGAGCAACCTTGACGTGTTGAATAGTTTTTAATGCCAGATAACAATCTGATATCAGAAAATTGTGAAACTGGCCTTATAATCATTAAATGATTATGTATTACGAATAAACGGTTATGTATTTGTTATGTTCTTACAATCATAAAAGCTATCATCTATTTTCTATTTAAATTCTTGACACAAAAAGGCTAAAGTAATAAGATGCCTCCATAAAAATATATTAACATTTTTTCTTGCATCATTGCAGTGACGTAGGGGTGAATATCAGATTACGTAAACGAGACACATACTGTTATCACAGGGGTAAACTACCCCTTCTCAGAGTAAGTTGATGGGTGGGAGTCCAAGATGTACTCTGTACTCCAGTTCGAATCGTGTCAATGGTGAACTGTGAACGTTCGAAAGAGATTTCGAGTGTAGAGCATTTTATTAACTTTCTTCTTAGTATCTCTATGCTTCAACTGTGTCAAGGTTTATACATGTCGTTTATGTTTATGTATATACTTGAGATATGAATAAAAAGTTACTTTAATTATGTACATACTCTGTTAATTTAATGGTATCAATCAATCACAATAATATATAAATACAGAAATGTATATGTATGCACGTTTTTTTATATTTATGAGAATAAGATACAAAGGATCTTTATCGTTTTATTGTTTCACGTCATCGTCATTGACAACTGTTAAAAGTTCAAATCAAATCCAGAGATGGTGACACGCCGTTCCGTGGGAGAGCCACGCTTCAGCATGAATGGGCCGGTTCGACCGGAGTGATAACACGGCCTAACAGAAAACCGATGTGAAATAGCGCTTGCGCTGTGTTTCACCGAGTGAATGAGGATACCGGAGGCCCATACCCCAACCCCTCCCACATTCCATCTCCCCATCCCCCAAAGGTCGGCAACGCACTTGTGACGCTTTTGGAGTTGCGGGTGTCCATGGGCGGCGGTAATCGCTTACTATCAGGTGATGCGTCTGCTCGTTATCCACCTATTCAATAAAAAAAAACACTGTATTCTTAATCTGTCACCACATGGACAGCCGTTTTACATAATTAAGTTTAATTTGTTGATTTTTATCTTACCATGAATATTACTATCTTGAAGATAGGACTATATTTCTTATCTAAAATGAAAATATACTATTTGACACGTAAAATAGTAGAGTTGACGGACCCTTACGTTTTCCAAGTTGTGAGCCAGATGGAATCTCAGATTGTAGATCTGTGCAAATATATGTACATTCAAAAACATATAGATTGTATTAGGTCGGAGCCAGAATTTGTTTCTTTCATGGGGCCAAAGGTTTGGAAGAGTAAACCCTGGATAAACTATTTCCAGCCCCTGCTGATGCATTCAACAACAAATATTTACCATAATTATTAAGACTAATA
The DNA here is from genome assembly GCA_916048165.1 of Spilarctia lutea. Classification (NCBI taxonomy): domain Eukaryota; kingdom Metazoa; phylum Arthropoda; class Insecta; order Lepidoptera; family Erebidae; genus Spilarctia; species Spilarctia lutea. The sequence goes on from OU696487.1 coordinate 18,831,451, forward strand.
TTTAATTCACCGCTTAGTGTTGCTAGTATTTGATCTGCCATTGCTAAAACAATTAATCTGTATCCATTCACTATCTATGCAAGTTTCAATGTTTGCCTATTTGCATGTGTTTGGTTAGATAGAGATCATATTAGTAGACTAACCGCAAACCATTGTTAAGTTAATGGTAGCTGAAAATGCCCTATGTCTGTGTTAGTTGATAGCAGATTTTAAATTTTACAGTACCTATTTTTTTTATATTCTAGTACTCAATCGTATCAAAATACTCAAGTATATTCGTGTATTGTCAGATTAAGAATACAGAGTATAGCAATCATCATCACCACTGAGAGCCAACTAAGAGAGCGAACTGTGCACAACAATAAGAAAGCAAAGAAACAGAAAACTTGATACAAACATTATACCAACCCATATATACTCGTATATATAACCAGCGTGGACTTTTATAGGCTATCAATGATGATGTGTACTCAACAAATGTTTTACGTATCAGAAAATCTTTAAGCCAACTCAAGAAATGCCCATTGCCAGCTCACTCTCAAAAACTTAGTACTATTTTGCAAGATTCAAAAGATTACATTAACCTACGTTCGCATAGGATGATTTGACCACATAAATGTAGCGTCAAAACTAGTGTAACCGCTACCGTATACATTACTAGTTTACTACAGTAATAAGTGAGAATGTGAAACTTAAAGTTATACTCACTCCGCATTGGACTTCATACGGATAATTTTATTACTGCAAGTTTAGTTTTAATGGTAGCCGGTAGTCTTGTTCTTATTATAGTTGTAATACAAACTGTATCACATTAGAATACGGTCCACAATTAATATTTACGTTAATCTTTTATTGGATTAGGGAGCCATTAAGTGTACTTATGCAGTGAAATTTTTGGTAGCGTTAACATTTAAGACTTTAGTTATATGATGGCTTTAAGTGTCATATTAATATTGACTTAATGCAGAACGCTCTTTGCTGGGTGTTTTAAACTAGTATAAAAACTAAAACTAGCTTTACTGTTATTGAAACGGTTATCGCAAAATCAATTGAAATTATTTTATGGGCCCGCCAAAGTGTTTCTACTCTGCCTGATGGAAAGCAGAATCTAAGCTTGGCGGTCACCATACTCATTATGAATGCAGACAATGCAACAATGCAACATGGTGATCCACAAAATGGCGGCGTAGTGATGCTTTTGCATCATTGGGCCATTAAGTTGCTTGTAATTCAATATTTACTGCCTAATACTTTGGTCTAGCGTTTGACGTATGCGACTGCCAATCAAGAGGTCTCGGTTTCGAATCCCGGGTCGGGCCAAAAGTGTTATTGAGTTTTTCTGATTATAGAAATACTTAATAACGGCTCGAAGTTTGGAAGTTGGGGTCTGAACCTCCGTGCCTCGTCGCTGACCGGTCGTGTCGGTTAACCGTCCCATCGGATTATGAGAGAGAGGGAACAGAAAGTGCTTCTCTGTTTGCGCACACACTTGTACACTATAATATCTCCTGTGTAGTTGGCTGGTGTCCGTTGAGACTGGCCGCTGTGGCCGTAATTTAGGCTAGGCTAGGAGACCATCAATTCAATATATTTTAATATTTGAGATAAAAGAGTTATACTGCTATTAATGAGACAATTAAGGGGGACTATTTTTTTCTAAAATTTCTACCCACCTATATATCTAAACTATTTTAAGGTTTTAAGGTCTGTAGTTTTCTTTTCAAAACCTTTTAACCCCATTGACCATTTTTTCTGTAAGCTGTACCTTGCTTACTAGCTCTTTTTAATCGACTACGATAAAGCAAAAAGGAAGAATAATATTCTTTTCCATTCGATATACGAGTATGTTTGTTTCACCGTAGCATATAAACTACTCGACGGATTTTGATAAATGAGGTGTCAATAGATTCTTATTTAATAAATTTTAAATACTGATATATCAACTAATAATAAATATTAGTATTCGTAATTCGGGGTGACATAGACTGCTAAACTGACTAAACTTTATCAAAGTTTCTACTTAGTAGGTTTATAGTTTTTTAAATTAGTTCTTGTACTTGAAACGCAAGTCGAAATCAAATAAGTATTCATATTGAGTATCACGATTAAAATATTTTGGTACTTTAAACTATTATTGCTACAGGTAGTACAATCGTAGTTTCAGGAATTATGAAATAAATGATCTATGTTTACATTCATCATTATCATCGACCGCCCTACAACCAGCAGTACATTAGTAGGGAACTAGTTCACTTCGGGATGCATACAGGCCATTCCTCGGTAAGTTTTGACCCACTATACTCCGCTGGCCTCACGGATTGGTGTACAATTTGTTTCAAGTTTTTTCATAAGCCTACATGTGTACAAACGAATGTATTAATTAATTACCGTGGGAGAGTCACGCTTTTGCATGACTGGACCGACTAGACCGGCGTGATACCACGGCCTCTCAGGAAACCGGCGTGAAACAGCGCTGTGTTTCACCGAGTGAGTGAGGATACCGGAGCCCTAAACTTCAACCCCTCCCCCATACCCTTTCCCCATCCTCCGAAGGCTGGCAATGCACTTGTAACGCGGTAATAACTTACCATCAGACGATATGTCTGCTAGTTTGACACATATTCCATAAAAGAAGTAAGCATGATCTATATTAAACATCACAGTAATTAATTATTTATTGTTAGAATAGTATTATGCGCAATATCACAGTGGATTCTATTAGACATGGTTCTTGAATTACACAAGGATAAGTAACATTCCATTAGCAGGGGCAAATTAACATAATTTTAGTGAAAATTCATAATTCTAATTGAAGACGCTGTTATATTTACCAGAGGATACTTGCGATGTACGTTGGATAATAATTTATTACTTAAATGTGTAAACATTATTTGAGGCCTACACCGTTTATTAATGATTGAAAATTAATTAAAAATAGTATTATGAAGCAACAAATTGTTTTGCTCTAAATTACATTACTAACTAGCTGCTATTATATGTACCTCTACCCGTTTTTTTTTCCTCGTGCGGAAATCCCCTCGGATACCACCACGGTGGCATGTCGGACTCGAACCGACTAAAACCGCACGCCATCTCGGAACCAGGTACACCCTAGAAAGGAAAACCCTGTGTACCTCTACCCCTCATTACTGTGAAATCTCTTTAGATACAGGTATTTAATCTTTTAAAGAATCACTCTAAACTAAACAAAACTTATACAGTTCAAAAGTAAAACCATATCCACGTAACAACTATATCTCAAACTAGCTGACCGGCGCAACCTCGTTTGCGTCTTTTATTGCCCGTAGCGAAAAATTTTCCCCCGTATCGGGTTGATTTTTTACACCTTGTGTCCGAAAAACCCCAATATCTTACGGAACCCTATTTTTTCCAAAATAAAATATAGCCTATGTTACTCGTGGATAATGTAGCTTTCGAATGGTGAAAGAATTTTTAAAATCGGTCCAATAGTTTTAGAGCCTATTCATTACAAACAAACAAACATACAAACAAAGTTTTCCTCTTTATAATATTAGTATAGATAAGTCTCTGTGCATCAATCGCAATAGTAAATGAATCGTAATTCATAACAGTAGACTCCATAATTGCTTGCCAACAAATCGTTTCGTGAGAGTCCAGCTTTATCTCTGTTGGGTTGTAAGCCGAATATTTAGTACAACGTCCAAATAGGTCTGAGCGGATTGAGGCTTTAAATAATGGCAGTAATAGCCGCTTTGTCGTAAGGAATAACCGGCTATGTACACAAGCGATTCCATTATATTGATGTTACAACACAACGATCTATTCAATGTTTACTTAACGAATTCAATATAGACATAGCCAGGCCCTAGAGTTGGTCTAATAGTAAGTGTTTCTAGTTTTCAAACCAGAGGTCGTAAGTGTGATTTTCCCTCAGCACCAATAATGATGTGAGGAGCTGGATTTATTCTTGTATAAATTTAAATCTTTTTGGCTATAGTATTTCGGTATTAGGCAATTCACAAGTTTATATTTGTTAAAAATTAAATATATTTTAAGAAATTCATACTTATATTATTAATGCGAAAGTTATCTGTCTCTGTCTGTATGTCCTGCTTTCACGGCCAACCCGCTGCACCGATTTCAATGAAATTTGTCTTTGATTCTTGAGGAAGGACATAGGTAGGACTTTTCTGCGATAACAGACAAACACGCGTGAAAAAGCTAGTTTATAATATTTCTGTCATGACAATATCCATCATTTTTTTTTTTATTTTTTTTTTTATTTTTTTTTTTTTTTTTAAAAAGACAACTCCCACATTAGGAATAAACATCCTGTGTCGTGGGGGACTTTACAAACATACATGAAACGGACACAAAGAACATCCAGACTCGGGACAACAATTCGTGGATCACACAAAGTGTTGTAGGTACCGCGTGGGATTTGAACCCACGACACTTGGCGCAGTAGCAAGCGGCATGGCGACCGCTGACACCACTCGGCCAACCGTGCAGTGGATTTTCCCCGAAAATAGGAACATTTGTTACAATTAATACACTCGGAATATAGTAAACTGAGACATTTATGTCATTGCAAGTATCTATAACAAGTAAAAATAACTATCTACAGGTACATACGGCGGGTTGCTACATCGCCTAAGGATCTTTCCAAAAAGAAAAAAATAGAAAAACATGGTAGACTTTTATTGAAAGCTACGCATACGTTTATCATTTAAAATTACAAAGATAACAATACTTATTAGCACGTATCAGATAAAAACCTTTTCTATTATTATCATGATATTTATTGGACACTTGAGGTTCGTCTATTGGCAGCGTGTCCAATTACCACTGAGCTACGGAGAGCTACGTGATATGACGTCACGTTGCTGAACACACATGTCGGTCAACGGGAATTACTGTTACTGTTAGAGAGATTATAATAATAATAATGATACATTTTTCTACGGTGTGTTTGTTTTATAGTGAGATGAAATATGAAACACCTATTTGTGTAAGTGTTATTCGTTGTTTACTAGCTGACCGGGCGAACTTCGTACCGTAATACCTAAGTTTCCGAAAAACTTGTTTTAGTATTTATGTACGCTTCATGTTTTCACGGGTAGTGTACAGCCATGGACTAAAAAGTACAACCCTTCCAGTTTTCTTATAAATTTCTTCTAAATAAACCTTGTTCGGACAGAAGCAAACACATAAAAATAATCATCCAATTCGCTGCCGACGATGGGAAGTTATGCGCGTTACTGCTTCAGATATCTTTGCAGCAATGAAAAGGTTTTGATTGACAAACAGTTTTAAATAGTTCACTGCTGAATATAAATTTCTCTTTAGAAATAAGGATGCGGTCTGATATACCTCGCTGGCCAGACAGTTTAAGATTTACTTCTCTTTGCAGTGGTGATAACCTTTACGTTTTGATTGCATTACGTTTTCTGAGGAAAATATCTTGACTGACAAACCGATTGACACAGAGAGGAACAAGGAAGTAATCCTATAAGGGTTTCTTTTATTCCTTTTGAGGGACAGAACCATATTAACTGTATATCTTCCAAAAATGTTGCTCTGAAACATAGGCAGTATAAAAAGCTTTAGCCGAGTTTTCTTGTGACGAGATACAACCCAAAAACGTTATGTTGCTACGGAAATAAAATAAAGATATCCCAGAGATGGTATGAAACAGAAATGAAGTGATTTTCCTGTCGATAAACCACTGTTTATGTGTCTGCGTGTGTGTGGTGATACTTTGTATTGGCTCAGGAAAACCAGAGGAAATCTTGTTGGCTATCGGGCGGAAATACAATCATTTAGCCTCCGACAGTCTCGGGCATAAATATACTTACCAATGGACTTTAAACCAATAGATTGCTTACATTTACTGTTTATATTTCGTCATTGGTCGGGGATGGCAGCCTTCAGGCTTTATTTAACCAAGAGATTAATTGTCTCTTTTAATTAAAAAATATATATATTTGAGGGATAACTATTGTTGTTTATTCTTATTTTAATTTAATGCAAAGAGAAGTGAAAACTGTTCACTTAGTGCCGTTTAATATTGTTATTCTAATTTTCATACGTAATTTCACATGGATTCAAATGTTTTTTTTGGAAGCTGTAATATTTTTTGTGACATAACAATTATTCAGATACTAAGCCTTCGTAATGTTAAACGTATTGTCTCGGTATCGTCGTAGAAATAGGATTAAGGTAATCTTGATGTAATGAGCTTATTACTTGAGCGATCTAAAGATGGACGACGAAATCTACTTTCGTTTAACACCCTAATTTAATTTGATATATTCCAATTTGTTAATAAGCTCGCTATATTTAGCTTTACAATAAGGCAATAATGGTCGAAGGTTGTAGTATTTTACAATCGACGTTTACGATGTCGTTAATATTAAATGTAAACCAGATATTAGGTAAATTTATCGGTTGGGTTATAACTTGCGTAAGTAACAAGCTAAATAAGTACATTAATTGGAGTAAGTTATCGGTTAGTTATTCATTTCATAGTAACTATGCCTAGTGGTTAGTCGATTATTTTCGTCATTGATATTTTATTATAGATTTTAATGGAAGTGAATGTATGGAAAAATAATATTGGTTTAATAAACATAAGAGCAGATAAATAATCACAAAATAGTTCAACATAACTATCAATGTCTATGGTCCCACTAAAAATGGCTGTTCAAACGTGGTGGGGTATAGTGATAAAAGAAAACGAAATTGTGGACAACACCGTAAACTGATTAGGTAAATTATATAATAAATAATCTAAAAGTATAATTGCTAAATAAACTGTAATAACCGCTAGTTACATCTTGTTTGTTACATTAATTGTGCAGGATGAAATTAAATTTTATCCTGCACAATTAATGTATGAAAAAATACATGCAATAATTCTAACTTCTTTTCTCTTCTTCTAAAAGTGATATTCCTTTAAATGTTTTTATGTAAGTCATATTTATATTATAAATACGAAAGCAATCAAAAGTGATATAAAGCTAGTTTCTAATATACCTTGATGATGGAAAGACAGCAGTGTCTTAAATAACTACCTTATAATACCAAAGCTTTGTTAGAGGCAATAGAAGTTAGCTATATTACATATATTACGTAAAACTATATTATATGATTATCATTTCAATCAAGAGTTTTACAATTAAAAACAAAATACCCCAACCCCTCCCTCCATTTCCCTTGGCATCTTCCTAAGGCCAGCAACGCACTTGTGACGCCCCTTGTGGTGCCCCGGGTGTCCATGGGTGGCGGTAATCGCTTACCATCAGGCAATACGTCTGCTCGTTTGACCCCTATTCCATAAAAAATAACTTTGAATATTTAATTATATCTATCACACAATTTAATCAAAGAAGCTAAAACTAAATAATATACTTCTAGTACATACGCGAACCAATGATGTCAATAATGATAAAAGTGTAATTTATTTTTTAAATATTCTGAATCTCATTTATTTGGTGAATAATTAACAGCACGTAATAGCACTTACGACGAAGATTAACTGAAGAACCCAGAAGTAACAAAATTCACATCAAAATAAAGCCCTCTCTTATAACCTGTACAACAAAAGAGCAAGTCTGTGGTAAATTAAATCACTTGTCTGTCACCCGTCAAGTTTAACTAAGCCCCGAACTCAAATGCCTCCAGAGAATCTTCAGTGCCAACTTACGAATAATTATACTGATAGGACGAATCTCACATTCGAATATAATTTTCTAGATAAGTGGGTTCCTTTTTCATTACAATTGTACCGACATACATTAGTTCACATCTATGTCCCTGAAACGGTTGGCAAATTTTATTTCATCGCTTGTGACACCTTCAGTTTATTTTTTCAGGCGTTTATATCACTACTAGCGATCCGGCCTGACTTCTTTGATCAGGATTGTGTATGTGCAAAATTAATATCTTTCCATCTTGACTCGAAAGGTGGCGTTGTGCCTTTGGGCTGAATCGTGATATTGATTAGTTACGAGCCGATTTATATAAAGACTGATATTTTTTTTGTTGAACACTTTGTTTTTCTGTATTGTGTTGTAGCAATAAATCAATAGTACCGTGCAGTTAGTGTTCCACTTGAGAACCCAGATGAAGTATCTTATGCAGTTTGTGATGTGCATGTTTATCGATCATTTAAATCTTCATCTTGAATCACTCTATCTTTTTTTATAACTGCAATAAAATTCGTTGAGTGGCTTAAAAGATTTAAGCGAACAGACCGTGAAAGCTACCCTATTTTAAACTACGTACAGATTTAATCTATGTAAATTAAATGAATAAATTTACGGCCAATTTTTCTTTGATGACTATCCTTTTTCCTTCAAATAAAAATAATTATCTCCGATGAAATCTATTTGAAATTTGAGAACCAAACACCTTATTTTTCTATAATAAACGGTAGAAAAGGAAGTCAGATTCTATGTGTGTTTCTGATAAAAATGGTTTTAGTAATATGTTGAAAAATAATAATTACCATACTATATATATAATATATAAACTGAAGTGAAGCTGAAGTGGCAGTGGGCTGGCCATATTTGTCGCAGAACCGATAACCGTTGGGGTAAACGGGTTCTTGAGTGGAGACCGCGTCTCGGCAAACGTAGTGTAGGACGTCCACAGGCCAGGTGGAGTGATGATTTGGGCAAGATGGCTGCAGGAGCTGGATGCGAGAAGCCGAGGATCGAACTAAGTGGCGTGAAATTGGAGAGGCCTGTGTCCAGCATTGGACTGCGATAGGCTGATGATGATGATGATACTATATATGTGTAACATAGCACAGTAAAACTATGGAGCAAGATCTTATACCACAATTGAAAGTAAAAATTATTATACAGTAAATTTTTATTTTGGGCTGATAACATTGATTGTTTAGTATTTTGAAATTGGAAACTGTATATTTAGGACGGAAAGCTCAAGCTTAAGATTCGAAAAAACGAACATAGCTTTCAAGAATCCATTTTTGTGAATAAAAGAACTACATATTCTAAATATTTCTATTTGAGAATTTTTTTGTGATTGTAAACTAGTTTCTGGTTTTAAGAAAGACTGAAATTTTCAGTAGCCGTATGAAGAGTTGTTTTATGTGAAAAGTCACTATTGATGATCCTGAAATTATTCTTCTCAAGTTATAGCAGTTGTAGTGTGGGTAAAATAAATTTCAATAAAAAGAATATTTAATCTAACAATTTTCAACGATTCCTTAAAATAAATTTTAAATAGTACAAAGACTTAAATAACATGAACAAATTAATAAAAATAGAAAAGATATCTAAATACATAAATTAGACTTTTTCTACAATATAAAGATTGCCATTGATACGAGTTTCCAGCATCCTCATTGGTGGTGCGAGAGTGGAATAAGATTTATCTGACTCTTTGCGCTCTATAATTGATTTATGCGGCACAAAACGTAGTATCACATTACATAATAACCTCATATTCCCGTCTGTTGTATAAAAATGAAATAAAAACGAAATATAACCGTAGCGCTCCAAAACATTGCCGAATTGTACCGTAACTCAGTCGTCTCCCTAAGGAAATATTTTTTCAGTACTGCGGTACATTATCATATTCTTATTATGGTTACCACAAGAATTTGGAACACAAACATTGAAATTATACAGTGCCTTTTGTAATTCCAAACTACAACAGTTTGGAATTACTTTTTCTTTCTTGTTATGCCAGAATATCATAGCATCTGATAGAAGTCCTTTCGAAGCCATACTGATGATAACGGGGAAATGGGGGGAGTGGGAGTTGTTCCCTAGTGATAAATAAAAAATAACTTCTACTTCGAACTTATAGGCACTAGTTTATACAACTATAAATACTACTGTAACTGTTTTTAACCGACTTCAAAAAAAGAGGAGGTCCTCAATTCGTCTGTATTTTTTTATGTATTTCACCTCATAACTTTCGACTGGGTGAACCGATTTTGATTTTTATTTTTATATTTTAAATCTGGTGCTTACCGTGTGGTTCCTGTTCGATTTCGTCCACTTCCTGAAGTCGTTTTTTGTTGTTAAAATTTGTGATTATTTTTATAAATTCATATTTTAACTACCTAACAGAATATTGTAACATTTATCATATACTATATAAACAATAAAATGCTTTGGCTTATGTTATACATCTGGCCTCTATCTATACGTTCTAATATATTATAAAGAGGAAATGTTTGGATGTAAGTATGTTTGTAACGAATTGGCTCCAAAAGTACTAAACGGATTTTAAAAATTCTTTCACCATTTGAATGCTACATTATCACTGATTAATATAGACTATTTTAATTGAAAGAAAAAAAAACAATATGTAAACTAATAACTGCAGGTAACACTGCGAGGTTCAGCTAGTTACAGATAAATTAAAACTAATTCTGTCATCTACCTTAAATATTGTATCATGTATTATATCTAGGTATTAGAGTTTGAACTAATTTATCGTATTGATAATAAGAGCATCGCTATGAATAATCAGTTCAGTTCATACTTACTACTACCACAGGACTGATAAACCTTAAATTGCCGAAAACCGATTGCCAAACGAATGTTTTTTTATAAAGATTGCATGCAACAGATCTTTATAAAAAAATAGTTGCCAAAATTTTGTAGTAAAAGTCAAAATATTATATCTTATAAGAAATAAGTAGATGATTTAGATCTTGAGGAATTTTGGAGATCGAGAGCCAAATATCAAAGTGGTACGAACAAACCGACGAACCGTTACCGAGAACCTAACAAATTTCCAATATACCATCCATATCCGCTAGCCGTCGAATTTCGAGATTTCGGCATTTTTAAATTCAATTTTGCGAGTTGGAATTTATGGAGTTATGAGGTGACCTGTCGGTGTGAGGTAAGTTTTGCAGTTTTGTGTTGCCTTGTATTATTCGAGGTGTCCGAAACAATGTCGTAAGGTGGCCTTTGAAAATTGCATCTGTACTGTGTTGATTATAAAGTTTTCGCAAGCCTACGATATGAAAGTATCTATGCACGTACCTAGTAAGGCGTAAAAAGGTTTCAACAAAAAACAATCTAAGTAAATTAATATTAAATATTTATCAATTATTAGGTACTTATTGATTTATTATTTGTCCCTTTAACTTAGTAGTTGTTACTTTTGGAGTTACCGTCTGATTTATTTATTCATATTGACACTTGTCTATAAAAATATTTTTAATCAGATAATCTTTTTTAAATTTAACGTTATTTTATTCATATTTTTTCAAAACCAACACGAATAAAAACATACATAACATAAGCTACAATAATGATAAAATAACGACAAGAAACTATTATGTTATGATGATATCTGTTATGACTATTGCTAGATTGTAAAATATGTAAAATCAACTCGACACCAAAATAAGTGTCAGTTCATTTTCGTTTATTGGCCAATACCTGGGGCCCTAGCCAAGTTGCAAGCGTGTTTCTTTCTGCAATCATTACCGCTTAAATTCTCGTTTTTCATTGGCTAATACTTTGTATGAGATAATAATGTTTTTGAAGTATGATTTATCTGAAAGATTTTATGCAAGATATTTTGGTAGTTATCTCCCCGGGGTCTGAGCCAAGGGCGTGATGTACGTGCACGAACCGTTGATCGTCTCGTGAGGATCGTTGTAGTTATATATAAAGATATCGCACTGACTCTCTTCGTGTAGTTATTATTTTATCTATCAGACTACACGCCTTTCAATTGTTATTGAATATAAAATTTATAAACTACTATTATACCGATTTTAACTTGTCCATCAAAGTTTACCTGTAAGAAATTGCTTTTAGCTATAAGGCCGCCATTTGTACATGGTTGTTAAATTTATATACTCCTCAATGTAAACTGTATTAATTGGTGTACAATAAAGTATATTCTATTACTATTAGTAGAAATTGATAATAGTATTTATTCAATATAGCACACACAAGAAAATATTATCTAATACCACAATTCCGATTAGCTATTGATTTCAGCCACATGATAGTCTCACCTAAATCTACGAGTATAAACAAATATATTTTTTCTATTAATTAATAACTTAATACCATATTATTGTGTATTATAAGTATCCTAATAATGTGTCCATCGGGCGATCGATGTATGGGTATGGGAAGCCTCATGAAGCTACTGCAATATTGGTCAAGTCCATTCCCCATCTAAGACCTGCAGCTTCTTTTACCGCTTTCGACTTATTTGTTTTCTCTAGATCAAGTCACTTTCTTCCTTTTAATATTTTTATTCTTCTTATTATATCTGAATAAGAGAAAGATAGTCTTCAAAAGAAAATTAAATAAATGCTTTGTGATCGACAAGAACATGTCGGTAAATTAATAATAATGATTTATATGTTAGTGTATATTTTTATTTTTTTATGTTTATTAGACTTTAATGGCATAAAGAGAAACATTTGACTGTCTCGTTGGTGCAGTGGTAGCGTATGGGATTGATGGGTCCCGGGTTCAATTCCCAGGTCTGTTTGCATGATGACCTGCAAATATATGTTTTGGAGTTTGAGTGTTTTCCATGTATAATATATGTGTATTTACAAGAAAAGCTAATACGTTGTATCAGTTGTCCCCATAGTACAAGCTTTGCTTAGTTTGAGACTAGATGGTGTTGTGTATTTGATGTCCGAAATATTATATCAATACAAAGATAGTAGAGAAAAACAAACTTAGTTCTTATTAACAACAAGGGCTAATATTACTAAAATATCTTAGACCAAAACAACTACATCTGGCACTAATTATGACATATATATATATCTACAGTAATGCACCAGAAATCGTTCGTTAGCCAAGATGTCAGCGCGAAACTACTGATAAGTTCAGATAACGAGCGAAACTTGCCTGGCTACAAACTATCTCGTACTTATACAAAATAGGTATTGCGGTGGTACATTATCTAGATAGTATTATAAGGTTTTTATACAAGTTCAAAAAGGTCCAAAATCAGGCTATGGTTTCTCTCAATCGCACTTTTTCACCAAAACTGCATTACGATTTGGCCGAGCCGCGACCGAAACTTATTATCTACTATATAAACAAATGTTCGTTGTTCTTGTTTACCAACCAGGTCAAATAAAACCATTCCAAGAATGAGAGATAGCCTTGTGACAATGAAACTCGAAGATCTATAGTTTACAGATTATATTAAAGGCATTTACCGTACAAGTTTAGAGTTCACAAATGGAGGTAAAACTTCTTAACTCCTAAGAAGAAGTTCAAAGCGGTGCCGGCGTCCGCCGTGTTGCTATCGCGCACAGGCAAATACATAAGCGTTTACTCTTAGCAGGTTATATACTTATTAAGTCACATTAGATGCAGGATCCACTACTGAATAAAAATTACTTTTATCATTTTCGCATCAACAAATATTCGTACATCATCACATTTGGCGACTCTCTTTCATGCATGAAGTGATATGAAAACCTCAGTTATGTATAAGATTTCTAGCACATATCATTCCCCAAAATAAATATTTAATCTGCTGATATTGTCATAAAATTATATCCACATCAATTCAACGCCTTTGTTAGCGTAATATTACTAATTGTATTTTCAATTACTAGCTAACTAGTAATCCTAAACCGAGTTATACTTCAAAGATTATCACATTATAAATGTTCCGTTTGATGTGTGAGGAGGGGCGAGATTGGAAAGTTTTCCGCTGATTTTCTATATAAGTAATAACTGATGTAGCGAAGCCTCCACTAATTTGAGAGTGAGACCGCGGTCGGACCATGCCGAGCCAACGCTGGCCCTCAGCGGCCGGCCCCTGGGCCTTAATTAATGTCTAGAGGTCAACTCAGCTCTTTGATGTTTAACAGACTCGTTAGTTATATTGTTAGGGCTTGTAACTAAAACTACACTATAATTGCAAGGGCTAAGGAATCCTTACGATCATTAAATATTTGTTCTAAAGTTTTTTTTAAATTTCAACAACTAATAAAGTAAAGTAAAGACTCACACTATTATTTCAATTTACTCCTTGCAATAATGTTGAGCATTATCTTATTGCTGATTTATATTATATATATATATATATATATATATATATATAGATAATGCTTTATTTGTACACTAGGGTTTACAAGCATTATAATTACAATCGGAGTGGATTAACGAACAATAAATGTTTGATTTATATAAGCCGCCGCACCGTGTGAACTAAACTAACGGGTGTTTTTTTAAGCTAGATAGAACTTTAAATTGTAAAAAGTAACACAAAAAATTAAATTTTGATGAAACTTTTTTTTTTATTTGTTTCAGTATACTCTGACAAATCATCATGAATAGACTCACGCTTGAACAACGCTACGAAATTATCCAAATTTACTTTGAAAATCAGTCGTCGATTCGCGCAACTTATAGACGACTGTTTTATCGCAAAATTGTGTTCAGCGATGAGGCGCATTTTTGGCTTAACGGGTTTGTTAATAAGCAAAATTGCCGCATATGGAGTGAGACCAATCCACAACAGACCCTACAGACTCCATTACATCCAGAAAAATGCACCGTATGGTGCGGTTTTCACGCTGGTGGCATCATCGGACCTTATTTCTTCAAAAATGAGCTGATTTTCAAAGTAAATTTGGATAATTTCGTAGCGTTGTTCAAGCGTGAGTCTATTCATGATGATTTGTCAGAGTAGGTATACTGAAACAAATAAAAAAAAAAGTTTCATCAAAATTTAATTTTTTGTGTTACTTTTTACAATTTAAAGTTCTATCTAGCTTAAAAAAACACCCTATATATCACAGAAATTATGAAATACATCATCTATCACTTTGTCGACAAACTAAATTTATGCTACTTCTAAACGATATTAATAAATAGAAAAAATAAAATACCATACATGTCTACCGTAATATATATACATAGGTATAAATGTACTTACATATCTACATAAATTTTAAACTTTGTGTTTTAAAGTGCTCATAGCATTGTTTAACATTTAACTTTTTTAATTTGTAATGTAAATTATTGGATTTCTGAGTAAACATCCTTTAACTATCTGTAAGCATCGGGTTCACGTGAGAACGATGCAGCCGACGCACCAGTAAGAGGTGGATCGGAAACAAGGGCAGTAGGCCTTGAACCAATACTGCCTCTGCCATCTGCTTGGCTGCGAAAGTCACTGCAACAAAACACCAAGGTAGAACACCAAACATATTGGTCCAACCTTTGTACCTGCAGGCAGACCAAGGAGGCCCTAACGACGATCAACCCCAGATTGTCACGGAAGCTGTTGCAACTTAAGAGGCCGCTGCTTCGACTTTTAATTGGAGCAATAACTGGTCATGCATTACTAAACAAACCTCTTTTCACTCTAGGTGTAACAGACAGTCCTCTGTGCAGGGCATGCATGGAGGAAGAGGAGACGGCCGCCCATGTCATTATGACATGTCCTGAGGTGGCAGAATACCGGGCAAAACACCTCGGATCACCGAGGTCACTTCTTGAAGTCGTCGGCAACGTGAAGGGTATGCTAGACTTCTTGGAAGAACTGGGGTGGCACTTACATCACGCAAAATAGGCGCACTGAAGACGTCGATTTGCGAAAACCCAGCCCGCGAGTTTCAAGATTTAAGATTCAAGAAGCATCGGGTTCCCAAGAGCATTATGTGAGTGATCACCCTGCCGAGGTTGCTAAGGGACCACAGTAATAGATCGATATAAATCGCAATACAAATTCTCCTGAAATGCATGCAAATAAGCTACGATACCCATAGTTGCTATTGAGCAAGGCGACATTAATTTGCCCCTGTGACATAATAATAATAATAGTAGCACACTACAAGATTACTT
This sequence comes from Spilarctia lutea, assembly GCA_916048165.1. Classification (NCBI taxonomy): domain Eukaryota; kingdom Metazoa; phylum Arthropoda; class Insecta; order Lepidoptera; family Erebidae; genus Spilarctia; species Spilarctia lutea. The sequence goes on from OU696487.1 coordinate 18,847,278, forward strand.
TGAAAGAATATATAGTAGATGTAAGGTGTATTCTTTGTCGGTTGTCCATAATCACTACATACTTGTATTATAAAATAAAGTCCTAGGCCGCGTCGGTCTGTTCGCGATAAACTCAAAATGTACTGCACAGATTTTCATGCCCATTTCACCAATAACAGTTTATTTACATATAGTATATATATAGTTACAGTGATTTTTTATGGTTTTGATATATAGTTTAAGTTTTTGAAATTTACCGATATTTGTTGAAAGTTTCGGGAAAAATTAAGCCGCCTGAGACCCTTAAACATAAACGCTGTCTGAACCTTTTGAGATATAACAAAATGTTTGAAGCTACATCTTCTCTGAGTAACATACGCTCTATTATATTTTCCGCAAAGAACCCGTGCTAAGCCGGGGCCGGTTGCTAGTAAATAAATAAATAAAAGAAGATTCAAAATTAAAGAACATGGTAAACTAGTTACCGTAGCTTATAAGAATGAAATAACAAAAGTAAGTCACTACTTTATCAACAATTATTTCTTTAGACTGTAGATTCGTTCTGCATAACCTTTAAGCTAGAAACGACCTCAAACTTTCACCGCTCTATAAATAAACGTGGGATCTAAAAGCCAGTGAAGCTATATATCATAAAGGCATGGCTCTCCGAGGCTTCATAAATTATAGGAAGGCCGTGCGATAGAATATCGACAGGCAAACGTGACCGCAGTGAATGGGCCCTAGGCCGCCCAACACCAGCCCGGTGCCCACCGCCCGTGGGCCGTGCCAGATCTTATCGGCCCCTGTCGACGCGCTGATGAATTCATTGTTACTTTATCATTGACTTTGTAAGTGTAGTTTTTGATAACGATTATGTTCGAGGCATGCTTAGAATTATTTATAAGATTTCGTAACATACCCTCGTTACCGTGTGTTATTTAAACATGAATAATGGAAACCTACATTAATAAATTACTTAGGTTTTCATATTTCGGGTTCGATCCAAAGTCGGGCTAAATGTTTTTATGAACTGGAAACATTTGTATCGGAGTTTTGGTGCTTTTTCCGATATATTAATATATTATATGTATAAAGAGCGATATAGTATATATCGTAAACATATATATACACAGAAATAATACTTCAAAAGATTATTTTCGGCTGCTTCGGTGGCATAGTGGTAGCGAATGCGACTGCTAAGTTTGAGGTCTCGGGTTCAATTCTCGGGTCGGACCAAATGTTTGTATGATCTGTAAATATTTGTTTCGGAGTTTGGGTGTTTTCTATGTATAATATGTATGTATTTACAAAAAAAAAGTATATAAGTATTTATATCGGTTGTCTAGTACCCATAACACAAGCTCTGCTTAGCTTGGGACTAGATGGCGTTGTGTGTTAGATGTCCGAAATATTTATATTTAATTTGTGCTGATGAGGTAGTCAACTAACTCAGGCCAATTTAGAACGTGAACTCGAACTTCTTTTGTTCGGTTCGCTTGTAACAAGGACGAAGAAGCAACGATGTTCCAGTTTCTCAAACTAAATAAATACAAAAACCAGTTTAAATGAGGAAGAAGCACTGACAACTAACAAAAGCTTAACTTTTAATTGTGCAGGAAATTAAAAGAATCAAAAGCTGCAATTAGTATTTGTTAAGAAAGTACTTATTTGGACTATAGCAACTCGAATGTTAAAAACAATCAAATTCGTATAACTCCTTCTTGGTTTTACGTCATCATGAACAGCTTTTAGCAGTCCACTGTATTACATCGGCTTCTCTTTAGCAAAGACGTTTAGGCCTTCGCTACTATAATAATATTTTCGTATGGAATTTGCTTCAAGTTTTATTTCTCTTTGCAGTAATGTTATCCTGGTAGTTTGCTCCCTTAGTCACCTCTTACAAAACCTACGGGATGAGTAGGGATGGTGACACTCTGTATTATTAAGCTGTCACCACACAAACCATACTATACTCATACCTAATTATACTGGTGTCATTGTATCTCCCAAGTTCAAATAAAACTGTCACTAAATACAAATAAGTAAAGAATTTATTAAATGGTAAAAAAAATGAGTGGAAAATCATTTCGGAACTTCCGTCGATTTCTGGAGGTAGGCAATCGCCACAATGTAAGAGACGGGAGTAGATGGTGTATCTACAACCTCCTTCATAGTCATTCTCAGATGCAATACTTTAGGGAGGACTCAAATCATGCGATATTTCAAGATGCTCCTAAACCGACCTTGTATCTATTCAAGCCCTATCTCAAAGTATAATGCAAACTTAGTTTATTTTATGTTATAACGATTGTGGTTTTATTTCAAAATATACTTTATAGAAAGGGAAATTTGAATCCAAAATTAACAAATGGACAACACAAAAACCTAAATAAAATGATATTTCCAACAGTAAATTGTAATTTTTTAGCTTGTCATAAATCTAGGGCACGTTACTTGGTTGGCAGAGAGGCTATATATCATACAGCGCGGCGGTCAATTCTCAAACGGGCCAATAAATTGCGCCACCGCGATTGCAGCTTCGAATCTAAGCCAACAAAGATGTGGAGGCTGTGAGTTCATTCACTGTTATGATATAATAGCCAATATTTTATTGAGACAGAACTACCCCCATACATTTAATACTTACCGAATGAAACGCTGTTAATGACGGCGTTTCATCATCATTTCGTTTAATTCAAAAACTTTTGATTTCTGTGACGTATTCTTTCAGTTTATTTCTTGTGTGTAAAAGAATCATAATAACGTATGCAAAGATCCATGTACTCAACATTTTAAATTATTTCTATATGGAAATTGGAAATTTTAAACAATCAACCAATCTATTGGATTTTAACCGACATAATTTCTATCTTAATTAGGTTGACTATACATTAAATTGGTGTCATTTATAATCTAAGAAAAGAAATAAACTGTAAAAGTGTAAGTAGTGAGAAATAAGTAAAGCTATATATATATTTAAAACAACTACAATATATTTCAATTTAAAAGTATTAAAGTCAACCCAAAAATATGAAATATATTGTATTACAAAAATAGTTCTAAAAGTAGGATTTACCCTAGAAGTTGCGTTCAGTTGAAAAAAAACCATGCAATAAAAGAATTTACCAACTAATTTTCAGTTTCTGTTCTTTTTAAATTCTTTTCATAACTATACATATACTGCAAGATTCATTATTCTGATAAGTATGGCTCATATTTGCTCAGATAAAGTAGTTTACTGCATGACAGCCGTTATTATTTCTTACTCTCGTCTTAATTGATATAAGGATTTATTGAAATTCTTTAAAGTAATATCTAAGTAACATTTTATTAAAAAAATTCTTAACTTTTTAGTAAATATTTATATTTTCACACAGGTGAAACGCCTGCGCACTAATTGTTTCTGCCCGCGATCGCAATATTTAGTAATTTATATATATATATATATATATATATATATATATCGAATTATCTAACACAAACATGCACAGCTCTAAATAAGCTTATATATGACTTTCTTTTCATGAATAAACTGACTTTAACTGCACGGTTGACCTAGTGGTTTAAGCTTTCTAATGTGCCAAGTGTTGTGGGTTCACATCTCACAAGGGACACACTTTGTGTGATCCACTTTTTTTTGAAACAAACAGTTTAAATAAAATCTTCCATACGTTTCTTACCATTGGAAAAGTAGATAATATGTTTGAAAGACTTGTTATGTATGTTATTTATTTCATGATGACACATCTCGGGCTAATATTTTCTATCACCGGGTTTCCTTAAACGTATAACTATATATAGAAGTATTGATTAATTATCTAACGTATAGATTGTAAAACTTTAGACATTTTTATCAAAACAAAAAATTGCAGATAGAGATCAAAAACATTACCTATTTGATTTCTTTTAATATAACGCTACAAATATGACAAATAGATTGACGCTAGAGACTTATGCCCGGTTCCTATATTTAACGAATCGTCATCATGTAAAAATTTTCTACTACCGACTACGAGTCTTAAATGCTGTTCCTCAATTCATTTTTTATAGGAACGATTTTAGCTTACGCCCCGTCTAATATACTACTATTCGTACCTAGAACGGATCGTTTTTCAAATATAGGAACTGGGCATAGTGGTTTCCTTGCCCATGTAGAATTACATCTCTAAATGTTGAATGGTCACAATACAACTTAAGGATTAGCAATTTACTTTAAATAGTTAACTGTGTCTGCGTTATGTGTGAAAATAGTTCAATATTCAAACAATACAGTTCAAACTTTGGTGATTCAAAATAGAATGTCAATGCCTTTCAAAAGTTAGTCAATCTGTTTAATTACTTTTATGAAATAGTCGTAAAATTGTCGTTTACAGGCACATTAAGGCAAGTATCATGTTTAGTCTCTCACATATATTTTAACAGTTTAAAAAATTTTGGAAACTCAATATTATGCTGTCACTTGGTATATTGCAAAAACTCTTGTAAATTAAAAGAGTGTAGGCTTTGTATCGGTAATCCTTAAAACGACGCGGCGCCCTAGGTGTCGGACCCAATGAGAATAAACTTTATTTTTTATTATGACTTTGTAAAAGTTCGAAACAAATTTTCTTCGTAATATTACAAGATTATACTTCGTATCTTGTAAATTTTCCCCGAATAGCGGGTCATCGCTGTGCGGGTTGATCAAAATATGAAAGTGAAATTTTCTTTGAATATATTACCGAGCGAGAATCAAATGCAAGAGTATCAATGTCATATAACGTAGTTGCACTAATGATGTTGTAGACATAATTTATTTTCCATGCTGCTCAGTAGGGATCAAATGTTCTTCTAGAGAAAAAATAAAATCAAAGCTTGGGCGACGGACTCGAACACACTTAAAAAAATCAACGACACAATTTATTTGTGAGCCATAATTAAACCTTTATGAGATGTATTATAATATATTATTTATTAAAAATCTAGCCGTTAGCTTAAGCAACTGCCGATAGTGAGGTCTCAGGTTCGATTCTCGGTTCGGTCGTGTGGTAGTTTGTCATGGTTTCACGCCCGTGTATCGGAGAGCACGTTAAGCTGTCGGTCCTGCTTGACACGAACATCTATGGCAACCGTTATTGGAATGTTAGTGCCCTCAAATTTAATGACAAGTAGTTCAATCTTCGAATTAAGTGCACCCTCAGGGTAGTGGCGTTACGCCAGTCGCTCCATGGCAAAACTGATATTCAGGTAAAACCCGTTAAAATTGTAGTTCACCCCAAAATAACCTTAAAGTTAAAAAACTTAGGAAAATGATAATCAAAAATATTGTTTTATCCACATGAGGACACAGAATCCCCTGTCGATGTTGGGTTTAACCAAAACGCATGACTTAGAACACTTTTGATAAATTTGATTGAACAATCCCGAAAGAGGATAGCATCAGTATAAGCTATCCTAAAAAAGACTAAATATATATGATAATAGATTTACACAATATTTTTTACAATAATTTTCTCGTTTATGTAAGCGAAATAAAAACTAGAATTATTTTCTTTAAACATAATTATTTCTGTGTCATAAGAAGAAGTTGTTTTAACAACATGATATTATTATTTGAGATAACTAACACAAGATGTGTTCTTAGATTAAAAAATTCAAAGGACACATTTATTCACATTTTGTTCTAAGGAATTTTACTTAAAACATTATATTTCTACCCATTTAAGAATACTGCGCAGAAATTCAAAAGAGTTTTTCTCAGAGCTATTTTATTAAAACTTGGATTTTTTTATCAAGAAGTTATTACGATGGCTACACAAGCAATAAAGAGGTAAATGAAATATTGTTCTTTGTGACTGCTAAATAACAACCATTTCTTAAACATTTTTTGTTTCATTTAACTAAGGTACTATCCCAAGTAATTTTAAATAAGAGAGCTAGTTTTCAAGGCAGAAATATCTTAAAAGGCGATCACTGACGGCTGACGAAAACATCCGAATGTTATTCTGAGTTTGCTATGCCGAAAGACTGTAAAGAGCTTTTAAGTAGGTAGAATCAACAATAGGTATTTAAGTAGAAATAAAGTAAAACCTGTATAATAACACTATTAACATACTTGGAAACCAAGCCCGACAGGGTTAAGCGTTGATTACAAAAATTATAACTTTTCATATTCATACAAAGAAGATTCCGTGCAGTATAATATATCATTACCAGAGACCATGTCTACTGAATCCAAAGTAAATTCATCCTACAGCAAAAAAAGTTTTGAAAACTATAATCCGGCCACGTGAAAACTTTATACCGTCTATGTCACCCGGCCCACTATAACGAATCTATTGACACTTTTTTTAAAATTTGTTCAGTAATTTAAGAGCTACGGTGGAACATAAAAATATATATGGAATCGCAAAACTATTAACCTTCTAGTCGCCATAGTCGGCTAAAAACATCTTAAAAGTTTGTCCTAAGATTACACTCGCGGCTGCGCTTGCGTGTACATCGGCTATCGCAATAAAAGTATAATATATGTTATCAAAAATTATTCATTAGTTATTCTGATGTATGAGCTATATTAATGTTGAGTTTCATATAAATACGTTCAGTGGTTGTGAAAAGACTAACAACAACCATACATCTTCAATAGTTTTATAATATAGTAGGAAGAAGGATAGTAGAATTTGTCGATTAAGAAAAATAAAGAAGCAAGTGTGATAATGGGCGACTGTGCTGCACCATTTATAATGTGAGAACTCTGTCAAGCTCAATAAAGTATCTATTATTAATGCCTATTTTTTCACTTTCACTTTAATTTTATTTATTTGTATAGACGAATACAATATTCATCCTCTTTTCCTAATAAAGTATTTTTTAACAAAACAGTATTATTAAATTTCCTTCAAAAGTTGTTTTATTAACTATTACACAAAGTTTTGTCCCTTGTAGGAATCGAACTTATAACACCCAACGCAGTACAAAAGGCGAATTTAAAGCTTAAACCAATACACGTTCCGTGCCGTCAAATCCAAAACATCATATGACATAACATTGTTAAAATCACTAAAATTAAGTTCGCCTACTTCATAATCTAAGATATTTAAATCAATTTACAGATATTTATTTAATATTTTACACCGAATTACTCACCATCCTCTTTAAAACGCATTCATCAACAACCCGTAATATCTCACTGCTGGGCTTGGGTCTCAGGAGAGGCTTAAGGCCATACGCTGGCCAAGTGCGGGTTGGAGACTGGCAATACAACGTTGTAGCTACGTAGTTTTGCCGTTTGATGTTTTTAAGCGGGGCAAAGGCTTCCATCCAAGCTTCACTACTGTTATTCTATAATAGCAACCGGGACCAACTGCTTAACGTGACCTCCGAATCACAAAGACTCTCATGGTATCGTGCTATCAGCGGTCCCCCATCCAAATAGACATTAGAACTCAATAATGATTATAAACTAACAAGACTCAAGTGGTCCCGGACACTTGCCGGTATTGATCAAGCACTGCTTATTTCATCATAATTATTCGATTCCTATAAAATTTTAACGTTTTTGCAAAATTAAAACTTAATATTTAACATCAAGTAATGTAAAAGTTGAATATTTTGAATTTAGTGATTGTTTTTATTATTCACATAATAAATTTAACATTTATGCTCCCTATTACTGCTACCCTAAATAATGTCACTTACCATACAAAGGTTGCCTGTAAGTGATCGCCATGAGCGATGAGCGATGAGACCGCCAATTGTCACATTTGTTTATCACAAATCTTTTTGCGTGTATAATAAAGATAATTAAAGAAATATTTGCATTCACGTTATTTATTGCTATACCTTTCGAATTGGTTCGGCTTATATAATTGATATTATTGCTTTTACATCCCATCATATTCACGTTCTAAATAAATTAAGTTTTATGTTCCCAATTCCTTCGTAATTATAATGATCAATAAAGCAAATATTATAGATTTGCTCAGAGTTATTTTTTATTTATATATTATACATCATGCACTTAAGGTGCATCGGCGGACTTAATGCCTGACGCATTCTCTACCAGTCAACCTTTGGGTGATGAAGAGGAAATAGGAAGTAGGTGCATTTTGAATAAAGTTACTTTTAGTGAAATTTTATATTTAATTATCTTCTCATTTATAGTAGTTGACCTACATCAAACATACTATTAACCCTATGCGAACACAAATTACATTTTTCAAATCGGTCCTCTCCAATTTCGGTTGAATTTCACAATAGATACTTTATCTTAGCCAATGGCTCATTTATAAAAACGTCAAATAATCTCCCTCAGTTACAGAAAGCCTATTGAAAAGGGTCGTTTTTCGAGCAGGCTGTGTGAGTTACACTTGTTTATGAAAGGTCCGCGTTGTCAGCGTGTCACGATTAGCTTTGCCATAGCTCACAGAACCGGAGGAGGTATTGTGCAGATATTATTTGAAGAACAAAGATCAGTTTCGAGCACACTCATCTTTATAAGGGTTCTACGAAATTAGTTACCGAAATTCTCTTTGGAAAGTTATGTATCGCAAACCATTCCACTTCAATCCTCCTTCGCCACTTCAAAGGAGTCCAGTTTTATCCTTTTCTTTATTTCATATATTCCTCAATTTTGAATAGACATTAAAGATGGAATTAAAGCATCCTTTGTTGTTTTTACTCCCTTAGGTTTCTACTAACTTTGTGTGATACTAAATTGCGATTTGGGAATCCTTTTAAATGTGTATTTCGAAACTTAATTGCAGTTATATTTAACCCTTAAATGCATATTGTTGCCAAAAGTCTACAAACCAATTTTTGTCATTTTAAAAAAGGACAGCTGTGACAAGTGTTGCAGAACGTATTTTTATATCATAGCTAATATCATAATGAAAAATAAAAACGTGTAAGAGGGTCTTCAGAAAATAAAATTGGCGGGTAATTTGACATAAGCATTGTGAAGGTGGAAAAAATTGGTGGTATGATAATTTGTGACTTTTGAATAAGGATTTAGATAAGAATTAATTGCCGAAAAGAGTTAAAAAAATTACAAATATATTAGACGTAAGGTAAGAAATCAATATTATAACGTTTTTTTTGGCAATTTATCCTGAATGTGTTAGTATTTTGATTTTTATGTATGTTGCCAAATGTCTACATTATGCGTTTGTTGCATATTATGTGCATGCTTATTATTTTCTTGGATTTGGGCTTTTAGCAAATTTTTTTCACTTTTTAGGATGTCTAAGCAGTTGGCAGAGCAAGATATTGAATATATTTTTTCAGTTCTCGAAAATGGAGACATTTCTGAAGATGAAGAGTCTATAGGAGACGAAAATGACATAGATTACTACTCGAATGTACAAGATCTGATACAGGATTTAGAAGATACTCAAGGTATATATGCATTGGGCACAATTCAGAGGAACCGCCTCTGTAAAACCTGTAAGTTGCCGGTAGTAAAAGAGTTCATGAAGGACTCTGTTCCAGGGGGATCATATGAGGAACTCGTAGCAGACTATGAAGTTGTGGATATCTCGGTAACTTGTTGGAAGGATAATAAGCTTGTTACGTTGGTATCTACTTATGTTGGTTCCGAACCAGCTGAAACTGTCAGCAGATTTGATAAGAAACAAAAGAAAAAAGTCTCTGTTGCCTGTCCAAAAATTGTAAAAGATTACAATGCCCACATGGGTGGAGTAGATTTGATGGACAGTTATTTGGGCCGCTACAAAATTCGAATCAAAAGTCGAAAATGGTACATTCGATTATTTTATCACATGATCGACATGGCGGTAATAAATTCATGGGTACTTTATAAAAAACACCACCCAAACATGACACTAGGTGATTATAGATCAGATCTTGCGGAGACATTGTGCAATTATAAAAAAAATACTGAACCCAAAAGAGGATGGCCTTCAAGCAGTAATATATATAGGGAGATAGAAGCAAAAAGACATCAGGGTCCAATGAAGCCCGTTCCTCCAAGAGACGTGCGGACTGATGGCTTAGGTCACAATGAAAAAAGATTCACTTCTAAAAATAGATGCAAACTTCCCGGTTGTAAAGGTTTTTCGCGAACTGAGTGTACTAAATGTAAGGTGGCATTGTGTCACACTAAAAATCGAAACTGTTTTGCTATATTTCACTCAAAATAGTCTGTATATTATTTATTTTTAGATTAAGTTGATTTATAGGCCCCTACAAATATGTAAGCATAAATTTGGTACTTAACGCATAGTGTTGCCAATTGTCTACATACATATTTTTTCATAATAAATACCTATTTTTTTATACCAGATTTTTTTCATTATTTTTTATGTTATATGTACCTAAATACCTACCAGGAAACATTTTTTCCAGGCCACAATAAAAAACCATGCATTTAAGGGTTAAGAAGTACAAAATATTTGTTGTTATTACAATATGTTACATGTTATGATTATCATTTCACGTTCTGATACATGTTACATTGTTGTAACATTCTAAACTGTTATTGTACTTATATTAATTTTAAGAAAGGTTATAGATCGTTCAAGGTTTCCTAGCCATACTTTGCCATGGTACATAGTGAAGCCATGCTCTTTGATAAAATAGTAAAAAGTTTCAAAACTTTGTATGTATGATTACCGTTAATATCAGAAATAATTTTCTTATTACGATAAAAACTCTAAATTGTCTAACTATAATATATTTCCTTATTTATCTCCTTGAATTATTTTTTACTTTGTTTAGTTTATCTGTGGGTTAACTCAAATTACAGATGGGGGACGCTTGATTTCATTTGCACATCGATGACCCATTTCCCGTTCGTGGAGATCGTTCAAATAAAATAGATGTTCATTTCGTACCATGACATAAAATCATATTAAATGCTAATAAAGAATGTCTATCGACGAATGCTGTTTGTTACTTCGAGTGACAACTTTTTTATTTTGTTGACTTATTCCTCTCTGCCTCGGTGACAGATTGCTTCGCGGAGCGTCGAAAATTGCTTTTTGTGTCTTTAATAATGCTCACGACAAGTACGTTTTGGGAAGTTTTGATAAATAGAGTCTGATTGTAACGTGATTTTCACCAAACAACATAAATAACGTTACTAACAATTGATTCATGCTTTGTTTGTATTGAGAAATATCTTAGTACGATTTGTGTAGCTTGTTTCACGGTAGTCATAACTTACAGAATACTATTGTTAATTGAAAGTAAAATCATGTCGTTGACCTTCTCGTCTGAAAATCTTTTAAAACAATGTAATTTGAATGAAGATCCCTCAAGGATTGTCGCAAGAAGGAATATTAAATTACAAGCTATTTTCTAAAACGGAAATAATGAACCGAAGAAATACGAATCTCTTTGTTCGCAAAGTAATCCTTACTTAATTAATTCCTTGGGGAATATGAAAAAAAGTTTGGTAAGTTCGAAAGCAAATAATGGTGCGAGTGGTCCAAGATACTCGGCTGTCTAATTTGTTCCGAAGTTTCACATAATTTCTTTAGTGGTTGCCGTCTTTTGAATTGAGCACAATGCTGTCCAAAAACAATTTGAAGATCTTCAACGAGGCACTCAATTCACGAGACTGAATTTTGGACACAAGACACAAGACTTGACCCATTTACTCGAAGAAGAGTGATTTGAGTTACGCAACGATTCATTTAGAACTGATGAATGTAAGCCATCTGTCATCACTAACCGACGACATGTTTTATTTATACTTGTAATACCCTCGTGCTCCTTTTTCAGAAATTGCCTAAACTTTGTATATTGTTCATAAACAATTGTACGGTCTACTGGTCCATAAAGTTTACTCTATCAATCATCTACAAAGTATCGCCAACTTTTACAGAATAACTTACCAATTCAGTGAAGTTCCTTTACTATAAAATATCCCGTACCACTTCACTGCAATTGTTACTTACTTACTTACGAAACTTGAACACTACGCTACTTTTAACATTCACTTATTTGTTTCTTTCAATCATTTACGTTTCTAAATTTTATCTCAAGATTTTTTAAGTAAACACAAACACTAGGCTATTATCTATATAAGATCCATCACTCAACACTGAAGCACAGTGGTATGTTTGATAAGAATTAGTGTGTAGTGTAGTGATAACACGCCGACATCGCGGAACAGATTGATGGCGCCCAACGTGGGACGGAGCGCAGAGACCCACAGCGCGAACGCGCATTCGTTTCGCCGACCGGCTAGACACTGCCGGGTGCGCACGCCTGAGCCCGGCCATCCCCCTCCACCACCGCTCATACCCTCCACGAACCTTCGTACGCCCCGCTGCAATTCGGCAGGCAAAAAAATCACATCAGAAAGGAAACCTTTCTCTGTCAGTGAGCTTCAATAGCTCTCACCCCTAAGAACTTAAGTGATGGTCTTTCACTTATTAGTTATCTTACTTTTATCGGTCTCTAATGAGTCATTTGCTATAATTTATGTTCAGTGCGTGCACGAACGTCTGAAAGTCGCTGGTGTTAATTCATTTTCAGATATAAGCGTTTTCGGAGATTGTATCGAAGTTGCGGGTACATGAGAAGTTGAATTTTATTCCACATTTTGATACAGAGTTTAAAGCGCCTCTGCTTATATTCATATATTATTTCTCTCCTCTCGCCGTTTACGCAACATATTACAATGTATTCTTTTATTTACTCGGTAACTTGTGATCGTTATGACGAATTTTTATTTAAAGTATAGGTTTGTTTATTTAAACTTTTTATTTGACAGCCAACAAATATTGGATTTATATATTTTATAAAACATGTGAAATATTTGTACATTAAGGCTATTTTCATTACAAAGGAAAAGCAATCTGATATTGTTATATGCAATATGTAATACTTTGGAAGTTCATCGAAGTGATACCAAGGCCTCACCTTACCGTGGGAGAGCCACGTTTCGGCATGAATAGGCCGGCTCAACCAGAGTGATACCAAGGCCTCACATTACCGTGGGAGAGCCACGTTTCGGCATGAATCGGCCAGCTCAACCGAGTGATACCATGCCCTCATATTACCGTGGGAGAGCCACGTTTCGGCATGAATGGGCCGGCTCGACCAGAGTGATATCACGGCCTCACAGAAAACCGGCACCTCGTTGTTTTTGTTGCGAATCAGGACGTTTGGGCTGTTGAGGTCACGCACTCACTTGAAAGAAAAAAAATAGCTATTAAAAATCGACGGGTTGCACTCCGGGAGTGCCGGCAGAAGTGAAAACTTGAATATTAACGTTGTGCATTTTTGATATTTTGGAATGGTTAGAGAATAATTTTGTACGAATTGCTTTCATTATCAGTATAAAAGTACTATTATTTATGTGGTGGAATACAATATTCATTTATTGCGCTATCGTACACAAACATGACAATTTATATTACATACACACACGAACATTCGCGCAAGCGCCCTGCGCCGCCTGTCCTCTCTCCATCCGTCTTACGAATTTTCGATCAGGTCACGTGACCTGACGCGAGTTTATACGTCCTCTCTCCATCCGTCTTACGAATTTTCGATTAGGTCACGTGACCTGACGCGAGTTTATACATTTTTACCCATTCCAAAAAAGTACACAGCGCCGCTAAAGAAGTTTTCACTTCAAAAATCAAAATCGTTACACTAAATATTGAAAAAGTCGTTTTCAGTTTTCAAAACGTATATGTCAACGAGTTAGTCCTTTTTTTTAAAAACTATTGAACTAAAATTTTAAGAAAAAACCGATCTCGTCTATTGTAATAAATTAAAGAATGTAGAAAACAGTTTATACTTAAACTAGCTTTTGCCCGCGGCTTCGCTCGCGTTAAGAGGTGTTATTATTAATTAAGTATAGTTTTTGCGGCTTTACTTTTGTTTAGCGTGTGTAAAAAATTTGGCAACAACATAATTGGAACGCCTACACGCAGAATAAGCTTATGATAAGGCAAACCTGGCGGTTTCAATGAATTTAAAAATTCTACAGGGTAATTAGTAGCGTCAAGACGCAGGTTCGGCCTCACATGGAATACTGTCCTCATCTTTGGACAGGGTCACCCCAATACCAGCTCCTCCCTCTGGACCGCATTCAGCGGAGGGCGACTCGTATCTGCTTAGCTTGGGACTAGATGGCGTTGTGTGTAAGATGTCCGAAATATTTATTTATTATCTTAACTTTTGAGAAGAAATGATATTCAAAGTTATTACAATATTATATATTGATATAAATGCATTTCAGGGCTGACCATTGAACTTGGCACCCATTTCGATCTCACTTCTTTTGTCGTTGAAGTGAACAACCAATACATATATTATATCATAACTAGCTTTTGCCCGCGGCTTCGCTCGCGTTAAGAGGTGTTATTATTAATTAAGTATAGTTTTTGCGGCTTTACTTTTGTTTAGCGTGTGTAAAAAATTTGGCAACAACATAATTGGAACGCCTACACGCAGAATAAGCTTATGATAAGGCAAACCTGGCGGTTTCAATGAATTTAAAAATTCTACAGGGTAATTAGTAGCGTCAAGACGCAGGTTCGGCCTCACATGGAATACTGTCCTCATCTTTGGACAGGGTCACCCCAATACCAGCTCCTCCCTCTGGACCGCATTCAGCGGAGGGCGACTCGTATCGTCGATTGCCGGATCTTTCAATTCGGCTAGACTCTCTAGCGCTGCGTAGAGATGTGGCTTCGCTGTGCATTTTTTACCCCATTTACCATGGGAGTGCTCCGAGGAATTGTTTGGATTGATCCCTGCCGCATCTTTCCACCATCGTCCTACGCGACAGAAATTTCATCCCCAACATCTAGATGGTTGGCAGTCCACAACTGTGCGATTTTCCCGAAATTTTCTGCCACGCACAGCAAAACTGTGGAATGAGCTGTCGCCTGCGGTGTTCCCGGACCAATACGACCTTCAAACCTTCAAGAAAAGAGCGTACTCCTTCCTAAAAGGCCGGCAACGCACTTGTGACGCCTCTAGTGTTGCGGGTGTCCATTTTCGGTGGTAATCGCTTACCATCAGGTGATACGTCAGCTCGTTTGCCCCCTATATAATAAAAAAAAACTGTATTAACCACATTATCAATCGAAGTATGGACCTCTTCTTCGCCCTCAAACGACATGAGCAGGATATCGTTGATAGCTGCTGCTTGATCGTTCTTTGGAGTAAGTATATAGCACGCTCACATAACCATTCAATAGGCTTGTCATGTATATGAATATCGTTGGATAAATTTTAGACAGCAATTCTTGAACCGTAGTAACAACTGTGCATAATTCTTCCGGGATGGTTATCATTTCATCAAACGATGGAAAATCACCATTACCGATTTTAAGATGGAGATCTGAAAATCTACCAACAGACTCATCCCCGCCCAAATGTGCTCTCATATTTTTGAGGCCACAAATTAGATTTCTTAATGCACGACTTTACTTCGTCAGCTCTGGTTCCTTTTGGTACCACTGGTAGAGTCTGCCGAAAGTCTCCGGCCAGCAAAACTGTTACGCCACCCATTAATTTTGTATTAACCCTTATATCCCTTATTGATCTGTTTAAGGATTCAATACCACCTTTATGTGCCATAGTTATCTCGTCCCACACGATTAGTTTTGTACTCTTTGAAACTTCAGCCAAATTACTTTGTTTGGAGATGTTGCAAATGGGAGTCTCGACAGTGATTAAATTGAGTGGTAACTTGAAAGTAGCATGAGCAGTTCGACCACCTCCGAGTAATGTAGCAGCTATTCCGGACGACGCCACAGCCAAGGCAATGCCGTGAGTACTTCTTACTTTCGCCAAAAATAAATTAATAAGGAAGGTTTTACCAGTTCCACCTGGATCGTCTAAGAAGAATATTCGACCGTCATTTGCATCTACACTTGTGAATTTTTTTACACACGCTAAACAAAAGTAAAGCCGCGAAAACTATACCTAATTAATAATAATACTTCTAAACGCGAGCGAAGTCCCGGGCAAAAGCTAGTCGTCAAATATAATCCGCTAGATATATTATCTATGCACTATGCACAAAAATGTTTAATTCAAAGTTCTCTCCAAAATAACTTAATGTAGATGGCGCTAGCATACAGAAATTTATATGCCTTAAACTGAAAAGTTACTAACCTTATATAGCCTGCATCTCAAAATCCTTTCTTGGGGGTTGCCTACGTTATAAAATCTACCTGCATGCCAAATTTCAGCGCGATCGGTTTAAAATTGACAAAGTTTCATACAAAATTTCATCCCCTATTTTATCCCCTTGGTGGTATAGTTAATCAAAATCCTTTCTTAGAGGATGCCTACGTCATAACATCTACCTGCATGCCAAATTTCAGCTCGATCGGTTTAAAATTGACAAAGTTTCATACAAACTTTCATCCCCTATTTTATCCCCTTGGTGGTATAATTAATCAAAATCCTTTCTTAGAGGATGCCTACGTCATAACATCTACTTGCATGCCGAATTTCAGCTCGATCGGTTTAAAATTGACAAAGTTTCATACAAAGTTTCATCCCCTATTTTATCCCCTTGGTGGTATAATTAATCAAAATCCTTTCTTAGAGTATGCCTACGTCATAACATCTACCTGCATGCAAAGTCTCAGCCCTATCGGTTTAAAATTGACAAATTTTCATACAAACTTTCATCCCCTATTTTATCCCCTTGGGGGTAGAATTAATCAAAATCCTTTCTTAGCGGATGCCTACGTCATAACATCTACCTGCATGCCAAATTTCAGTCCGATCCGTCCAGTGGTTTGGGCTGTGCGTTGATAGATCACTATGTCAGTCACCTTTGAGTTATATATATATAGATAATATTTAAGGTGGTGATATATATTCAACTATCTCACTAAACATCATAGTTGGTAGATAATTTAAACTTTTTTATGTAAAAGCACCCAAAATGACTGTTCTCTGCTAATAGAAAGTATGAAAAGAATCTGAGAGTGATTACCATCCTCATTACAAATGTGTATTGCGGCGGCCAAGTGAAATGCTTTATCTCACCCCGCTTACTTACTTCTAATGTTCCGATTTTATTAAAAGTTTTATGTATAGATCTACGGGGCCCTTTGTAGGAGATCTTTTTATTATTAAATAAAGAGTGAGTGAGAAGACGTGTCACTATTAGAAGGACTAACTATCGAGAGTCACAAATTCATTACCGGCCTTTCAGGTAGGCAAACGCTTATTTTTTAAAGTTTTGAACATGTTATTAATTCGGATATACCGAATGCAACAGTGTTAATTTCAATTAAACATATTAAGCAATATTTTTGACCTAAGATATGATCTATTTGCTGTTGAATTGTTTCTGAGAATATTAATTTCATACTACTATTACTAATGACAACTGTGAAACCAAGTTCTCATCTATCAATTTTATTTATAACTCTATTACAATGTAGTGCATTAAAAATATAAAATATGCTATAACTTTAGTAATATAATTCAATGTTATACAAAATGTATACACACATACATCTCCTAGAACATAAAGTTGGAAAAAGGTATCAACGAAAGCGTATTTGAGATAGATTCATTTCAAAATAACGGGAAAACTGCACGTCGAAGAGTTTAAGATTCTCACAGTTTTGAAGCACATCCACGCCATAGCTAATATAAATGTTCGAACGGGAAGCTACAAAAGAGTAGCTGCACCAACACGGGATTTCAAAGAAACCTTCAGAACACTAATATTTCAGAGCGAGCGCCGCGGCACCTCACTTATCTTCAATTCTTGCTTTTTCTATAATAATATTCTTGCATCCAAAACTATACTCTATTACAAACGATACTAAAGCCAATTCACCTCTGTATCATCCACGTTTGATTTTGTACACTGCTGAACCGGACAAAATTAAACTTTGCTTACATATCAATAGGTAGATATTTCGTTTGAAGCTCAGTGGTATCAATTTCTCACCTACACAATTCGGTATCGGCTCTTTTCACACGCCTTTGTTCCTAATGTTCATTACGTATTCTCTCTACTGATATCGAGGTTAGATATCAATTTTATAGGTTTTATTGTGGGCTCGTGTGTATTGTGCGCGAGGATTTGTTTTCTGACTCGGTCGCGTTAAGTACACCAGCTCAACTGCATGAATACTTAATACTGTGTTTACGTTTTCGCAAGCGATTTGACAAGCGATGTCTTTGCAATCTCGCCGAATTGACTCTACATCAAAGGTGCAATCGTCTAAAAATTCGATACTGCTTTCGTTATCTGTTTTTATAGTCAATGTTATAATTTTGACTGTAAAAAACAGATAACGACAGATGCTATGGGTATTTATACATATTATTTTATTTCGTAAATCTATTTATTGTTGAACTGTTATGTATTTTGTGAATTGCCTTTAATCATATTTCAAATTATAAAATCGTTTGATGTGAACTGTTAAGTGTTTTAATTGTAATAAGAAAAATATAGAACTAAGGTTAGCCTACCTCCCATTAATTTTTTATAGTTAATCCTCACTCCTGGTTTCTAAAAATATATATTAGTTAGGTTCAATTTAAGCTCGAATTTTTGTAAGTCTCATGCAAGATTGTAAGTACCCGATACGAGTAGGTATTTATAGGTAGGTAATTAGGTCGTGGTGTTTATCCACCTAGATTTTTCGAACAATGATATTCATTTTATATTTTAGAAAAAGATAATCAATTGATTAAAAACCAAAATTTTATATTGCCATCATCATCAGCCCGTTGCAGTCCACTATAGGCCTCTACCAAAAACAACCACGGAGCCCAGTCTGTTGGTTTTTGCATCCAGTCACTGCCAGCCCTCTTACGCAATTCGTCGCGCTATCCGACCAGAGGGCGGGCACCACTTTACCACCTACTTTGCCGATAAATCGCTTGAAACCGTCAAAACAACATAGGTATCCCTTCTTTACAATATGATTTAAATATTAAACAAACTTCGTCAGTACTGGTCGGAGATCTATGCAACTTTTATCTTAATCGTCACTGCAGTAGAAAATATACTCGATAAAACAGTAATAATCACATCTATGCTCTTTGGATTTAACTATAACTCAGAACAAATGCTTCTTTGGATACTGCAACAGATAATTTTCTGTGTAATTTAAATGATAGAAAACAAGGTAATTACCATGGAAATGAACATTTATGCGAATGTCAACCTAATTGTGTTTGAATGTGTGAAAGAAAGTAAGCTTATGGTGGGTCATGATTTAAATTTATTGATAGTACATGACCTTATCATTTTTTTTTTTTTTTAATAGACAACTCCCACATTAGGAATAAACATCCTGTGTCGTGGGGGACTTTACAAACATACATGAAACGGACACAAAGAACATCCAGACTCGGGACAACAATTCGTGGCTCACACAAAGTGTTGTAGGTACCGCGTGGGATTTGAACCCACGACACTTGGCGCAGTAGCAAGCGGCATGGCGACCGCTGACACCACTCGGCCAACCGTGCAGTCTTTTTTTGTGTGTGTGTGCGTATTACTTTTGGTAATAAGGCCGCCTTTTGTACATTACAATAAATATTATTAATCTCTGTACTTTCTTATAAATTTGTTAAACAGTGTACAAATAAAGAGTTTTATATTCTATTCTATTCTGTTCTTAATCTTGCCCAGGTTAATCCGGTAATCAATTTATTGAAATGCTTCATTTAGGCTATGCAGCATCTCTTGAACTTCCTGCAGCGATTCTGTCATGACAACGATATCATCGGCAAACCTTAAGCGCAAAATGTATGCGCCGTTCATATTAATGCCCCGCTTGTTCTAGCTTAGAGTCTTGAAGACGTCCTCTAATGCATTTATAAACAGTTTCGGGAATATCACATCACCCTGTCTTACTCTTCGATACAAAAAAATACAGTTTTGTTTGACCATTTTGTACTGAGACGAAAATAATTGCGACATTATATAAGCTCCTAAGCAAGTGTATCGAAAAACAAGTCTCGACAGAGGCAAAGGTAAACTCACACAAAGCGAGACACGGAGGCTTATTATACTCCTGGGTCTTCTGTATGGTCACACAGCCTCACAATGTCTATTTAGTGTATGGTTCCAAATTCTGTTAGGAACCCGGCCTTCTCCTGTAGTTAGATATTGCCAGCCATCGCATCAGCCTATTTGCGATAATCCTGAAAAACTACTTGTAGACGTGGCTCAACAGCGTTATAGGACGGTAGTTCTTGAGAAATATGTTGTCCCCTTTCTTGAAAAATAAGATTGCCATGCTTCTGTTCCACCCTCTTGAAGTTCTCACTTCGTGGAGTACGGAGTTTAATATACACTGCAGTTGCTTAAGGACTGGAGTTTCCCCTGTTCTTAACTCAGTTAGTGAGCTCAGTTATAAGTCCGTTTTGAACCTTGCTTTTTCCATTTAGTTGTTTCAGGGTCCACTCAATTTCGTCAATGCTCACGTTGAAAGTTTATCGGTATAGTGTCGACGACGATTTATATGTGGTAATAATTATATGTCCATATGGCGACAGATTAGGAATACGGAGTGTCACCTCATTTATACTGTGGGTATCCTAAAAAAAACTAAGCAGGCCAACAGTGCTGAAAAGAGAAGAAAAAAATGACACAAGCCCTATACCAACCCTTGTTACCAGCATGGTATAAAAGGACAAAACCTCCTTTCCAAGGCTCTTTTCCACTAAGTGGACTATTAAGGATGTTCATGATGACAATTTTTTTTTTTTTAAGAAAATGATTATGGCGAAGTCTATTTATTTTTAATTAAAAAATAAAGAACACATCATGTGACCGTGCTCTTGATAAATTATTGACAAACTAATTACAATGCGATAACCGGCCAATCGGTATAACTTGAACTGGGCAAGCGAAGGATCGTTAGCTTGAACTGTGAACCATTACAGTAAATTCATATACATGTTTCTATTTTAAAATTGTTACTGAATTATTGTGTGTGACTTTGAGCTCGAATTTAACTTTTATTTTAGTACTGTCTGTCATGTTACAGTCTTAAGAAATAATGTTTCTTGGACGAAATGTTTAGAGAATATCAAGGACACATAATGAATGTCACCATCCGTCCGAGCTTTCTAACAAAGAATAGGAAATAATTACATACATATATAATTGTGTTTGTTTCATCAATTACGTAAGATCGCCGTATAAATGTCACATGAGCCTAGATAAATGTCATAAAATTGTATAAATGTCTCCATGAACTGCTATATTTAGACGATTGTTCGAAGATATTGGCATCACGTCAATATTTTACTACCGAGTATCAAATCGTCCTTCGGTCAACTTGCTGGACTTCACTAATAGTGTGGTAGATTACTACATATAACTTTGTCATTAGAGTATCAATCCGGATTATTTGTCTTAAATCTCTGAAATAATTATTATATTAGTTTTAAAGTCATAGCACAAGCTTCTTATTGTCCAGATCTCGATAGCGCTGTAAATTATGTTTCAAGAAGATTATTATATCGTAAAATATATGTTTGAACTCGTTAATCGGAGATTATATTCGAACGTTTATTGATGAAGATAATAGGCTATTAAACATCGAGCTATAACCCACTGAACTGAAACAAAAAAAAACATGATGTGTTCGTAACAAAACTGTGTGATATTTATACTTTTTTTTGTACGTTTGTGTGTCACTAGACTTCAATCACTAGATCAATCATTTTTGCAGTAAATTTTAAGAGATACTCGCTTTTGATACTAACTATACTTACATACGTATATGTTTTTAAGTATCTTTTATAATTTTTCGAGGACGAACCATACCTCGACTACGAACATATTTGAACCTGCTAAAGTGATTCTACTCTGCCTGAGTGGAGGTTACAATTCTCATAGAAATGCAGTTAATAAATGCAAATAAGAAAAAATATGTATAATGTTTATAGCTTTTAAGACATATAAAATTGTAATATGTATTTAATAAACTATTTGTTTTCTTTATTCTGATACCTTTTAACTATAATGTTTCTACTTCCTGGTTTTCTCACTACCCAATAGTTGACCGATAGAGAACTTTGCTGATATATAAATCACAGTTTTTTTAAGTAGCAAATCATTACAGTACAGTGTATCGGTGCCAAACTGCCTCTCCCTACTCTTTCCACTTTAGAAAAGTTCAATGTCGTCAAGTGCCGACGGGAAGTACTTAAGGCTGTTTACTGCCCTTCATAGTCGAACAACTAAAATCGTTTACCGAAACTATCGCAATAACAAGTAATAACATAAAATGAAGCTGGGGCTCAATAAATATCTACAAATGTAGTCGGTGAGAGGCAAGTTCACGCGGTTACTTCAACTTGTGCAAATGGGCTTTGGCAATGGTTCCAGGTTACTATGACAAAGGATTTGGCACCCGTGCTTAGATTGAACTTCTACATACTCACTCTTCAGCATATGAGTGCATTTTTGTTGAATATTATAACGACAATAATATAGCTATACCTTTAAGATGGGTATCCTCTCTCTACATACCGTGGCTGTGGGTTACATAAGAGCCACGAATACGAATGGACCAACTTGAAACTAATCATATACCAACGTCTGGCCTGCGTAGTATAGTAGCGCTAAGCATCTTCGGAGGCCATCCATTAAGGAGAGGCCAATATCCAGAAGTTGACTATTAAGGACTATTAATGATCATGAAGTTATAAGTGGCGGATTTTGAGAGTCTAATACATTAACATCGTCATTATAGCAACGATTGATTGCAGTCAGAACATGCATGGCAATCTGCGGCTTACTGCGCAGGTAAACTTATCGGAACTTGGTACTTGATCGTCTCAGTGGCGTGGGCCACATAGGCCGCGTTTTATATTTAAATGCGTAAATATTACACGGGCCTGTCCTTTTAACAGTAAGTATCCGACTGCTACGTTAAAGGTAATGAATTTGATTCCCAACATTCTGTCTGTCTATTTGTTACGGCTAATCTCTGGAACCGCTGGACCGATTTTGATAGAACTTTCACTGATAGGTGGCTGATGATATACGGAGTAACTTAAGCTACGTTAGTAGCTTACTTAAATGGCGTTACCCGCAGTACAACAATAACGGGTTCAGCTAGTATTAAATAAAAATATAATAATATATTAAATCCGGCTAAAAAAGGAAAACCACAACTAAAAAAAATATGATAATAAGAGATAATGGTAGTAATTCCCACTCTACAGACAAAATATACGCTGTACCCCTTTTTGAATAATTTTGATCACAAGCATGATTCTACAAAATATGTATTAAGTTCTTATGTGATTGAAGAATTAACTATTAATAAATTTTAATAATATAGATTGTTGCTATGTTTGTTACGCTAGAACTTTTTGCCCGAAGATTAATTAGTTTCCAAAAGAACTGTGAGCAGGTCTGGCAGTATTTAGTGGCCACAACAAATCGGTAATAGTTGAAACATAGATATTGCCTGCGATGGTTGCGGCCACTTCCATTGACTTAAGCACTGTCAGCATGAACAGTACACAGTATGGAATATCTGTAAGATTTATAGCTGTTGGATTTTTTTTATTAGACTAGATTGGTTAGTGTTTATATTGTAAACACTAGTTGAGCATTTGAGAATAGTTTTTAATTTAACAGAGTTAGTAGTAATATTAATAGTGCATATTTACATAGCTTATAGGGATCGGCAGGATTTTAATTCAAGTATTTAAATTCGACAGTAGGTATTCAATCCGATAATTGTAGGTCCTGTCACGGTCGCCAATACTTGTTCAGTATGAACAAGCAAACAAGTAAAAAGCTTTTAGATGTAATATATTTCGTTTTAACAAATTAGCAATGGAGGACGAATGTTAGTCGAGTGCAGTGAGTAGTGTGTCTAAAGTGTCTTTTGTATGCGAATGGTTGGCTTGTGTGACGTATCACGTGACGTGTGTATATGATGTGTATGGCTCGATACATTGATAAATTACTTGTTGATGTTAATGTAGTCGACTGTCGAAGTTGATTCGACAATGAGCTCGTATTGGTACGTTTTATTAATATACGCATTGTATTGTTGGCATAGGACCTTACCAAGCGTCTACTAGTTATGTGTTTCAATGGAGTTTAAATAATCTTAGAGTCAAGTCTGTATAATCTAATAAGAAATATCGTAAATATTCGAATAATAAGTCTCTGCATTTAAAAATTTTAAGAATGATTTTCAGTATCTATGAATGCTTCATATTTGTCACTTTAAAGAAATTTAATTAAAAATATACATGTTTCCACACAAACCCATTTTCAGTGAGTCTGTGAAATGTATCGATTCGTTTGAACCGGCCTACTTTTACTGATATATACTCTTCAACAATGATTTTACAATTATTAGCTTTTGCTCACGTACCACCCGTATGTAGGTCGGTTGTCCCCGCAAAAAGTAATACTACTAATTTCCAATCTAAAAAATCAAAGAATCACCGTGACAAGTTAAAGTGAAATCAGTGAAGCAATTTAGTGCTAAAAGCGTAAAAGATAGACAGATTTACTTTTAACTTTAGAGTATTAGTATGGACGTATCTATTACTTTAAAAACAGAAAGCAACTGATCCACATACCGCCAAAAGCATATAAATACAGCCATTTGGATAAGCATCATTTAACCCAACTTTCAATGAAATATTATTTATTCTAGTTTATTGTTTAGTAAGGAAAACATACACTACGAATACCCACACGACCACAAAACACAAAATCACACAGTATTCTGTTTATCCCAGACGTCGGTTCAACGCCAATTAAAACTTTTCGAGTTGCGATAATAGTACACAGCGCTATTAAATATATAATAATATCTGTACATAGAGTTATAATATACAAGAGTTTATACTGTATCTAAGAAGATGCAGTTGCAAAACACGCCTTATTGTTGTGTATACGATGTTGATGTTATATTGTAAAAGTATGTTCTGTCATGTTCATCATTATCTCAATCAAAAAATGTCAACTGCAGGACATAGGCTTTGTTTCTACAACAACCGGTCTTGTGCTACCTGCAATCACTTACCACCAAATTAGTAGTCTAAAAATATGTGCAGGTATTTTTGTTTGTTTTGCTTGGCTATTTTCGCACTTAACTATTTGATTGGGTCGTTGTACGTGGGTTTGTAATATTCTTACTCCAACCATCCCAGATCATCCCAGAAGCACACCAGCCTTTTCAGGTTACTACATGTTACCGGGAGCAATGTCGATTGGAGGATGTCTGCGCGTTGATGTGCCACACTTTTACATTCTGTGAAAACGTGCTGCGGCGTTTCTTCTGCCCCCATGTATCCCTTGCACAGAGGGCTGTCTGTTGCGTCTATAGTAAATAGGTGGTTTTGTAGGGGGTAATACCCAGTCAGGATACCGATGACCTTCCTGAGATCATCCCTTTTTAGTCTAATCAGGTTGTTGGCTAGTCTTTTTGATGCTACCGGAACTGCACTCTTTGTTTGCCTGCATCCTTTGTTGTTTCTCTATTCTAATTTATATTTTTCTTCGGTATTGGCACGCAGTCATATTTTATTTGGGCTTGAGGCAAGGTTCTGTAGTGGTTTCGGTCCACAAGCTGTCATTTCTGATCCCCTTTTGATCCGTTCTGGAGCATCATTACCCATCAAGTTACTACTATTACAGGGTATTTTTATTTGTGGTTGCAATGGACTCGAGATTGTCATGACATTCCTTGACGAGGACAGAGCTCTTCTTGTTTTTTTGTAGAGCTTGAAGCACAGATGCACTGCCAGTGACAATTCCGATGTATGAGTCTCTCACATCTCTGGCTGCAACTGCTTGCGCTGCTTTGATTATGCCAACACATTCTGCTTGGAAAATTGTACTTAGTTTATCTAGAGTAATTGATATTTTGATATTTAGATTGTTCGGAAAGACGCCAGCTGACAAGTACTCTTTTGTGTTTAGCTGACTTCGCTGATGCCGGGGCTATTCCCTGTTTCTGCGATTAGTTGAATATAATAACTACGATTGAAGACATAATATATGCAGATATCTAAATCTACATCTATTTTAGCAAATATTAATAAGAACTTGACACATTTCACACAAGGTCATTCTAGGTAGAGCCTGCGCCATGACAACCAGATAGTCCAGTCATTTAAGCTTAAATTAGGTAAGAATCTCGGAATTCGAGATACCCAGCTGTAAGTCTGTAAATACTTGTATATTGACACCCTAAAAGTTGTCTCAAAACCTACATATACATATAAGGCCTCATACCTGTTCCTTGACGGGTACCCAACATCAAATTTAATTTGTGGACGCTTCTCGAGCCTTGGCAAACGTGGAACCGCGGCTTAAAAATAAATTCCAAATGCGGACTATACAATAAAAATCACCAATGCAAACACGGAATAACTTCAATCATTCAGTGTCACCGACAAAACAACTGTTACAGCGTAGGCTCACGGAACATCACCGAGCCGGGTCAATTAATGAGCGAGCTTAACCGAACTAGATATAAAAAGGTAGAGACGTGAGGCGTGTGACGTCGACGCCTCTAATTGAATAACTTCCGTCTGACCACGTGACTTGCATCGCATCTGACGCTTTTTACCAGGAATGTGGACCACTTCGAGTAAAGCTGCTTGTCTGTTGGGAAATATTCTCTAAAAAGTGCGGATATTCTCGTGAAAATTTCCGCGTTTTTTGGCGTTTAGGTGGTTTTTGGATTAAAACTGGTTAGTGAAACGACAGGATAACACTCTAACCATGGAAAGTTTTTTGTGCACACAACATCTATCACATCAACAGTTTTTAACAGTCCACTGCTGGACATTGGGCCTAAACTAAGAAGGTGCACACAAACGTAAAACAATACGACCGTTATATAAAATAACATATACGTCATCGTCATCAGTTAATCATCGTCTACTACTGAACATGGCGTCATTCAATGAACGCCACAGGACTCCATCGTCAACTCTCCCTATTGATTATTTTCTATATGTATATGTAGTATGAATAGCGTACTGCAAATAGCCTAGTTCTGTTAACGAATAAACTGGTAATAGGAAAAATCTGCCATGTCGTCTGATACTAGACCGAGATAAGTCTCACTGTTACAGAGGTAACAAGTGCTAATCAACATACTAATATTATTATTTTCATTGATTTTTTATTTCCTAGTGTTATTTTTATAATTTAATTTTTAAAATAGGTTACTTTTGTAAGGTTGGTATGTGAAGTAAAAAAATTATAGGAAAATTACGCGAACGGCGATCGAAGGAGTTTGGGGGAGAAGAGAATTTGACACTGTTTAGGTTTGTATGGAGGAGTACAAAAAACTAAATAAAAAAATGGTCTCCGAACATTACTGTTTCTATATCAATACATGAGGCATTGTATATAAATTAGACCCAGATATCATAAATAATTGTACTGCTAATCTAAATATTTACATATCTGTTTCAGCTTCCCACAGGCAGTGTATAGTTGCGGACAAAAAATTACTGGTGACCTGTAACACAGGTATCTTATACCTATCACAGGCACCAGTCTCTGGCAAAACGTGGTTGAAATTAATTACAATGGGATTTGAGTTCAATACAAGAACTCAAATCCCTTTGTAATAACCATTTTTTGAAGAGACAATAAACTTAATTATTATTATAATTAACTTTTCCGGTTATCTTTAATTTTTCTTATGTACTAAACGTATCCTATCAATAACAATCCCAAAATAATTATTATTGATTATGGTGCAGCGGATCGGAAGTTATGCACGTACTTACATTTTTGTATTTTTTATTTTATTTTTATTGAATAGGAGGCAAACGAGCAGACGTATCGCCTGATGGTAAGCGATTACCGCCGCCCATAGACACCTGCAACATCAGAGGCGTCACAAGTGCGTTGCCAGCCTTTGGAGGATTGGGAGGGGGAGGGGGGGTGGGGGGTATCCTCACTCACTCGTTGAAACACAACGTAAACGCTATTTCACACCGGTTTTCTGTGAGGCCGTGGTATCACTCCGGTCGAGCCGGCCCATTCATGCCGAAGCGTGGCTCTCCCACGTAATACTATAATTCATTTCTATTTGTATAGATATATATGTAAACAATAGTAGCAAGTCATACTTCCGCCGCTTGATTCTTC
Organism: Spilarctia lutea; assembly: GCA_916048165.1. Lineage (NCBI taxonomy): Eukaryota > Metazoa > Arthropoda > Insecta > Lepidoptera > Erebidae > Spilarctia > Spilarctia lutea. The sequence continues at coordinate 18,875,329 of OU696487.1, forward strand.
GAACTTCACGCAAAAAGTAACAGTCTCACGCACGTGATACGAATATTGCACCTCAAACACCTCTATATGGGGTTTGCCACTTAGATTAACTTAAAAGGCAAAGGAAACAAAACACGAAAATTATTTTTACGGATTTTTTCAGCCTGTCTTCTTGAAACTTTTGTGATTTAAGACTTTATTTTTAGTAAGATTTTAATGTCTAAGATTACAATACAATAGCTTTATGTTCTTCCACTATCTCGATTTTTGACTCTGGCTTTGCGCTTGCTTTTCAGCCTTAACTCCTCAATAAAAAGCTATTGATAAGCTGAATCAGCAATAAATACTCATATATTATCATAAAGTCGAAAAGAGTTATTCTGTAAACTAGAATTTACAGAATTTACATTTACATTATTGCCCACATCTGACTTGATTACATTTATATTTACAGATTTTAAACTAGAGTACAGTCTATTATTATTCGTAGTTTAAAACTTTATGATTATAATATTAGTACCCATCGACTATCCTGTATTGATGTATTCTAAGAAGATATAATATATTTACGTGGTACAGATTGCAAAGTTCCAGAAAGGATAGCAAATTTATGGCTCAAGAAATGGAAAAGATAAGGTTATCAATATGTAGGGCCATAGGGCCCACACCTTGCCTCAACACGTCATCATAAACGGTGTAATTGTGCGCCTAGCTGTCGTAGCATTATTTATGTAAAGGGTCCGAGGTAAACATTGCGGATAAAAGTTCGACTGGATGGATATATATAGCAAAGTTGGGCTAAAGTTGAGTGATGGAAGTGTGTATAGTGCTGTTTCTTTCAACGTTACCTTGTTATCAAGTGTGTATTTGGCACTGGTAAGTATGACAGCTATAGTAGTAGTGTTTATGTTTTGATCATTAAATTTTTCGATTACATGGTACGATCATCTCCATAAAAAAGGAAACATACTTTATGCTATTTTTTTTCTTTTTACAAAAACGCATTGAATCTAAACTAGTCAAATTATGTACAAATTCTATATAGTCAAAGATACTAGTCTTCAAAGTATGTCTCTAATTTAGTCAGGTTTCCCTTACCAAAAACCTGGTCAGATTCGCTCTTTGTTTTAGGAGATAAATATTTTTTTTGTTATAAGCAACCAATTTTACCAATAATTCTTAAAAAGTAAAATTAAAGTATTCCAAGCAAATTGAATTTCATCTTTAATGAACTAAGAAGGTCACAAAGATGACATCAAAACTATGTTCAACTTTAATGTATTTGACACATGATACAATTTACATAAACCTTAACCATTCACAACAACAAAAATACTACAGAATTCACCCAAAAAGAGTCTCCCAAACTAGACAAATATTAAGTGAAAGCTGTCTCACAAGTGTTCAGTGTACGTGACAAATGATCACAGTTATTTATTTTGAGTTACATTACACTAGATATCTCATAACCAAGCAAGACTAATTTAGTCGAATTTGCCTGTCAATTTCGATACGAAAACTCATCTCGTTTCGACAAAAAAAATACAACATTTTTGTTCATACTTCAAAGAATACACTTTCATTATCTTGACTCTTTTCAAGATTTAATAAAAGTTGCAACGTAATTGTGACCTGCTCTGTTCAATCTCAGTACACGAACTTTAAAGTATTCGAATTAAATTAAGTGTACGTCTTTTTCTAGCGAGCGCTGGATCCAATCTGCATATTTACATGGAAACTTCAATAAGTTGCATTTTGATGGGGTGCACACAGGTGGCGCGCGTGGCTCCTACTTACATATAAAGTATAATCTCGGGAGGCACTAAGGAGACTGTGAATAATCAAGTCAGAAGGAAGAAAAAAATCCCATTCTTAATTATAGAAATAAATTAATATTAGTTAAATAAATATGTTTGAAATAGAATATTTATTTGGCAACTTCTTCCAATATTGCAGTAGTATTTTGTGGTGTTGTATGTTTTACTGTACTTATAGAGTAAGTGGTTTAAGTGGTTGCCTCACTTACGTGTAGTAATGTTAGTTCGATTCCCGGATGGAACAGTTTGTGTGACCCAGAAGTTGGTTTTCTAAGTGTGGGTGCTGAATAGTTGTAAACTGACTGGGACACATGATACATCCTGGTGTAAGAGTTAGTTTCAGAACCTTCAAGCACAAATACATTTAACTAGATGTCCTTTTCTTGGAAAGCCATCGTTTGTATTGTCCTAAACTTCATTTTAAGTGAAAATTGTTTACTATACATCTTGAGCTTTACAGAAAATTCACAAGAATGCACTTTGTTTAACTGTAACAGTCTAAGCTTTATGTATCATAATTATATGACTGTTAACGTTTATTATTATATAGTAATATATCGGTACCTACAATTTAAACCTTGCCATTACATCCACCCTCTGTTCCTTCATGAGTTACTCATAACATCAACCTTTACCAAAACAAAATGCCGTTTTATTCTTCACGTACTCACGCTCCGCATTAGGTCCCGCTGCTGTATAAAATTGCTATAAATAAATGAGGAGTTGCTAAGTACTGCCACCCGAAACTCCCGCAAACTTATTTAATAACTTGACCATTGAATACCGGTTGGTATAAGCCATGGTTACGACATATCTTAAAACTTAATTAAATAGTTATATTTTGTTTTAAGAGCTTTACTGTTTTAATTCATTTTTCATACCTAAAATACCATAATAAAATATAAATAAAAATATAAAATAGACCTTAGTGTAATAATTACAAGCAAATTCATATATCAAAAATTGCATTTCATATATCTGTACTATGTCCTATTTCATTTAATATTAGGGTAATATTAAACATTGATCAGTAGTGGCTGGATTTTAACGACTATTCCAGTCACCATTTCCGACTCTCCCATATGCTCCAATATCCATTCTGTTTCTCAATCTAAAACTAATCCTTGGTCTAATCTGAAAAAATCTATATTTAAAAGACGACTGCATGGTTGACCTAGTGGTTTAAGCGGTCACCACGTCGCATTCTACAGCGCCAAGTGTCGTGGGTTCAAATCCCACACGGAACAACACTTTGTGTTCGTTCATCGTCATGAAAAAGATAAAACTGCACCATTGACTGGAACGACGTTTTCACGGCGTGCCATCAACACCCAACAGTAGAATTTAATGAGCATTATAAACAAAAATCGAAGTCTGCCAGACGTATATGAATGCGCTATTCGGCAGTATTCGCCGCTGGTAATAACCTCGGCAACTTTGTTCGCGTGAATTACTTTGTTCCATATCGCAATTTTCAAACTTTGTATTGACATAAAACATCCCTAACTTTCTTTTATGAATCTTATACTTTACAATGAATGAAAATTCAGTGGAAATTGGAGTTGGTGCTGTTGCGTACTTCGATATGTTCGCCAACTTTACTTGTTTCTCTTCATAACGTTAAATAATGTTTTTAATTATTTTATTCTTTGAATCAAAGTTACTCTGATTGACTTTTGTAATCTATTTGTATAGAATCGTGTCTTTCTTGGCTACAATAGGCCAATTTCTTGAAAGGAAACCTGGCAAGTGACAGTGTGTGTGTGTGAGTTGTGACGGTGGACAGTCCGATCAATAGGTGATCGACGAAGGGATTTGGAAAGAAAGCCATAAGTATGATGATGACCAAAATTGGTGGAATAATTAACCAAGAGATGATTTTCAAGTGATCATCAATAGAAAGGGGAACGACCAAAGGAAAAAGATCAGAATTTGTGTGAATAATTGTTATTGTATGATTCTGTTTACAACAAAATGTGTTTTTTTTAGAAATAAAAATTAATAATTATTAATTACAATGATTAATTTATAGAAGAATTTTGTTAGGATTGACTCGTTTTTATTAGCTTCACTATGATATTTACAAACCTTTAAAATTATATTAGTACATATAATATGAATCTTGTCTCGTTTCGTTCGTTTTAACATCATTATTTAATTTGCAAGGGAACCAATCAGAACGAACTAGCAAACAATCTAATTAGGGCACTTTAAAGTGTTCTACAAACCATCTTTCATAAACAGTATGTTATTCTAAAGGCTTAAGCAAGGACTTCGCCGAGATGAATGGCGATGGGCGCCCCCTATCGTAACCGCTGCACAACTTAATGCCGCCGTGAGTTGTGGCCGACGATAGCAAGCTCTACCCACCTCACTGCCTTCTCGGATTACAGATGATACTTTGTTTTATACCCACAGCATCGATTCCAGCTGTTGGCCCATATTGAACAGCTTACTACAAAATTTATATGTTTAAATTCTTTTTAGTACATTACCATTCCATACTATCAGATTTATGTATCCAAAACAAGGGATATTATATATTTGAAATTAACAAAACATTAAAATCAGATGCATTTCTTTTACTTTATGTCTTCTTAATTTAAATTTACTTAAGTATTATAAGTTGTTAAAATGTATCCTGTACGCTAATTCCACTGTATCATATTTTTCTTCTTTGTGGCAGTTCAAGATACAAGTGTAGCTCAACAAGGGTGCCAACAGCAATTACTGTAACACTTTGTACAAGTATTTAAATAAAAATTTTAATTTGAAATAATTTATAGAAACATTGTCATAAAATGTGCAGTAGTAAAAAAATATTTCCGAAGAAAATAATTTTCAAAAATCTTTTATTTTGATTCAGAAAACAGTAATTTGTATATTTACACTAGATTTTAAGCACAGCTCTGCTCTGCATGTTCATCGGTTATCGCAGTAAAGAGTAGCCAATGTTCTTCCTTAAGAATCAAAGTATTCCAATGCCAAGGTTCATTAAAATCGGTGCAGCAGTGGGGCAATGAAAGCGTAGCAGACAGAGTTACTTTCGCATGTATAATGTAAGGATGAATGAATTGAGTATTTATACATAATACGTCAATCGAAGCCGTTCTTCGTAAAGTGCTGTCAACCTGTCGCAGTGAGCCATAAGAAAGAGATTGTCCAGAGGTCGGACTTAGTTACGGTGACGGCGCACGCACGACGAGCGGCCAGTTTTATCTAGTCAATGAAAATAGACAAACTGTCACATCACTGTCATGTCGTAAGACGAGACCATCTTTTTACGATTTACCTACCAGTAATAAATCAATCATGATATAGAAATCACATATGTGTGTATATTCAATCTTACGATTGAACGAAATAAAACCGGTTTTTTTCGGTAGTATGTGATGATTAATACATTAGAAATCTTACCATTAGGCGATACGTATGCTCGTTTGCCCCCACATAAAAAAAAAGAAAAAAGAAATATATTTGCCACTAAGAATTATACACATCGATATATGATAGACATTGTACATTCTGACTGTTTTCCAAAATAGGCAAAGGCCTGTTTTTAGTTGACAAGGTTTAGTCGTGGATTTTGTTTGACACAAAAAAATTGGTTTAAACGTTAATATTGCTGTACAGTAGGTTTATTTAGGGTACCATCGATGAATTACAATAAGAACATTTTTTTTTATTTATTGTTAGTATAGAGTATCTTATTGATTTTAATGGAACAGTACACTTGTTCTGGAATCGCATGGTTAGTGAGTGTGAGTGTGAACCAGTGTGGTATAAATTGTGTGATTATGCTAAGTATTATAGTATGTATTAGTAAGTCCTCCGTAATTTCGTAGAGGGATATGTGCGGGTAGTAAAAGGACCTTCTATCTAATAAAGGAGACAATGTAAGCCATACGTGGTGAGCCTGTCACCCTGTGACTACGGTCGTTATTATAATACCTAATAAAACGGTTATTAATTATGTAATTTAATCAGTTTTGTTTGATTTAACAAATTGAACCAACAAAAGTAATTAATTACCAAAGTCTTCGAAATATTAGCTTTTAAATTGAAAATCCGTCTTTAAAATAAAACACAATTAAGACGAAAATCACTTTGAATCCTTTCATTAAGTTTCTGTGCACGTCCGGCGGTCGGGACTTCTGGGCGTAGGCAACTTATTTAAGAACTAGTGCTTAGTCCCTGTCGCTTCCTCCAGCCTTAATCCTCAGGTCTTATTCTTCTTCGTCTAGAATGCTGCTAGGCTGCAGCTAAGATAGATTTCATTATTTAAAATTGTTTAATAGACAATCAGAAGCCCTGCATTACCTGAGTAGTAATCTATCGATCTAGGACCTTTAAACGAGCAATTCTTGCATATAATCTGAATCTCGAAAACGGCTTTAAATATTTTCGTAAAATATAGGTAGTATGCAGGGGTTTTGGGGGCGATAAATCGACCTAGCTAGATTTCATTTTTACAAAATTAATTAAAATTAAAAACACCGAGCTAAGCTTGGTCATCCAGTTACTAAAGAAGTAATAAAATACGTTCCAAAACAATAATGGTTATGCTGCTTTCTCTCATTGACAAATATTTCACTCAAAAAGATTTCAGAAGAAAATGTTAACGCAAAAGCTTGAAAATTATCTAATTCAGTTCAGTAGCTATCTTACAATAAATGTTAAGTACTGACCTAGTCTGAGATATTATCTGAGATATTAATATCTTCCATTAAAGCTTTTAAATATATATCTGAATAATTCAAAACTAATATTAGATAGACGTGAATTCGTAACAAACACATTTCAATTTATAAAATTAGTTAAGATTTGAACCTTTGATTGATTGAAGAAGTACCTTTGAGATGATACTACTAACGAACGAATAATGTATATACAATTAGTTTTGTGTATTTAATTCACTGTTTTTATTTAAAAAAAAATCAATAGTCAAATTCATTTGAGACATAGTTTATGACACACAGTGAGATCAGTCGAACGTCAGTCGCACGCGCCGCGCTCTCACGACTTTCATTCGCATTTTATTACGGATTGTTTGTTGCTGATACAATTGCACAGTCACGTATTGAACCATCCAATCACGAAACAACGTACCATGGCATGCACCCGCAGATTAAACCCGTTAGCTAGCGAAATTGACAAGTGTCAACAACCTATACTGTCTCTACAGTACCTACCACATCTCGAATCGAAAAGCAAAATCGAAAACTTCCATTTGCTGCTGAATGTCTGCGTAAATTATTATTTATTCGCATTTCTTATTCAAAGGAAATTTCCACAATATTTTTTCAAGAATTATGTATACTGTGTTACTATTACTTTATATAATATGTATATGTAAATACTTTTTTTTTTTATAAACTTTTTATACACCAGGCACTACCCTAAACTTTCCACGAGTATCTTTCCATCCAATGGTTGCCTGTAAGAGATTGCCTTCGGGCGATAAGGCCGCCACTTGTACCTCTTAGCTTTATGTTGTTACCTTTGTTAACTATCTGGTGTACAATAAAGCGATTATTATTATTATTATTATTATTTATACTTACATTCTTCTAATATTCTTGTTTGAAATATTTTCAAAGTCAAGTGAGAGTGTATGATAGTGTTGAGATATTTTTAAAGAAAAGATAACACCCGCATTAGGAACAATATTTATTATATTGCAGAGGACTTTACAAACATACATGAAATAGACACATGAATACCCAGACCCAGAACAATAATTAGTGGGTCATACAAAGTGTTATCCCAAGTGGGGTGAGAACCTACAACATTCAGAGCTGTAGGAAACAGCGAGGTGACCGCTTACACTACGCCATTGGTTTTTTAAGAAATTAAGGCATTTAAGAAGTAAAGAAATGAACATTTAAAAGTTCTTGCACAAATGCCTTATACAAATATAAATCATACCTACCTACTGTGACATGATTTACTTATACTTCTATAAAGGCAAGAGTCAGAATGAGATTTAAATCCATTTAACACACGGAGCGTTTCAAATAACGTTGAGCTGTCAGAGATTCTCCCCATTTTCATAACGTCTTATGGTTTAATCGAACACACACGCCCTCTTTCTATGTTATTACGTTCTCGTTGGAAATGTTGCCATCCAAAATATTTTGAATAATGTTCGATTAAGTATAGCGCAAGGGTGCAGTAATCTCTGAATAGCCTCGAGCCTTTGGGCCGGGAGGAAAGCAAATTAATTTCATGGACATTTGCCCCACTTCTAGCGGAAACACTTAATGAGATATATTTTACATTTTTATCGCAAAAGAAAAATTTGCTAATTAATTTTATTAAGTCATTGCTTTGTGAGTTAAACGGTTTTTGTCTTAAATCGTTTAAAATATTTTAGCCTTATTTTAAATCCAGAATTTGTTGTGTTTTCTTTAGCGTTTAAAGATTATTTTACCGTAGTGAATTGACACAAGAAGCTTGGCGTGCTCAATAGATCGAGACAGTATTTCAGTCCACCCCACCGCCTTCTTCTTTATAAGGCGCAGGTTCGGCCTCATGTGGAAAGCTGTACTTATATTTGGGCAGGGGCACCCCAGTACCAGCTCCTCCCTCTGGACTGCATCGAATGGAGAGCGACTCAAATCATCAACTGCCAAGATGTTTCAAATCGGCTGGGCTCTCTGGCGCTGTGTAGAAATGTGGCCTCGCTATGCATCTTCTATCGCATTTACTATGGGGAGTGCTCCCAGGAACTGTCTGGACTGACAGCACTTTCATCCCCATCTTTTAGATGGTTGACAGTCTATAACTGTGCGCTTTTCTAGAAACGTTCTGCCTCGCACAAAAAAACTGTGGAATTTACTATCGCCTGCGGTATTACTGAATCAATACGGCTTTATAAATAAAATATTTATTTATTTACTTACATATTATGGAGGCTTTGCAGCTACTAAAACAAAATATTATGAAACAAAAAAAAAACATACAGCCAATGACAAATCCTCGCTTATATAATACAGAATAAAATTAAAGTGCATATACAAATATATGTATAATATGTAATAAAATGATAGTTTTATCGAGCTATTGTTTATGTATTCACATAACACACATCACTATGAAATATATCTACCTACGTCCTACATTAGGTAGATATATTTACATATAGTGTACAGACAAATATCGACTAATCCCGTAGATAACGCGACAATCGAATAATCGCTACCCTCCAGAGCTCTGGAGTGTATATTGATATTTTTTACAGTCGACTACTAACAAAAACTCACAGTTCGTCCAAAAATCTATTACAAACACGTAAAAAAGAGTTAAAACTTTAATAACTGCAAGTTATTTTATTTAGTTATTAATTCGTGGTAGCATCAGTTCGTTATCGGGCGGCCGCAGCCAACAGCAATAAATCACAAAGTGGAAGCAAAGAACAACTCAACAACACGACGCGATGCCGTTTAATTGTGGGTACTGCCCTCCCCTCGTCCGTGTTACTTTCTGTACACCTAATGAAGACTGGCTGTTCACCACATCTGAATGAAGAGAAGACTTATATAACTTTATATATGAAGATGTTTATAATACATACAATATAACTCACGCGCTATTCCTGGTACACTTGTTGATCATGATAAAAATCAACTATCAACAGGCGAATCAATCTGTGAGGCGTTTTCCTCTTACTTTAATTCAACTTTTCTCAACCACGACACTTGCAATTCAGGTAGTCTGCTTTCCTCTTTATCTAGTTCTTCTTTTTGTGACTCGGTAGCTGATATTTGTCAAATCGAAATAAAGCTTGATGCTGTAACTAGTCTGCTCGAGAAGTTAGATATATCGAAAGGCGCAGGACCGGACAATATATCGGCTCATTTACTGGTACACTGCGCACCATCTATTGCGGTTCCAATCTCACTACTTTTTATTAAGTCGTTATCTGCAGGTACAGTGCCGACACTGTGGAAATCGGCTTTTATAACGCCCGTGCACAAGAAGGGTTCGAAGACTGAGATTCTGAACTATAGGCCAATCTCTAAGCTTTGTATTATAGCTAAAGTATTTGAGAGAATTGTCTATAATCAACTTTATTCTGCAATCTCAAATTCATTGAGCCCTTTTCAGCATGGCTTCCTAAGGGGCCGGTCTACAGCCACCAATCTGGTTTTATTAAATGAATTTATTACCAAATCCATGAATGATGGCAGGCAGGTCGATGTCGTTTACACGGATTACAGTAAGGCTTTCGATCGAATAGACCATTACATATTAATTGAGAAGTTATTCAAGTTAGGAATTCGTGGGGATCTTCTAAGATGGTTCTCCTCTTATATTGAAAATAGATCTCAGGCTGTAGCTATGAATAATTATAGGTCTAATTGGATATCGGTATCCAGTGGCGTGCCCCAAGGTTCCCTGCTCGGGCCCCTCTTGTTTGTGATCTATGTGAACGATATAGGTAAGTGCATTCAATCATCAAAGTTATTATGCTTTGCAGATGATATGAAACTTCTGAAAAATATATCTTCAACAGAAGATATGTTGGCACTTCAAGACGATTTGAATCGACTACAAGAGTACTGCCATCTAAATAAACTTGATCTCAACCCTGCTAAATGTTCATTTGTAACATACACTAGAAAACATAACATCTTGAACACATCTTATACTTTGGGGGGTCATACTCTTCATAGGAATAGTACCATCCGAGACCTAGGAGTGTACCATGACTCTAAGCTACTTTTTGACACGCACATTGACACAATTGTCAGAAAGGCATCTAAATCTCTTGGTTTTATAATGCGTGTAGGTAAAATCTTTTCTGAAGCAAAAACTCTTAAAATACTATACTGCACCTATGTAAGGAGTCATTTAGAGTATGTGTCTCAAATATGGAACCCGTGCTATTTAGTATACAGCAATCGTATCGAAAATATACAAAAACGCTTCATTAAATACCTCTGTTACCATCAGAAAATTCCGTACCATTCCAAGGATTATCTTAAGCTATGCAAAAAGTTTCACCTCCTCCCACTTATAGATCGACGTAAAATAGCGGACTTCACTTTTCTTATCAAGGTCTTGAACCACAACATTGAGTGTCCTGATTTGCTTGAGCAGATATCTTTTAATGTACCATCTAAGTCACTTCGATTTAACCCCCCTATTCACATTCCTGTAGCTAAAACAAACTATAGACAGAACAGCTACTTGGTACGCGCAAGCAGAAATTTTAATGAACTATGTAGACAGCATGATTTTGATCCCTTTCTGATAAGTGTATCCTCGGCAAGAAGGCATCTAGGTCTTAGATTTTTTGAGCAGACATGATTTCCTTAAATTTACGATTAAGTAATCGTTTATTGTGTGTTTGGCGCTTGCGTATTGTGTGGGTTTATTTTTTCTTTTTGAGTTTTTTAATTTTTTTTTATTTTTGATTTATGTCTGGTTTTTTGCTTTTCAATATTTTATTTAATCTGGCACTAGAAGCGAAAACTTGTTATTGGCTTTCTGATGACTGATCTGTTTTGTATTTATTCCCAATGTATCTAGCTGTAAGTTTTCCATAAATAAATAAATAAATAAAAATAAATAAATAAATAAATACAGAGGTGCTGTACGAATGTGATCTTAGTTCTTGTGATACTTTTTGTAGTGTAATTGTTCTTCTTTACATATTTAATTATCTAGTATTTGTAATCACATTATAACAAAGCTAGGCTGGCTAAATCAAGTTCCATTACTCCCCTTGTTTTTTTTTGTCTGTTCGGAAATCCCCTTGGAAACCACCTCCTGATGGCATGTCGGACTCGTACCGACTAAAACCACACGTCGTCTTGGGTACTAGACGCCAGGGAAGCAGGTGCACCCTAGAAAGGCATACCCTGGAACCCCGACGTACCTCGGGCCACCTACGCTTTGTAGATGACCCCCTCCTGTATGGTAACCCCAATGTTCCCTTTATTTTCCCCCAGGGCGCGCACGCTCCGCAGCGTCCACGCCGTCACCCGGGCCTGCTTCTGCTAGCTATAATAATAATGAGCGCATGAATAGGGTGGGCATAGTGATTAAGCGGACATTTCGCAGCTTCCTGCTGTGATGAATGTTTTGGGTTCAATACGCACATAGAACCACACTTTCTGTGATCCACAATTTTTGTTGTGAATATGTTTGTGGTGTCCCGCGGCACAGAACGTTTACAGAACGTGGAAGTAGTCTTTAAAGAAAATTAACCGCACGCACTTTCGTTAAATACTGCATGAAACTCGATGAAAAATATCAATGCATACGCGACATTGGCAAACTAGTGACGTATATGAAATGTCACGAATTTCGTACGGAATAATGCTCGTTAATGTCCGTCGGCACGTGACGTCAGCAATTATCATCTGTCGTGCATTGGTTGTGCTTTTTGTTCTGTAATACTCGTTGACAGAAACATCGGCGAATGAATACTATTACGCGACTAGTTAAGATAGGGCAATATATTTTTTGTGTGATCTTATTATCGCTTTTTATTTGATAAATGGATTTCAGTTTTACAGAATTATTGGTTAAAATAATAGGCATTTATAATTCAAGGATTACAACTTTTATGATTTCTGTGTTTTGGTTTAGTCGTTCGGAATAGGATAAGAAATATTAAAATACGATATACATCAATAAAAATAAATGATTAAAATCTTAATCCATACGTTAATTGATTGTAAGGCGGAACAAAGTTAATTAAGTATACATACTGCGTTTTTCAAGACGCATATTTTAAATTAAAATAGACCCCGACCTTCCGTGTCTGGGTCTATTTTATTATATTACTAGCTGAACCCCGCGGTGCTACCCGCGGTACGATGATAACTGCGGGCAACGCCGCGAGGCGAAGCTATATCTTTATAAATAGTAGCCTATGTGTTATTCTGATGTATAAGCTATATTGTGGTAAAGTTTCATTCAAATCCATTCAGTAGTTTTTACGTGAAAGAGTAACAAACATCCATACATACATACATCCATACTTACAAACTTTCGCCTTAATAATAGTAGTAGGATAAAACAACGTTATTTTTATTATCTCCAGCTCAGCAATCAATATCACTAACCATTACAAACAAATGAGTTGATCTACTAATTAGAAATGGTGTCTATTCTAAAAGTCTAAGTCTATTTCTAAAATACGACTTTTCGATTAGTGCCCATATACTCGTAATTTAAAGGTGCGATTCACCAAAACCCAGATTAGTACCAAGAACCAAGTTATTATCACTCTGATTAGGAATCTCCTCGACGAGGTTATTTACGTAAACGACTTAGTGTATAATTAATTGTAAATCCTATTATCATAATTAATTTTAAGTGAAAGCCTATTAAGTATCGTTATCTATTAGCCAATTATTGAAGGAACCTCGCTAATACATAGTCGTTATGAACGGCTTGAGATCTGTCTGTGATGTTATTTCATGACTTGTTGGAATTTTTATATTAATCGAATGTTGTATTTTAAGGAATATTAGATTACGAAGTAGACGTATAATTGATTACAGTAAAACCCAATTTGCGTGTTTAAAAACCATGTTTTGTTTCTGCGGTTTTTAACTTTTTACAAGATTCCTTCACCAGAAGCATTATGATTTTGTTTGATATTTTAATTAAAAATTATAAGAATAGGAATTAATAATTATAACATAAAATATATTTGATAGAAATATTTAATTAGCCGTTCAACTATATCGCAATTAAGGGCCTGACCTGTTAGTTCGCAATCCTTGGTTTAAAAGCTTAACGAGGGTTGAAATTGATCTGATTTAATTGAATATGTAGCTTTTGTACCTACTTGGTTTTATATTGAAAGTCATTTTTGCATCTTGTTTACCAAGATTTTGAATACTACCAAGAACGTAAAGAGCTTTATCAAAGAAATTTCTTAAAAATGTCAACTTTCCTCGTTGTTGGGCAAAGAATACATTTATCTTAAAAGTCAGGTAAAATGTGATCATATGTTGATTTTTAGTATTTTAAGATATTTTGCTGTATCTAAAGCGTTGAAGATTTGAGTTCGACAAATTGTCCCTGTTTCTTTGTAAAGACGCTTTCTTAAATTTTCTTCGAAGCCGAAGCATCAAACAAGATAATACAAGCCTGTAAAATTAATTAAGAATTTCTGAATAATTTACGAGATTTGGATAGTTGGTACTTTTTACTATCCAAATCTCTTAAAAAATTCAGAAATTCTTAATATTTTTTTTGTGATGAAACCATAAATACCTACGTCACAAATATCTAAGTCACATAAAATGATTATCCTTAATAGGCTAAAATAAATATAATTTTAATTAATTGTATTTACGATGCAACTAGCGCTTGGTTTAATTTGTAAGTTAATTTCCTTGCACAGGCCCCGGGGCGCGCGGGGAAGGCTCTTTTTTTCACTATACAACTAAGGTGTTTTTAAATGAGTGACCTTTGAACTAAAGCATGGGAGGTAGCGGTTTGACAACTTGGACTTTGGTATTATTATCTGAACTATTTAAATCTATCAATTTAATTTAATATTGATGTTTTTAATGGCGGTGTTGAGAGTGTGTGTGTGTTAGTCGCAAACTGCAATAAGGGCACCTATTATTGTGCTACTGATACTTTTGGTATTATTTACTGTTTAGTAAGTTTCTTACTCATGGTGCCTAAAAAGAGCACCTATCTTTTACTATCTATCTACATGGAAGTCGCGTGATTATTGCTTGTTTATCTTATAAATGTACGTTATTTATTTTAACTAATTAGTCTTCACGCGTGAAATGTATACACGTTCCTAATACTGTATTTCCCTTTTTTCTTTTCTTATTTCAACAAAATGACATTCACAATATAATAAGAGTTTATTTTTATTTTATTTCGTGTAATGGCCTCTGTAGGTAGGTGTTTAACCTTTACTCACACCTACATAATGTACGTTATCATTTAAACTGCTGTTAAAAGATTTTTAACTCTCTAGCAACTGTTTACGTTGAAGACAAGAAAAGGTAAAATCTAAGTACTTTATGGTGCTACAGGCGGGGACCAATAATACTTTGCTACCTACGGACAAAGAAAGATCTACCATTACTACGTCACCACATGTGGCACATAAAGTTTTTCGTTTAACAATTTTTTAATATACATACTTATGTAATATGTGTAATGTAATATTTTTTTGTTAGTTTTTCTATTTTCAGTTTATTAATTTTAAGCAGTCGGGTTTTTTTTTATAATAGTTTTTTTTATATATTATACGATTGACCTGAAGTCTTTCTTTTGAAGTTTAGGCTCATAATGTAATAATGTATTTGATATTATTCATCCTTTCTAGATTGGTTATGTTCAATATTCGCTAGTTGCTTATGCCTTGACGAGTTCCGTCCATCGTGCGGCCACGAGCCCAGGTGTGAAAGTTATCCGTTTGTTTGACACTTTGTAGAATTTATTCCGGGAGCAGCGAGTAAGCGACAGGACGTTTAAATTGCCCGCGGTGATATAGGGCGTGTCTCATTACCTCCTCCGCTAACGCTTAGATACCTACCTGCTCGAGTGTATAACTGATCACATGTATTGGTAGTTGTAAATAATCTAAAAGTAGCTGATATTGCTGACTTGTTATGTATATACACATATGTAATACATTAATCCGTCCCATCAGTTGTCTCACCGCAAGCAATAACTTTTTTTTTTGTAATATGTATATAAGTAATACGTAAGTATTTATAAGTCTAGAAAAAGAGAAGATCTAGACTATTTTAATTCTTCTTTTCGTTAATGCGTTGCAAAATCCCTTCAGATCTCCAGCTCTTCGGTTGGTTTATTATTTCAGTGTTGGATAGTCCACTTATCGAGGAAGGCTATAGACTATATATCGTCACGCTAATACCAATAGAAGCGAAGTCCCAATGAGATGAATGTTTAAGAAGCGGGGGAAAATTATTACGCTACGGGCAATAGTAGACATAAACGAGGTTGCGAGGGTCAACTAATATCACTATATATTCGTACATTACAGGCACAAATACACCAACATTTAATTACTAGGACGTCTCATCATTATCCCCAAAGAATTTACGGTTTAAACACCTTCTCACTTCTGACACACCATCACTAAATATATCGATATCAAACCGTTCGCACACATTATTTAATATCCTACTTGCACGGATGACAATGGAATTATTTCTGTAATTTGTTGATGCAAGCGATATACACAATGGTGGATTATAGCGAGTTCTTGACAGAATAAATAAACATATATTTTTGAGTGGATTTTAGAAACGTGCAATATAGCTGACAAGAGACAACCTCTCACACCTTGTTACCCACGTCTTCTGCGAAACGCACAAAGGTTGACGATAAATACAATTACTATCAATTCTCAGATTTTAAATGTACTAATTGCTCCAATAGGCTACTCGTAATTTTACACGTAGGAGACTGATTACAGTCTATAAAATATAGCCTCATCTTTGTGACAGTTGACGTAACGAATAAACTTTGAACATTTATATCGCCCATGTTTTCATTCTTTACGTGAGACAGTTTTATAATAAATAAAGTGAAATACATAATAGTTATAACACTTTACACCTAACACCGTGGGAGAGCTATGCTTCGGCATGAATGGGTCGGCTCGGCCGGAGTGATACCACGGCCTCACAGAAAACCGATGTGAAATAGCGTTTGCGCTGTGTTTCACCGAGTGAGTGAGGATACCGGAGACCCATACCCCAACCCCAACCCCTCCCACCATCCCCTTTCCCATCCCCCAAAGGTCGGCAACGCACTTGTGACGCCTTTGGTGTTGCGGGTGTCCATGGGCGGCGGTAATCGCTTACCATCAGGTGATACGTATGCTCGTTTGCCCACTATTCAACATCCGACCCAGGATTTGAACCCGAGACCTCAAGCACAGCAGTCGCATTCACTACCACTGCGCCACTAAGGCAGACTTTTTTTTAATAAATAAGTACATATTATACACAGAAAACACCCAAACTCGAAAACAAAATTTGCAGATACTACAAGCATTTGTTCCGACCCGGTAGTCGATCTCTAGATCTCTAGACTAGAAGCATACCAGTCACATACACTACTACTGCGGCCACGGAGGCAGACAATTTTGTTGACATGAATATTGTCAACATATTAATTTTTATACACGTGGGACGCTGTATCACCACACACCCGAGTTTTAACTTTATTGATTTTTCATATATCAAACAAATATTAAATTAAGCAAACATTTAATCCGAGCCGGAAATCACAACAAGTACAACAGTCGCATACCACAGCGCCACCAAGGCAAACCAACGGAATACATGACTTTACTTTTTTTTATCTATCTTACTACTCTATCCTTATTTCAAAAGCGTAAAATGCAGCATGGTGACCCGTACTATGGCGACAAGGGATAATAGTGGGAGGGAAAAACATTTGCTGGTAGTATGTTCTAGGTTTAAACTGCACGGCACAGGAAGGCAGAGCCGAACCGTTTTGTTCGAGAACTATGTCAACTACTCTATAGCGGTGGCTTCCACGTGTATTGTCGTGTAGAGGGAAAGAGAGAAGCACCAAGTCAACCGTATTAACATTAATAGTGTTGAATTATAAGCTTATAGCTCGGTCTATTATCGTTGTCCAAACATACGTGTTCTCAGATAGCGTTAGTTCATTTAATATTTATTAATGTTTCCGTAAAACTACGATCATGCATTATGTAATCATATTAAAGAAAAACAACTCACTTCTCTAGTAATTAGATAAAAATTCATCAGCTTTATAATCAACAGTCCTCTGCTAAGAAAGGGGGTTTTGGCATATTTTACACCTGGCCAGGGAGATTACTATAGGGTTAGTTTCGAGTATTCCTTCTCTTTGCAGTAATGTTGTCCTGTATAGTAGCTCTTTGGCAGGCTCTTACGACACCTACGAGATGATCAGGGGTGATGACACTCTGTATTCTTATTTTGTCATCACATACCATAACAACCTTAACACTCCCATAAATATATTTCAGTCATTTTTATGGTAATTAATTGAGAAATAATATTACCTGTGTCGATAACCGTACACACTCACAACACAAAACTTCTATTTTTTTCTCATACTACTAATTTCATTCAACATTTCTTCACATTTAAACGATAAAAGCAAAAAAGTATAAATACGTAAATAATATACGGACATGTACGACACAACGCCATCTAGTCCAAAACTAAGCAGAGCTTATATTATGGGTACTATACAACTAATATAAATACATATATACCTTTTTTGTTAATACACACATATTACACATAGAAAACGACCAAACTGCGAAACAAATATTTGCAGATCATAGAATATTTTTTTAAATGTAATAGTTGGCAAACGAGCAGACGTATCGCCTGATGATAAGCGATTATCGCCGCCCATGGACACTCGCAACACCAGAGCCATCACAAGTGTTGCCGGCCTTTTAAGAAGGAGTACGCTCTTTTCTTGAATGTTAGCATTTGGTCCGACCCGGGAATCGAACCCGAGACTTCAAGCACAGCAGTCGCATACACTACAATTACGCCACCGAGGCTGTAAGTTATCCATGAGAATTTAATATATCTCGGAAGAAAACCATGTTCAGTAGTAGACTATAAAATATACTTGACGATGATTCGTGAGACATGTTAGCTACAAATGGAATTAAATCGAAATGAGATCACCATTATGTAAGGTTCTCTTTTGTAATGTGACTAGCATTCAACAATCGGATCCCTAACTAAGTGAAATCCTGCACATAAAGTACAAAAAATATGTTTCTTTATTTTACCTATTTAAAGTTTCACAACAAATTGTAACATCAGGTAGTAATTCAAGGGCAAGTCCTGGCGAGACATCGTCTAGACTGCGCTTAAAATATTAGATTTATGCCGAGCCGGTCTGTGGCTGCACGTCACGTCTCATCATAACGCCTAGTTAACCGCCACGACAAGCTCATTGGTGTATGCCGCTGCCGCGTGTTCAGCTTTGCTCTGCTACGTGATGACCGCTTTGCTGGACACAGCTCCTTTATTGTTGATTAATTAGAATTCACGAAGTGGTCACTTTAGTTCGAGGTGAATGTTTGTAATGTAGGTTGTGACATACTGTAATATCCTATAAAAGTAACAAGACATGTGCAAAGGTAGATATTAATGAATTACACCATCCCAAGTATGTATAAATCTGATTATACAATAATTTCACGATGCCTAATACTTGATTACAATAAAGGCATATTAACGAGCATAGTGGCGAGTCAAGTATGTACTTACATTCTGTAAGTCCAGGTGGTCATAGATCACAAATAATGAAAATACTATATACTCGTAACACACACAAAAGAACATTTTTTGTGTTTGTAGAAAATTTGACTATCTGTTGTAAAGTTTTTCAGCATGAATTAATTTAATAGTAAGAAATACGTTTAACTGCACGTCACACATAAATTAACATTAATTAATTATTTTTATTTTACTCTAAATAAACCAATTGCTTATCAAAATAGTACTAACAATAATTTGAAAATATTAAGGTTACAATCACTGCTTTTTTAATAATATCGTTGCCAAAATAATAATGCAGTATTTTTGAATAAGATTTGGACTGTTTTATATTTCTCTGTAATTTTTAAGTACTGCGTGTATAGGATTTATATATAACTACAGTATTACAACCTTTGATTTGATCCTCTATAATGTTACCTCGAAGTGAGGATCCCGAGGCGGGGCCCACTTCAGCTCTATAATAGTTGTTTAACACTAGTTCGCCCACCGGGCCAGGTGCGCTCGGTTATTGCCTGCGACATACACGTTGCGGGTTCCAAGTTATCAACGATAGCGAGATTACACGATAAAGTTATATATTAAAAAATATCTAATACCTATAAAATAAGTCTTACTTAATGGCTTGCTTACTTGAAGATGATGAACTTAATAATGTTAGTGTTCACGACAGGAACAAAAGTAAAACAATTGCTTTACAATAGACTGCATTACTCTAAAAAATACACAGTGTCTGACGTGTGCACATTACAAGTATTTTTTTTTGGCAATGTAGGTTCTTAAAGAAATGGCGGGCCGTAGAAGCCTCCCGATTAGCCGGCAAAGTATCACGCCATTTTACTAGATTCTGATTGACTGCGCGGTGGCGCCAACAGTTACGTGAGTACGTATTTATATATCAAATTATAAATGGTAAATTTATGTAATGTAATTGAAAAAGTAAATACTATTTACGAATTGAAATCTAAAATAATAACAACTAATAGCCATTTCAATAACCTGCCTCCAGTTTTAACCAATTATAGGTTATTGAAAACGGTCTGAATTTCCTTTAAAGAGAGTATGACTATCTCCAGTTCAAATAGAGATAGATTATTGAAAGCGGCCTTTTTAGTCTACATTAATCATTATTATTTTTGACTACCTCGGTGGTCTCGGGTTCGATTCCCGGGTCGGACCAAATGTTTGTATGATCTACAAATATTTGTTTCGGAGTTTGGTTGTTTTCTATGAATAATATGTATGTATTTACAATAAATTATTATAATTATAAAATTAAAAAAAGTATATATGTATTCATATCAGTTGTCTAGCATAATACAAGCTCTGCTTAGTTTGAGATGGCGTTGTGTGTCAGATTTCCGCAATATTTATTTTATTTATTTATTAACACAATCCAGTTCTTCTTATATAATAAGAATTTCTATCCGCACGCTTATCACCTGTGCCTTGAGCCATCACGTGTAGCGTGTTCCCATGAGTAGGAGCATGAAGTTAGGTAAGATTGTCTAGAGTACTCCTGTCGGAGAACGGTGCCGCACCGCGTGACACCGCTGTCGCCATTGCTACCTATGATGCTCACCAGTGTAAAATTAAATTGCAAGCCTGGAAATTAAAAAGACCATTGAGCTAACATGGACATGACTATGACTGCCTCGGTGGTGTAGTGGTAGCGTATGAAACTGCGTGCTTTAGGTCTCGGATTCGATTCCCGGGTCTGACAAAATATTTGTATGATCTGCAAATATTTGTTTCGGAGTTTGGGTGTTTTCTATGTATAATATGTGTGTATTTACAAAAAAAAAGTATATGTAAATGTATTTATATCAGTTGTCTAGTACTCATAACACAAGCTCGGCTTAGCTTGGGACTAGATGGAATTGTATTAGATGTACGACATATATATTTATTTATGGAAATAATTACGATTTAGTCACGTGATACGATTGTAAATATTCGAGCAAATAATGACAACATCCTATTTCAAACCCTATTTAGTCTCCTCCAAGGTTAATTTTTACTACATAAAGTATCCTAGGTGTTCTCCCAAGATTTTGTCTATCAGTATGTAAAAATTTATTAAATTATGTTTAGCGATATCAGGTAACCCAGACAGTCACCGTGGGTGAGCCGCGCTTCGGCATAAATGGGCCGGCTCGACCGGAGTGATACCACGGCCTCACAGAAAACCGGTGTGAAATAGCGCTTGCGCTGTGTTTCACCGAGTGAGTGAGGATACCGGAGGCCCATACCCCAACCCCTCCCCCATTCCCTCTCCCCATCCCCCAAAGGTCGGCAACGCACTTGTGACGCTTTTGGTGTTGCAGGTGTCCATGGGCGGCGGTAATCGCTTACCATCAGGTGATGCGTCTGCTCGTTTGCCTCCAATTCAATAAAAAAAAAAAAAAAAAAAAGAGAGTAACTTTAAAATTTATTCTATTATTATATACATATATATTATATATACACGAGAACTGAAAAGCGCCTGAACAGATCTGGAGATAGTTTAGGTAAAGATATAGATTAAAGTCTGGAATGGTAAATACATTACATAACCAAAACTGAGTAAGAATAACGAGATTAACGCCTGTAAC
This sequence comes from Spilarctia lutea, assembly GCA_916048165.1. NCBI lineage: Eukaryota > Metazoa > Arthropoda > Insecta > Lepidoptera > Erebidae > Spilarctia > Spilarctia lutea. The sequence continues at coordinate 18,897,016 of OU696487.1, forward strand.
GTCGCAAATAAAAGCTTGCAATGTTATATTATAAGTGAAATTAATGGCAACAGACAAATTATAAAGTTTATTAGACTTTACCGCCTCATTACAAAGAAATAGACACCACATTTAAAATATCAAGAGGGTTTTTCCGACAATGTTAAGCCATTCCTAGCTTCAAGAATTCACATCGATTCAAAATTCTTGAACGAATGCGAGTCATATTAACACATTTCCAAGTTGAAAGTAATAATTGAAGTAATATTCAAAAGCGACGGTCACGTGCGAATCTGCGCGGCGCGGCGCTGCTCGGCGCGGCAGAACAACTTACTGGCGGGAATTGAACTTGTTACTTCCCGCTCACCGACCCACCTGTCACATAACTTCCACCAACTCAACGGGCAAATTTACGAGTATTTCAGCCAAAGGAAATTATTTTAGAATTCGTAATACTTTTGTGGTTCTGAGCTTGGGAATATTTCGTGAATAGATTTAACAATTTTAAAATTCTGTTTTAAATTTCGGTTTGATGTAAACGTCATCCACAGCAAGGGGTCAAAACCTTATAAGTGTTGATATCGACACATTAAAAAGAAGGACATAAATGTTTGTTAAACCATGAGAAAAACCTAGTTTGATATAACAGAAGAAACATGACAAATGATATTCCTTCTTCGTTCGTCTTCATTATCTTAATCAGTTGTGACGTCATTAATTGACCTCAATTTCATATATCATCATATCATAATGCTTTATTTAACTCTGGTTACGTCATTAATTCGTATGATCAAATTACCCTCTAAAAGTACCGTGCAGTGAAAGTAGACGAAGGGAGGACAGCAGCACTGTAAAGAGAAGGAAAACTTTAAACGAATCTTGTAAGTCCAATCCAATCCGTCTTGCCAACGTAACATAGTTTGACAAAAACCTCCATTCTAACGAACGAAAGGGGATTCGATGTTGATTATATATTATCTTAAATACCATCTACGTAGTGCAATGCATGTTATAATAAAATAGTTTGCTAATAAAGTATAATAATCGCCATGTGTTATGCGGGTACATTTAATATAAAATAATTGTTTTGTTTTATTTCTGGTTGTTGTTGTGCCGCTGGTAATACCGCGGGGCTCAGCTAGTCTATAAAGCTAGCCTAAGTTACTCCTTATATCATCAGCTATCTGCCAGTGAAAATCCCATCAAAATCAATCCGACCGTTCCAAACTAAACTAACTGGAACAAACAAGAAAAAACTAAAAAAAATAAATTTTGGTATATGTACTTACCGTGTACACATACATATATGCACTTAGTAAAAAGCGGTTATTTTTAACCGACTTCAAAAAAGAAGGAGGTTCTCAATTCATTTTTTTTATGTTTGTTACGTGAGAACTCTGTGTGAACCGATTTTGATGATGCCTTTTATTTGAAAGCTGGTGCTTCCCGTGTGGTCCCATTTCAATTTAGTCCAGTTCTTGAAGTAGGTTTTTTTTGTTAAAACTTTCATTGGTTATTTTCAAAGAATCATTCCAATTTTATTTATTTCTATAGATTTATTTATTTATATCGATAATTTTTATCCAAGGTAGATTTTGAAAATCTTAAACATATATTCCAGTATAATGACGAGTGATTTCGAAACTCCCGACCCCGAGCTGGCAGATCAGTAGAAAGGCGCTGTTGACATTCGACTGTGTATCACCGAAACAGATGCGGGCACAATTACATCCGCGCTCGCCACACAAACGGCAAGTGAAGGCGTGACACAGCCCCTGTGCCGCTCGACGTTCGACGCACCACACACGACACACGGCCTGAGTCGCGCCCGCACCGCGCGTAATTATCTGACGTGCACTTTTATACCTATCCACTGTACCATTAAAACATGTACACAACGTGTTCTATTTTCTTTGTCGGCGATTGAGTCGCTCTGTTCAATTCAGATTTACTAAAACATGGATACGGTATAATAATATTCGTTTCATTACAAAAACACAAAGTCATCTTAAACGGTTAATAAATACTTAAAACTGGAATTGATACGATAACTATACTATGTTCATTATAACTTTAATCAGGCAATAATATTTCAGTTCGTTTCCTGAAACCATTAAGACAATACAGATATTGCCCGGCGTTGGTATAATGGTAAACGATCCTAACTGCTGAGCCAGCAATAAGAGGTTCGATTCCTATTACAAGCAATTATAGAACGTAAGATCATTTGTTGCATATAGGCTGAATTTATTAATGGTACTCGTATGTACGTTTTTAGAAATACATGAATTTATTTATAAGAAATCCCTGTAGAACCTATACTATAATGACCAGGCTACTGATAAATATACTTATATATTATTAAATACATATACATTAAGAAAATATATACCCTTTAAGCTAAATTTTGTACAAGTAGAAGAAAATCTTGTAAGTACCTATCTCGTACAGCATTATTTTTAAAGATCTACAAACATCACAAACTTCGATCCATTAGAGTTAAATAAGTACTTTTGCCTCCAGCTGTTATTTCTCATCCACCTAAAACATGTTAATTCCGTTGATCGTCTTTGCTACATTCTACTGTTACATTAAATATTCTAAAGCGCTGAGATTTATCGGTAATCTTTGCGAAATTCGAGGTTCAATGACACTTTTACTATTATTTAGATCCAGTGCCATCTACAATTGAACTGATTGAATTAGTTCTCACTGACAATTTTAAAAATGGTTTACTGTATTGGGCATTAGTTCTGCGCTTGTCTGGTTTTATGGATTATGTGACATTCAGTCACTTTTAGAAATTGATATATTTTTTTTTATCTAGTTTAGTGAATAACAGCGTCATCTAGTGGTACTAAATCGTACTCTTTTGTAACAACATATCATACTTTAAGCAATGAAATTAACGATAGCATTAATGTATTTTACTTTATAACTTCAATTGACTAGACTTCGATCTCTCTTCACACCTAACACGAGGATATGTAGGATATTGTGTCAATAATTCAATGAAATAATCTAATCATAATATACGTGTTTATATCACCAGCTTTTGCCCACGGCTCCGCTCCCGTGTATATCGGTTATCGCGATAAAAATAAGCCTATGTCCTTCCTCAATAGTCAAAGTATCTCCATGCCAAATTTCATTAAAATCGGTGTAACGGTTTACCCGTGGAAGCGTGGCAGAAACACAGACAGACAGAGTTAATTTCGAATTTATAATATTAGTATTAGTATAGATATAAATATAGACATATAATAAACATACAATCATATATCACATTGATCTATATCGATGTTTGTTTCTTTAATATTTAATATTTGGGTATCCAATTTGAGAGCGATTAGGGAGAGTGACTAAGTAGAAGAGTTGTCAAAATATTTAACCATGATCTGTTGTAAATAAAACTAAGTACTTCAACTTATTAATCCGGTTAAGAACGGCTTTAACAATTTGTATAATCCTGTTTCTACAGCAATAATCACCTCACTGGTTCGACTTAATCAAAGATGGCGGCCGTGTGCACCGCTAGATAACAATGTTTGAACAAAATTCTCCTAAAGTATTAAGACAGAGCTAAAATTAATTACAAAACTTGAGAGCCGAAGTCTACAGAAACGAAAGATTTACCTGTAAACTGAGTGAAATGACTGGGCCAGTGGGAACGCAAACAAATTAAGAAGTAGGTGGCGGTGGCCTGGACGCGGGTGGCGAGGCACTCGTTTAAAACGGTTATATTTATCGCGAGGAACGGCCATGCCGCTCACGTACACACAACACAAGTTCGGAGTTGCGGTCAGTATTACGCACTGAGTAAACAAAACGCTGCGGCGCTCAGATTATGAACACGTGCCTTTTCTTCTGTTATGATGTGATATCTGATTGAAGTGATATAATATTTACTAATTCTCCAAGTTTCTTCAAATGTCAGTAACGTACCGGGCACCAAGACATTTTATTTTTTCCTAAAACTTTCCCTTCTAACTCGATATGATCATAGGTCACTGCTGAACACACTGTTGGACTTACTGTACAGGCATGTGGGAGCCATATTTTCATTCACTACATTTTTTTTATTACATATCATATAATATAAATGTATAAGTACTTATTATTCATTTTAGAGTCTAAGTATTGACACAATTAGTACCTTATCTACAGCTTTTAGTAATCCATTGTTAGATATAAGCCTCTCTTTCGAAAAAAGGTTTTGGCCTGCTAATTAATTAGTAGTATTCATTATCAATTAAGAGACATATAATAATATTATACTCAAATAAAAACAGTGCCTGGCAGGTAATTGAAAGTCTTATTTACGAAAGGCTGTACCAAAGTAAACCTCTAACTCTAACTTTCTTTCTAACATTTTATTTTAGGCATTACCTTTTTAGGTACTAAAATCTGTTCCGTACAAATTTCTTAGTGCGTGGTACGGCGGTCCCCAGTGAAAGTTGTGCGGACCGGTACAGACTCGTTTCCATACTTTTGGCTCCAGATTACCTCCTCGGCCGTGACAGCATTATTTCACGAGACCTGCCCTGCCTCTAGACTACCTCATAAAAGTATTTTTGTACTATTTGCTTTCAAATGGCCGTTTTATTTTGAAGCAAGAATGCTTTCTTATCTTGTATTATGTATCAACTTTATATTTTGCTGCGCGTGCCTCAGGATTTGGATTCCTTGAGCTGTTTAACGTTAGATATAAACATTCATGTGGTCGGACAAAACGCCCTTTAAAAAATATTAAAGTAACTTCATTCAGAATGAGATTATGTTTATATTAATAATTTCAGTGAACCAAATTTTAAATTATTGAAAGGATTAGTAAACTGAAGTGATAACCGTTGAGGTAAACGGGTTCTTGAGTGGAGATCGGGCAAACGTAGTATAGGACGTCCACGGGCGAAGTTGAGTGATGATTTGTGCAAGACGGCTGGCAGGAGCTGAATGCGAGTAGCCGGAGATCGAACCTAGTGACGTTTAATAGAAGTGGCTTGTGCCTTAACAGTGAAATAGTTGAATTTTTAAATAATATAAAGTTGATTTGGATTTTAACCTGACATCTGTTGAAATTAAAACAATTATAGTCTTGAATTAAATTTTGTGAAAATTTTAACGCTAAAATAGTAAGTCCTATTATCGAGTCGACACCTCAGGCACTAAAGGTTTTTTTAAGTCTTATAGTTACATTTTAAAGCCTCTTTTACAAATATTTTAGTTTTCCAAGTAATTAAATACTTGGTTCAACTAATTGAATTAAAAAACACTTGATTTACCCGTATACGACAGTGGACACTATTATAAACAAATAAATAAAGTGAGCTGCATAAGTTCAGATCTAAAACATTCAGCATTCGACTCACGACAAGCAACTTAGCGAGTTGGTGCCGACACGTGCAGCACCGAGCCGCCTCGCCCCCGCTAAGCTCGCTACGACAACTTGCCCAACTTTGCCCACACCTTCCAAACACTTTATTTTTATAGATAACCGTGAAACTTGGAGCCCTGTCAGAAAGGTGAAAAATCAAAGTTTGTACAAAAACTCGGTGAAAGTATGTAAGATAATGCAAACTGCTAAAGTTTGAATGTTAGGTTCCCTTCAGACATGCAACGTATTCAAATTAGTTTTTGAAAGTATGTACTTGTAGAGGATGCTTTCTTGCTTAAAAATTAAACCAGGCTTAAACACACTTACTTATTTATATTTCGTGAAACTGAGATTACATTAACCTTAAAGATTTCATGGAATTAAATTAGGTCCTCGTTACATAAGTGAGTCGATGTCTGTATCAAACATCGGCTTTGCTTGGCATCATATTTGCTTACCGTATTGCAAGCAAATGTGCCAGTAGCTTCCACAGCTAAACAAAAACAATGTATTAATAATGTAAAACCAAAACTAAGTGAAAATATTTAAGCGCTTTTAAAAATCGATATAAATATTTATTACCAAAACACTACCGAATAATAAAATGACAAAAGACGGACATCAAGTTAAAGATTTCCGAAAGATCGAAGTAAATACGAGTACACAGTAAATGCAAAGTAAATGTTGTTAAAGTCTACTTCTAGATAAAAACCCAAATAAAAACAAAAGCAATATCAACAAGAGACACCTAGCTAAAGCTGGCAGTCGTCTAATTTAATAATGTTATTTGGAGAACGGTTTCCTTATAAATGTCAATAATAATGCCACATCGAGTGAGGAGCACGCGCCATCTCATGGAGGTAATACAGCGGCGATACATACACGACGTAAACACGACGTGCCAGCGAAACGAACCGGAAAAACTATTTTGTGACACCTCGATCACACGGGAGTATTCACGACGCCCCCAATAATACCAATATCGAATCATAACCTCCATACCAAAATAACAAGACCTACACTTTTAGGAACTCACGTCTTACACCCTAAGAGAACAGAGGTCAAAGTAAATCGGTAACTCAAATCTCAACTCGACTCAGGGGAGTCCGCGACCAATGCGATCCCGACGCCGGGACTCGGTTCCCGCGATTGGATCCCGTGACTATAATGAGCCCGGGAATAAATACCGCCGGTAATATTCCCGAACAGATTGCCGAGAAAATTACATTGTGAACGCCTTGAGGACGATGGTCGTAAACATGTTTTGGTTATTTATCGGAGCCCCGAGGGACGACGAGATCATGTGAGCTTGATTGTGTTGCAGATGAATATTGGGATGTGCCACCTCCAATATCATTGAGATGAACATAAATACACTTTCGTTATTTTCAGATAAATAAAAATGTTGGATAAACGATGGTTACAGTATTAAGTAGCATAGCAGGCATTACCATAGATGTTTATAGCAAATGGGACCGACAACTTTATCCCACAGGGGTGTTCCGGCCAAACGGACGCCGCCTCGGTGGACACGGTGCGGTGTCCGCGTATGGCTCTGACCGCCAATACTCTCTAAGGTCGCCAGAGGCGCACCCACACCAGTGCCCCTTAGAAGGCCATAAACCGGACAACCCCTGTGTAGAGCCATCTCGTTGCGACGCTGGGTCTACCCAAATTGGGCAAAAGTCGCGCAAGGGCAGAGGCAGCGCCGACCAGCATCGAAGAAAGCTATCGGAAGTGCTCGTCGATGAGCCACCTACCGTCGAGGATCAGGCCCAGATACCTCATCTGGGCCCGAACCGGTACGAGGACCGAGTTGACCTCCATGGAGGCACCGTAGGTTGGACCACGACGGGGCCCATGAAACAGCAAGGCCTCCGTCTTGTCTAGGGCCACCCGTAAGCCTCAATGCGCTCTACCACCAGAGAGAAGCCCTTGGTGGCCAGGCGCGCTGCCTCTTGGAAATTCGCCCACCGGGCTGTGACAAGAGTGTCGTCGGCGTGTAACAAATTACGCCCAGCCCGGGGGGAAAGACTTCGAAGAACCCAGTCGTACACCACGTTCCACAGGAGTGGTCCGAAGACAGACTTCTGCGTAACGCCGTACGACATGGGTCGCCGTCTCAAGACGCCTTCTCGGTCCTCGTACACGACGGTCCGCTCCTCTAAATAGACTGCCACTAGCCGCCTCAGGTACTCTGGCACCCCGTGATACTGGAGTGCTTCCCTGCATTTTAACCAATCCGAGTAGATCTTATTATGCGGGTCTGATTACTACATTAAATACCCTGCCACCTACTCCATAAAATAAAAAAAAAAGTAATAACTGGACCTTGAAAAAGCCATAAGGTAATTACGTGGGATAACCAACATATACGTTACAACATATACGGGCTGAGCCAGGAGCAACAGCTGGTATCGAATATGTTAAATATAAACGAACAATTTCACTAACATAATTTTCATGAAAAAGTCATTTTTAGAATAAAAACCAAAGTTAAAATATTTAAGTAGCTATATATAATTATGTTACATTTAATATCTTTGATAAAAATACGACGGTCTTATATAACTCGATTAATAGCAAATGTGATAATTACTTTTATTTATATTGCCAAATTTAAGGAAGTAGGTGCCGAAAACCTTTTTCGTTCTGTTTTCAGCCAAAACATTTAAAATCCACGTAAATAGAAGTAGCAGTTTCATTAAAGTTATTAGCTTCCAACGGCTGACTGTAAGACAACCCTCCGATATCGGATTTGCTGAAATCGATTTAAACGCTTACGATCAGAAATCGGATTTAGTTCAAGATTCAGCGCGTTGAATTTTCAGAACCATTTCTGACTTATTTACAAGCTGATTTGAAAATTAAGGAAGAGGGTATAGGGAGTCTCTGCTATTGTTTTATTTTAAGATTAAAATCATTTCTTATATCCTTAAGCATAAACTACTCAGTGTATAATGCCTTTACAAAGAAAAAAAAACCTATACATTTTCTTCTACACAAATAAATAAAATTGGAGTGCGTGTTTGGAATATTAAAATAACCGCTTTCTACAAAATGTATGTATACACGTATATGTACACACGGTATGTACACGGTATGTACTATAATATCATTATTTCCAATTTTAGTCTGTCTGTCTGTTTGTTTGTTACGGATAACCTATGGAACGAATGGACCGATTTTGACGAGACTTTTACTGGTAGATAGCTGATGATGTAAGGAGTAACTTAGGCTACTTTTAGACTAGCTTTGCCCCGCGGCGTTACCCGCGGTTGTTGTTGTACCGCGGGTAAAACCGCGAGGCTCAGCCAGTTTTAAAAAATTTGAAACGTACCCTATACTAACCCATCTGATAAACGTAAATAATCTTACTTATGAGAGGTCCTCGTCCAACTGTGGACAGATAATAACGAAAATAAAGTCTAATAGCTAAATACATACTTATTTTATTTATAATTAAGTATAAGTATAATTTTAATCAAAAAATATTTGTCATTTGGAATACATACTGAGTATTTAAGTATTCACCATAATACGCAAGTGCCCTTCATGGGCGCTACGTGTCCTTGCGGCGGCGAATATAAAATAGACTATTATTTTATATCGGCGGCCGCAGACATCATACAATAATACACTCATTTGCAAAAAAAACGGGCGGTTTCGATTTTCTTCCTGGCTGAAAAAAATAAAATACCAAAAAGGTTTTAATCATTTGAACATGTTACTGGCCGGTTATAAAAGTGCCATAATATTTATAAGAGTACATTCCAAATTCAAATTTTTGACTGAGCCTGGTTTTCAAAGAAAACAACTTTTAACTACATTTTGTGGCGCGAATTCCCTATGGTTAATATCGACTCTAATTAACTTTTTGTCAATTTTTATTAAATTATCTGATGTCCTTGACATTTAAAAGTATTGTTATTGCTGTTTAGCAATCTCGAAAATGGTAGATAAAGTGATAAAAGCGAGCAAAATTATTGCGCTGCTTGAAGAAGGTTTCAGCCAATGCTTCGTGGCTCAGAGGCTAAATGTGAGTCGGTCGACAGTTCAAAGGACCTGGCAGCGCTATCAAGAGACCGGTTCCGTCAAGAGAAGGCCTGGTTCTGGCAGAAAGACATGTACCGAACCACGGGATGATCGTTTTCTAGTTAGTCAAGCGTTGAGAAATTGCAAATCTTCTTATGTGGACCTCAAGAACAGCCTCAAAGAAGTAAGAAATGTGCAAATTAGTCTTTGGACGGTCAGGAGGAGGCTTCTCGGTGCTAATATACACAGTCATCGCCCGGCACGCGGCCCTAAATTACTCCGTGGACATCGAGTTGCCAGGCTTAGCTTCGCTCGAAATTGTGTGTCATGGACTCATGAAGACTGGGATAGGATATTGTTCTCCTATAAGCCAGGATATCTCTGCATGGTGAAGACCGACGTCAGCGAGTGCTACGTAGACGAGGAGAACGCTTTGCAGAGGCATGTTTTGAAGAAATCACACCTTATGGAGGGGGCTCTGTTATGTTTTGGGCAGGAATAAATTCTATGGATCGTACGGAGTTAGTCTTCATCGAAAACGGTACACTGACTGGACACCGATACATAACGGAAGTTCTAATTCCTTATGCACAACCCGCTTTGACCGCTCTTGGCGAAAACTCATTTTTTATGGACGACAACGCTCGCGCCCACCGGTCTGGCGATGTGGAAGCGAATATGCTAGAAGTCGGAATTCGTCGTTTGGACTGGCCAGCTAGAAGTCCGGACCTCAATCCCATAGAGCATGTCTGGGACGTTCTGAAGCGACGAGTGAGATCAGTGCAGCCGGCTCCGCAGACCATCAGAGAGCTAAAGAATGTGATTACCGCGGAGTGGGAACGTATTCCCCAAGAAACCATAAAAGATAAACTCGCTAGCATGCCCAGACGAATGCAAGCCGTGATTTCAGCAAGAGGGGGTCACACTCAATACTAAACTTTTATCTGCTTTTAATGTATTCAAGCAAAAACAAAGAAATTAACGCGTTTCATTTTTATTTAGTGAGCAGGTACAATAATAGTGTTTTGAGCTGAAACATCATTTCTCAATAATTTAATCAAATTATTATGATAAAACTGATGATACCTATTCCTTCCTAATTAATTTATGAAATTCTGAGGATAACAATACCTAAAATTGTCAAACAAACTAATAGTAACTATAAAATAGTTCTTTGCTTAAGTGCCCGTTTTTGTTGCAAAAGAGTGTATAATACCCAATGATATTGTTCCGAGGCGCGGAGTTGCCAACTATCGAAACAAAGGAAATAGTAAATAATTCAAGAGGTGAAGGAAAAATCGGTAAGAACAAAACTTTCTCCGACGCCAACTTTAGACCTACAACTATTTATTTATTGCGCTAGTGGGCTTTGCGATTTACCAGACGATGTACGAATTCCTGCGATGAGTAAAACCTTTATTATTAAGTGGAGAAGGTTTAAAATTGATTGAGATCGACACTGCTGTTAGTTGTAAGTGGTGTTAGTAAGTTCTCGAGGCGCTCAGCTCAGGAGTTGTCTACAAACACAAATAAACATATTTTGTTAACTGAAGGTAGCGTTGTTAACGCGCGTGATTTGTTATAATATTCATTGTTTAATTCAAGTTTCTCTTTAGGTGAGAACTTTGGGACTATTGTTATCTCTTGTCGTTCACTACCCTTTCCACGGTCGCTTACCAAGGCTCACTTGATTTTTACAACTAGAACGCAATAGAAAATGTTTTATAATCAAAAAAATATATTATTATACGAGGTAAGTTTTAACTTTTAATTCAATAAATTACATCCATACAAAAAAGCTATAACATAAGCCTCTCCCTACAAAATGGCTTTTGATTTTCCAAAACATGCAGATGGTTTAGTTCAGCATTTGTTTTAAGTTTTTCTTCTCTTTAAGTTTTTCTTCTTTTCGTAGCCATTTGGAGGGTAAGGTTAAAGAAACTTGCTCTGCTCAACAGATCGAGACAGTATTTCGTTCAGGCCCACCACCTTTTGCTTTATAAAGCGCAAGTACAGCATACATGGAATACTGACTCAATCTTTGTGCAGGGGCACTCCAACACTAGCTCCTTCCTCAAGACCGCATTCAACAGAGAGCGACTCGAATCGTCGATTGCCAAGAACTTTCAATTCGGCTAGACTCTCTGGCGCTACGTAGAGATGTGGCTTTGGTGTGCATCTTCTATCAGTTGTAACCGGCTGCACAAAATTGGGATTCATTGGAAAAAAATATCTGGTCCCAATCACGGTTTTTGGTTTCGCACGCCTTAAGCAGCCTTTTTCAATATGCGTTTCAGAAAGAAGAGGTTTCTTCACCGTGCTTCGATATTTTACGCCATTTTCAACTAAACGCCACCTTTAAATGTTACTCCTGCTGATGCGAATAACTGTGTAGTAGTTTGAAGATGCGTTAAAAGCGAGCATCGTCTCTAAAATTAAGTTGAGATTCAACATTTCTGTCACCGAGAGCGTGGTCACGGGGCAATGGGGATTATGTCCAAGCTTAAATGACCTGCCTTACCGTTTTCAAATAGGTTGAAACAGGCGAATTGCTATAAGTAAAAGACATTAAGGGGCTAGTTATCGTAACGCCTGTGTTTTCAACCTTTTAGAATGCTTCGGGGACGTTTAACAGAGAATGCTACTATGCTAGATAATTTTCAAATGGGTGATTATGATATAAACTCCTCAGGTTCTAGTGTACGTCTAATCAATCGTCACGGTGACTGCATTCGGTTTTCAATCGACTTATACCGAAATCTTTATCAATCGCAACACTAAACGCGCTCGATATCCGGTCACAGATTTGACTAGATCAAATTCAGACAAGACCCTTTGTCCTTGTCATTATCCTGTGCTTGTATCTGGAACGAGTTACTGCTGGTTAGTAAAAGCCATCTGGGCAATTATTGTAATGTTGACTTTTATATTACCTTTACTTTTATTTAATCGAGCAGATATCTGGTATTATCAACTAAGCTCTGTATAAAACAAATATTAAAGTATACATACATAGTGAAATGTATCAAAAAGTTATCATAAAATAAGGTTAAGAACTCCTAGCGGTAAGCGGGCACGCGTCATCGGTACTCCATCTCCGTACTTACCACTTTCTATAGTGGGTGGCAAACAAACCGCCCTGATAGATGATGATTGATAGAGCCTGTGTACACACTTGCGGACATTGTTTGCGAGGAGGATTCACCTTGAACAAGTGACGACTTAACCTGCTTAAGTAATTGTGTAAGTGTATAACCAGCTTTATTACAATTTCTTGAATAGCTATTCAATGTGTTATATATATGCAAATCCTCAATATACAGGTATGTGTTTTTACAGTAATTCTTTTAATTTTGTTAAGATGCCTCCTGTACTAGGAATATATCTTGTAACGGACATAAAGAACACCCGATCCCAGACTCAGAACAACAATTTGTAGATCGGACGTGTGTCGTGGCGTGAAGTGTTGTTCCATGTGGGAGTAGAGCCCGTGACATTCAGCACAGCAATGAACAGCAAGATGGTCGCTTAAACCATCCGTACATTACCGTACATTGCCACTCATTTTGTATAGGAATAAGAAGAAAAAACATTTATCTAACATACACACGATAACACATGGGTATATGCGTAATTAAGGAAACGTAATTTCAATTATAATGCCCTGTGCAATGCCAGAAAAGGCCCCTATTTCAAACTCAAACTCAAACTCAAACTCAAATCATTTATTTCCATAGGCCCCAAAAGGCACTTGAACACGTCAAAAATACAAACATAAAAACATAAAACAAAACTCCTAATACTAAATGCACTGAGATGATTTGAATTACCGGAGCTTAGATTGATTTCGATTCAACTTAAAGGTTTAAATTGAAATCAATCCAAGTACCAGCTCCGATGGGTATTGCATTCATGAGAAGAGCTGGTGAGAAACTCATGTGCACCATCTTTTCAGATAATTCATACAAAGCTTGTTTGTTTTTGACAACAGTATTTCTATGTGCAAGTTAAGGCAACCAAAACACAAAGGCTAGAAAGCGGTCTAATAAGATATTAAAGCTAGGAAAAAAAATTTTTTGTCTAATAAAATAATAAAAATTAGTCCATAGCATATAAGGTTTAAAATGTAATAAAATAATAAATACAAATTATTTAAGCTCCAACAATGTAAACACAGATCGCCTCAACTTAACAAAGTTCAAATGTCAGGTAATAAATGCAGAATAAGATGTCAAGAATTAATTACAATCCAATAAATTATTTCACTTTCACTCACATCCAAGGCACTGCATCAGTCAAGAAATCGTTTATCGTATAATAGCCCCTCTCCATAAGACGACTCTTAACGGCACTCTTGAACTTTTGTAGGGGTAAGTTCAAGATTTCGACAGGAATTTTGTTATAAAAACGCACACCAAGTCCTTCAAATGAATTGTGGACTTTGTTAAGGCGATAATGTTGGCCTACTAATTTGTGCTTATTCCTTGTGTTTAGTGAATGATGATCACTTTTGCAACTATATTTATCTATGTTTTTTCGTACAAACATAATATTAGCAAATATATATTGAGATGCAACTGTTAAAATACCTATTTCCTTAAATCGTTCTTTCAGAGAATCTCGAACTTTAAGTTTGTAAATCGCACGAATTGCCCGTTTTTGAATTACAAAAATGGTTTGAATATCAGCTGCCTTGCCCCATAGTAGAATACCATATGACATGACACTGTGAAAATAACTAAAATAAACTATTCGCGCAGTTTCAATATTAGTTAACTGGCGAACTTTCCAAACAGCGAATGCCGCGGAGCTCAGTTTCCCTGCTAGATACGATATATGGGCGCCCCACTGAAGCTTATGATCCAAGGTTATTCCTAGAAACATAGTTGACTCTACGAGATCAATCATTTCATTATTTATTATAATGTTCGTGTTGAGTTTCTTAACATTAGGCAAAGTGAACTTTATACATTTAGTTTTATTCGAGTTCAATAGTAAGTTGTTGCTTGTAAACCAATCTTGGACTAGTGTAAGTGATCTGTTAATATCATCAAAACTATTCTGATTACGATCAACTTTAAAAACAAGCGAAGTGTCATCTGCAAAAAGTACTACATCACAGAAATTTTGCACAAAGAAAGGTAAATCATTAATATACACTAGAAAGAGAAAAGGGCCGAGAATTGAGCCCTGTGGCACGCCCATTGAGACAGGTAATCCGGAGGACCTAATTCCATTTATATCCACTTGTTGAACTCTGTCTCCAAGGTACGAGGCAACCAGATCAAGTGCAGTATCCCTAATGCCATAGTGCCTGAGTTTTCGCAAAAGCGTTTGATGTTCAACGCAGTCAAATGCTTTGGATAAGTCACAGAAAACGCCAATAGCATCTTGCGCGTTTTCCCAGGCACTAAATATATGTTTTATAAGTGTTGAACCAGCATCAATGGTTGAGCGATCCTTTCTGAAACCATACTGCTCTTTATGAAATAAATTATTAATATTAAAATGAGTTTCTAACTGCTGAAGAATAAGTTTTTCAAAGACTTTACTGACTGCTGGCAACATTGAGATGGGTCTAAAACTACCTGGATCGCTCTTAGACCCACTCTTGAATAATGGTATCAACTTACTATGTTTCATTAAATCCGGAAATACACCATTTTCTACACACTTATTAAATATTACAGCTAAATGTAGTGCTATATCAATAATTATATTTTGCAATAATTTGACAGAAATACCCCACAAGTCGGTTGATTTCTTTGAATTGAGCGACTTGAAAGTTTTCACCACATCATTAGGGCTTATAAACTGAAACTTGAACATGACATCACACTCTTTCACGCTGCCCCTGGCCAAGGATTCAGCTGTGACTGAGCAGGAATCCAAAGAACTGGTAGTATCAACTGGTATCTTTGCAAAATAATTGTTAAAAGTTTCAGCCAAACCCCGATTATCTTTAATAATATTGTTGTTAACAACTAATTCTAACCTATCATCCTGCGGTTTAGACCGCCCTGATTCAGTATTTATTACAGTCCAAGTAGTTTTTATTTTATTATCAGACTGTTTAATTTTGTTACTTAGAAAAATTGATTTAGCTACCAAACAAACCTTTTTAAATATTTTGGAATAATTTCTAACATATTGTACAAAAACAGGATCAAAATTATACTGTTTCATGCCATATAGTTCATACATATTATCTCTACTTTTGTAAATTCCAGGAGTTGCCCAGTCACAGAATCTAGTATTCACATTTTTAGTGAAAGTTTTCTCTTTAAAAATTAAATCATATTCTAGTTTAATTAAATGAAATAAATTCCCGTATAAGACATCCGGATTATCCTCACTGAAATCTATGTTGGTAACCTTATCTGCAATATTTTCATTAAAGCATTTCAGGCGGTTAGAAGTCATCGGCCTGCATGTGATTTTCGTTGCTTTAACTACTTCATCTGTGGGATAAATGACCATTTGCCCACAGTGGTCAGATCTCAAGTGACTAAATATTGCTTTACTAAGATATTCACAGTTGCTAAATACATTATCTAGACATGTTGCAGAATGTGATGTAATTCTGGTTGGCTCAAAGAATACATGCTCCAGATTAAATGATTTGAATAAGCTTATTAACCTAGTGCAGCCCACTGACTGCTGAAGTAGGTCCACATTAAAATCGCCACATACAACTAAATTCCTATTACCAGTACTCAAACGCCTTAAAACATCTTCCATAACTGTCTCAAATATAGTAATATCACTGTGTGGAGGTCTATATACACATACTATAATATAATGCTTTAATTCAATGCAAGACAGTTCAGCAGTGCGTTCAATAGATAACTTCACAATGTCTCTTCGTTCAATCAATTTTCTTTTCAAAATTCAATTTAACAAGTAATTAATCAAATAAGGTTTTTTTTATAAACAAGCTTTCATTACTTGCTAATAAAAAACTTAACCTTAAGTTTTTTACCGTGCGAGAGGCACACTTCGACATGAATGGTTAGACCGGATTGATACCTCGACCTCACAGAAAGCCGGTATGAACCGAGTGAGTGTAAAAGGCCGGCAACTCACTTGTGATGCCTCTGGTGTTGCGGGTGTCCATGGGCGGCGGTAATCACTTAACATGAAGCGATACGTCTGCTCGTTTGCCACTATTTCATAAAAAAGCCCTTTCATTTGAAACCCATATTGAGTGGGTTGTTCAGAAATATGTACGCCGCCATTTTGTTACCGTGACCATTTTTGATCAATAATAATACCGATTACATTACAGCCTTAAAACATCTTCCATAACTGTCTCAAATATAGTAATATCACTGTGTGGAGGTCTATATACACATACTATAATATAATGCTTTAATTCAATGCAAGACAGTTCAGCAGTGCGTTCAATAGATAACTTCACAATGTCTCTTCGTTCCTTACATTTTAGTGTCTTATTAACAATTATCATCGATCCACCATGTATGGCTTTCTTCCTATTAAATGCACTCATAACTAAATAATTGTCATTAATATACAATGACTCATGATTCCTTAACCAATGTTCAGTGATACACATAATCTGTACCTTATGTTCTATTAAAAACAAATCTAACTCAAGTTCTTTGCCGGATAAGCCCTGGAAATTTTGAAGAAATAACCTAATACTACTGGCCTGCCTATCCTTTGTCCTAAGTCCTAGTTTAAATTGTTTGATGTATCAACACTACATCTAATCACCTCATGACCTAGACTATGGTCTGATACCATATCAGTGCATGGGTTGTCATTGTTCTGCTCAATAGAAGCAGATCTGTTAGTTGCCAAGTTCCTGGCAATGATATCAATAAAATAGGATAGCGATAATGCTATCTGTCTCTTAAAACTATCAGAAAGGTAAAAGCTACCTTTTGTCGAATATAAGTGCCTGATAACAAAACTGTTAGTGTCTATTACATGCACACAATCATGATATGTACTAATAGTGTGTAGTACATTGTTCAGCTTATATCTAAGATTATTTTCCGCGTCAGAGAATCTCCTAGAGTAGGGGAATGTAAACAAAATTATACTACTCAAGTTTAAGGATAATAAATAATCAAAGTAATCTATTAAAACTTTTTTGCTAACATCACCCCTATTTTCCACTAAAATAATGAGATTCTTACAATAACTAAAGTTATAATTTTGGATTCTTTTCATAATATTATCATAAGTTGCAAATGGTAAGCAATAGTTAACAACTGACTGTCCCTTAACAAGAGAATTCAATTTTGAGCCCATATGTTTTCCAATAGTATCACTAAACATAATAGTACTTTGTGCACCACCTGATGCACAACATGTTACATCAATTGATGCCCCTAATGACTGCACTTTCCTAACACTGGTAGATGAGCTATCACACAAGGTCTTAGCATTGTCATAGCAAACCGCGGGAGCACACACAGGCTGTGGAGGACTAAAGCGAGCGCACTGGCATGAATGATTGTTAACTAGTGAATCAAATCGCTCTGTGTTATCATTACTTAATTTTAAGAGGTCATCCATGGCCTCCGTATACTCTTTAATCTCATTTAGTGATAAATTATATTTAATTTGTGTTGACTTTAACGATTCAGTTAAATGATTAATTCTCAATTCTAAGGCTTGTGTGTCAGCTTCATACTTTTTCCTGCTATTATCTAACTTCAATGTAAGTAATTCTAAATCATCAAGTAACTCTAACTTTTCCCTACTAGATTTCACACACTTAGATACATTTTTTTGATTTTTGATTAACTTTTGTGTTCTTTTAATATACCTATTAATTTTGACATATTTTTTCAGTTTATTCCTACCACAAATTGACATACTCACTGACTGTTGTTGTCTTAAAGTTACATCCCTTAAATCAACAATTGGATAACTGATAACATCAGTGTGTGTTATTGCAGGAGAAACCAACTGGGGGGCACTTTCTACCAATTCACTAAACAGACTCATATTTTGCTGCACAGTGATGTTGTGGGCATCCTCTTGCAGTTGTGAGATGTGTAGGTGGGCCTCCCGGAGCTCTTGTTCCAAGGTAGAAATCCTAGCAAGGGCCTGTTCGTACTCATCACTGCAGCGATCAAACTTACTAACTAAGTTTTTGAGAGTGTCCCGTTCCTCTACAATTAAACTATATTCCAAATGTAAGGCAGTCATATCACTTTTTAACTTTGTGTTAGTGTTCAAGATCTCAATGAGTTCCTTCTCATTGTCATCCCTTTCACCGCTTAACTGTGCACACAATTCTTTTGAAATTTTTAATTCTTGTAAAGTCAATTTGAGTTTAGACTCCTCCTGACGAGATAAAGCTCTGCGAGTCATCATAATTAAATAAAAGAGATAAAACAGTTAAATAAATTACTGTTATGACCAAAAGAGTTGTGTACAATAATTATTTTTTCAAAGTAATGGGTAGGCCGTATAACGATATTAAAATTTATTTTAAGCGGTAAAAATTCAGAAATTACTACTTTCTATGATTAAATAATGTCAAATAACTATCTATAGCACTGTTAGGATAGGATATTGCTTTAGCCAGAGTGACTAGAGCGCTGGTAAGCAGTGTTCGGTGGCATATATTTTAAAAGCAAATGTACTAGATCTTTTGCTAATTTTGTTCCAAAGCTGTTATCTATTATATAGCTGTAGGGTCAGTAAATAGGTTTTTGCCGGTAAAGCTCACAGTGTAAGTATTTATAAACACTTCACGGTTTCGCAATGACTGTGTTAGTATCTTTTTTACCACCAGATATTTACAATCAAACTCTAATATAGTTTTCCTTAAATATATTAAATTCTATCACGACGATTCATAGCCGAAGACTCGGAATTTTCATGAAAATGGTCATAATATCAAAAGTGATCTGTTGTAGTTGTATTACTTTATCTTTTGAATCTAATAACACATATGACCCCGAAGTATTCAATCCTGATCATATAAAGTAGCATAAACGCTACCAGATACCAGTAGCCGTGGTACATTTATCATCGTTAGTAAGCACGAAGCTAAAAAGCTGCGACTCGTGAAGGAGAATAAGCGGCGGCTATTTAGGTTATTATTGCGTGCGTGGAGCGAAGGGGATTTGTGCAAAGGTGAACGTTACCGTTTCTAAAGCCGGTATATGTACCTTGTTATATATTGTGCCTATGGACAAAATTTACCGCTCGAGGTGTGCGGCTTCAGTTCAAGAGGGAGCGATATTATGGGTTTTACGAAATGGTCTCTAAAGTAGAAAGTGAGACTAGTGAGTGCTACTAGTATAATTAAACTGGTATCTTGAATACGTTTATAGCAAGCTATGTTTTAACTTTACTAACGTTTATTTAGTATTAACTGCCAAAATGACTCTATTTTGTCTGATGGAAAGCATGAGTAGAATCCAAGAGTGGTAACCATGATAAATGCGAACGTAGACAATACAGTATGGTGACAACCTATGGCAGCCTATTGAGATGCTTTTTCATGGCCCGCTTAAAGGACCCAGGATCATAGTTGGAAAGAAACACGGGCAAACTCCTCGACCAGAAAGTACAGTACAGAAAAGGACTTAGATACTTTTCATTCAAAAACGAAGAACGTAAGGTTCTTTATTTTTCTCTCATGCAAATCAAGCTTCCATAACCTCGTATTCATAAAAGAGTCAAAATGGTTATAACTCATTACATCCGCCAGAATCTCGCGTAGAAATAATGTGTCCCCCTTAAATCGTTTTAAGCACCTAGTTTGAAAACTTTACAAAACAGAAATAAACGAATTCAGTTTCTCATTTACATTATTAGTTACTAGCTGAACCCCGCGGTGCTACCCGCGGTACTATGATAACTGCGGGCAACGCCGCGAGGCGAAGCTATATCTTTATAAATAGTAGCCTATGTGTTATTCTGATGTATAAGCTATATTGTGGTAAAGTTTCATTCAAATCCATTCAGTAGTTTTTACGTGAAAGAGTAACAAACATCCATACATACATACATCCATACTTACAAACTTTCGCCTTTATAATAGTAGTAGGATATCACACATGACCTTACTTAGTAATTTTAACAAGTAATTAATCAAATAAGGTTTTTTTTATAAACAAGCTTTCATTACTTGCTAATAAAAAACTTAACCTTAAGTTTTTTACCGTGCGAGAGGCACACTTCGACATGAATGGTTAGACCGGATTGATACCTCGACCTCACAGAAAGCCGGTATGAACCGAGTGAGTGTAAAAGGCCGGCAACTCACTTGTGATGCCTCTGGTGTTGCGGGTGTCCATGGCCGGCGGTAATCACTTAACATGAAGCGATACGTCTGCTCGTTTGCCCCTATTTCATAAAAAAGCCCTTTCATTTGAAACCCATATTGAGTGGGTTGTTCAGAAATATGTACGCCGCCATTTTGTTACCGTGACCATTTTGGACCAATAATAATACCGATTACATTTTACATCATCATTGTCAATAAATAAATAAATAAATCAGAACTAAAGATATTTTTTTAAATTTCATCTCAATCGGAAATCGAAAAGTGTATCAAATTTAACTTGCAAGATTTGATTGCAGAAAAACATCAGGACAGGTCAAACTAAATAAAAGCTGGTAATAATCAAAAATCCTGTCCATTATGACCTTTAAACGCTGTCAGTGACAACCCACAACAATATCGAACTCGCTCGCTTTTTAACACTTTTAATGGTGTGAAAGGCCCACTATCGTCGGTCGTTAATCCACTATGAATACGCATTTCAGAGCGGGGATTTTCACCAAACAGCCCACCTTCTCTCGCTTCTGTCGACGTCCAACAGTGGCGCAGGTGATGTACTGACGTCATTATCCTCATGTTTGAATGAGCCCACTCGGACACGACATTACGTAAATAGATTTTTGGTTAGGGCTCAGATTTATGTATATTAGAAATGGATTTTACAGTTAAGTTGGAAAGTTTTTTTTGGGTTAATACTACGAGTATAATCTCATAAGTACATGTTTCTATTATAAACGACACTCCAAATTGTTAATATAAGTATTTCAATAACTTAAGTCTTCAGTGCGTGGGTGACAACTAACACAAAAGGATTCTATATAAAACAATAGACGTACCGATATAGTCTATAAATATTTGTACTTTATAGTTGAATGACAAAAAAGTGCCATTGCCCCAAAAGTATATAAGTTTTATTCAAATACAAAAAAGACGAACGTTTTTTAAGAAGTCTATTAACACCATTTTCACTTTGAAAAACAATCACAGATGATAAATATACTCAAATGACTGAGATAAATTCCGGAATGCATCTCTGCGTAAATTCTACATCTATGATATCATATCAATATGGCGGAGTTCCAAGTGTGAGCCATTACTGCGTCATGATTACCAAACATTACTGTCTGATACGGAAATCTAAGTGTAACACCTGGTGCGGGTGGCGACAGTTAAATACTGGGTGGTGCTTAGGGGTGGCAGGGGGTGGATCTTACAAGTTTTGTAGAACAAGAAGCGCGCATTCGCGGCATTGCTAACAATGTTGTTGTTCGTTGTTGTTGACGCCGATACGGTGCAACGAAATCTGCTGTTTATTTATATGAACTATTATACCTCCTTACCTACTAATATAGGTATGCATATCTTACTACCTAAGTATAGTTAAGTTTAATTAAAGGAACCTCTATGGAAACTTGTTAACGGAGTAAAAATTTTCGGGACTTCATTTTTGTATGTATGTATATTTAGTAATATAATATTTTTCGTCCCCCATCTCAGAATGAGTATTTTTGCCCTTTGATATTTGAGTGCAAAAGCTGTTTTTATTCGCCAGGGGATAAAGTAAATTGAATTTAGAACATCTTGTGCACTAAGTTTATGAATTCAAAACATCATTAAACCTATTTAATTTTACCTCCATGGTGACGAATTTATCATACGTTATACTGTTATTTATATACGGTTATAAAATAAATACAAATAAGGAATAAGATAAATATACAGTTCATTATAAATTTAAATATAGTAGTGTGACCCAATTGTCTAAATAAATAAAATAAGTAAAAAAATAAATAAATAACAGATTAAGGGACGTTTATATCTCCTAGGTAATGCTCCTTTACAAGTCTCTTGAATGCAGTTAGTGTTTGTGCTCGTCTAATCGCGACTAGAAGGGCATTCCACAACCGAGCTGCTTGGACACAAAAGGAGTGGTCGAGAAATTTAGTAGAATGGCCAGGCATTTTCAGTTTCAGGTTCTCTGACGACCTTAGTGATTTGGGATGTGAGTTGAGTCAGAAAGTGAACCGTGATTTGAGGTAGTGTGGGGTAAGAGGATTAAAGAGAATGTTATACAGAAGAGAAAGTACGTGTGCATTCCGGCGAAGGCGGATGGGTAACCACTTAAGCTTTTTACGATAATAGGAGACATGATCATATTTCCGTAATCCGAATGAATCTTATACAGAGGTTTTGAAATCTCTCAAGCTTATTGAGTTGGTCTTCAGTAAAATCTAAATAACTGGCATCAGCATAATCAAGAATGGGGAAAAGAAGGGCTTGTGTTAGGGCAATCTTGGTAGAGATAGGTAGGAAGTTACGTAGTCTGCGCAAGGACGCTGCAGCTGCAAACATTTTGGGACTCAGCTCCTGCAGCTGAGGACCCCAGGAGAAGGTATACATCTTGTGTTGCGAGGGTGTTTACAAACATACATGTAATGGACACAAAGAACATCCAGACTCGGGACTACACTTTGTGATCACACAAAGTGACGTCCCACGTGGGATTTGAATAAAAAATAAGTAGAAGAAAACTGAAGTAAAACGACTCCTGTCATCGAGGGTACTTACATCAATAGGTAAACGCGTGACTATTAGATTCGAAGATAATATGTAAATGTATCCAAAAATCACGCGTAAAAAACTGCGCTTGTTAAATGATTAGCAATATTTGGTGAGAAATATAGATTTATTTTACAAAAAAAATAACGGTCAGATAAAGCGACTGAAAGCAGACTGAGTATTATACAAGAATACTTTTGTTAGGTAGGTCTTCTCGAATATAGTCGGTATTTAAAATAATATTGAAATAAATAGTTTTGTGAGTTTTTATTGTCTACTTAAATTTATAATAATTCAATTTATTGTAATAAACCAAAGAACACTTGTTTTTTTTACCACTAACTGTTTCATCACTTTTATCATCATAATCAACAGTCTCACACCTAGTTAATTTCGGCCACACACACACACACAAACACACAGTGGCCAGTCTCAATGGAGACTAGTCGACTACGCACGAGATATTTCAGTGCACCAATGTGTGCGCAATCATAGGTGCAGGTCTTTATTCCGTTACTCTAATAATCTGAGATGAGAGCTACTCAACATGACCGAGGAAAGATTAGGCACAAAATTTTATGCGCTTTGCAAGGCGGTGCTGGACAAGGACCTCAGTTTAAATTGCTTCCATTTTGCAAAACAAATGTTGAATTACATTAATTTGTATTAGGGTACACATATCAACTATTGTATAAAATAGTGATTACTTGGGAACATAAATTTCAATCGAATTGCAATGAGGTTAGAGATGTATTTCCACAACGACGATAGTCGCCAACATAATATGTATATTATACGTCACTGACTATTACTTAACCAGAATTTCTATTATTTCTAATGTAACTGGATTATGTACAAAGCTTCACTACTTTTATTAACCGTTTATAGCTATCTACTATTTATGGGCACTGCCAAAAGAACCTGAAGGCGAAATATAGTTTTAAAATGTTTTAAAGTACTTTTTACTACTTCTGGATCTATCAGGATAGCATTTTCATCGATATGTCTCGACAGTATCAGGCGCTATTCTCATAAAAGTATGGCGTCTGATAGCCATGTGAAACGTCTTTTTATTTGTCGAGAATTATGTGCGCCGTAGTCTGCCATAAGTCTTCAACTTGAAAACGCTGTTTTATGAGGCCAATCAAAATGGAAGGCGAAAACTTGGCGCAAGCATAAGTTATAAATTTGACGTAAATTATTTAATGAGCGTTTGTGTTTTGAACAGAAACTGGTATTTCATTGAATTGAGGCAGTGGTAGAGTTAAATTATTATGATGTTTATAAGAAGTAACTTTATAGTGATTGTGTTTCTAGTCTTAAAATTATATTTACATCAAGTGAAGAGTTCACGATAGCTGTGACCACGACCAATTTTCTGTTGTGTTCAAAAGTTTGTACTTATTACCTATGAATACATATATATTTCATACATACATATACATATATATTTTAAATATCTACATTTAACATAGTCGGTGAAAAGTTACTTTCTCTTTAAACTTTAAAATAGTCGAATAATCATGAATAAACATTACTTATTTCATTACAAATGATAAAATTAAACTGTATTTATAATTCAAAATCAGCATTATGTCGAAGAATGTTTGACAGTCCATGATTAAAAAAGGCAGCGTTGAAATCTTTCCGTCGCCAAATATAATGCACTTTTAAAATATATGACAAGTTGGCACTACACACTTCAGTTCTTTTTCTTTCAACGACTATTTCAAAACTTTCATCTCATCGTCCCAAAAGGAATGTAAGAAGGAATGACAATATTAGATTGTAAAGTGATGGAGGTTGGCTTTATTGCCGATAGCGGGCACTGTTCCAATTGTACTTACGTTACGTACTAACAAAAAACCTAAACCTCTTTCCGAAGGAGAGGCTGTAGACTAGTCTAGAATGTATTGATGACTGTTGACGTGTGATGTGATTCTCCTATAATTAACTTCTAATAACTTTAGAATCCTATTCAACATATCATAGTGTTCAAAGTACGAGTATGTCTGCTGATGACGTAGTGAACTTGAAATTGAAATATAAGACTAATTGAGAGCGAGGTTGTTGTCGTTATTTTTTCGTTTATTATACTAAGCCCCTTAATTACTTAACCGACAATTATGACATTTCATGCCAATTTACTTTTTACTTTAATTTACAGAAAAGGACAAAATGCTTATTTTTTCTTTTAAGTTTTAGTTTTAAGTTATTAGTCAATTATTATAAGTTATTTTTATGCAGTCGGGTTTTTTGTTTTATTACTTGAAAGCGATGTAATGTATCAATTTGGAAATAGTTTTGCCTAACATCATGATCTATTGGAATATAATCGTTTTCGTATTCGTTTTCGTTTAGTAAGATCGACCGATGTAATAATAAGACATCGCATAAAACCACTGCTAAGGAAGCCTTTCATGGTATTTCACTTCAAATCCCGCCCTACTTTAATTCCTAGGAGGAAAGTGCAGGCTTTAAGTTTGCCATTGTCACTCTCGATAAGAAATATGTAATTCTTAGATGTACGTATCCATGATCAGTGGTAATCACTTACCATAAGGTGATCTTTATGCTCGTTTGCACCCTATAACATAAATATTTTTGAATAACTACTAAAAGTTTAGTTCTAACTCGAGTCGAAACTGGAGACTTATTATTTTAAGACCTTTGAGATGTCAAAACCCGAATCTAAGTAAGCCATCTCAATTAATTGCAATAATAATTGTCAAAAACTAATCAAATATGTTTTAATGACAAAGGTTTCTGCATATTTTAATTTTAATTTTAATTCTTAGTCCACGTCAATAGGATACAAAATCGCTCAACAGATAAACTATATAAGTTTGTATAAGGGGCGGAAATTAAATCACTAAACTAATTCCAGGAGGCAAACCGTGATGAGGCATAATATCGTCATTCCTTCTCAATCAGAGGGTGAGCAGTGATTAGAGTACATCACAACCCTTTAAGATGCTATCAAAGAGGAATTAGGAGGGACGTAATGTAATAATATAATTGAATCGGAAAAGACTGTAATATTAGATGGCATGCATTCAGATATAAACAACGAGGATGAACGACTATTCCCTACCTCTGATTGTAGTAGAGCTTTGAGGTTAAGTAAACCGGACGTGTCAATCTACTAATACTCGAGATACAGCAGCAGAGTTCACGAGATAATATATATTAATTTGTGTATCTCTTATTGTGCAATTTTCAAGATTTCGTTTTACATTTTACAATAATTTGTGAACAAAACCTTCTACATAGAATAAATACGAAATACACATCTTTATGAAAATAATCTATTCGCACCACAAAGGCTAGCAGTGCAATTATATGTTTAGAGTTGTACACATCCATCTGCAAGAACAGTTAATTTAAATAAATAAACTGTCAATAGGTTCCCGGATTACTCTAACTACGACTAAGCTAAACATGGCCATAGAAGGACTGGTAAAGTTCATCTCACAAGTGATGTCGAAATTCTTTTCTTACAGCAAGTAGACAACTTATACCGTTAATTCCTAGTAAAGTACAAGAATATATGCCCCAAAAATTGTTGTTGTTGTCCATAAACCAGCCAAGTTTAACGACCGTCTAGACGTAATCATTTATTAACACTTAAAGATTATAGTGGATAGACATCTAGAAAATCTTGTTTATTTTATAGTTCAACAACCACAATGTTGTTTAAATAATAAATCTAATAATTATAATTTATTTATTTACATCTATCCGGTTTATCGGAGAATTGTATTATAACATATTTCTGTTATAAGTATAAAGGAAACGCTAAAGACATAACAACATAATCAGTCTCACCTTCACTACAATGGTTAAGTTCAGTTCAATAATCATCAGTTTCAATGTTAGAGTAGGTCGAAAATCAGTTCTTAGTGCATTTAATCGCAACTTTATTATGGTGAATCGTATTCTAAAGAATGCAAAGTATATTATGATACAGTAAAGATCGTGCAGTATTATTCTCGCTTTCATTTAAGTTTTTTTCGTGTTGCTGACGAACCACAGAAATAAAAGAATTTTAGACAAATACACAGTAAAATTTAAATGCTCGCTAAATGAAGTAGAATATTCTCAGTCCCACAACTTTCCAGTCTAAAGAAATGTTAGGTTTGGAACTAGCTGTTTTTCCTCAAAACATAAACGCAAGCAAAACCATGTGAGTTTAAGACTTTCAGTTTACATCTGGGCTCTAAACTTTCTCCACATAACTCTTTACTTTGAACTAGATCACATGAGGTCATTAAAAGATTAAAATTAATTTGTCCTGCATGTTGCTCAGTAGTTAAATTTGTTTGTAGCCACTGGGTATCAGTCTAGCCCTCTATCAAGACATTTCTTTATTCTTCCATAAACAATTACGAAAATAATTGTTAAAGTTTATTCATAAATACCTTTTGTAAAGGTTGCAGTTAAATGTTCAAGTTTGTGTACAAGCTCTAGCTTACCTGACTTTACGAAATCAGTGATTAGACTAATACCATTAGTCCTAATGTATATAGTGTTATGAACAAACATTTATGATAAAACAGTATGTGCACACTTTTAAATGCTTGACTACTAGAGACGTGTGGATAAAGATGATTAGAATTATTAATTTAATTGTATAATTATTTATATAATTGTATACGCATATACACATTTGATGCATTGGACTGACTTGTTACCTAAGGTGTAAGGTGTCCTCAACAGATTAACCACTGGTTGAAAAAGATAAAACAGGAATCAGGTAGATTTTGACTCCACTCAATTTTAGACATACACAATTTTATTAAGGAATACTAAATAATATGATATTATAAATATATAAAAACAGAACAAAATACTTTATGCTGTTTTTAAATATGTGTCTGTATGTTTGTTTCTATTGAGTTCGATATCTTGCAATTTTTTCCCATAGGTATATATTTTAATTGCCCAGCTCATGTTTCTTTTTTATTGAATAGTGGGCAAACGAGCTGACGTATCACCTGATGGTAAGCGATTACCGCCGCCCATGGACACCCGCAACACCAAAGGCGTCACAATTGCGTTGCCGACCTTTGGGGAATGGGAAAGAGGATGGGGGGAGGGGTTGGGATATGGGCCTCCGGTATCCTCACTCACTCGGTGAAACACAGCGCAAACGCTATTTCACACCGGTTATCTGTGAGGCCGTGGTATTACTCCGGTCGAGCCGACCCATTCATGCCGAAGCATAGCTCTCCCACAGTTATATATATATATTGATATGTTTCTAACGTACTTCACTTGTTTAACGTAAAAGGCATATTGTTATTGGCACGTCGTGTACACTTTCGCGTGAACTTTTTCATGAGTTCAGTAGTATGAAAACTGGCTTCATACAAAAAAATTTATAATGCGTAAGAAATATAAAGTAAAGGGGAGCCAAAAATAGCAACACAAAAAGCAGAATACAGAAGAACCAGTAATAAAGGTGGTGCTTTTATACAACACACGGAATACGGGGGCCTTTATTAACCGCTCAAAAGGCTAAGGTTAGTATAATTATGGGTCATGAGAAGGCAGATTGGCCTTTGGCCCGGTAATTGGATTACTCGTTTGGTTTTATGTCCGCGGCCCGCACGTGATAGCCACATTTATACAATTACACACCTACACACACATACGCACGCTGTTGTTTTGTTGACGTTACACATAAACAACGAGCTCGTTACTGTTTTTTAGTAAAAACTATATACGTACTCTCTAATAATAATAATAAGAGACCAGATCAGACATCCAGACACTTTCATTACCGTTAATTGTCAACCTATTGCAGTCCACTATTGGACATAGAACTGGCCCATTGCACACCACTCTGATCTATTATGTAAAAAATATATTTTATCCGAACACTTCAGGTACGGACCAATTGGAGATAGATTTACACATTAGGAAATACTTTAGAAATGATATCGTTTATCCGAATAGCATCGAGATCTGAACTGTTGGAGTTAAACCTGTTACACATAACTTGGTAAGTATTAATTTATCTTCATCTTTTTATGTTCTTTTGTTTTTTGCCCTCTATCTTATAAAAAATGTAAAAATATACGTAGGATGTTTCATGTTGTATATTTTTTTTACTAACTTCAATATTTTGAACAGAATTTAAAAATTAAACTGAAATAAAAACCTACCTAAATAACTTTCCCCTCAAATAAGATAATACAGTTACACATTGACTGAACCAAAAAATTGTTAGAAAACATGCATTATGTCACCTGCAAAGCAAGGGGAGAAATCAAATTATAACTTTTAGTACTGAAAGCAAGCTGCGTTGAAACATTGCATGGCTGTTCAAAAATTTAGATATACAGCTATTAAATCTGTCAACTCTTAAATGTACAATTAAAATTATTCGCTTAAATGGTTCTGGAAGAATTAGATGTTCATTGTAAAGTGTTCACTGCAAAGCTGTTATTACAGACGAGATGATAGATTCAAAGGATTCTGTTGTAGCCAGCCTTTTACTGAAAGGATTGTAGGCAAGCGTATATACAGCTAAGCTTTTATTGTTAGAGAAGTAATGTAGGAGTACTAACTTCTATTGCTTAATTGTTTTGTAAAAAGACTTCAAAATCTGGACTTTAAATTTGTCTCGGTTCGACCAGGACGAAGCCAAAAGGCAGGGCAGGTAATAGCTTTGGCAACCTACTCGTATGTAGTTTTGTAAAGCATTGAGTGTGAGGGTCTTTAACAAAATTAATAAGCAGTTGTTTATATATAGATTAAACCGATACAATGTTAAAAACATACTACTAAGTTGTTTGCATAACTTGGACTATGCTGAAACTGAAGAACTTATTACTGTCATCAAATAAGCTGCATGAGAACAGTTTTAAACTATTACTAAGTATTTATTTTCTTTCCCTTTGTATCAATGTATAAAGTTTATGAACTTAATTGAAATAAGAAACATGTACACTCATTGTTAACAGTATAAATATATGAATAGCTAAAACCTCGGATTTCCATAATACGAGCCAGACTCAGTTTGGGAATCAGTGCATATCTATATCATATATAAGTCGATAATGTACAACTAGTGTACTACTGTCTACTATGTAGCTTCGCTGTGCATTTTCTACCGCATTTACCATGGGGAGTGCTCCGAGGAATTGTGCGGATTGATCTCTGCCGCATCTTTCCGCCATCGTCCTACGCGACAGAAATTTCATCCCCATCATCTAGATGGTTGGCAGTCCACAACTGTGCGATTTTCCCGAAATTCTGCCACGCACAGCAAAACTGTGGAATGAGCTATCGCCTGCGGTGTTCCCGGACCAATTCGACCTAGAAACCTTCAAGAAAAGAGCGTACTCCTTCCTAAAAGGCCGGCAACGCACTTGTGACGCCTCTGGTGTTGCGGGTGTCCATGGGCGGCGGTAATAGCTTACCATCAGGCGATACGTCTGCTCGTTTGCCCCCAATTCAATAAAATAAAAATAAAATAATATTTACGACAACTTAGATTTATCGCATAACGTCCTTTTAAACAGTATTCTGCTTACAAAGTAATAATGAATAATAAATTAGGGAGGTTGTTATTGTTGTAATGCATCTTCTATGACAAATGAACATAAATACTAAAATAACAACCTCTTTTCCTGAAATCGGTCAACAAATGAAGACGAATGACTAATAAACAACAGTTCATACTTTTATTCTGTTCAGTAACATTATTGCTTCTCGATCCATCATCCCGACTTCATATTATTTGTATCTCGCAACTTACGGGGAAGATAAAAGTGAGACAGAACACGCATCAATTCACTCACGAACGTCAACAGGATGTTTTATTCGTACAAAGTTAAGGAGAACAAGTCTCTTGCTACTACACAAGCTGGGGAACTTGTGAGTGTAGCTATGGGGGACGTTGTCATGTCGTCGTATGGCGAGGTCCGTGCGGCTTGTCATGCACCTACAAATGATGCAATCTGTAAGGTCACAAATACATATCTAGGAGAAGGTAGTTTTAACCATCATCAACTAGTAATTGCGTGATATTCTTATTTGTAATCAGCCCACTGCTTGACTTAAGTTTCTCCTCAGAAACGAGGTTTGTAAGACGTAAACGATACTGCAAAATGTACTGACACTGATTACTTTTAACTTAAACAGAATGTTACTGCTATGTGTATCAAAATTAGTCTATATATAGTATATGTATATATATATATATATATAGTATATATATGTGTATATATACACATATATATAGTATATATATGTGTATATATATATATATATATATATATATATTCTGGACTAACACAAAATACCATCTCGTCTTAAACTAAGCAGAGTTTATATTATAAGTACTAGACAGCTGATATATATACACATTTACTTTGTTTTTGTAAGTACATACATAAATATATACACATACACATATCATACAAAGAAAATACCCAAAGTCCGAAACAAATATTTGCAGATCATATAATCATTTGGTCCGACCCGGGAATCGAACCCGAGACCTCAAGCACAGCAATCGCATACGCTACCACAGCGCCAAAAAGGTAGGCAAGCTACAACATACAAATTATATTTCCATTTATTGTTTAATAGCTTTGGCTTTTGTATATTAAACCTCTTTTTAACTTAAAACTGTTTAACTTAAACAACTGAAGATATTCTTTTTTTAAATTCTCTTAATGAGTGTGTTCCTTTTGTCGTTACACATCATAAATGTTCCTCTCCAATTACAACCCTTCCCCTGCAACCCCTTTGTAACCCCGAGTGACGTAAGGCGAGTATTAATAATACTAACATTACAGCTCATCTAATTTATCAGTACAATGTGACTTTGCAAAATATGCTTTTTATCTTTCCGCGTCCTTCTAAAAAATGAACGCCTAAAACAAATATTTATTAGGAAAAGGAGGAGGAAAAGACCAACCGGGCAGAGGCAACGTGGGCACATTACTAGTAGTTGAATGCTTGTGGTTATAGGCTTATGACTTTAATGTACTTGGAATATTATAACATGCACTAATTGAATTCTACAGCTAAATTAACAAAAAACACTCCTCTGTCAAAGAAAAGCTCTAATTCCAGGCGCTAATGCTGGATTTACATCAATCCCAAATATCTCCTCCATTTCACTTAAAATAAGTGAGAAGAAATTCGTTGAATGTTAATTAGGTGTATTCCTTTTAAGTAATGAGTTCATTTGGTCCATAGAGTCAGTCGCAGTTGTTATGCGCGGAGCTGTCCAGATTAAAATATAAAAAGGCCCACGCCGCCGCTCCGCATAAAGAGATTACGCGCTAACACCCAATAATACCAGTTATGTGAAATACCTGCCAAATACTCGCCCCTGAGCCGAATATTCTGCATTCTCACTCGATATTAATTTTTGTTTCGACGTTGATTTTTCGAGCGTCCGCCCAATCTTCCACTCGTTGTAAAATTCGATACTTTCAAGTGTTTTTACTTAGGGCTCGAGTCAATTCACTTTGATAGTAGATGAGTTCAATCGACTCCACTTCAGCATTTTCAACTCAAATTGTATTTTTATTTTTAAATAAAGAAAATTGGACTCTTTGAGAAATATTACCCATCAATCTTTGTTTTGTAGCTTGATGAACAGTACTTCAAAACTCTGCTACCTTTTATTAAAGTCGTTATACATCTTTTCTTTGTGTTCAATTTTGATTCCCAGCTGTGTTACTAGAGACGAATATTATACTATTGCTTTTTAATGAGATGCAATATCAATTTTAACACACGTAAAGTACACTTATTGAAATTAGTATTGTATCTTTGAGGTTTTCGATTTATAATAAGTTATATTTTAGTCATCACAATTCACGTCAATATAATATATATATATATATATACATTAGCTGACTTATGCAACTTCGTCTGCTTCTCTTCAAAAGAAATATTTTTTTCCCAATTATTAAATTGTCATATAAACTATCCTATCTCTCAAGTTGGATCGAACTGCACATGGTGTGCGAATTTTATTATAATCGGTTAAGTGGTTTAGGAGTCCATTGAGGACAAACATTGTGACACGAGATTTATATATATATATATTAGGGCACAGCAAGATAGGCCTCTCTTTAGCAAGGAGATGGTATTCATTTATATTTGTGTTTGTGTAAGTTTTCTTCTCTTTGGATAGATGCTAAGTAACTGCTTTCCATAGTCGGCTCTTACGACACCCGCGGGATGTATGGCAGTGACGACACTATGTGTTTTTATTCTATTTCTATATGGATGTTTAAATCAAAATACATTTAACACAGAAGTGATTTGAAAGAAATGCCTGCGTTTGGAAAATAGAGGCTAATAATGGAGAGCTATTTTTAAATAATAATGCTAATAACAACTCTTGTTTAGCTATTAATGAGATACCTATTGGGGTGAAACAAACATTAAGAGAATCACAATTCGACAACACATGCCAATGTAATACAGTATGGACAGTAGTTTCGCACATTCGAAACAATTGTTTATGTTTTTCTTTTTTATTAAAACTCATATTCAAATAACATAACTTTCCGTCCGTTTTGATATTAAAAAACTGGTAACTTTAAAAATCCTTTTTAAGACATTGTTAAAACTAAATATGGAAGGTATCCCATAGGTGATAGGCTACATAATATAAGCTGGTATGGCAGAAAGTAAGGTGTGGTACTCTCCGGCATCTGCGCACGTAAATCAAGCCGGCCGAACGCCACCGTAATTTATTTTTTGTCAGCGCCTCGCGGCCGGAGCTACGAAGTGGTAAGGCGCTGAAATCCAGGTAAATTATATTAAAACTTGCAAACACACTGTCTTACCTTATATATAATGTGGGAACTATAGAGAGAGATAAATATAACATTTTGTTGAATCGTTGAATTATTCAATAATAAATAAATAACTTCATTCTATAACTAGATGGCGTTGCGTAAAAAAAAAAAAAAAGACGTGATTCCCTTCGGGATGTATTATGAAACAACTTAAAATATAGTTTCTTCTTAAACCTTGGAATAAGAAATTGAAGCTTAAAGTTTCACTTAGCCATTTTTTTATATAGGAATTATTATTAAGTACCTACGAGTACTAACATAGTAATGTTCGATGGCTACTTTCTTTACTACCTTCTTCCTACTTGTATCTTTGAAATGTTTCCAGTGAATTGTTACGCGTTTTATTTTTACACATAATTTGACCAAGTCGGGGCGGTATACTGTGCGCAGGCGGTTGTATTTTACAATAGAGCTTTCTTGTGCCTGGATTAGACTTGGATCTAAATTGATAAGATGTACTCTATCTAAGGTACTAACTGTGGAGAGTCCAATGTTAGCATGGCCTTTACTAAATATAGAGGAGCCCAAGTCGAGAAGAGCGATGTCAAGACCTGGTGATTTGTGGAAGTGCGGATGGTCCGAAATATCTATACTTATTTGATCTTACACTATTGATGAGCGCATAATATTAAAATAATATTAAATACTAAATCTAACTTAATAACGTAATATATACGAAAGTCGACTACAGTGTTAGTTATAAGTACTAAATCTGATAAATTAAGAGTGGTATTCTACTCGTTATATATATATTCACGTGAAGATTCTCATATTACAGACACTATAAGTAAGTGTTCTTAATGAAATCAATGAATTTAAAAAATATAATGAAATAATAAAAAAATACTAGTTTCTGATTTATTCCTATGCAACTACCTGTTTGGTTGCCAAATTTAAACTTTCCAGATTACCTGGAACTGGGTTAGAATTTTGATCTATAGATGTATTAGTGATAATAATTTGCATTTCTGGACGTTAATATCTAAGTAGTGTTTAAGGTGTGTTTATGGAATTTAAAAGACATTTATGTCGCCAGTCTAAATATGTGAGCCAAATTTGATAGGTATATGTGAAATAGTTTTGGAGTTATGTGGGTGTCGAAAGTGGCCCCGAATGGTTCGTGTAATATTACACACGGTGCTCCTCGCCAGTTCTGTTAGATTGAACTTGGCTTGGCACGCTACCGCGTGTATAGATCTATGCCCCTTTTAGTATCATACGTATACACACATAGTCACGTACCTTCGATTTTTTCTTTCTTTATCTATAAAAAAATTATCCATATCTATATGAATTAAAATTGGATTTGCGCAAAAAATTACCCACATCAAAACTGTGTTAGGATAATGCAATTTTTAATTCCGTAACTACTCCACAACCATTTTGTATTCTTAGTTGAATGTTTCACTTTCAAGAATGATTCCTTTTGTGCGGCGCCGTGGCTCGACGGTCCGTGTTCGATTCCCGGACGTGATTAATGTCTTTGTTGTATACACACACGGAGTATTAAATTGGTCCGTTTGTTTCCACCATTCTGGAATGACTCCATTGTACAGATAATGTAGCGGAAACTAGAGCGGAACCATATGATATTAAACGCGAGTTCATGGCTCGCGTGTTCGGAAAATCGTCTTTTCATGGGAAAATACAGACTTAGTCCAGATGCAGACATTATTGGCTTTGTAAGTGAAACAATAATAATTATATTTAACGGAAGTCTTCTCTAAAGTACATTAAATAACAGATATAGTGTACGTTCATAATACATATGACACTAGTAGTGTTTCTATATCTTAATACGAATTGAAAACTAAAAATCATAGATTTATACGACACGGCAACTTGCCTCGAATAGACTTGTTGAGAGAATTCACGTAACTCATATTGTGAAGTGTTGCTAGATGCGCTTCCTTTTCTCGAACTTCTAAGTTGCTTATAGTAGTAGTATTATTTTCGAAAATTCTCGAATTCTTTTAAAACTAACATTTATTAAGTAATTTTTTAATGCTTAATGGTCTAGTAGTTAGCGAATGTGACTATCGATTAAGAGGTTCGATTGGTAGCCTCTTATGATACCCAGAGGTTGAATAGGGGTTATGACATTACGGATTCATAATCACCACCGTACAGATAAGGCAGACAATACTCGTGAATTAAACGACTCCCGGTTCTAATTGGAAACCTTAAGGAAAACCAGTACTGTGCTGAAGCACACTGTGAACAGCGTAAACTGAGCTAGTTGCCTTTGCTGCACAGTGCAATATAAAAAAAAACTACTCTACATCCTAAATTGTAAAAATACTGACTGATGTAAATATATTTTCATATTTAAACTAATGATGATGTAAACAACTATCTATTAACTGGTAGTTAAATAAAGTGAACTTATTAACGATTATTATATAAAATTGTTGTCGTACTCAAAATACTTCACAAGCTTAATTAAGCCCTGTTCTATTAAAAACAAGAGGCTTTAAAGGGACTGGCCCAAGTTTATGGACGGCCCGGTTTATTATTATATTCAAGTTCCCTAAAATTTATAGGATATGAATCAATTTCATTTGGACCCAATTACGTAGACATTGGTTCCTTACTCTGTGAGAAAACATTTTAGCATCTGATAATTTGATTTCAAAGATTTGTCTAATGGATTATTCAGAGCAGTTTGATAATAAAAGAGGTTCTAATGCACTTTGAAGTTGAACGTGTCTCTGTGCGCGTTCGAGGATAGGTGTCAGCGTTAGTTATCCGGCAGATTAGCGACGAATTTCTCAGAATTATCGTCCTGCCTGCTGCTTAGTCACTACTAGTTATAAATGTACTGTAGCGTAAATTGATAGAAGATAAATTAACTATTTTACATAGGTTTTTGAACTCTGTTGTTTGGTTTGTCAGTATTGTAAGTTGCGTAAGTAAGTACTATTCAATCAAGTAGTATTAAAAGGCCCATTATAGCAAACAACTTTTAAATTAAATGTAGTACAAAATTATTCTTATTTTAAGTTTTCAGTTATTATTTTGAAACATTTTAGCCATGTGCTTTGAATAGGTTTGATAATACTGTTAATGATACTTTCCTGTACCTCAAAATTTTAATAAAAAAACCTTATGTTTCGTCTATTTCTTGCTACAAGGCAAAGCCGTACTAGCGTAATAAATTTTCAGGCACACAAATATTTTCACTTCAATGGAAATCAATCCCGCGACCCTAGTGTGGTAGCCGAATATTTTAAATCCACGCCTCGCTTCTCTACATTAGGTAAATTTTACATACCATTACCTCAAACTTACACAAGCTTGTGAATTTGTGTAGCGTGACAAATTTAACTAAATCAACAACTCAACAAGTTCCAACAAACATGTTATGGTAACATGACGTATGTCCACCAACAAAAACCCTGTGGCGCTGCACATTTTTTACGCGAAATGAACATATTCTACATATAACCATAACTCAATTGACGTCATCCATTGTCTCCTCCCGCCGCGAAGCCTCCTCAGCTATCGTAATAGGATCAACGAGACTTGACCGAAAACTGCGCTCGCTCCTCGCTACATTTGCCCTGACATTACTCACGAAACCAACAACTTTTTAAATATCGTCAAACTATTTTAAACCTTAAAGTTGTGTAATAACGCATGGTTAGGTAGCAAGATTGGTTTTGTATTTTTGAAGTGTCGTTTTCGTCATTTTCATGTGACATTATCCGGTTTATTCGTAGTATGTCGTCATGGCGTCATCGGAATCCTCTTTGACGGCAAACGATATTTTTTCAGTGTTAACGTTCAGTTTTCCAGGATTAGGTGGAACTAGTTTAATATACCAATGAAAGGACAATTGTTATTGCTTACACGGTCCGTTTGTAGAATCTAATGATGTTATGTCAGACTCCGATATCAATGTGACAACAAAATTGGGTAGTTGTCATTTTGAGTCTATCCTATTACTTTCGCAATTTAATATAATATATATTGAATAGATGCTAGCCACCGGCCAGCCTGTGATTTCAAAACACCTATTGGGATGTTAATAAAATTACAAATATGTTATTGTGAATATTGATCCACAATAAGATGTTTATAATTTCATTGATGCCCTTGCTTTGTTACGTTTTACACGCTGCGGTTATTCACGTCTAGACAACTTCAAAATATAGAAACAGCATAATATCAACATATAAATAAACATTCCACCGTAGTTTCTTAAACAAACAAGCCATGCAATAATTACTTAACCACCTGTCTGCCATCCATTCCAGTCTTAATCCAGCACTGACCGATCAAAATCACTTAATTTGCGATCATTCTATAGCCCCCTCAAATGAAAATATCTTTTGATCGTATTTTCATATCTAATTCTGAATTAATCCAAACGTTAATTCCAACATCTGCAACTAATTTTTGGTGCACGATTGAGTCATTTATATGACGCTAATGTGAGTTGTGAAACAGTTCCCGGAAACAACACAATTATTATTTTATCATATAGTGTTGAACGTGTGTATAAATCTTTATGTATAGTGTCCAACTCACACTTATCCGGGTCTCTTTTCTTTGCACCTACCGCATGACATTCCTACAACACCTGGAGGTTGACTGCCAAAGAATGCCTCATGGCATTAAGTCCGCCTTTGTGCAACTTGTGCATTAAGTTTAAAAATAAATAAATAAATTGTAGTAATTTTTTATTGTGTAATTTTTGACCTTCGGAAAATATTCAATTTAAGAATTCGCTTTCAATTTAAATAAAACCCTTACTTAACAAATTCAGATAAATAATTTTTTTTTAATTGATTTACAAACATTCGTAGTAAAAACCTTTTACTTCTGAAATTTAATTAAAAATAAAAATAATCTTTTAAAAGATATTGTAATAACATAAAACGAAGTAATTTAAGTAAAAAAATAAGTTTGCTACTTTAATCCCAATTCACAGAGTTTACCTCTTTGGTTTGGCTTAAGTAAATAAACCGTCTTAGCGTTTCATTTTGACGGTTCCTAGTCTAGCACTTTAGTATCGAATATAATAAAAGCCCCTAATGGCTGACATGCTGTACCTACGCGTGATACGTTATTCGTATCACACGACGTGTTCTCGTGTTTTATTTCTCTCATTTAATTTGTGCCTCCATCGCAATTTTGCGAGTGGAAGGCGAAAACCAAAACCGTTACGTTTCACGTTATGGGATATTAAAATGACGAGTTTTGAAACGTGCTGCTTATTCATTTGTTACAAAGATAATTTCAATTTGTTTTATTGTAAATATATATTTATATTAGATAGATAGACAAATAGAAAATTCTTTATTTGCATACCATATGACAGAGTCAAATGAGAATACATAAAATATCCAATATGTAGTGTACAAAGGGCGGCCTTATTGCCACAAGCAATCTTTTCCAGGCAACCTTAGGATGCATCAAATGTTTCGATGAGACAGTAGTAGTTGTATTTATATTTAACCATATTTATCTAATACCTTTAAACGATCAGTTTACCTATACATAATATGAATCTCGGAAACGATTTTCATAAAATTGGTAAAGTGCAAAGCTCATCCAAGTACTAATCATTCAATAACACCGAATCTGCAAATAATGATAAAAATATTTCAGACATCCAATACACAACGCCATTTAATCACAAAATAAACAGAGTTTGTACTAAGCTACTGGTATAAATACATATTATTATATGCTTTTTTAAAAACATAACTTACGTTTGCAGAAACAAATATTTGCAGATCATACAAACATCTAGGTAACAATATTAAAAAGACAAGAGAGCCAGAGACGGCATTATAGAAACTGCAAGTGGGCTTCGTTTGTACGGAACCCTAAAAAGGGATGTTTCAAAGTCTATCAAACTTAAACACTTACTTAACACTAAAAGGTGGAGCTTTACAATAGGACCACACACTAGTACTCGTATGATAAAACTGTTAGATTTAAACATTGCTAAGCAATTAGCGGGCGCGCGTATTGAGCCTGTTGCCATAAATCCGCCGTATCGCCTAATGAAATCTACACCAAATTAGTTGCGCATAATTCCATTGTGGATTTTGATAATAAAATTATTGTGACACGGGAACGCTTTATACTTAGCAAACTGTGAACATACTTGAGCACTTACAAGAGTGTTACATTTCATACAGTGTTTTGCTAGCTAGAGCATATCGAGACGCTTCAAAAGACACCCCTATGATAATGTGCTAGTATAAAGACGATTATTTATATCTCCTTTACCCATTTAATATTACATTAAACAACAATCTAATTATAAAAGAAAACCAAGCGAACTGCGTAAAAATGTATAGGTGCATTAATCCATAAGTAAGGGTGACCCGATTTAATGTGTAACAAAACGAAGTTAATCTTAAAAGTATAATTTTTGTGTAAGTAGTCAAAAAGTCATGAAAAAAAGTAACTTCACCATTTGTCTGTTCTTGTGTAACTGAAACTGAAATGCTTGTAGTGTTTATATGGCAGTACTGTGGTAGAACTAGTGAGGCGTCATGAGAGAAGGTGAGTATCAGATATTATGTTGTTTTTGAACGTAGTAGTAGGTACGTTTTAAATGTAATGCTGAAACTGATTTCAGTGTGAAGAGTGGCGTGGCGGGTACAGGACATTCCAGCAACCGGACGCCGCCCGTTTGAAACTGCCTCAAACAGCCTATGTCTCGATGTACTCATGAGGTGACAATGACCTAATCGCAAATTGGTTATGATCTTTTAAACTATGACAGCTTACCAATTATAAAATTGCCAAGTTTGAGTACCTACGGGTAATCACTAGTACTTTCATGAAATATAATTCGCATAAAAACAGAACTTACAGTATAATAACATGACGATTTTGATAAAACATATTATTTTTTTTATGTAATTCTTTTAAAAACACAATACTTTTATTTCTAAGTGAGCCAGAGCACCTGTGCAAAGAAATTATTTAATTCAGTGAGTGCTTCAAGCGATTATCTATGTTAGAACAGCGCGTTTTGTACACAAAGTAAAGTGCTAAAGCAGAGCCAGCCACAGGAACGAATAAAGTATTTCAGCCTGCCGGGTTTTGTTTTATGCTGGAAATCTATTGCGCTGCTGGGCGAGAATTGGCAATTCGGGTAAAATATCACCTAAATCTGAATATTTTAAATGTACATTTTTCCACCTACTTCGATATTTGTCGAGTTAATCAAATTGAAAAAAATTAAAATTTTACAATTGTTTATTACATGGGTTATTGGAAACATTTTTAAATCAGTGAAATGAATTAAAAGGTCATGCCTAACTTTCAACACAAATGTGAAAATAGTGATTGTGTTTAACACACATGTAAAATGACAAGTACAGATTTAATAAATAGAATTCTGCGTAATTAAAAATAATAATATGCAATACATATTTCGGCCATCTAACACAACGCTATCTAGTACCAAGCTAAGCAGAGCTTGTGTTTGTATGGGTATGGGTACTAGACAACTGATAACATCAATACATTTACACTTTCTTTTGTAAGTACATACATATTAAACACGGAAAACATCCAAACTCCGAAACATATATTTGCAGATCATACAAACATCATACAGACCTCAAGCACAGCAGTCGTATACGCTGCCACTGCGCCACAGAGGTAGTCGGGACGTCCCTCTCACAGAAGACTGACCTAAAATGACATTATTGCGTTTTCGTGTTTCGTTGGTGAATGCGAGACGGGAGGCTCAATTAAACAGAATCATCTCAATAAGCCTCCATAGTGTGGGTCACCATGCTAAGTTATTGCATTGTCTGCATTCGCAATGAGCATCGTGACCATAGCTCTTGGGTTCTACTCACGCTTTAAATCAGGCAGAGTAGAGTCACTAGGGCAGGTTCATAAATAAATACAAAATTGTTGAACTTCAGCAGTGAAACAGGACTTCTGTAAATTATATTATATTGCACCTCAACAAAGAAAGGTAATACGTACACCCAAGTAATTCTTTAGTTAATGATCTTTCCAATTATTTTGAAAAGTTTATAAATTGAGATATGAGATGAGAACATAGGTGAGCTCACATAACGTCACATAATTCATGTAAACAGATACGATTCATTTGACAAAGTACCAAAGCAGGTGTACTTGGGGGCGTGTGCGATCAACCCTGTAATTATCATAGCGGGGTCTAATAGGCCCCGTCCGGAACGTGGGGGCCGATAGAGCCGTGAGCGAAATGCCTCAACCCTAACGCGCAAATAATTCATTTGGATTGCAGACGCGGCGCTAGGCAGCCGTGCTCAGCCCCAGCTCATTTGCATACGTCACCCTTGAAATTTGGATTTCATTTTTCGTTTTTAGTATGATGGAATGGATGAATGAATGGACGAATGGAACGGGCAACTCTTGTTCATACGAAATTTATTTTGCTTTTAATGGTTACGAATTTTTGCTACTCATATATAAAGATTCATCAATATAAAATTATAATAAAATCAATGCAACAGATATTATTATTATTTAGAATTGCTTTGCTTAGATTTGCTTTGTTATAATTTAGAAATGCAAAAAAAAAATTGTTTCACTGTTAAAGATTAATCATACTATTCCTATTAGTCGTTCAATAACTAAATAACTAAAAGAATATCGTAATGTATTATACTACTACATGTGCCTTCAATATTTGTCTCTAAATGTTCTGGACGACACAAAAATAATCATTCAAACAGATTTAATATGTTCTTAAAAATGTATTTTTAGTATGGTTACATATATCCCACTATGATTAAAACATCACATATTTACGTAGAGAATATACTCACAAAGGGTCCTAAAATTAGTTAGAAATCTAATCTTAAAACATGAAGATTAATCTTCAAATAGATATTTCAAGTGTATCAGAAATTTAGGGAATCCCCTCACGATGTTAACTGATTCTCGATCAATCAGTTTCGAGCGAAATGATTTCTCCAGACGAAGCCTGATTGGAACAAAATTCAATTTGCCTCTGGACAAATATCAGACAAAATACATTTTAGATGCATTGCCAATAAAACATTCATTTAAGGGCTAGTGCTCACTTTTCGAAGTTGAACGTCTTTGCTTACAAAACGCTTTACTAAAGCCTTTAGTAACTTACTAAGCCACTTGGTGTATGACTAAGTGTAGAAAACTCCGACGAAATTAAAATTTTAAGCTTAACTTATGTGCCCATAAACTTGAATGACTTAAATATAGGCATTTGCGACGTTAGATGGATTTCAAATTATTAATAGAATATCCACGATCCTTCGAGGCAAAGATTCAAATAATTGACATTAATTGACGTAAAATCATAATCTTGTTCACTAAGCCACCACTACTTTTAAAGGTATATTCACAGTTGCTATAGTACAAGCAATATGAGTAGTTCGTGTATACCTCGTATATCATTACTGTCGTAAGTCTAATATTAGATATGTTTGATGTAAAGGAAAAAGAGCGACTATTAGCGTACATAGATGATACATTCGAGCACGAAGTAGCGAACCATGTAATATTATTCCTAAACTAAAGTGTGTACTTCGCTTTACGATTACGTTGCACTGTGTCTTATATATTAAGTTACGAGCTCTT
This sequence comes from Spilarctia lutea, assembly GCA_916048165.1. NCBI lineage: Eukaryota > Metazoa > Arthropoda > Insecta > Lepidoptera > Erebidae > Spilarctia > Spilarctia lutea. The sequence continues at coordinate 18,940,676 of OU696487.1, forward strand.
TTGAAATAGAGAAGCAAGTGAATAAAAGTTTTGCAGAGAATTTTGACGTTTTTCTGCGGGCAATACAATTGTGGTTTTATTTTGCTCTAACAAGACTTGATGGAGTTCCTCAGGTTAAATATAACAGCAACAGACTGAAAATTTTGTATGCAATAGGAATAAGAAGGAATTTCTATAGAACGCAAACTAAATGACATTTAATGATACTCCCTTCTACAGTCGTTCTTTTACTTTAATCGAATTGGAAAATTTTAAATTTTACAATTGTTTATTACATGGGTTATGAGAAACATTTTTAAATCAGTCAAATGAATTAAAAGGTCATGCCTAATTTTCTACCCAAATGTGAAAAAAGTGATTGTGTCGCGCATTTAAACTGATAATAATATAATATAATATAATAAACTTTATTTTTTATAATAAACCTAATACAATTTTGGAGAGAATTTTCTTAATTTACATTATTCGCATATAATATGTTGGCTCCACTATGATGATTAAATTTTTTTTTTATTTACATAGGTTATTTGTACATATTATGTTCCGTACCTTCTGAACTAGTGGATACTGTATCTCAGAAGGTAACAGTTCATCGGAGTTAATAATATTGTAAATTACAAATACGTGGAGATGGTACATTTGTAACATAATTGGATCATCAGTTTAGGTATGCATGTAACTGTATAAAGTATTAGTGAGAGACAATAAAAAAAAAGAAAATAAAAAAAAATGGCCTTTTTAATTTAATGTCAGATTTAGCTTACAGTATTAAGTAAAGATTCGGTGGCGTCATAATTTAGGGATCCCAGGTAGCCAAAAACAGCCCCTTTGCAATTTCTTACTGTTTGATTAGGCAGATCCTGAATTAGTCTAGCTAGTCTGTTATAAAGGAAAGGCCCAAGAAATAAAACAAATCTTTGCGCAAAAGTTGATAAGTACAGACTTGATAAATATAATTCTGCGTTATTACAAAAAAAATAATATGCAATAAATATTTCGAACATGTCGATTAGACAACTAATGTTAATACATTTACACTTTCTTCTTTTAATACATACATACTATAAAAAACACGGAAAACACCTAAACTTTCAAAGTTAAAATATAAAAAAATATGAATATATAAGTTAAGAGAATAAACGTACTCTTCGCTGTGAACGACATTTTATGTAGCTTAGGAAGTAAACGATATTAGTTTCAAAGTTAACCTTCATTTTGGTTGGATAATAATGGACTCGATACCGATATCTTCTTTTGAGTACCAAATACAGATATGCGTATATTGTAAGCAGGTTAATGTTTTATTTTCAATTACCATAGAATGAGTAAGGATATACTTTAACAATTGTACCTTCCTAGAAACAATTTTCTGTATACTTGTGCCCAAAATGTTAAGTAGAACTATAATGCGAGCTGTAACCCACCAAGTCACCACGATCCCGTACTGACTGGCTCTCTGCTACGTCTAACCCCTTTGTCGCGCAGCAGTGTTGACTCAACAGTAAGTTAATATATTGTGTCCGTTAACATATCTTTACAATCTTTGCTTTGTAGCCAGTACCGATGTGTAGGGTTTGTATCTTGCATCTCATTTAGTTATTTGTTTAAGACTACAAATACATTTTGAAGTGACTTATCAACAACCGATAACGTCCAACTGCTGGGCTCGGGTCTCCTGTCAGGAAAGGGTTCGGGCCATACGTCCCCACGCTGGCCAAGTGCGGATTGGGGACGGGCAAGACAACGTAGTGGCTACGTAATATTGCCGTTGGATGTTTTTAAGCCGCCCAATATCCTCCAAGCTTCACGGCTGTTATCCTATGATAATAAACGGGATATCCTATGATAATAGATGCACATGGTATCATGCCACTAGAACTCATCCAGGTTCTCACCGCGCCGTCATTGCTTACCCTCGGTGATTGTTTTTAATCACCGGGTGCAACTGGGCTATGAGCGAATCAAGTTATGAAATTTGTTTTTTACCCGACTACGGTAAAGGAGGGTTATGACTTTGACAGGCCATATATGTGTGTTCATCTGTTCCCTCATAGCTCCTCAACTACTTATTAGAACTGGACAAATGATATATTGTTAGAAGCGTCTTGATCGTCCGCTGGTTATAGGCTATATGACGTGTCACCGAATTTAATGCGGCGCCCTCTAACAGCCATAAAGTACTGTGTAAAAAAATAATTTGAGATAAATATGCCGTGTTTGGTATTATTGGAAAGGGCGTTACTTGCACATTTCTAATAAATATACATTATTAGCATTTGCTTGACTTTGTCTGTCTTTCTTCGAAAATTGTTGTATTTCTATGGCATTTAATATTTATGCTTTTCAAAGAAATTAATATTATAACGGAAAAAAAAATATTTTAAATAAAGAAAAGTCAAAACTGAATTGACGCTGAAAAATTATGAAACAAGTTTGAAAAGCCGTAGACACACGTTACAAGCGAGTACAAGCGCACCAACACTTTAACAAAGTTGTCGTAGTTGGGTTTTAGTTTTACTTCTTTTATTAAGTGTCTTCTACATATTATTGTTTAAATGTTTTTAAGAATAATGGTTTCTTTGAAGATGAAAAAGTTTGTCCAAATTATAGAAATCTAGCTCACTCGTAGTCAAATTTTCAGTGGGAGGACTGATCTGTTTTCACTTGGCAAGCTTAGATTTCTTGGTATGAAAATGTTTTTGAAATGTTACTCTATTATTTATATACTAGTTTAAAACTTATATATCCTTCACTGGCAAAAGAACGTAGCAAATTGAATGACCTCTCCGCAAAGCTAATGTTGCTGTTGTGAAGCGGAGAGCAATCGAGTGCACTTGTGAGATGCGACACAAAGCCGGACATCGACCGAGATATACGTCTTGTTATCTGCTACACTCGAGATGTTCAACTAAAATGTTATATTCACCGTAATGCTCTCTAATGAGACTGATACAACAAGGGCCTAGCGAAACGGCCGTATTAGCAGTAAGGTACTGTTAAATATTATCAAACGAACCATAATTTAAAAAAATTGAGATTTATTTATGTCTTTAATTTTGGAAAGCTACTCAAGTTGAGATCATTATTGTTGTCATGTATTCTTAATCACAGTTACGTTACTCATATAATTGTCCAATCTAATTTGTTACAACACACATGCTACCTTTACTATTTCACCTTCCGTAAAAAGCATTTCTTATGGTCGGGAATCTTCTGTGATAGAAGTGTTCATTAAATACTTATGAGGACCTTCTAACTTGTAAATATAAGTGTAATATAAAAAAAAACATATCACAGTTTCAAACACAAATGTTTAAAAGACTTTGCTAAAGCCAGGTATTGGTTGAGAATCAATGTATCGGCTATACAATGAACGCAGCGAATCATTGTTTTGATTGCTCGTATCTTTAGCCAGGCTTGGCGACCGCTCGTCTGTACCTTGTTGAGTTTGTCCAGATTAAATATCGGTCCAGTAGTTTAGATTTATGTTAGAGCTTCTTTGAGAAATACTACAATTATTTTCTAAGGAAATACTGAGATAGCTAACTAAGCCTAATCAGCTGAACCAAAACACAAATTCTCTCTGGAGTAAAGTGATGGGGTTTTTAAATATTTAGTTTATTTAAATAAATGTTATTTCTAGTATATATTTACATCACGTATTTTTGTTATTTTACAACAAAAATAACATATACAAGTAAGAGCATAGAAGAGAGATCTCTTCTATGCTCTTACTTACGACATCCTCAGAAACCTGATACCCTTTCATATTCCGCAGCACTACGTCTTCTCATCTTATTTTCGGTCTGTCGCTGGATCTTCGACCGAGGACCGAGAACTGTAGGACCAAGTTGTCAGTGTAGTCAGGAGGCTTTCTCTTCGAACACAGTTATAGTTAAATGCTCTACAAATAGATCAATGCAGTGCTATAGTTACAATTATGCTCAGACTATAGTGGAGGTAATGGATAATGCAAATGTATTGTGGCGTCACGCGTCATTTCTGTCTCAACTGCCACGAACAACGGAGTTAGCCGAGTGTAAGTTCTGAGTGACTTTGGACAGCATTGTAATTAGCAGTAAATTTTGTCTAATAATATTATACAATATTGGATTAAACTGAAATATGGTACTGATATTTTATAAAATTACCGTTCATCCATGTGCATCATCATGTGTGCACAGTAAGAATCATTTTAATCAATAAACACTATAACTTTGGTTGACGGTAGAAAATGCTATTCGGCGTTAATTCCGCCTCCTGCAAAATGAAATGCAGAAAGTGTTAATAAATAATCAAAATATTACTGAAGTAGGTAATGTTACATTGCAAGGAACTTTAACTGGATTCTTTCATGGCTGGCCAGTGATAAGCCCGTATATCAAAGTTGAGAATGTGATGATGGGAAAAGAGAAAGAAAAAGATTTAGGTGATAAAATAAGATAGTGTAAAAGTGCTAGGCCAAATAAATATACAAGTTTTATTTGGAAACGGGATAAAGACTGCAAAAGCTAGAAAATGACGATATTGCATTTTGCATATGCATGGAATACGTCCGTCCCGTAACTGCACACGAGGCAGATGCATCAAGTGCTCAGGCACAAATACTGCACACTAATTAATTAATTTAATGATCGTTTAAACCTGTACGACTTATTTAATGAGTGCTTTAACAATAAGCCGTCGTATGACAAAATGATGTTAAAGGAAAACCCTTTCAATAACCTCTAATTGAAATTCGCAAACTGAGCAACTAAAACTAAGTCTAGTTTAACGAGTTAGGTTTAGTTATTAAATCAGAAAATTTGAAACACACGATATTAGTTTTAATTAAGACGTGAAATTAACAAATATAGAGATGACGTATAAATACGTGTAATTAAACATTAATCAACCGTCTACGAGGGCGTCAATGGACGTACGTAAATTGGCGAGCGGTAATGAGCACACCATATCGTAACCCAGGCTACGTAGTGCTAGGGCTGCGGGCGTACATAATGGTTATTTACCAGGTAAATTATAGCTGCGAAATTAATAAAAACCGTTTTGGTTCAAAGAGATATTTTTTTTAATTATATAGCGGGCAAACGGGCAGACGTATCGCCTGATGGTAAGCGATTACTGCCGCCCATGGACACCCGCAACACCAGAGGCGTTACAAGTGTGTTGCCGGCCTTTTACGAAGGAGTATGCTCTTTTCTTGAAGGTTTGAAGGTCGTATTGGTCCGGGAACAACGCAGGCGCCGCAGGCGCCGCAAGCGACAGCTCATTCCACAGTTTTGCTGTGCGCGGCAGAAAGTTGATAAATAGATTTACGAGATACTCCTTAGCTTTGTGCGCCTAAATGAAGTAAAAATGTTGTCCAAATAACGTAAAAAGTAACAATTTTAGGATTATTACACAATATCAGACGTATTTAGTATTACATTTTCAAATAAATAAAAGAAATTAATTTTAAATAAAAATGATCACTGAATTGAATGAACATCATTGAATTTTTGTTTTGTAATTTAAACGAGCAGACGTATTGCTTGATGGTAAATGATTACCGCCGCCCATGGACCCGAAACACCAGAGGCGTCACAAGTACGTTGCCGGCCTTTGAGGAATGGAGGAGGGGTTGGGATATGGGTCCACGTTATCCACTCACTCGGTGAGTCACAGCGCAGGCGCTGTTTCATACCGGTTTTCTGTGAGGCTGTGGTATCACTCCGGTCGAGCCGACCCATGCATACCAAAGCGTGGCTGTCCCACGGTGCGGCGTTTTCAATTAAATCTCGTGCTACTAAATTCGTAGAAGTTGTTTGGTTATTATGTTGGCAGAACAAAGTAATAAATAATCACCTACTACAGCAGATAACATAACTGGGCAGTATGCTTAAGTGTTGCTGATAAATTAAACATAAATATTCACAATTATACAAATGTATTGCAAATAATTGCATACACATTGAATTAATCCGTAAGTTAATTCATATTCAAATGATTAAATTCAAAGTCAAAAACGTCTTTATTTCATAAAATTGTTTAAAAATCAATTCAAAAATGAAACTGCAAGTAATGGCTTTGACATAACTATTTATGTAAGTACTCATTTATATCATAAAAATAACTCAATTTAATTAACTGTGATGTAATATTACCTTCAATGCCATCAAATAATGTTTACCATTCATATGTTCACTAAAATAACACAAATTCAAACAACCTTCAAAATTATATAATGCAACACAAAATGGTCGCGGAAAATTAATTCATTAACATGTATTAACGTGTATATTACATTTATTATGTATATATATATATATATATATATGTATTATACATGTATTTATGTTTGTATCTAGTTGATCACAGGAAGAGGAATTTTTTAACCAGCGTAAACCTACATCAGACTCGAGTCTCTCATATTGTAAAATTTTTGCACTTTTTTTTCACCTTAAATCACCTCGCTCTCCGTGCGTCAATATTGTTGTCTGAAATTAGGAAACCATTCTAATCCTACTACTATTATAAAGGCGAAAGTTTGTAAGTATGGATGTATGTATGTATGGATGTTTGTTACTCTTTCACGTAAAAACTACTGAATGGATTTGAATGAAACTTTACCACAATATAGCTTATACATCAGAATAACACATAGGCTACTATTTCTAAAGATATAGCTTCGCCTCGCGGCGTTGCCCGCAGTTATCATCGTACCGCGGGTAGCACCGCGGGGTTCAGCTAGTATGTCATATGTTACTTATTTATTTCCTTACAGAATTACGGATACTTATACTAAATGGTTATGAAAACATTTAATCAATTGAAATAAAACAACAGGTAGCTGAGTAGTAAATCATTCATTTAAAATTCTTTCTTTTGTTTGACTTTTACCGGTTTTATTAAGACGCTAAGTGACACAATTATGGACGTGATAATTTCATTGGCATTACTGTATTTACAAAAGGTACCTAATTAAATACCAATAATAAGTAACACAACGTACACTAACTTTTGAACTATTGTGTTTCTTATTAAGTGCTATGTAATAACGTATGTAAAAATGACATTTCTGTTCAATAATATCCAAGATTTGGAACAAGCTCCTACCGCACGGTCTCAACGGCAAAGTGCGTGCCCGCTGAATCAGTCAGCCTGTGAACGTGTAAGTTGAGGATATTCTTTTGAATATAAGTAACTTTTCAACACAAGCTCGAAAGCATTTCGCAAACATTATTCTAGGTATTCGAGTCTATTAATCATACGGCGCCCTACTTGTCGACACTACTGCTCGCTAAGCTATTTATGAGTCAATGAGGTGTGTCTCTGTAGCGGTTTGCTTGCGGTCACGTTGTTATCTATGTCTCCGCTACATTTGCCGTAGGCGGTGATGCCTCTGTTGCGATTGTAAAGCTAATTGACATAACATATTAAGTTTAACATATGTATTTGGTTTAGGCCCTTTTACCTACTTGACATCGTTGCTGATTTGAAATGTATGTCACCTGCCTTTAAATAGGTAGATTCGCTCGTGTTTGGAAAACTTTTCTCACCTTTGCAATGGTGTGGCGCAGTATCTACCGGTTGCAGCGGCGAGCAATGCGCATTATCGACAGTCCCGAAGCCATCGAGTCTCCCAGATATCGCCTCCATGGCAGTCCTTTATCGCCTTTATAATGGAGACTGTTCTGAAGAACTCGTCCAACTTACAGGACAACACGTGCCGGGCTTGGAAGTCATTGCTTCAGAGTGGTAGACATACGCTCTCATATGCTCTTCGGTTCTCCCTTCCTGTGCCACGCGGTCAAAACCTGGAACTCCCTATCAGCGCACATGTTTCCCTCCCACTTTGATTCCGGGTCCTATACCTAAGCGGGGCGTGAAAGAATATCTCACTAGGCCGCCATAGTGTGGGTCACCATGTTGCATTGTTCTTGTTCGCGTTTAGAATAGTGACCACTACTCCTAGATTCTGCCCGTACTTTCCATCAGGCGGAACGAAGTCATTTTGACAGCTAAAATATAAAAAAGTACTTTAAAATAATAGCCCGGTAAAATTTCTGATTAATACCTATTCCTACTAAAAGTAATTTAGGTGGCACATACAATACTACTCATTTTTTATTAAATATAGGGATATATGTTCTTCTTTAATTCTTTAAAAAGACAACTCCCACATTAGGAATAAACATCCTGTGTCGTGGGGGACTTTACAGACATACATGAAACGGACACAAAGAACATCCAGACTCGGGACAACAATTCGTGGATCACACAAAGTATTGTAGGTACCGCGTGGGATTTGAACCCACGACACTTGGCGCAGTAGCAAGCGGCATGGCAACCGCTGAAACCACTCGGCCAACCGTGCAGTCAAGTATGTATGTAATGTATGTATATATGTATGAATGTATTATGATTACGTTCTATAGAATTAGAACGTAATCATAATTTTCAGTTCTTCTGTTTGATTAGAAAATAAAATAAATATAACTCATTTTAACCGAAGTATTAAAAATGCAAGCTGTACAAGCTTTGACTTATTGAATATTACCCGTAAAGAGGTTATTTGTCAATCCAAAGTGCCAAAATCTTACCACATATTTCAAAATATCTATACTCATGTAAATACTTAAAAACAGCCATATGAATGGCCTCAGGTGACTAATGACTGACCAGTCACCAGTGGTTTGTGAGCTTGACCGATGTGCCGGAACTCGTGAGTTTGATTCCCATCTAGAATAAATAATTGTATAATCGTTTGTTTTATGTATAGGTTTCATTTATCTTTAGGCTAGGAGGAGCTGGATGCGAGAACCCGAGGATCGAACAAGTGGCGTGCAATTGAAGAGACCTGTGCCAGCAGTGGACTGCGATAGGGTGATTATGATGACGTCAGTATGTACATAAAATATACAAGTATTTTACTCAGCATTTTGGTTGCCGCAGTATAGGCTCTACCTTGTTCGGGATCATTCGGCTGTTTGTGAGGTGTGTCAAATTGTTACTATTACTGAATATACTACTGTCTTACTATCTACTTATGAATTACAAAAAAAATTAATGCAAAATGAAATTGACTCCTTGGCTCTCAGACTTAACCTATGATGATACTGAAAAGCTGCTTGTTGTCTTGGCATAGATGTGGTGTCGATCACCGATATCCTACAGTGTCTTGTAATGCACACACACACACACATTCATATATTATCATACACACACATTCACACATTATCACACACACACTCACCCACTTATATAGGTACTTCCTTATACCCTCAAATAGTTCGACCATAACCGATCATGGAAAGTAAAACTTAGTGTAAACAATAGCGGAGGGGATCCTGGTGTCCAGGCTGTGAACCTAGCTTAGGCACCAGTCTCCCACAGTATGAAACCTTTTCATATATATGTGTAATCTATAACGTGGAATATGTATTGTGGCGAGTAAATAAATGTTTATTATTATTATTATATCATACTTTACTAGAACTGTATTACTTGTAATTCTTCATGGATTTCTCGATTAAGCAGAAATAAGTTATCTATAGTCCTCATCAAATACTCGCATTAAGTTGTAGCACCTCAATTTGCTAGATTTAACCGCCAGTTTCGTAATGGGTGCCATTACACTACCGATGGGAACCCACTTCTAACCTCTTCAGCTAAAGTTGTTAGACGTTTTGTTTAACCAGAGGAGTTAACGAGACTACTGATAATGTATTATTCCTAAAAACATTATTGCTATATTCGTTGAGCTCCTCATTTATATTCAAACCTACAATGGATTTGAATTTAACATAAATACAGTTTTCCGGATCTTGTAAATATTTAAAATACTAATTATAAAAAGGAATCTTCTTTATAAAGATCTGGATCCTTTTTTAATCTTAGGCTTTCTTTTATTAGGGCATTATTTGACTACGGTTATAGTTGGGCTTCTAACATTTTCCGCGGAGGCTTCATTTAATTTTACGTCGAGGCTTGGCTTTCTAAAATGTGGCAAGATTTTGTTTTTAGGTATAACACGAGTATTTTGTGAAATAAATCGTTACTATTTATTATATTTTAATGTTAAGATTTTAATTTTAATTGGTATCATCGGAACTTATTTATTTTCTAAAGCTTGTGTGTCGATAGGCACATAAACCACTTTTATTTACTACATAAAAAGATAAATAGCTTCACTGAAGTACTACTAAATTTCCTAAATATATGTGTGTGTAAACTTTTGAATGTATATATAATGATTCAAAAGTTTAAATGTAAATAAATGTAAGAAATAGAAAAGGTTAGTCTTACAATCTTATTATGAATAACAAATCGTAAAAATTCCCACATGGCCGGCGGCAAAACTCACAATTGTACTTAAACTCGTTAAACTATTTGATAGGTATATTGATGGAGCCGTTGGTATCGTTCGAGCACAGCTCGTAACTAAAGATCGGAAACTTTAAGGCAGCTTTGAACTTACGTCTCTTGGAGGAAGGGAATGGAAATTATACGTAAGGTACTAAGGAAGTTATGCAATGCGGGCCCGCCGCCGATCGCCATATCTGGAGCTTTACGAGGGGGGTAAGACGGGCGCTAAGCCTCCAGTGTCAAGTGACGATCAATTTAGAGTTACGACTGAAAATCGAGAGCTGGCGCTATCTCTAGTCTTCGTATTTTTATAGAACTTTGAATCGTTGTCTGCGATTAGGTGAAATTAAGTCAACTGCAGCACGGCTTTTTGAACGCACAGAGTTGCCTTTTAATGTGGTTTTAATCTGTTGTATTCAATTTAAGTAACGCTAATCTTAGTTTTTAACTAAGGTCTCTAATAAGATAGAAAAGATAAGGAGATAAAATTATTTTCTAAATAATACCTACTTGCTTTTAAAAGCTGACAACTGTAACAGTTATAATCATTACCAAAAAAAACAGGCCAAGTGCGAGTCGGACTCACGCACCGAGGTTCCCGAACGAACCAGTTCGTATATTATATGATGTAACTAAAACTTTATGCTTTTCGAAAATTTTCTTTTATCTGTACTATAAGACATTGTTTCGTACCAAATATCAAGATTCTGAGTTCATGGGAAAATTTGCAACATAAACGGCTTTATATTTTGATTGCGTTTGCTCCAAAGGTTGATTTTTTCACAGCTCTAAGGGACAGTGGACTTGAGTATTTGACAAGAATTTTAGCTTAAAACCTTCACGCATTCCTGGGAAAAGTGTCTTGCCAGACAGACGGTTATCAAATCGATTCTGTAAGGTTTTTTTTCCTTATGAGGTACGGAACCCTAAAAAAACACTTCAAGTCAGTATCGAATAACTCTACTATTGACATATCGGTAAAGTGCTATGTTTGAAGAAATAAACACGAACTATGCCTGTTTGAGAAAAGATAATTTTTATTTATTGAATTAATCAGTACTTTAAAGGTCTCCATATTTCCATTTGCGATGGCGCTGTTACTGTTAGAAATTTCTTTAGAGTCCTCTGTTCATACAGTCGCTGAGTATTATATCATTGTAACGAATTTTCACCTTTCGACGTCGGCGTTGATCAAGATAAATGAGCCAAACTAGCGCCAACTGAAAACAAAGCTACGTTGAAGTGTTCATTTTGTGAACACTTATATGACTCTGATTTATATCTGTCTTAATGTGGTACCTAATTAGGTGTAGTTTGGAGACACAGTACGTACACACATACATACTGTGTCTTTATCCACTAGTGAACTGCGATGAGCTGATACTACTACTGTTATGTCTTTAGACAACATACAGGTGCTAAAATAATCTACAATAATCGCAATTGCAAACGTTTTATTACATTGATCGTTACAGTTTGAATGTTCAGCTTAGAGTTAAAACATTACAAATCATGACGTAAGTCGACTAAAATGACACTGACGTTTACCGTCTCACAACCACAGATTGTACAGTTACTTATTGTAATCGTCGTTTGCAGCGGCGCTGGAACAACTACTACGAAACTACTGCTGCAGTGGGCGAATCATGCTTCGGGTAGAATAAGATCGGCAGTGCACTTGTAAAGAATAAAAGAAGAGGTAGAAAAAAGTACAATAATTATATCTATTGTTGATGAGAGTATTGAAGAATTTCATTATCAACATTGGGAACCGATTTCCAGAAGAGGAATAGGTCTCGATCATTTAAGAGATACATTTTGTGGTCGTGTCGTACTGTCGCTTAAATCAGACATACTTGTAATTAGAATTAAGTCTCAACTCTCTATACCTACTTATTATTATAAAGCTAAAGAGTGTAATAACCTAACCTAATCCTAAAAATTACCGGTGCGAACTGACAAAAAAAAAATGAATTTTAGTGATTATGATGATGATTTAGAGAATTGACGAAATGATTGAAAATGAATAAATACTATACCTTTTCCCTTAAAATTCAGATCAAGCTCCACGGGTCTGTTAGTCTGAAATATACAAAGCATCAGAATATGTTTCTTTGTATTTTGTAAAATTTACATGAATTTTACTGTAACCGCAACATACATTGTGTGATTACATAAGGGGTAGGTACTGGTCTGACAAAGTACACTTTGTAATCATTAATTAGAACTTGATTAAAATGAAGCAGAATTTCATTATATTGATACATTTTATGTCGCCGTAGTTCTACTCGTATAATGAAATGTTCTACAGCGTTTTCAAGTCTATAGAATCGACGGTATTTGTATTTATAACTATTTTAAAGCTATACTAAACTAAAATCTATTTATAAGGGTTCTTTTTACATGGGTAGTAAAAAAATCATGATGAAACTTAGGTCGTTTACTGTAGCTCTACCCTACCACGCTAACGTATAGATACGCAAGAAAAAAATACGTACCGGACATAGCAACTCACATTTCTATACTAACTTCTAAAACACAAAGGATACTTTTTCTACCGAAAAATGTAGTGTGCCCACGGGATGAACAAAGTACAACAACCGCGAGTAACACCGCGGGGCATCGCTAATCATTTACTATTTACATAATTTTACTAGCTGACCCACGCAACCTCGTTTGCATCTCCTATTGCACGTTGCATGGTAATTTTCTCCCGTTTTTGAAACATTATTCATTGGTGCTCCGCTCCTATTGGTCTTAGCGTAATGATATATAATATAAAACCTACCTCTATCTAAAACTGAAATAATTTTTCAAATCAGATCAATATATAATAATGCAAACAAACAAACTCTTCAGCTTTATATACCTATGAGTTTAATACATAAATATATTAATTAGTTAATGTACTGTCCGGTGTCACAGGGTAACTGGCTCAGTAGAAACGGAGGGCGATTGTGTGTAGGGCCAGTGCAGAGTAGTCCAAACTGTACATCGTTATATAAGATTTTACCGCACGAGCAGCATAAAACTAAGGATTTGAGATTTAATACACACAACATAAACAATTCAATGGTATGTACGGGAATCAATGTGATCAATAGGTATTTCAATATTTACCATATTAATAATTACATATATATAATGTTAGGCAAAAAAAAATATAGAGATAAGTATAATAGAAAACATTCGTATTTGATATTTAGAATTTTATATCACAACTTTTTTCCTTTTCTATCTTCTTTATTACGGATAGAAAGGTTGTTAGTGAGCGTTGAATGTTCGTGCATAGCATATTTTCTACGTCAGATGATATGTATAAATTTTATTTCGCATGTTACGTCTTTACGATAAAGAACAGGATCAGCGATGACCCGAACAAAACAGATACATTAGCCAGAGAGTTCCTCTAACCCGTTTGTCAGATAAACGCTTGATTTATTGGTTTCTCAAACTAAATTATCCTCCATGAAAAATGTCCTTGGGTCAAGGTCACGGCCTGAATGAGCCAGAGATTCGCAACCTTCATGTACAGACGGACGGGTGTATACAAGATATTTGAGTCTCTGTTTCAATAAGTTTCATGTAAGTGTATTGATTTGTTCGAATTTCATGCTAAATTTGATTTGCAGAATTCAAATAATACAAAGGTATTATACTCAGTCTATTGTTTCACTAAATATACACATGCGGTAACGTCAGATTGTAGGCTAGGGTTTAGTGAAACTTTGAAACAAACATTATGACTAACTTATCTAGTAACCAAATCTAAAATATCTCTAAACCTCTTTAATGTTACTTATAATATCTGTTGTTCTTTGAGTAAAATTCAGGTTATTATTTTTTTTAGCTAGAACCTTTTTAGTTATTCACGCGCTATAATTATAACTTAAATGAATGGGGATTTATAATTATAAGGCTTTTAAGTCAAAGCAATATCAATTATTTAGACACTACATCAATGATATAAAAGACATTGACATCCGTTAAAATGCCCCATTTCCCATTTCCCACCTTTGCAGTAATCAAGACACAAACACATACACTGGTAGTTTCATCACAGATATGCCAACTAACGTATTCGCCGTAACATTTTATTCTGCGGTATATCGCCCGAAGGCTATCAACGGTAGCAAATAAATGTGCGTCTAAACAGCCGTTCTATGGCACCAGAGAAAACAAACCGCTGCGAAGAGGCTGCGAGCTTGCCACTGTCACTCTCTAATATGTAATAGAATTTATTAATAAAGGGCGTGTGTCGTAGTGCGACCCGATCCGATCGTTGTTATTCAATGCGAACGATTATTGTATACAGAATCGGGTAATTTTTCCTATCAGTCCGTGATGGTGAAACTATAAAGGAGCGTATACATCAGCCAGACAACAGTTAGATGAAACTACTCAGTCTCGATAAATAACAAATTAAAAGTATAAATATGATTGTTGTTAGTAATTGAATAAGAGTACTGTTTACGTCAGGAGAGGCGTACTTCGGCTGAAGCTGGCTCGACCGAAATAATGCCATGACCTCACAGGATAGCCGTTCTAAGCAAAGCTTTCATTGCTTTTCAAGTGAAGGAGCTTAATCTGAAGGATCAATGCCCACCCTCCCCTCTCTGCCTGAATTCTGGGGGCACATAAAAGACGGTAACAGACCTGTACCTCTTAAATGGGAAATGTCCATAGGTTGTAGTGGTCACATACCATCTGTGTGCTCGTTTTTCCTAAGTATATAAAAAGTAACTGTATCCGGCATGCAGCCAGTGTGTAAAGCATCTAAGGGCAGCATGAAGAGGCTGCCCGGGGCAGAAGGAGGCATAGGAATGATCTTATTATGCGCCGATAGCGAAACAATAGTCGCTCACGAGCGGCTGGCGGCGAGCGGGACAACTCACTGCTCCTTATACTCGTACCTACCCCATTATTACACTAACATTTTTATGTAATACAGTATGGATTTTATTCTGGACTTGTCTCATGAAGAGTCATGGTTTATTTTTAGACTAGACTAGTGACTATACCTACTAAGACTAGTGATAGTATACAACACGAAATAGGTTTTTAGTATGTATTTACAAAAAAAGTAGATATGTGCTTCTATCATCTATCCAGTACTTGGTACAAACTCTGTTTAATTAGAGCCTAGATTGTGTTGTGTGTCAGATGTCTGAAATATTTATTTAATTATTTGTTTTTAATCTTCAATGGAGTTCTAGGATATTTCATCGAGTTGAAGCCTTCACGCGCCCACGTACCTATACATAGTTCTGATCGAATAATTGTTTGTCTATCTATGATCATAAGTGAAATAGTCAATGTATGTACTACAATCCATTTCTTTTTATGACAACTTAACAAAATTCACCAACCTACTCCAGGAAAATTAGTTACATAAGCATTTGGCTGTGGAGTTAGACTTCTGATCGAGGTATTTCAGGATTGAACTTCATTTCATATTAACATGAACATACTTCATCATTCCACTACTGGTCATAGGCTAATCTTTAGAGAGAGGAATTTAGTGTTTACACTCATATTACCACACTGTTTACATAACACTATTTTTATTTAGAAACAAGTTACAATTCTTTAGCTTAAAAAGCTTATTAAATACATTACCGACCATAATTTTAATGATTCTAAATATTGTATTAACAAAAGCTAAAAATAATTTTAGAATTAAAAGCTTGTAATAGTTTTCAAATGATCAATTACTCACTTGAGTACAATATTAATGTTGACATAAGTAAGTAAAAGATACTATCTTCTAAAATATAAAAACTGTGAGTGAGAAATAAATTTTAAGAAGGTCCACAAGCGTAATTTTTCAATAAAGTCCAGGTAGCTGCGCCGTCTATTTTTATCCGGACACAAACCGGTCGATCAATCAATTGATCAACCGTAATTATATTAATGTCCGACCCAGCCATGTTTTGGCTCCGCTCTCGTAAACACGTTCCTTACGTTAGGGCACCTCTACAAGAACTTTTTTTTGTTTTGTTTGTTATTCGTGAAATAACAATAGATTGTGTCTCTGAAAAATGATGAAGTTACATACAAAAAAGAATTAAACAAATATCTCTTTCTCTTCTGAAGGCGGTTACAAACACTAAAAATATTGTTATTTTTTTCCAATTGTCTCATTGATCTAATGGTTAGCGTAAACGACTGCAGATCAAGAGGTCTGAGGTTCGATGCCCACGTTGGAATGCTGTTGGATTTTTCTACGAGAAATTCTTAATAGCAGCCCAGAGTACGGAAGATGGCGGTGTTTCCTGCCCGTGACTTAGAGAGCACGTTAAGTCGTCGGTCCTGGTTGTCAAGAAAATGTTTGGCAATCGTTACTGGGAAGTCAAAGCCCTAAAATATACACCACTTCAATCTATAAATCCAGTTCACCCTCAGGTTTGCAGAGGTGCGATGCCAGACGCTCCGTGGAAAAAGTGATATTCAGATAAAACCGGTTGAAGCAGTAGCCGATGCCAAATACTCTTGGGAATAATGAAGGCTAGGAAAATGAAATGATGATGATTTTTCGACAATATAGGTGGATCTAGAACAAGTTCAACACAAACTCTCTTACAACCGTACTTATAATTTAAAATTATTAATTTCCGATATTAATATTTGTAACTTTATAATATACTATACTTTATTAAAATTAATTTGAACCAAATTACAAAGTTAGATAATAAATGAAGTGTTCAAATAATAAAGACAGAGCCACGGGTACGACCGTTGAGTCTCTAAAGAGTTCAATCGTATTAATCCAGGGCTACTAACATCAGCGCCTGATCTCTACTTTATTCTGTGCTGATTTATAATTTATAAAAACGCTTTTGACATTTCTGAAGGGTGATATTCATATAAGTTATTAAATAAATTGTAAACAGTATTTCAAAAGAACTGACATTAAAGAATATATAAACTTATTTTTACACCAGCTTAGCCCCACGCTATTATTCGCTGTACAACAACAGCCAGGTCCTCCCAGGAGCGGGTATCGCGCTGCAAAGCTGGTCTAAAACAGTAGTCTAAGTTACTTTTTATATCATCAGCTATCTAACAGTGACAATCGCGTCAAAATCGGTCCAGCCGTTCCACAGATTAGCCGGAACAAACAGACACACAGAAAAAAATTGAAATGAAAATTTTGATACATGTACCGTGTTTATACATACATTCATAATAATATGGATTTAGTAAAAAGCGGTTATTTTAATGTTACAAACAGACATTCCAATTTTATTTATTTGTATAGATGCATAGATTAAGTAATGTTTGCTCAGAAGAATTACAAATTTAGAAGATGTAATGAGTATTGTTAGAGTATAGGTTTTGTTGTGCGAGGCAGAAAGTTTCTGGAAAATCGCACAGTCGTGAACTGCCAATCATCTAGATGATGGGGATTAAACTCCTGTCGCGTAGGACGACGCCGGAAAAAATAGGCAGGGATCAGTCCAAACAATTCCTCGGAGATTCCCCATAGTAAATGCGTTTTCGACGATTCGAGTCGCTCGCCTTTGAAAACGGTCCAGAGGGAGGAGCTGGTACTGGGGTGTCCCCGCCTAAAGATGAGGACAGTATTCCATATGAGGCCGAGCCTGGCCGGAGTGAAATACTGTATGTATCTGTTGAGCACGCCAAGCTTGTTCGAGGCCAATTTGGCCTTACCCTACAAAAGACCACGAAACTAGACTTCACTCGATATGTCGACACCAAGTGTTCCAATATTGTTTATATCATGTGTGATGAGTGCGATAATACAATGAGCCAAGTTTGGCACGACTCAAAATGTCATTTATAGTTTTTATTCTGTAGACATGACGGTTTTACTATCAGTTACCAATAACTTCATAAACATTAAGAATGAAAATTTGATTATTTTCTTTTGTGAAAAGTATTTTACTTTCATATTATCGAAACTAAATTTCGATCGACAATACATACAAAGGATACTAAATGTTGTCTTTTCCAAGCAAATGGACTGATTTACTATAGCCCTTTACTTTTCAACGAGAATGTTATGACATTTGTTATTTCTCGATTGAAATATTTACATGTCTTACAAAATCCTTATTTTATTATTTCATTAATTACCTCGAATATTACTGGAAAATACTTAATCTGTTAGGAGAAATTGCGTTTAATGCTCTTCAAACAGAGATAAGAGCTCATAAAAGCTTCTTTTTGATCTACAAAAAATAAGACAAGAATAATGTATCAAATAATGGCGGCACGCGTCACGTCACTCACAGTACACAACTGTATCGTTACCTCAAGACGACAATACCAACCTTTATAAGAAATACTTCGCACAAAAACAAAGAATATCTGCGAGTGAAACCACAATATCTATAAATTGGTTTGAAGCGTTTCTAACGTCACTGATCCTTTTATATTAAGAAGCAATTTAATGTAAGATGTATTTATTTAATATTTAATACATGTATTCTAATTCTGAAAAATAAACAAACTAACTAACTCTTAACTAACTAAGTTAGACATAGGCCCCTCCGTGCAGAGGAGGATTCGGCCTACTCTACAACCATAACTAACATAACAACTAATAATGAATTTAAAGTATTAAAATACATGATGACAATGCCAGCGGCGAACTTTATCACTCGTGCGTACAAGTACCTATTGTAACTTTCCATTTACGTTTCCGTACACAACATATCGTGTGAACCACGTTCGCAGTGTAGCAGCTCCACTACAACCGTCCCCTGGCTCCGTCCATTACCTACAATCCGATTTGTTCTTTCAGACAACCCTTACCTCATTCGAATGCAAATTGGCCTTTTTCTAAATTGCTTTATTAAATCGAAACGTGTTCTCCAATAATTGGGGAGCGCCGGTGCGCCCCCGAAAAAAACGATACACTGCAAATTTACTGTTTTTATTAAACGACTTTTAATTAATTCGGGACTAGATTTCGTGAATTAGGAGAGCGGGCATGTTGTCTGACAGATACAAAGTGCTCACAATATCGAGAACAACTATATTAGCGAATGAAATGTAAAAATTGCAGACACGTACGCACTATTTTATTTTCGGCTTTTGTAATTATCATCAACTAATATATTGAAACATGGATGAACAAGTAAAATGGCTGCTTTGTTTGTTACAAATATTTTACAGAGCAGTATTGATAGTTAGTTTATATTTAATTCATTCAACGATCTATACCAGACTCCAGCGAATTCCTAAAATGAAGGTTGTGAGACATACCTTATAAGATATGCATCTCATGGCCTGCCGAAAGTACCTCTATTCTCATAAATACGTGGAAACTAAGACTGTATCTTCAGTTGTTATCAGTATATACATCAGGCAGTGATGTTCTGATCGCTGTGGAGCCTGACTGACTGTACATTCAGCGATTTAACTGGTAACATAAATTTTGTGACTATCATAAGGTAAGGTAAGGAAGGTAAGGTATCAGAAACGAAATGTTGAATAAGTTTAAGTATTTGGCTTATGATCAGACGTTAAACCTAAATAATTTCTGATATTAAAACGGGTTAAGAGTAACTATTGGTGAGTGTACCTACTCGGAGCACAACTACATGGTTGAGCTCCAATACACTCAAGGTTTTTTTTTTATGCCAAAATGAGTATGTTTTGCCTAACGGAAAGTATAAGCGAAATCCAAGAGTAGTGGTCACCATACTCATTGGGAATGCATACAATGCAATAAATCAGCATGGTGATAAACACAATAGCGGCCTAGTGATGCTTCTGCACCCTTAGGTCTCCGGTCTCGCATTCACTAACGAAACACGACAGCACAAATTCTGTCAATTTAGGTTGATCTTCTGTGCGAAGGTAGTATCGTCCCTGTTAAGCCGGCTCATTTGTATGAAATCAACGTAGCTCTACCTATATTGTTGTTACAAGGAATTTGATTCCTGGGAACCTCATAAATGTTTTAAATAGTTACTTATCGAGTTAATCGCCAATATTATCGCCTTAACAAAGTCCACAATTCATTTGAAGGACTTGGTGTGCGTTTTTATAACAAAATTCCTGTCGAAATCTTGAACTTACCCCTACATAAGTTCAAGAGTACCGTTAAGAATCGTCTTATAGACAGGGGCTATTATGCGATAAACGATTTCTTAACTGATACAGTGCCTTGGATGTGAGTGAGAGTCTGGCATTGGCTTATGTACTGGTTGGGGTAATTTATGTTTATACGCAATGTATTTATTTATTTACAATCCTTAATATAATTTATTTGATTGTAATTAATTCTTGACATCTTACTCTGCATTTATTACCTGACATTTGAACTTTGTTAAGTTAAGGCGATCTGTGTTTACATTGTTGGAGCGTAAATAATTTGTATTTATTATTTTATTACATTTTGAACGTTTTTTCTTTTTCTCTGGGACCAGTATGTATGCACATATTGCTTTTACTCCTTGATGTGTAAGTGATTGCAACCTTATATGCTATGGACTAATTTTTATTATTTTATTAGACAAAAAATTGATTTTCCTAGCTTTAATATCTTATTAGACCGCTTTCTAGCCTTTGTGTTTTGGTTGCCTTAACTTGCACATAGAAATACTGTTGTCAAAAACAAACAAGCTTTGTATGAATTATTTGAAAAGATGGTGCACATGAGTTTCTCACCAGCTCTTCTCATGAATGCAATACCCATCGGAGCTGGTACTTGGATTGATTTCAATTTAAACCTTTGAGTTGAATCGAAATCAATCTAAGCTCCGGTAATTCAAATCATCTCAGTGCATTTAGTATTAGGAGTTTTGTTTTATATTTTTATGTTTGTATTTTTGACGTGTTCAAGTGCCTTTTGGGGCCTATGGAAATAAATGATTTGAGTTTGAGTTTGAGTTGACCATAGATACTAACCGGACTGAAAAGTTGCCGACTTCGACGTGAAGATACCAGCACTCGTTAATAAAAGTTAGAGAATGCAGCTACGCACCTTTGCATTTACATTAAGCATCGCTGGAAGAGTAATGTAAAATTTTATGAAAAAATACAGAAAACTAACAACCCCGCCGGGACGATCACAGTCCCTGGCAAATAATGAAAATGTTCCTCGAAGGTCTTCTTAACGTCTTTAATAGTATAGTAGTAATAGACTACAAAAGGATTGGGGTTTTTTTTCATTGAATAGGGGGCAACCGAGCAGACGTATCGCCTGATGGTAAGCGATTATCGCCGCCCATAGACACCCGCAACACCAGAGGCGTAACAAGTGCGTTGCCGGCCTTTAGGGGAAGAGGAGGGGGATAAGGTAGGGGTTAGGCTGTGGGTCTCCGGTATCCTCACTCACTCGGTGAAACACAGCGCAAGCGCTATTTCACACCGGTTTTCAATAAACCCCACCGGGTGTCTAATTATATTATTTTGTTCATGAAATTGAAGGTTCCAAAATGGGACAAAAGGACTTATGATACGTACGTTAATATCGTTTATTGCGATAAATAACAAAAAAAATATAAAGTAATACCACAAAAATCAAAGTATTTCTATGTCAAATTTTGACTGCAATCGGTGCATTGGTTTAGCCGGGAAAGCTAAGAGTTATTTAGAGTTACAGAAAGAGTTACTTTCAAATTTATAGTATTTACTAGGGAAGATGGTCCAGCGACCAGATGAAAGTCGCAGGAAAATAAGATTGATCAGGAAGCCATTGGATGTAAGCAGCAAAGTACCGGCGTTGTGAACAGACCAAGGCAAGGCCTATGTCTAGCAGCGGTCGTCTTTTCACTGAGATGATGATGGTGAACTATGGATACAGAATCAAAATAGTTTACAGAACACGAAAGTTTTTCTCCAAACTGTATGATTAATTGTCTTCATTGGTAGTAATATCTTGTTACTATCAACATTAAACATATTAAAAGAGCTCGTCATCGCTAACCGCCAGCGATCGTGTTACGTGACATCGCGCGCACGAGATTGTCGCATTACACGCGGCCTCATCAGCTTCTTACATTCGCACAATTAATTAATTAAACGCGACATTGTACCTCATATAACCCCCCCCCCTCTCGCCCTCGCTTTCACACCCCCGTCGCCCTCAGTGCACGATACCTCGACCCCAGGGCTGTTTGTTTTCAATCGATTGATCACGTTATATCTTACTCGACATTCGCGCCCCTAATTGCTTTAATGGCGCAGCTGTTATTTGATTTGAATGTCAAAAGAAACCAATAGGCATCTTATTGCTAGTGACAATAACAATATATATATATATATATATATATATATCATACGTCCATCACCGACATATTATAATTGATTTCTTGTTTACGTATTTTTTTCTGAAAACTTGTCACATGTGTAAACACCACTCACTGAGACGCCCTCGTCGACAGCACAATTGATGTATCTCATCTTTCTAGCATTTGTCAATTTCAAGGTTATTTTCGTTCAAATACTAGTTCAATCGAATGTCAGTTTTTCTAAGGATTGACTAGCATCGGACCTCCGTAATCCTAAGAGCGGATTAAATTCGAAGGTTGAACTAGTTGTCAGTACAATAACGATTGGCATTACACATTACATAAGCGCTTGCGCTGTGTTTCAACTAGTGAGTGAGAATACCGGAGACCAATACCCCAAACACATTTCCCGTCCTCTCCCCCCTTCCCCGTTCCCCAAAGGCCGGCAACGTACTGCTCGTATGCCCTCTTATTTCATAAACAAAATTCTAAAATATTGCTTACCAATTCCTGAGTTTATTAATAAATAAACTGTATCTTGATTTGGTCCAGCTCGTTTTATGCAATATGTAAATAATGATAACAATCCGAAAAGCAATAAGTGATCGTAACCAAACACAATTTGTCATGAACTGGGCGCGTTTCATAATGCTTAGTCATGAATAGAATATAGTAACACAAACAATAATAATAACAACTTATACGTTCATAACTCTCAGGACTTCAAAAGTACATCTACATACTAAAATAAAATATTTAGTTCACAACGCATATCCAAAAGATAAAACTGCCCACAGACTCGTCGTCGTTGTGTTATGATACAGAGACGGTTGATTAACGCGGCACGACAACACACGACATGGTACTGTGTGTTCGGCTCGGTGTGGTGCGACGCGGCACGCGTTCATAACAACTTCATCCAATAACAACGGTCAACAGGCCACGTTTGACACCACCGCTACATCTGCTATGAGACGTGCCATTTATTGTGATTGGGAACCTGGAATACTTGTTATTATTTTTTATTTAATTCAGACAAACATCAGTCAAACTGACAGTCGAATTTCATTACATGATTCTAACAATCGATTTATATTAGTGCATATAGATGCACTCAAAACACTAGCTCACACTGGTTTTTCAAAGCACTGTCTTTGAGAAACCTTTCACCGTTTAGCCAGGTCTTTAAGTCCTTGTATTGTAGAAGTAGGAATTCAAAAAAAGGACAACAGATAGTTTCTAAGATTATGTGTATAATAGACGGGATCTGAAGTTGCAAGTAATATAATGGGTTAATAGAAGAACAATAGATATACAGCCTGATTCCTGAAATTAATGTTTTTTTTTTGGGCTCTTGTGTACCTAATCTTTACATTTAAATATGTTTAGTAAAGTTTTAAGATTACTAATTTAAGTCTAATAACAGAGTTTTACTGTTTACTGCATATTACAGTGAATAGTGTGAGAACAGACGAGCGCTTCAAGTACAAAGGACGACGGCGGAGCTCGCGCTGACCCTCGCGTCGCCTCTTCTTCAATTGAACTGTAAAGGCTGATAAACACAAACAGACTCCATTGAAATAAGTATCGTGCTGTTTCACGTTATATCACAAGAGGAACAGAGATAGACTTATTCTTGGTTCGAATAACTCTCTTTGTGTTCAGGTAAATCATTGTTACATTCGTTTCGGCGTCTTTAAACTTTGTTCACGTTGAAAGGCACGAGTTGTTAACATTTGGAAGAGGAGCTTCATTTAAATTCCGTTATATTATTCGTTATACATATTTTGTTTTTCGTCTGCCGCGTCACCTCCACATACAGTCATGTGGTAAGTTAATTAAGAGGTTCACTTGTGCAAATATAATAATGAGACTGATGAGCTACTGCGAGGTGAGGTGAATGAAAATTAAAATATCCCAAACGTTGCTGGCACCATATTCGAGTCCCGTTCACTGCAAAACTTGAATCTCCTTCACACATTATATGTTAGAGTAGATTCGATTTGATTGATTAGTTGATATTGGTTCTAGGTTCTATATATGTAGTTTGTCAAAAATAGTAAGTTTATGGTTTATTTATTTTTACAGTTTTGAGGTGTTCAGAATATCTAGTTAGGCATTAATGGTTATGTGCTTTTAGCGGATTCCGGCCATGGCGCGGCGGTCAAACTCAACAGACAGCGAATAAGTTTATAACAAGCTACTCGTATATACGATTTAGTTAGACGCATCATATGTATTTACCGGGCTGCTGGTTGGTTTCACCAGCGGAAGAAATCAGTATGATCCTTTAATCCCTGCCGACTAGCTGTAACCCATTCTGATTAGAAAAGGTATAGGTCATTCTTAAGTTATATCTCGATGGACTTAATACCAAATTAATTTATTTTAAACGTTTCCAATCAACATTCTAGTGCTGTAAGAAACTTATAATCTACTTTTCACTCTAACAAAATAAAAATAAAATACTTCGCAATAATTAATCAATGAATTTGTAACTACTATCACGGTATTTGAAAGACCTACTTTATATACCTTTTTAGTAAACCAACTTGTTGAAGTATAATGTACCGATACCGATGCAAAATTACAATGTTATATTGACTAATCAATGGATGAATGGACAGACATATAGACATAGTTAAACGAAAAGTTTATAACTAGAAAGCTCTAAAACGGTTTTATCTACATAACAAACATGTTGTTTAAAATTTCATAAACTTATGGACAGTGTGAAATTGTCTCTAATTCTGTATAAATGTTCTGCTGAGTGAAGCCCTTAGCGTCACTCAATTGCATTCCCAGATTTACCAGGAGCAGAAACAATGGTGGAATTAGAAATACTGAACGCAAAGCTACAGTTTCGCATTAAATGGAACAAGAGGCGAGAGTTAATCCGATAGCAGCGCGCTACGCTTGCCAAGTATTGTCCCTCTAAAAATGCTGAAATAAAATTCAGTTTTTTATTGTGAGCTGAATTTAAACAAAAACACCAATAAATATATTTTGGTTTCATCCGTTTATTTATAACTGGTCACGCTGTTTTATTACTAATGAAGCTACATATAGACAAGGGAATAGTTTTCGCTTGGTTCCAAACAAAAAGTGCAAATAACTGAGTATTTTAGTTTAACGAGCTCAACGCAGCGCTACTCTCGAATATAAATGATAAAATTCTGAAACTAATTTATACATAACTTGTTTTATATGCGTGTAGTGTATGTATGTATATATGTAAAGAATAGTTTGTCGGTGTGCTAGTTGTCAACGCGCTCCGTTTCCACGTGAGGGACTATCGCACTGTTGTAATTAACTATCCGTCTGACAAAGTTTCACGTTTGTGACTGTTGACGAATAATATTACTAATTAGCGGTTGTGGCGAGGACGTCGTGTAGTCTCACAACGTATGACGCTCTTCAACCTTTAAGTGAAAAGTCAGCTCTTTTTAATAATAATATCAGTAGGTATGAATCTAAATACACTATAAATCTGTAGTGTGTTGTAAACCTACTTACAATATAACTAAGCTGTAAATAGATGTATTTCGTTAGAGTAATATGCCCTAATGAGCCTCATGTAGGCATCTATATTTGTGAGTATCTATGTATAGACCAACAACTGCTTACAATATTTCAAGTGGAGGAACAACGCTCATTACCAGTGACATCTACGAGTATAGATATGTGTAAGGCACATAGCGAGGGCAACAAATATCCGCGTAACGTGAATAACTTATCCTTTTTACAAACATACAGTTGTTAAGCTCAACACGTAACGAATGTAAGTTTGTTTTGTACACAATGATAGTAAATCTAAATGTTTGTGTTCGTGTGCGGAGGAGCGAGCGTGGCTGGGCGCGCGGCGACTGCTGCATTCTGTTAACGGCACAACACAGAACGGTTCGCGTAGATTTATCGTCGCACTTAATTACCACCGTCGTCGGACGACGTCCCTACTACCCTCACCGAACGCCCACTTGTAACCACCATTCGTTTTATATTCCTCGCTTTGTTCTATCTGCTTTTGTCTCGCGCCTACTCCACTACCATTGTATTACACGTGATATGGCCGATCGCTCGGCCAGGGTTTCGGTGTGCGGCCCGAATAAGTGACATCAGTCTTTCGAACACATGTAGGTCAGTCACCGTTTGATGCAGGACAACTTTTTATGAGTTTTGTTTATGGGAGTTGTTGTTGGAACGTGTTTTGTGTCGTGTTGGCGATGGGCCGCTGGCGGGACGGACAACTTTAGCGGCGTGTGGCCACCATCTGACTATATACACCGAATATTATATAAGTGCTCGGAATTTGAAACTATTGTTAACATTTTTACTATCTTTTCTTTTTAAAACTACTTATTATGATATGGGCAACAACGAAAGTCAATGAAATATTTGTTTAGCACCGGTATTCTGTGAAGCCTTGCTATTAATTTTGACACATGTTTCATCTTCACAAAAGAGTCCGCAAAAATATTCGACGTACACGTGAAAAAACTAAACGGGAAAACTGAAGTGCTCTAAAGTTTTAACATTGTTTCAGGAAATAGTGTATTTTTGAAGTGAAACTTCTTTATCGGGGTTGTCAAAAAATTTTGTGTAACATTTTTTCGTTACGCGTAACATTTATCCGTTACGTTACGCGTCACATTTATCCGTTACGCTATCTTTTTCTTATCACAGGGATTGGTTAATGTCTCCAATGTATTTTGCGGCCCGTTTGAGTTTTTTCCTGTTATTTATAAACTGAAATAATTGTTCATTTATAGTCTTTACTTTATTCAGAGACAATCGTTTAAATTCTGCTAGTAAATCGATGGTGGACGTTGACGTTTTCCGGCCATGATAAAATGTTTTATCATAATTGATAGTAGTTATATACAATCCTTCAAAAAAAATTTATAATATAAAACAAAAAACATTTTCAAACACAAACAGGACCAAATTAATTCTACAATGAAATATCACATTACAAACAATATTATTTTATTTAGTACACAATGTAAATAACTACACACATCACATTCCACAAACTTACTTCATTCACACCACAGATCGCGAAATATTTACTCAGGTCTCGCTCCTTAACTTTTATTGCACTTGAAATAAGAATTGTCACGAATATTGCTGGTTTATAAGTCTTTTGTCGTTATACCTTACGTCGACATATGATATTTATTTTTTGAAAAATAACGTAATAAAGAAGTTTCACTTCTTACGAGTGTACGCTAGTACACGCAACTTATTTTTTGTATACCTTTGTGTCTGTCTGAGAGTGTTTATGATTAAAGAATGTGAGACAGACACACTAGTGGGAACACAATACTTGACTGCATGAACGCCGTGGTGGTTTAGCAATCGCCACGCCGTTTTCTATTGCGCTGATTGTGGGTTTGGAACTTTATGTTAGCCACAAATTGTTGTTCTAAATCTCTGAGTCTGATGTTCTTTGTGTCCGTTTCATGTATGTTTGTAAAAGCTACCGCGACACAGGGTTAATTTCTAATAACAAAATTGGTGTTGTTTTAAATAAAATGGATCTATTAAAATATTTATCTTTATTGGGCATCGAAGCTACGAATGGTATTTAATTAATGAATACTGGTTTCGTAGCTTGTCGTAGTTTAGTATTCTGCCGTAGTCCCGTAGACCGCTGTAGTATCGTTGCTCTGCGTAGCCTTGTATTTGCCATAGCGCCGTAGCACTTCGTAGCGCTGTATCAAGAATAACAGCTGCGTTTTCGATTTATTCGCTAGATTTTAATAGTAAAGGGTACATGTAATACAATATGAACAGGAAGTGATAAATTGTTCATAATCACTCACATAAGTTTCAATATTTGTATGATTACTTCCGTGAGTGGTAGTTAATATTAAGATAATCATAATTATTTAAATTTTTATATTAATTTTATGCAGGAAAGTGACGTACGTGCATTGTTACATCACAAAAGAGTCATAAAATATTGAAATGAATGCTCAACATTAACTGCTAAAATAAAAAAAATAGAGAGTTGTTAATTAGACAATGAGTCTGCCTTTGAGGATGGAGAGGGGGAAGGGGAGAGAGGCTGGGGTATGGGCCTCCGATATCCTCACTCACTTGGTAAAAAGCGCAAGTGCTGTTTCACACCGGTTTTTTGTGAGGCCGTGGTATCACAGAAAATGGCCGGTCCATTCATGCAGAATCGTAGCTCTCGTACCATCACAATATCATACATATATACGCATATGTATGATATTGTGATGTAACAACTACTACTACTATACTGTACTATATTTTATATCGTGTATCGTTAATGAACCATCTAATAGGATGTGACGTCAACGGGCCGTACAGTATTGCACCGCTGTGGTCGGTGGCGGGCGCCATTGCCCGGCGCGTGGCCGGTGAGCTGTTATAACGCCCGGATTGAGCGGCGATGCACTATTGACACTCCTGGCGATAGGAGGGACCAGTATACCCTTATCTTTCTACATTAATGTGTAGATCCCAAATACCAATACAATTGGATGTGAGTGAAAGTGAAATAATTTATTGGATTGTAATTAATTCTTGACATCTTAATCTGCATTTATTACCTGACATTTGAACTTTGTTAAGTTGAGGCGATCTGTGTTTACATTGTTGGAGCGTAAATAATTTGTATTTATTATTTTATTACATTTTGAACGTTTTTTTCTTTTTCTCTGGGACCAGTATGTATGCACACATTGCTTTTACTCCTTGATGTGTAAGTGATTGCAACCTTATATGCTATGGACTATTTTTTATTATTTTATTAGACAAAAAATTTATTTTCCTAGCTTTAATATCTTATTAGACCGCTTTCTAGCCTTTGTGTTTTGGTTGCCTTAACTTGCACATAGAAATACTGTTGTCAAAAACAAACAAGCTTTGTATGAATTATCTGAAAAGATGGTGCACATGAGTTTCTCACCAGCTCTTCTCATGAATGCAATACCCATCGGAGCTGGTACTTGGATTGATTTCAATTTAAACCTTTGAGTTAAATTGAAATCAATCTAAGCTCCGGTAATTCAAATCATCTCTGTGCATTTAGTATTAGGAGTTTTGTTTTATATTTTTATGTTTGTATTTTTGACGTGTTCAAGTGCCTTTTGGGGCCAATGGAAATAAATGATTTGAGTTTGAGTTTGAGTTTGAGTTTGAGTTCAACTGACACTAATGTAAAAAACAATGGTTGTAACGACGGCATAGCGATTTAAGTGTTTTCGCTACATCGACTGTTGTGGGTTCAAATTTCGTAAATAATAAATCATACTGGTGTGTAACTCACTAAATTACTGTAATCAGACAATATTTTTAAAAGTTAAATTAAGTTTTGTAGTATGGTGCAAATAGTGTAGAGATGAGAAAGTGTTGTAGTGGTGAAAGAGCCTTCAGTAAATTGATAAATAAAAGAGTACCTTTAAACCAATTAAAAATGTATGAAGAAAACGATTAAAGTCAAAGTCAGATATACTTGTTTACATATAAATCTGTAAGATTAACTAATAAACTTATAATAATAATAATAAGTCAAACTGAAAGTTGGATGCGTGACCGGCCAAAAATAAAACAGCTGCGGACAGAGCGTCAAGATTGAATCCAAAGATTAATCGAAACAAATTCATCTTAATTTATTCAATTTATTCATTCATGTCTCATTACTTTAAAAGCAACTATTGATTGCTTTAGTTTGCAACATTGTAAACTAAGTATTTACATTCACAAATTTGCACAAGTCGTCAATTACAATGATTTAGGAAAGCTTTCATTAAACTTTTAATGACAAGTTTACTAGATAAAGCAAAATTCAAGATTGTGCTTTACGCAAACATTTACTGATATTTATGTGCGCCGTTTTTAAACTTGGATAAATACATACTGATATGTACGTACGTCCTTATAATGTCATTAAATAAAACACATTTTTGTGTGTACCATGTTTGCCATATTCTGATAATAATAATAAAATTTATTTTCTCTTCAAAAAATGGTTAATGCACTGGGATTTGAGTTCAGTACAACTAATTTCTTAATTTTAATTAATTAAATGAATATATTATTTGATTCTCCTTTAGCACCCCCTAAAACAACTAACTAATTGCTTGACAGCAGTTTCCGTTAAGATCATGACATTACAGTGGTCGAGTAAGCTCATTTATGCTAAAGCAAATGAATCCAAGGTTCAGGATCGGAGAGATATGTCCATGTAAAACATATGTTTAGGTTAAATTACCCCAGTTTAATTAACTACTTGCTAAGGACTCGTTTTGAGACATAAACGTATAATAACAAAAATGTTTTGTCTGTTAACAGCAGTTGGTTCGATCGCATGAGCTGAGACGATACGTCCCCGTAACTCACCAGACACACAAACGTACAGCAAGAGCGAATACAAACGTGCCCGTGTTGTACGTCGCTCGCGGTAACACCCGGCATTACTGAGCAAACCAATCGCACGAGTTAATCTATTGGGTACTCCGCTAACACCGTGCTAATCTCATCTGTCTGTTGATCAATGCAGCCTGCAGCAACAGCCTTCATCTCACTTGTACTAACCCGTGTTGCTCATAGAAACAGACTGTTTAAAACAACATGCAACGGAATTTAGAATTTAGAATTGAGAAATATTAATAAGCTTTTACATAATTCTGATATAAGCTTACAAAATACTAAACAAAATTTTAATGGAAATTATTATGTTATCGGCAAATTACTTTTAGAAAAAAACAAGTAGGTACATCTTTACAAAACCGCTTCAGATAGATATTACTAGATACTGCACGGTTGCCTAGTGTGTTAAGTATTCTCCATGCCGCTGTCTACTGCGCCAAGTGTTGGGGTTTTAATCTCACAAGGGATAACATTTTGTGTGATCCACAAATTGTAATTATGAATTTGGGTGTACCTTGTGTCAGCTTCATGTATGTTTATAAAGTACCCCGCGACACTGGATGTATATTCCTAATGCGGGAGTTGTCTTTAAACAAAGAAAAAAATAATAAAGATATTATCAAAATGTATAAAACTGCCACCACTCACCACTGCGATACCAACATTAGGAAAATAATTAGAGTTCATGTTATCGGCACACTGTAGTAATAAAACAAATCCTACTCAAAGTTTATTTACATAAATTAAAATAGGGGCCAGTAAAAGAATTAGTAGCGGCGCGAAGACGAGCTGGTGGGTTCAGTTTGCCGCGGCGTACGCTTGGAAGTGAGCCAGGCTCTCCGCCGGTGTCGAAAAACCCACCATTTACCTACATGATTTATGAAGTTTCAAACACTTTATTTCTCACTTAACTAGCCCAAGGAAATGCAGTTTTTGACTCCGCTTTCGATGTAATACTGTTTTAATGGAAATAGGCAAGTGGTGACAGAAAAGCACAAAAGAGGTGTAATTAAAAAAATAATTATGATAGTTTTCCAGAATCCTTTAACAAAACCATACTTAATCATTATAATGGGATCATTTACATTCTGTTTGGTTCATGATGCTTACTTTTAATGTAATACATAGATAAAAAAATCGAAACCAGAAAGCTAAAACTAATAATAGTTCACAAGGAACTTCTCGAAACACCGATTGTCATTTATAGGTGTCACGGTTTCCGTTTGAAAAACTTCTAATTAAGAGCTGAACAAATGGAAACTCCGTTTTTGTAATTTGCAGGTTTAAAAAAGGGTTTGATATCAAAATAATACCGGGACAAAGGGTAATTAATATAAATAAAATTAGTTTCTAATCGTTTACATTGTGAACAAACTATTTGTAGCTACACATAACGGCAAAATCTTCACAACATTATTTTGTCAAAAGTTCAACTGTGTCACAGCCGATAACGTATTCCTGAAATATATTTCACCAGGTTCAATAGAAGGTTTTAACCGGTGACGTGTAGCAGTAGTGACACATTTATTGCTCTTTATTTATTTCCGCACATTTCTGTGTTAATTTGTTTCCGACATGTTTCCAGCGACGGAGAGAAATGGCCGCGCTCAGATAAAGCCCGCTATTAAGAGAATATTCTAAGGAATTTATAATGCTCAAGCTCCAAAATAAAAACATAACCCCGGGGACCGCGGCCGCATAATTAAGCAGTTAGTCCGTGCTCGCGGATTAACAATTACCACAATTATCTGTACATGTGGTAACCTCCCAATTGCAATTAAATAAAGTTCATATTCGCATGTCGAAATGGGTTGTCAAATATGTGTTAAGCGAGTTTGTATCTGTGTGTATGGGTGTGGTGGTGTCCGGTGCTTAGTGTCGTGTTTCGCTGCACTCGCCTTACAACACAAACTGAGTCGTTTCATGTCAAGCCTCTTCTTGATCTAGTATGATGCATTGTTTTTTGTGTACCATATGTGTTGAATATTCATTTGACGATAATATTTTTCTGATAAATAAATATCTGCTACGAGTATTAAGGCTATTGATCCCTAAATATCACATACGTATCCCATAAAATGATTTTGTTATAATGGTATTTTTATGGACATTGAATTTAAAGCTAGACATGGTTCAATATATTCGTACTTATGATTATTGAATTGCAATAACATTTGTTGCTACAACATCGCTACAGTAGTTTTTAGATAAGTTAGTATAGCATTCAGAGAAGTTTTATAGCAAGTAAAGCAAAGCAGCTTTATAAATAATGAAATATAAAATAATAAAAGGAAGCAACCCAACTATTCTATAATTTTTCGAAATCATAAAGTTTGAACATTATAACTCAGTATATGTCTCATAATTATATGTCATTTTTGTCCTACAAAATAAACTACATTATTGTGTGATAAGAAAGTATTACAAATAAGTAGAATGTCGCCGTTGTTAGGTTGAGTTGGCACGAGGCACCGCCGCTCGCCGAACGCTGTGCTCCGGCTCATCTGATAACCGTGTACTCTTTGCAGCAAGAGCAATGTTGTAATGGATGTCTGATAAATACAACTGCTATATATGCTCCATGTGGAGCGCACTACCTTCATTGGTGAAATAAATCTTGATAATCTTAAAGAGAATGCGCGTAACATCGACTGGTCTAATTTGTTTAGTTAAATATTTACCGAGAATTTAACACAACTATATAACGTTCACGCACCCTTGCGATCTATTAAAATAAAACATTTACCGGCTCCATGGCTTACTGAGGACATACGTCAGATAATGTCCAAGAAATGTCTAGCGAAAAGCAAATACAAGCGTCGACCAACGGATGCTAACTTCGAAAAATATGTGTACCTGAGAAATCTCTGCAATAAGATGTGTAGAAATGCACAACGCCAACATATCCACTCTTCCGTAAAAAACGGAGATTCCAGTCTGGAAATTTTTACGAACATTGGGGGGTGGGGAGATCTCGTCAAGATTCTATTCCTAAAAATTTAGATATTGATTTACTTAATAAACATTTTTCTACCTCGTCTGACATTGAAGTCAATACTAAAGCTAATACTCTCAAATACATTTCGTCTATCTCAGCTCCTAACTATTCACCATTCGTCTTTGATCAATTGCTTGCTTGTGATGTTAGAAAGACCATTCTGGCGATTTCATCAAATGAAGTGATTGTATCAGCCGCAACATGATTCTGCCTATTCTTGATGAAGTACTTCCTATCCTGTGCAATATCCTGAATCATTCCGTGTCAAGTTGTGTTTTTCCATCTGCATGGAAAAATGCTCAAATAATTCCTCTACCTAAGAAAGGTAAGCCTACTATCGGCCCATATCCATTTTACCTTTCCTATCTAAAGTGCTCGAACGCCTCATCCACTCCCAACTGAGTTATTTCCTTTCTAAAAATTCTTTAGCCCTTTCCAATCCGGTTTCCGTCCTGGTCATAGCACGGCTTCTACGCTGATACAAATTACTGACAGCATCAGACTGGGCATGGATAATGGAATGATGACGGTACTCACCTTACTTGATTTTAGCAACGCCTTTAATACCGTTGAGTTGATTAATTTTATTTGAATATCCTGCTTGCTATACTACGGTCTCTTAACATATCTCCAGGCACAATTGATTGGTTTCATAGTTACCTCTCTGGTCGCCGGCAACGTATTTGCATTGAAGACTCGATGTCCTCCTGGCGTAGCATTACTGATGGTGTACCACAGGGTGGCGTTCTATCTCCTTTACTCTTCGCTGTTTTTATAAACTCAATCTCAAATCAATTAACTTCGTCCTACCATCTTTATGCAGACGGTTTACAATATATACACAAACACCGATTAGTTTGTTACCGAAAGCATTCAACACGATCAATGCTGACCTATTGCGTATTGGAGAATGGAGTCATAACCATGGACTTAAAGTTAATCCTGTGAAGCCGCAGGTATGTGTTATTGGCAGTCCCGGGATGGTCTCAAGAGTTAACTGAATACAACTGCCCCCAATTCAATGGACCGCCCTTGAGATCAGTACTACCGTAAAAAATCTAGGGATCCATATAGATAATACTTTATCTTGGGGTACGCATATACAGGAAGTCAGTCGAAAGATATTTGCTTCTTCCGATCTCCTTCCTTACTTACGTAACTTTGTTCCGATTGCAACTAGGACTGCACTTGCACAAGCACTTCTCCTCCCAATTCTCGACTATGCCGATGTCAGTTATCTGAATACCCCAACCCCTCCCCTCATCCCCTTTCCCATCCCCCAAAGGTCGGCAACGCACTTATGACGCCTTTGGTGTTGCGGGTGTCCATGGGCGGCGGTAATCGCTTACCATCAGGTGATACGTCTGCTCGTTTGCCCACTATTCAATAATAATACGATCACGTCTCCGAATTCCGTCAAATGCACAAGTGGCTTCCGATTCGCTCTCGCCGGAATACTCATATTCTTGTTTTTCTTTATAACATCTTGTTTAATCCTAAAGCCCCTCCCTACCTCAAAGAACGATTCAAGTTCTTTAACGACACACATGAAAAATGTCTAAGGTAGTCTGAAGATTTGAGACTGGAGATGCCTCTGCATTCCATAAAATTCTATGGCCAGTCCTTTACGGTTGAAGCTGTACGCTTGTGGAATGCATTACCGATAAATATCAGGAAAGCAAAAACAGTAACTAGTTTTAAGACAATGGTTCAAGAGTTGTATTGGTCATCATAACAGATTCAGTCACGTCGTAGCTGATTCTGTGTCGTGATATAATTAAATGATTGTGTTAATTAGTGTATATTATGTGTGTGTATGTTTATGTATATATTTTATGCGTATGTATGTATGTATGTATATTTGTATAAGTAGATTTATGTATATGTGCCCTATTATATTCAATAATAATTTTTCTTCAAAATTAAAAAAAAAAGTTATAACAAAATTCCTGTCGAAATATTGAACTTACCCCTACAAAAGTTCAAGAGTACCGTTAAGAATCGTCTTATGGAGAGGGGCTATTATACAATAAACGATTTCTTAACCGACACAAATGAATGAAAATCTAGCATTAACTTATGATGTACTAATTGAAATAATTTATATTTATACGCAATGTATTTATTTATTTACAATCCTTAATTTCGACTGCCTCGGTGGCGCAGTGGTAGCGAATGCGACTGCTGTGCCTGAGGTCTCGGGTTCAAATCCTGGGTCGGACCAAGTGTTTGTGTGATCTACAAATAATTGTTTCGGAGTTTGGGTGTTTTCTATGTATAATATGTATGTATTTACAAAAAAAAAGTATATATGTATTCATATCAGTTGTCTAGTAACCCATAACACAAGCTCAGCTTAGTTTGGGACTAGATGGCGTTGTGTGTTAGATGTCCGAAATATTTATTATTACCTAATATAATTTATTTGATTGTAATTAATTCTTGACATCTTATTCTGCATTTACTACCTGACATTTGAATTTTGTTAAGTTAAGGCGATCTGTGTTTACATTGTTGGAGCGTAAATAATTAGTATTTATTATTTTATTACATTTTGAACGTTTTTTTTCTAGGACCAGTATGTATGCTCACAGTGCTTTTACTCCTTGATGTGTAAGTGATTGCAACCTTATATGCTATAAACTATTTTTTAATATTTTATTAGACAAAAAATTGATTTCCCTAGCTTTAATATCTCATTAGACCGCTTTCTAGCCTTTGTGTTTTGGTTGCCTTAACTTGCACATAGAAGTACTGTTGTCAAAAACAAACAAACTTTGTATGAATTATTTGAAAAGATGGTGCACATGAGTTTCTCATCAGCTCTTCTCATGAATGCAATACCCATCGGAGCTGGTACTTGGATTGATTTCAATTTAAACCTTTGAGTTGAATCGAAATCAATCTAAGCTCCAGTAATTCAAATCATTTCAATGCATTTAGTATTAGTGTTCCTTTTATGACTGAATTGATTACTTGAG
Organism: Spilarctia lutea; assembly: GCA_916048165.1. NCBI lineage: Eukaryota > Metazoa > Arthropoda > Insecta > Lepidoptera > Erebidae > Spilarctia > Spilarctia lutea. The sequence goes on from OU696487.1 coordinate 18,977,614, forward strand.
TTTTATTTTATATTTTGATGTTTGTATTTTTAACGTGTTCTTCGTGTGCCTTTTGGGGCCTATGGAAATAAATGATTTGACTTTGACTTTGAATTTAAATATTTTTTTAAATCAATTGCACCGTCAACTGCTGCTGTCTCTCTGATACATTTTAATCCATCCTAAGGTTGCCTGGAAGAGATTGCTTTCGGCAATAAGGCCGCCCTTTGTACATTACATTATATTTATATGTCATCTTATAATATGTAAAAAGGTGTACAAATAAAGAGTTTTCTATCTATCTACCTTCACCCAAATGAGCCTACGTAAAAAAACAATTAATACTAATAACATTTCAAACCTGTTAAAAATATATTATAAGCACTGTAGTTGAAGAAATATAGTATGAACTTTCGATGATAAATAATTATTGTTATAACAGTTGAGACGAAATGGTATTTGAACAATGCCAGATATATCTAACAAGTTTTCAAGACTGAGAATATTCTGTGCAGAGAAATCCTCCACAATAAGAATGCTTTATTTTCTTTAAGAACTAAGATTGTGTTTGATACGGTACGTGACGAAAAAAAATGTCATGAATGTGCTATCAAGTCAGAAACCTCAACACGCTAGCTGAGGACGTGGAGCGCTCATTGATTGCCAACATGCGACTACTGAAACTTGGTATCAACATACGAAATAACATCTCAATTGTAGGAAAAATACTACTGTATAAATGATGAAATTTATCATCAACTCATACTATCGTCTTCTAACGTGGGAGAGCTATGCTCGGCACAAACGTACAACGGACTCACAAAAAACAAATGTTTAACAATATACAAATACCTAACAACTCTTTCAATTAATCTGTTTATTTTCTCGGTTTTTTTACGTTTCCTCATAAAGTTAATTCACTATTGAACGTAATTGCATGCTTCATACATAATACCGAGATGATTTGATGGTACCGAAAGATATATCTCATACGAATGGGGTACCATAAAGCAATACAGTGCGATGTATCCAATCTGAATGAGGCGCTATAAACTAAGTGTGACGTCACGACTGTCGCACAAATAAAAGCTTACAACTTAGCTGAGTGAAGTCGTTTTTGTGTCACACTTGGAGTAACTAATCGGTGAGGTAAAACGTTGTGTTGGCAGCAAGCGCTGGCGCGCCGCCAACTCGCCCGTCTTCGCTCGTCCTCGTCCTCGGCTGCTGGCGGTCTCGGCGGTCGCGCGGCGCTCGCTCCTGCAGCCACATCGGTTTTTATTAACCACATTGATTATATATGTACGTCACTGCCTCGGTGGATTAAACACGCGTTTAGATAACTACTGTAAAAGTGACAACACACCATAAAGACACTAACCCATAAACTTTAACTACATTAACTTTATAGATTTAATAAACTTTAGTACTTACTTCAAACACTTTATGGAACTAGGAATTTCTAAGATTAGTATTCTAATAGCTTAGAGTTCTATAGGAAGTTATATGTTCAGTCAAACATAATAATAAAATGGCGACTGAGACACTTCATAATGCTTTTGGCCGTAGCATAATCACAGCATCTACACATATCTGTAAATACCTATGTAAGTTTTGACCAATAGGTATTTTATTCAAATAATGACACTTCGAACAGATCGTAACTTTAACTAGATTGTCCTACGCGACAGCAGTTTTATCCCCATCATTTAAATGGCAGGCAGTCCACGACTGCGCGCATTTCTAGAAACTTCACAGTTTTGAAAACTGTAGAATATACTGTCGCCTGCGGTATTCCCGGACCAATTCGACTTTCGAACCTTTAAGAAAAGAGCGTACTCCTTCTTAAAAGGCCGGCAACGCACTTGTGACACCTTTGGTGCTACCATCAGGCGAGTCGTCTGCTCTTTTGCTCCTTATTTCACAAAAAAATCCATCAAGGCCTGCTGGATCTCTGGCCTCATGTTAACATTATTAAGATTATTTCTAACTATTTGAATTTGTTATTTTAAAGATTAGTGACCGTTTAAATACTGAAGAGATGTGTAAATTGAAAATTACAAGTAAGACTATATTCTTATGTTGATAAATAAATGTTGTAATGTAATTTATATAATTGTGAGAAAACGTACTTTCTTTGTGTATAGTGTAGAGACAATTGGGCAATGCTAAAATGAAGGGAAAATGGTGCAATTACAGCGAGTTAGCGCGAGCGCTCGAGCACCGAGCGGTTTCGTTTGCATTGAACTTTAGATACAGTTGCAAGTTTACCAGACACGCCATTAGCTCAATTCGTAGTTTGTACTCAAAACACTTCATCGCGGACAACTTTTAACTTGTAACGTCACTGGAAACTACTGAATTAAGCATCCGCCACTTTCAAATTTTATCGTTTGTTTTTGAAGTCATGAAAATATTATTTTTATTATAAAGCCTCTTGTACAAATCCATATGGAGGACGGAGATCGTTCTGCGCCGCTTGAAAACCACTAAGGAATTATTGATTGCAGATTCAAACATTATAAACATACATTTGGCAACGGACTTGTAACGCCTCTTGTGTTACGGGTGTCCATGGGCGGCGGTAATCGCTTACCATCAGGCGATACGTGGTTTGCCCACTATTCCATAAAAAAAAACATTTGGTTTACGTCGACCCATAGTCGGAAAGACCTAGACCCTCTTAAATACATATAGTTACTTTTTAATGTATTTACGTTCCATAGATGGCGTTGTTCAATTGAACGGGAGACATAATTAATATTTAAATTCGAGAGTGATATTTAGGGCCCCCGCAGGCTACATACTTTTTAATCTACCGATAGTTTGAAGGCAGTTGTCGATCGATACCGAATCATTATAATATGCGCACTCCCAAACATAAGAAACCAACCAAACTATCGGTCGATCGAAAGTCTGCGGTTTGCGGGTGATCTTAGTCAAACGTACCTTTATATGTACACTACGTTCTATTTGCAAAATAAAATCTTAAACCATCAAGCAAGCAAGAATAGTCAGTGTTATCGTTTGCGTTGTATTAAATTCAAGTACATGTGGCGATATTAGTCACCGCAAGACACGCTGGTGGATGGCAGCCAGGTGTGAAGATAATCTAACTTGGCGGTACTTAGCACTTAGATGCGCAACTGACGCGAACCGGGGAACTACTCGTATTATGCTATGGAATAATAGACTGAATAAAGAAATATTTCCACGTACTTAGTTTGTTCATAAGTTGTGTTTAAGCATCAATTTGAGGCCATCACAAAACAGAAAACTACACACATATGCTTTCACTGACGACAGATTTAAAAAATAAGTATAAATAAAGTTTGAAAGACAGAGGTTGATATTATTACTCAAGAAACATTAATATAACAGAACATTAATTTAACTGCCTCATTCAGATAGCGATTGACGTATGCCGACTGCCAATCAAGAGGTCTCGGGTATGAATCCCGGGTCGGGCCAAAAGTATTATTGAGCTTTTCTGATTATATAAATACTTAATAACAGCTCGGAGTTTGGAAGTTGGGGTCTAAATCCCCGTCCCTTGTAGAGTACGTAAAGATGTCGGTCCTGCGCCTGATCACTTCCCGGTCGTGTCGGTTCATCGCCCCAACCATCGTAGATTATGAGAGAGAGGGAACAGAGAGTGCACCTGTATTTGCGCACACACTTATGCACTATAATATCTCCTGCGTAGTTGGCTGGTCTCTGTTGAGACTGGCTGCCGTGGCCGTTATCGGTTAGGAGACCATCATAACAGATCATCTAAACCTATGAACATTAGACCTGACCATTAAAGGATCAACACATCCGATTAACAGTTATATCTTGGCAGGGCCAGTGCTACAGTACCTAATAAATAAATTTGAATTTTAGTAAATGCATGATATTAGATGTAAAACCAATGATAGTACACATCACACTCACTAAGGCTATTCAAAATTAAATTCATTTAGAATTTAGTGTAAAACACAATTGTTATGACTCCACACTCGCTTGCCATATATAGATTACATAGCCCCATTGTATAACAAACATTTTCATTAATGTAAATAATTCATTTCGCATAACTGATACAGTATTTAGCATAACATCCAACAAACACATATAAATCAGAATATTTCCATTGGCTATTTACACAATATGTTATTAGAAATTCTATTATATAATGGAACGTCAATATGTTCTATCTTAAGTGACTTACCATTAAGTGGTGGAATAGTGGAATGTTGGCTATCAGTGGTGTCACTACTCACATCTTAATAAAAACGAGATATTAATATAAATTAGGCAACATTTAGGTAAATTGAAGTATTTAGAAGTTAATGTCGACTCAAACTTTGTATAAACGCTTAATGTTGTACAATATTTTATAGCAAAGTAATTCAAACTCCTAAATCACGGGTGACTTTGCATTATTCTAACTAACCACTCAATAATACACCTAATTGATTTAATATAGAGTTCATTTTTATAATTATTGAACAGTTTTGAACCACTTCCAAAGAATTCATCAAGTTCACTACGACACAGTATTTAGTCCGCTCTTTATGAGATAAGTCCGAACTGATATGTCCGAAAAGTCGAGGGGAGGTGAGGTTAGTACAGAGGGGATAGGTCGACGGACAAACGGGTAGTTGTGAAATAGAAAGGGGGTATGATAGTAAGTTTTAATCAAGAACATTAATTAAGTGAACTTTCACGCTTGTTAATTGAAGCCGGGATCAACAACGTCTTTGCGTTCGGTGGGAGAAGCGTCCGCGTCGGGCCGGCAGGATATGAACAATAACTTTGATAAGTTGGCCTCGCTTTGGTTAGTTCCACAAGTGTTCGGGAACAAATTACTTAAGTGTATAATACTGAGTGGCGAGGAGCCATCAATGGGATATTTTGGACATCATTGAATTTAATGTACAATTATAATGTAACTAAATACAGTTAATTGACAATTACGAGTTACGAATTCTCAATATGTCAATAGTTCTGACGAGGGAAGTATTATAATTATGATTTACTTCTTGTTTTAAAATAATATAAAAGTTAGAGTGAGCATAGTGATGGGCTGCTGAAGCATATATCAACCAACCAATCTATACGTCGAGGCAGAAGCATTACACAAGAAATAATACCTGGTATTAGGTGTACTTAGTAACATGTACTTACGTTACAATTACAAACCCAATACAAATCGATTAATAATTTCGCCAACAGCTCAGCAGACAATCAGGTCAGTCACGTGTGGACAGAGGTGTCATATTAAATTCCACAAACACACCGACATTACTCAAATTCAGTGTACCGACTCGTGTCAAGTTGGGACAAGTAGAACATCTAGTATGAAGGCAGTAAAAGCGAGCGAGTACCCGCCAGTCGGCGGCCGGCTGTGAGTACCGTCTTCAACTGAATCTTGGCTTACATTTATGACATGATGCTGTAATGAGGTAGTTAAAGAATCGTCCACACGCTTTATGCGTGAGTACATTTTATATACGAGACACTACTATAGCTGGGTACTAACAACTAACAAAACACACTATATTTTTGTTACGATAAGGATAAGGTTAGAGTGGTATATTGGAATCGAGTCACAGAATCATGAAGTCGTATCACAGTAGATTAATCATATTTAAAATATATTTATTAAAAAAATCTGTACGTTTTGTGTATAAGGATGTCTAAATTTTAATTATAAATGCATTATGATGACTTTTTTGAATTTAACTATTCGTGCTTAAGCACGATCTCGCTCAACACCAATTTATTTCCTGTATCGTCAACTAAGACTATGATGATTTAGTCTTGGAATCCGATCAATCTTTTTCTTATAGGCACGTGAGCCTGCCAGAATGGCTCTACTCTGACTGATGGAAAGCATAAGCAGAATCCAAGAGCGGTGACTACGAATGCAAACAATGCAACAATGTTACCGTGTTATGTTTGGTTGCTTAAATAAAATATATATTCAGGATGGATTTGGTTTATTTCTTATACGACAATTGCAGGTGTAGATATCTCCCTACTTTTGTTTATATTATATTTTATTATATTATGTATACAATATTTACACTTATTCTAAACTAAAAATATTATTAACAAACATGTACATCATCAATATACACATTTATAATGTAAGTATATTTTTAATCATCATCATCAGCCTATCGCAGTCCACTGCTGGACATAGGCCTCTCCTATATTTTTAATAAATACTCGTATCACCTTTCACTACGACATATATCGGTTTGTCGATATCTTTTTAAATAACATTTTTCGATACGTCCCTTTCACTATGCTATCTAGATGCATAGCTAGACTGATATGTGCCGGTAAACTTTGCGCGTGCGCAGTCCAGAAATGTCTGAACTTGTTATCAACCCGACCGCACGCTTGCTTACCTAGGTCTTGTTTACCGCTTATATACTGTTTACATACTGCTTTCATATCTACTGACCTCTGACCTGCGACTCCTATATCTCATTTACTGTCAGTTATTAAACTATATTTTAAATCATCGTAACTTAGCGCGAATACTTCTACTCTTAATAGATATACAATAATGTGAAACAATAATAAACTAAAATCAGTTGATCTTAAATGACCCCGTATAATTACGTAACAAAAAATACTGTATAGGTAGGTAAATGTTCATGGAACTGCGTAGCAGTCTATACTGGACCGCCACTAAAAACTGGATTTCGGCGTTATCCCTTATCGACTCTTAGAATTTACTAACTTACACCAAGGAGCACACGTATTTTACGTATTTTACGTATTTTTCTCAAAACACAGGCCTTGCTTAGCTTGAGAATCAGCAATGTACAATTTTTAGTTTTTCTTTTTCTGTATCGTTCTTTCTAGTCTATTATATCTTATTTTTTAAGGAAAAATGTAACATTTTGCGAAATAAACTTTATTATTATATTATTATTATTATTATTATTTTGTTGAATAAATTCGTAAAAATAGAATTCTGCCGTGTTGCGAAAGCTCTCGAACGAATAAGATATTGAAGAAGCTTTTAATCCAACGAATAAAAACAATTTTATTCCTTCTAATCTGCCTACTCCACAGCTGCCGAAGTGGAGCGCACTCGAGGCGGAGCCTTTAAAGTCCACGTGCACCTAATTGCCTACACTTAACTGTTAAAAAAACAATTCTCCAACAAAGCTGGAGGCGATTCAATAAAATTACCTAATCTGTTAATCTGGTAAAATCGCGAGCAAAACTTGGCGAGGCGTACCCTCAATGTCTTACTAGGCATACCTACAAATAATTATAAGGCATAGAAAATAGAGTACTCCCATCGTTGGAATTAAATAATACTTAAAACTTATAAATGAATTTGAGTTCCCAGTTTTAATTGCCGTTTTACCAAATACCATTCTTCTTCAAACACGATACAGTACAGTTGGTTTATCTGTGAGTTTATGTATTTATAGAGGGTGTCTTATAAACAGACATGGCGCCCGTTCCATACGAAAAATATGATTAAGGTGTAACGAAGTACGTGACAAAACTGCCAAACATGTGTAACGAGATGTGACGCCACAAATTGTAACAAAACAATGCAACTATTTAATATTGATACCACACATACAAACACATACACACACCTAGAACTATCTTTTCTTTTTGTGATACAGTGGGGAGGAGGGGAGGGGGCTAATAGTGACCTGCACTTTATGGTAACTAGCGCCACCCATGGACATCTGCAACTCAAGGCTTGCTCTTTAAGACCCCTTCTCCAGAAGAATCATCAGAATAAGAAGTAATGTGAAGGGCTTCATTTATTACGAACAAAATTAACGAAGCTTTGAATCAATTAGATTTGTTTCCATATTTGAATATTTTGACCTAATTCAACGGCCTTCTGGTTCTATCATGTTTAAATCTCAAAATACTAAAAAACACGGCAATACAAGTGCCAACATGGTATTCTCTGTTAATTTTGTGAAACAAAGGCCCTTGCACAAGTCCTCACAACATACAATTGATTAAATATATATTGATTCACTTTTGAATATTTGCAAAGAATGGTAGCATTCTTGCAGAACCGAAAGGTACTGTAACGACTTGGGCTTCTGCCATTTTAAATTCGTTCGTCTGATGTATGTGGCTTTAAGCGACATCATCTCGCGTCAGCGCTACCCATTGTCTTCATATGAACGAGATGCCATTGAGTTAAATCTTCTAGTGGATGCAGAATCTCAAGGAATCAGCATTTCACAAAGATACGTTTTGTTCATATTAGATGTGATAAAGAGTTTGTATTTCTCTGTTTTATCGATCAATATTTTATTTATTATTTAAGTTTTTATTAGAAATTCTGTCCTTATTCGTATATCTTGCTATTTTCTATAATTTATAAATTCATATGGGTTTATTTTTAAAACACCATAATATACTACTCCAGCATTGAATTCACATAAAGTCACAGGATTTGAACTCAAAGTATAAAAAACGTGAAATCAAAGTGAGTTCGTCAATTGTTTCCGTGGTACCTCCGGTTTTAGTATAATATCAAGTAAGCGTTACGAATGGCGGCGGCGGCGGCTCGATTTACGCGAGTTTGTGCCTCAGTTCTCATGTGACGTCACAGCTAGACGTGTATCAACATCTTATTGACAAGCTTATTTCCGTCGCTGAAGACGCTTAAAATGTACACTTGAAAGGTTTAACTTGCCGAGGTCTCCTCACTTGCTCCCTTACATCCGGCTCGCACCGTGAATTAACTGTCTGTTAGGTATTCAATCACATATCTGTCAAATATTATATTTTACGTACTTAAATATTTACTATTTTAAGCTTGATGTAAATTTAAAGATATAATTTTATAGAAATGTCCATTATCAGCTTTTGTCCGTGTCTCAGGTTATTAAATTTTTTTCGAGAATTAAAATACGTATACCTACATGACATAGTCCACCAATACACCAAATGTGCATGAATTAAATAAACTTTCTTTCTCATAACTCCACACTTTCATTTTTTTTTTTTTTTATTGAATAGTGGGCAAACGAGCAGACGTATCACCTGATGGTAAGTGATTACCGCCGCCCATGGACACCCGCAACACCAAAGGAGTCACAAGTGCGTTGCCGACCTTTGGGGGATGGGAAAGGGGATGGGGGGAAGGGTAGGGGTATGGGCCTCCGGTATCCTCACTCACTCGGTGAAACACAGCGCAAACGCTATTTCACACCGGTCTTCTGTGAGGCCGTGGTATCACTCCGGTCGAGCCGACCCATTCATTCCGAAGCATAGCTCTCCCACGGGAAAAATCATCTTTATACAATAAAAAAGAAAACCTAGTCTGGGTTACGAAAACGGTCGTCAAGTTTGTAGTAATCATCTCACGCTGTGTGTACACCATAAAACGATAATACATTTTCAGTGTTGACTCCTACAATTCTAGATGGCAATAATCTAGATCAAAATCGAACATTAATTGTTAGAATCCTTTGAATGAAGCGACGGAATTCACTACACTTCACATTGAAGCAATTGTTTCTAGCCAGTCCGTAGTACGTAGCTCGTTCATTGTCGGCCCCTCCACTACACGGTGATGGCAGCCTTGATCAAAGCGAACGGGAACATTACATTTGTATGTCGTTTGTCGCTTATTAAAGCGAAACACACAGGACACCAACCGCCATACAGTGCTTAGACAACGGGAGGCCGTATTTTAAGTTTCTCAAAATTATCTGCTAATAGAGATAAAATGTTCTTATGGTCTCTTCACGTGGTGACGATGATTGAGCACATGGCAATTAAAAAGGAATAAAAAAGCAAAAGGAATAAGGTAATTATCTTATTCGTTCATTTACTTAAATTAACTCGCCTTGTGTATTATTTTTAGACTTTAGAATAAATAAACTAATGGTGTCATTTTAAGACAAAATTCTGTAATGAGAAATCAGCCAGATCACCACTAAAACTATTTAGGAAATATCAGAATATCTATTAGGTGACATCCAGAACAAGTTAGTGGTAGAATTAAGCAGATTAAATGTAACCATACTACATGATATCTACCTATACTTGTCGGTTATGCGATCTCTGCACTGCAATCCAATCTGTCGTGTGTAACGGCCGTGTGCGAGCAAACAGCAGGAAGCGATAGAAGCAACAGCGGCAAGCGGCAAGCGGCAACAGACGTCGAGCGCTCTCTATTATGCTAATTACCGGGTGTAGTGAAACGAGCGGCGGACAAACCGCTGCCAGTGCTACAATCAATTAATTGCTCTAGACCGCGTAGTGTTGTGCACTAGACCGCGCCGACACTCTCCAGCCGCTGGAGTACGAGTGTAGCTACAGGCCCCACGCGACGCCTTCATACCATCTCACTCAATAATAACTCTTAACTATACAGGTAATGGAGCCATTTGGTGAATGTATTTGTTCTCTTAATGTCGACAAATTGCAATTGTACACTGTATGTTGCTAGTTAGAGACGTATTCCAATAAAATAAACATTTTAGAAGAGATTTTAGTACAGTGGTAATTACTTTTTGACTTATTTGAGTTTATTTCCTTACAATTTATCTTGAAAGGAAAAATTAACATCCAACTTAGACTCAGAGTAATATACTAGTTTATCTGAATCAATTTAAAAAAATTAAAACTCTTTTTTCCGATATAGTGCATAATGCTGGTTAGAAAATAATACCAGAGCAAGTGAAATATACCGCTTAAAGGCAGTTGCACACAACTCTAAAATCGTCTTTATTTAATAATAAGTGCAATTTGGTCGCGGACCCGCGCGGTACGGCGCGGCTGGTTGCAGGCCGTGGGGAGAAAGGGAGAGGAGGCAAGGAGTGGAGGGGGTGGCGCGACCTAAAACAATCACAAGGTAATTAGCACATGTAGGACTTAACGTACACCTATTACAACACGGACACGTGAGCGCACACATACAGGGCTGTCACACACTAGAAAACACACGGATTAAGTTAGCAAATATTTTAGAAGTAGATATCTGATAGACTTTGATAAATTTAGACTGAAAAACACCCTAAGGACTGAAATATAGAATTACCATAGATAATACAAACTGTATTTCTGTCTTATTCTTCCTGGGCCACGTCTAAGTCACGTCATGAGCGCAACACACTACTGACCCATGGTGCAACACAACACACTAACGTGTTCATGTGCCATAATCAGGTGATCCACATGCTCATTTTCTCCATATACATCTCATTCTATTTAAGAAAAAAGTTACAACGATTCATTTTAAGCGCACAACCAACTGACGTTAAACAGCTACGACTACGATGCGAAATGATTTCTCTACGCTCTTAGTGCTCATTAATCGTACGGTTAACATTTTTATTTCTCTCTCTCTCTCTCTCTTCCTTTCTCTTGTTCTCTTCTTTTAATCATTTAAATAGGCTGTAGCAATATTCACCAGAAATAAAACTGGTAGGGCTGCCACCACGATGCTCTTTTACACACACATGTATGTACCGCTCCCCTCTCCCTACACACATGAATCATGGTTAAAACTAAGCTGCGCGTTGCCGCCAACTGATTTACTACAAATTATTCACAGTTTTAGCCATTAGAGGGTTAATTGGTAAACAATTGTGATGTTTTACTATAGATTTATTGTGAGGCCGCGATTATTCACTGCTAACCGCTTTGTACCTACCATAAACAATAGCCTCTGATTTAGTTCATGATTTACTACAACGGTTTTGTTAATTCTGAATGATGTTCACACAGGCTAGGCCTCTTTAGTTATTTACAGACACGTGTATTTCAAGGTTGAAAAGCTCGGGCGATAATTGAATAAAATAGAATTGGTATGTTGCATTCACATTTGTTACATGTTTATGCTCGCAGATGAGACGGGGACTGTGTTTTAAGAAGTGAGTCCTGCCGCGGCGGTGATTGGTCGACCAAGCTTTACACTTGATTATAACTTCTGACACTAATACGGATAATATTGCACATAGTTAGTGACATCCTTGTTACAAACTTGACCTAGACGTAACGTCACCCAATTCATTATTTAATTTTTAAAACTTTCATATTTATAGATATAAATCAAGTTATTACAGTTAATAGCCTGACGTGACCTGACTGTCAAAGTCTCACAAAAATTTATAAAAATTAGCTTGAATTTAGTTGTCACACCAGTAGCGTGTATTACACATAAACCATTAAACAGGGTTCGTTTCAGGTAATCACTATGTGTTGTCTATTATTCATCACTAAATGAGTTGTGGTTTGCAATTTCAGCCAATTAAGACGCAGGAGTGTGCCATGTGCAAACCACTGCAGGAATCGCAATTTAATATTGAACTATTATATAATTGATAATGAGCACTAAATGACAAATACATGTGCTTTATTATATACCATTCGGCTTGGCTTGGTTTTTGAATAAAAAAAATTTTGATTTTTTTAAATTTAGGAAGTTTCAGCTGTAACTTATAGTGGCTTAGTTTAAAAGTTGATACCATAAAATACTGCACCATACAATATACCCTACGATATCTTACATATTATGAGCGGTCCAATTATTTGAAGAGCTGTCACGCCATCATGCTCGCCGTGCCATGGGGCGATCCATCTCTGTCACACACGTGATCCCTATTTGCGGACATGAAAGACATATTCATTCGTTCACATAACATATTGCATTTGCTTTCATATAAGAAGGACAACAAGAAGAAATGTTATATAATTGTAGTAATTATTTCTGTAGACTAGTAAGTAGATTCCGACGCTCCCGAGTACCCGGTAATCGAATAATCAAAATTTTACAGGAGAAACGATTTATTGATTTTAATGAATATCTTCAGCGAGTGGGACAAGTCAAGTCAATGATATATCAAATGGAAGTTAATTTTTTTGGATATAATTTTGCAAATATAACTGTGCTATTAATATGAAACTCCTTTCATTGAAAACTTACTAATGTATGAAAATAAATAATGCCAAAATTTCTATACATAAAATATTACTGTAATGGTATTTATAGGATGGTTGAAGTAAATGTATACAAAAATATATTTCGTATGATTATACTCGTATTACAGACGTCTACGTCGTAACTTGTCATCGTAGAAGTGATAACAAATAGTGTCAGTTTATATTATGAAATATGTACATTAAAATAAGTTCCACAAAAAATCCGTATTGACGGTTACGAAAAACCTAATATAAAATATTTGCGCCAGTAACTCGGACTGATTTTTTACCGATATATTTTTGATTTTGAATTTCCAACAATAAAATTCAATTAAGAATTATCTGAAAAAAATGGCCCAGGTGTATTCCAGTCCATAGATGCTGAATTTGACATATAGCAAAAACGCCATAACATGCACATTACTGAGGTAAGGGTTGGTAACGACGAATTTTCAATTCCTAAAGAGCAAACAATTGCCTGTTAGTAAGTGATTACTAATGATTGGATGAGCTAAAGAATCACAGTCGTTGTGCGGCGTAGACGTAGAATAAAATATTCATGTCTCTTAATGTGTATATTGCAGCCGTAAGTACCTAAAGAATTTTTATAAAGAATACCTGTACGTAGTCCCGAGTTCATATTATTTATTTACGCCACGTGTGTACAATAAAATCTTTCCTGAAAATAACTGAAAATATCACTTATACGTCTTGGCTAGACTCGAGTAATAAAGAGAAGCGTCTCTCTACTTTTATGTCACACGTAGCGATCTCTCGCGCTTTCTCTAATATTTATATTAAATAATTCAACACAAACTCACAGATTCAGTGAAATTTCTGGACAATATTATAATAGAATTCAAAAAAATATTTCTTTATTGGTAGTCTTGGTCAATTGGTGTCTGTAGAGTTGTCGTAGTGGTCTAAGCAGTGTGTGTTCGAGCCCTACAAGGTGAAACTCTTTATGTGATGCATAAATTGTTGTTCTGAGTTGGATTGTTCTTTGTGCATTTCGTGGTTTACCCTCGTTACAATTTAATATGATTAAAGCGATTAGAAGTTAATCTTTGAAGTAAATAATTTTGCTTATCAAATTTATTCTCTATGGTATGTGACGAACTTAAACCTACATTTGCTCAAAACGGAGTCATTGGCTCGAACTTTCCAAAGTGACATTTAAAAATATATAAATAAACATTGGCCAAGATCAAATCGGAGCCTCCAATAAGAGGCGGGTCAGCGTCTAATCCCGCAATATGACATCCTGGGAGCCGAGCTTCTCTTTATTTAATGAACTTATTGATACTGTCGTTTAATTCTGTGAATCAATGTTATTATTGACAGGATCGTAGCGTAGGCTAAGAATTAAATGTATGTTAATATTTTAACTTATTTATAAAACTAACTTAGTTTTGATTTCGGCTTCGCCCTTCACTACTTCTTGTTTTGTACTTCTAACCTTAGAATTGACACTTATAACATAATAAGTAAGAGTTTTCAGAATTTCGAATTCTTAGCGGCTGTTCCACTCTTTCAGATCTGATCATCGTGTTTTGTTAGTTATAGTGGAAGCGTATTGGATCCGGGGGGTCAGGCCTAAGTTGACTTATGGCCAGCGCTCCGCGGCTTGAATAAACATAATTGAATACTGACTTACTTGGCGGATACAGCTGTATTTAATGTAAATTATCATATATACACCATCCCAACATCAACTGTTGGGCAGTAGCCCGCCAGGCATGATCACCTCGCCTGGTTGGAGGATCCTCCCTTTGTGTTGGAGGGACATGATACCCGTTCCTCCACAGTGGTGACCCCGACGTGATTGGAAGCAGCCTTTAAGGAAGCAGATCAGCAGCACCACCGTATTCACTCCCACAACAACTCTCAGCCAGCCAGCAACCTCGGCCTTAACAGGGATACACCACACGCAGGAAGCGACCGCTTCAGCCTGGCTACTCCTATGGCCTCATCAGCGTCTAGGCACGGCACACTGCACCTACGGTCCATGTAAGAAGAGCACATCTCTCCCGTCTACGCAGCAGCCAGCCACTACGCAGCAACCGCCCCGACTCACTGGGGACCTCACCGCAGCACCGCGCACCGCATGCGATCCCGACTCACTGTGATCAGCGTACTTCAGCCTCGACTCACTGGACTAAGCGGCATTCAGTTCCGACTCACTGGAACTGCTCATTCCTGGCACTGGCAAGCTCCACAACTTAGCACAGACAGCTGACTCAACAATTCAACCTCCGGTCTTGGAGGGGAGTGATGTGGCGACTTCCACATACAACATAACCTACTACAGCGCCATCTACCGTAGATACACTGAACTACGAAGTAACGCACTACACGGAGTAACTACAAATCCTGAATCGCGCAATAAATAGTTCTCGCGCCGATTGTCATATATACAACATCCCAACATTAACTGTTGGGCAGTAGCCCGCCAGGCATGATCACCTCGCCTGGTCGGAGAATCCTTCCTTTGTGTTGGAGGGACATGATACCCGTTCCTCCACAGGGGAATATAACGACCTGCCTTAGTACCTATTTCATAGACCGGCGATTAGATTATTGTTTATCTTATTTATATATAAACTACCTTGTTCCACTGTGATATACAATCCTACTAATGTCATAAACGCGAAGGTTTGTGAGTATGTAAGTATGTTTGTTGCTCTTTCATGCAAAAACTACTGAATGGATTTTGATGAAACTTTACAATAATATAGCTTATATATCAGAATAACACATAGGCTACAATTTATAAAGATACTAGCTTTGCCTTACGGTGTTGCCCGCGGTTATGGTCGTACCGTGTGTAACACACAAGAATATGGAGAAACAAATCCAAAAAAGTCTATTGTTTTAAAAAAGCGATATATAAAAATATAACTTGAATTAATTATTAGTAGAACCTTTCAAACTGGTTTTAATCGATTTTTGCTGAATTAGTTACAACAGTTGTAATCCCGAATGATTTTATTTACTATACTCTTATAAACTTAAAGTGACGGTAGTTTTTATAAAAAATATAACGTACATGTATTTCTAAAATTATTTAATTATCAATCCACCAACTCTAGTTACTGCAAGTGATTTAATAAATTACCGATGACAAGATAATTATAATAACAATGACCAAATGACAATATGGAAGGTAGAGTAGAAATCACAGAGTACTAGTAGAAATGTTCAACCGTTGCCGACCGAGAATCGAATGACCCCGTTGCTAAGCGCGCGCCACGTTTTATAGCGCACTGCTCGGTCCGGGTTTTGGAGAGAGGGTATTCGCTAACAATACTAATATTACATATTATCAGCTGGGTACTATGATAATGTGATAATGTGCAGGCAATTGCTAAAAAAGGGATATATATAAAATTAAAACAAGCTTATTTACAAGAAGCTACCAGAAGCTGAGTCACCGCGCGCCTATTGAGCCAGGGTCACCAGTTCAGCGCGAGTCTTATGGCACAACTCACCACACATCTGCTGAGTATTAAACGAAGTAGAACACCTTCTACCATTGCGTTTCTGAACGAGTCTCCCCACACTCCACCGTCGCCGCGTCGCAGGACGCAACAGCTTAATAGCTCACAATGTTATTTAAACAATTGACCTTCACCTTATTTTCATAATACTAAGGTTTAAATTCTAACGATTTTCTATATAGATAGTTTGTCAGGATTATCTTGAGTTGGGCGTCATCTCAGAAGTTAGGTTTAATTAAAGTTGCCACTGAGAGCCGGTCGCCACTTAAAGTCTCAGATTTCTAGTTTAGAATTGCAGTTCGGTAACTATTTGCATTTTGTACTATTCTCATTAATCGTTGGGCCGCTTGTTTACTTCTCAAATATTGGTCACGTCCGACCTTCGGCTGCTCACTGGGGACGAAGCCCTAATCTAGACTAACTTCACTTTAATTCATGCCATTAAAGAACATAAAACTCTATTAACTATCGCCATAACTCTTCAAACAGCAAGTTATCAATAATATAATGAATAACAAGAATAGTTCTGATATAAAGCCATCAAAAAGTTCTCAAGATATAAAGCTCCTTATTGAGAGTGTCACATTTAACATTATGCGGGTGCTCCGCCGGAGTATAACTGCGCTCGGGGACTAACAGCACTTGCTATGGTACGGACTAACTCACAGCAAATGTCTGATCTTAATACTACGATATCATCCAGTAGCTAACAAATAATCTTATCATTATAGTCAAACTTGATGTATGTAGTCCTCAATATTGGTTGTCGTGGGTTTGTGGTTTGTCGTGGAACTCGCAAGTACTGAAAACAAGATAAATAAGCACTAACTACTAATTCTAATCTAATTCTTGAAAGTTCTCGCGAAGGTTGTCACACTTACCATAAACTGAACTATAACCCAATATACCACTATTCAGAAGACTTCGAGTATAAGAGGAGGCGCAACTGCAGATTTACTTATTCAATTGGTGGTTTGGAACTGGAAAGTTTTCACTTACTGCAACGGTCATTGTGAATAAGTATTCATAGTACTTATTTAGCAGTTTTCAATTATGGTCGGAAGAGGATGAATGAGGGGCTGTTGTTCAAATAAAAAGTGTAATAAATCACCAGCCGCGGTGTGGGGGGGAGGGAGGTAGCTCACCGATCTCTATAGCGAGCGGTAAGACACGATGAATGTAGACGTAGAAAAAAAGCGACGATGTAACCAGCTAAAGACTAGTTTCGAAGGTTTTTGGTGACAGTTACTACGACCTGGCGAAGTAGATAGACTTAAAATCTAATTAAATCATGTCGTGTCTTTACATTTTCGAACATGAAAAACTCGAAAAAAAGAAAATATGAATAAGTGTCTGTAACTGCACTAACGTAGAAGTCAATACGACGATGAGATTAGGTTGCATAGGTTTACAATAAAATAACATGTCTATGTTATGTACCCATATATACTCTAGGGCCGTTAGGTCTCATCCTATCTAACCTATGTTTGTTTTGTTATGAACATTAAAAGGCATCTAATTATCATCCCTATGAAGTAATACTCGAAAGTATTTTTATCTTATTCTTTCTTGTTTTCATAGCTGTCTCTCTCTCCCTACATTCGGTTCTAATTGAGGTCTGCGGTTCGTTTTTGTTCGAAAACACTCGCTGTAACGAGCTCATTTATTTGAGCTTTTACCTGTTTAAATTGGTTGAGCATAAGTTAAGTTTATGTTGAATGTTTCCTTTTTATAAGGTAGATACAAAATAATGAGAATAAATGACCTGATTAATGGAATAAACAAAGATAACACACCTACTTATATATTGTCGCGATTTCAAATGATTCAAAAATCACATTTAGCTCAATTAGGAATAAGAATAATAATAAATTGATTGAGAACCTTCGTGTAAGCAGTGCATACATAAACTGCCTCGTTGGCGTAGTGGCAGCATACGCGACTGCTGTGCATAAGTCCTCGAGTTCGATTCCCGGATCGTACTACATGTTTGTATGATCTTCAAATGTATATTTCTAAGTTTGGGTATTTTATATGTATAATATGTATATATTTACCAAAATAAAGTAAATGTATAGGTATTTATAACAGTTGTCTAGTATAGTACAAGCTTTGCTTAGTTCGGAACTAGACAAGACTAAACAAAAACGAGAACCATGTTGTGTCGTATCATCATCATCTCAGCCAAAAGCCCACAGCTGAACATAGAACTCCTCTCTTCATTTAACTTTGTGTTGTATAATTCCTACAAATAAAAATATATATAATATTCATGCAAGTAAACCTATTCAAATACTGGTAATAAAATGCGCTGGAACTATTATCTCACGAGGCTCGCTCCTTGCAATCTATTATTAAGTAGTTTCATCAATATTATTGTAAACCAATAAATTAATTTATGTAATCTGCCCACAATCAATTTATTACATTTAAAATAATTTGTTTTACGGAATTAATTGAACTTCTTCTGTGATAATATTACAATTGTTTTATTTTGACCACTTTATAAATCATAGTACCATATAATAGTAATAAGCCTATGTTAAAATGTCAGTCTTACATTACAACAATTAAGCATATGAAACTGCATTAAATAAATGTTATACCTTTGAGGCTCAGTCTTAACTTATTCTAAAGTCAGTATTAAAAAGACGCTCAGCTCTACAAAAGTTCGCTAGAACAGTATTAAGAGTAGTAGTAATATAATTAGTACATTCTCAGAACTTATGTAGCATAACTATATAAATTGAAAAGTAACTATATATGTAGAACTAATGGTTAGAGGTTACGAGAAATAATTATTTATTTTACCAATGTAAATTACTAAAATATTTACTTTGATCATAAGTAAAATACCACCCACACGGTTTAACAATCCAAAAGTATTTTACTTCAGTGGGTATGATTTATTCACTTAATAACACGACAGTAACTTATAAAAACCACACAGACTTTAAACCCACGTAAAACAATTTTGTTTTTCGTCATCATTTGCAACGTTACCTGTGGGTGTCTTCTTTTATGTAGTTTGTATTGTTGTATTAGTAATGACAGGCTCACATAGATAAGTGGTGTTTTTCAGTTTTACCGCGGGACTGAGGTTATTGAAACCCGGTCTAGGATTAAAAAAACGGCATCGCAATTTTGACTCTTGGGTTGCAGGTTTCTATAATTATGTGGTTGTAATACTTATCATTAGATGGCCCGTCTGTGTGTCTTTATCCCTCATATTATAAAAAAGTCGTCCATCTATCTATCCACCTGCTAGGGCACTAGCAGAGACAGCTGACGAAGCCATTTGGGGAATGTAATGAGAACGAAGAGAGAAGTAAACTATGGGAAGCCTTTTTAACTAATAGCCTCGATCTGGCGCGCTTGTGTGAATCGAGTAATAACTAAGGAATTGTGGTGAACCCGTCTAAGACTCAACTTATTGTTGTGAGAAGTCTCAGATTGGTATAAAGAATAGACTGGAGACAACTTCCGACCATAACTTTTAACGACACCCCATGGATCAGAGTTTCGTAACCAGCTTAAGTGGTTCTCAATTGGCCTTCAACGGGATGCTCATATTCTTTCCACACTTTATAGTGTTCTATTTCATACGTGCACTCCACCTTATTTGAAGCAACTTTGTTTTCCTTAGTGACACACATTTAAGATACCTGAGATCATTCGAATCTCTGGAACTGGCCAGTTCCAACTCATAGTATCTGGTTTCACGACCAGTCGTTGACTGTACAGACTGTCTGACTATTGAGTCCTTTGCCATTGGCTATTAAGCGTGCCGAATCCCTGCCTAATGGTCTGAGAACACTACTTTTCTTCTTAATTCATTACGTGTTTATAAATATTTTATGATGTTATTCCTATCGTGCATTAGCTTATAGCTTTTATTTAGTTTCACCTGTCCCGATGTTTGTCTGTAATCAAGTTGTGCAAGTTACATATCAGCCACTTCCCGATTTAACTCAAATTTAAATATACATTTAGTACTGATGACAATGCAATTATATATGATCGGTATTATTTTTTCTTTCTGTTCGTTTCATCCATATTTATTAAGTTCTGCGACACAGGATAAATTTCTAATGCGTTAGTTACCTATATGTATTTGTAGGGTCTCTTGAATCCATGAAAAAAAAGTTGTATGTTTGTTTTCTTTAAATACTGCTCTCGCATTATTAAAAATAAACTAAATACAAATGGCACGAGGTGCACCCGAGAGGCGCCACAAGTGTAGTTTTCCGTGTCATTAGGTGCGTGAACACGTGAGCGACACTTAAACTCGTATTATCAGATATAACGGCGCGCTAATGCCACCGCTCCCCGCCCCTCACCCCGCACACACAGATTTACATATAATTGCACACACCAAACGACATTACATACTGTGTACACTTGACACTTTTAGCTGCCTTTTAGGTCCTCTATGACCAGCTATTTTTTGCGGCTGGATATTAGTTTTACTGTTCATTAACTGTGGTTTATAAAAGATAAATGAAATAGACTTTCTTCAAACGTCCACAAACTTTGACCAAGAATAGTGAATCCTTGGAATCAATCATTTCATTCATATTATTCACTCGACTCATCAGGTATTCTCGTTAATTCTCAACACTGTTACACTCACACACACTCGGGCGTCTGATCACTAAAATAGATAGACTTTGAAAATGAAACACACACACCCAGGTACAAAACAAATAAGAGTAACCAACTCACTCCCTAAATACGTCTAGTGTAAGTCAAACTACGACCAAGACTTCTGGGTTCCAAAATAAGGATTTCCAATAATAAGACTCACGGGTTAGACAAACTATGACTATTTCATAAACAATTGTTTCTGGGCAATTTGAAGTAGGTATAGTGGACGCTGCAGAGCTGATAAAGTAAATGTATATACTTGAATTGTGATTAAAAACATACTTCCTTGAGCTTCAATTTCTACATATATTTGTACATAACATACGTAATAGCCTCAATGTTATAAATCTGGTGCATTCAACTTGAGGAATCGGCAACAAAACGTGGTCGGTCTGTGCGTTCGGCGGCACTAGAGCGCGTGGTTCGCGACATGTCACACAATAAACTTGTGTAGGCTCGCCGTACGCGATTATCATTGAGCCCAAGAAATATGTCGCGCACTGTGTGGCTTACAACTGCCATGTTTTGGTGAACTTTATGCTAACTGACATTAAACGATTATTGCTTGTAATGAACATACTAGAATCATGTTTGGATTTGTTAGTTTGACGATTTAAGTATCATTAACGCACCTGATTGTATATTTATAGTACTGATTGGTAGCTTCTACTAATTTTACAGTTCAACCGGGTTTACGTTTGACGTAGCTAGCTCATATTGCCAAGTTAGTGTTTTAACACAACTTTTGAATCAAAACTTTAACGTGATAGATACCCTTGGAATAGTAATAATATAAACCTTTTATATTTTGACTGCCTCGGTGGCGTAGTGGTAGCGTATGCGACTGCTAAATTTGAGGTCTCGGGTTCGATTCCCGAGTCGGACCAAATGTTTGTATGATCTGCGAGTATTTGTTTCGGAGTTTGGGTGTTTTCTATGTATAATATGAATGTATTTACAAAAAAAAAGTATATAAGTATTCATATCAGTTGTCTAGTACCCATAACACAGGCTCTGCTTAGCTTGGGACTAGATGGCGTTGTGTGTTAGATGTCCGGAATATTCATTTATTATTTATTTATATCATCCCATTTTGACTAATGTGAAGATGTAAAAACATAAACTAATTACAAAATCGTGAATCTGAACGTTGTAAATTCAAATAGAAATACGAAAGTATTTTCAAGAACCAAAACCCGCTTCTACAGGTAGTAAATGATGACTAAAAAAATGTTCTATCTTTAGTAAAAATGATTGGAGCTCATTTTGAAATGTAGCTCCTGGCTAAGGTGTAGTGTATTCTTCATAATCTATATAACAACGTGTGTATTACCGCACTCTTGGCCCCCCTCCTGCACCCCGCGCGTCTCCCCTCTACTTTACCGACACTACACATTATCGGTGCACCGCTCCGTTTAGCTTCAACTTTATCATGTTATTTAATATTTCTTGTTGTACACAGTGTTTACCACAATCGGCCCCACCACATTCCTGGGTAACAATTTTTGTATAGTCGTTGTCCTTTCTTTACTGTTAATTTATAAGTCTAAAGCTAAAAATATTATCATCATCTTCCTAACCTTTATTATTCCCATGATTATTTGGGGTCGGCTACTAGTTCAACCGGTGTTACCTGAATAAACATTTTTCAACGTAGTGACTGGCATCGGACCTCCACAACCCTGAGGGTAAACTGAATTCAAGAGTTGAACTAGTTGTTAGTATCTTTGAGAGCACTAACTTCCCAATAACGATTGCCATGGATGTTACTGACATGTGAAACACCGTCAAACTTTCATAATCTGGGATGTTATTAAGAATATCTTATGATAAAAATCCAAGTACGCTGTTTGCCACACTGGGAATCAAACACAAGTCTATCTGTCTATGTAATTCATCTTTTTTTTTTTTTTGGGTAGGTCGAAAATAAATCAACCAATTTTTATTGATTCATATTATTCAAAGATACCTAAACATTTCTTCTTCAAATCTCTTTAGATAAAAATGTAATGTAAAATTAAACTTGCTAATTGAAATACATGTAATATCTATAGGTTACGTGAATGTCTGTATTATAATGACACATTTTAATAAATCTTTGATACAGCGTCGCTCCGAATGTACAGGAAATATTACTCACATTTCTAAATACCTCAACAACAATACCTACACAATCTGTAACTTGAATAGCAGTAATTCTGCAGATGATACAAGTGGTGGCAAATTGTGCGACACTTGTAATGCCTATCTCCGGCACTTACCATCGACATATCAAGTTATAACGATCATTGTCTTACGTGTAAGTAATGGCTATGGTATTATACTACCTACCTTTAGACGGTAACAAAGCCGTGTATAGGTTTTGAAAAGATTTCCAATTTAACTTATGCAGGTATACTAAGTTTTAAACTTTCACGGTTTCGTATACATACATAGTCTAGTACATCACGATATGTTGTCAAAAACATCAAATATAGGAGTTAGTTCAGAACTTTCTTCTTGGCGGCTTCATCACCTACGAGCTTACGCCACTCAACTCCAGTAACCACGGCCAGTTCGTATGAAGCGCTGTCTTATTGATTGAGGGAAGATGAATTAAATGTTGGTAAGTAGGGAATGCGCCGCGTCTTCACAGCATACAATTTCCTCTTATTTTGCGCTATTAAACTTAACCTGCTTGAACATCTGTAATAATAATCAGTTAGCCCAAAAATGGCAGGAAATCAAGTGAAGGGACAGAAAGCGTAATAACAAAGTAGAACGGAATATCAACAAACTTAGATTGGAGCGCAATGTTTACGACTGCGTTGTTTTGTGCCCGAAACTCGCCGGGTGACATGGTGTTATTAACAATTCAACCAACCTCAGTTGTGGTGGTGATGGAGAAAAATTATATATTTTGTAACCAAAAAGTACTTTTGTGATTTTTTACTAATAATTCTACAGTTTCATGCCTAATAATTGTAATAATTGGCTGTGCACCCTTGTACGTAATCGAAACATGTCTTGCTTCCCTTATTATATGTATACTCTCTGTCTTACTCTCTGTCTTAAAGGAAAGAGTACAATCGCCGAAGGCACGCAATACACTTGTGACTCAAGAGTGACGACAGTCACAGTCATTCATCGTTAAAGGACGAGTCCGCGCGTTTGTAATACTTACTTCAGTAAAATAACTATGGCTAGTTTTACTTATGTCGATGTTTTGTTCTTTCTGATCCGTAGTGTTACCAAACTGTCGCCAATGAAAGAGGTTGTTACGCACGACCACTAATGTACAATATTTTTAAATACACAGCACAGATCCTTATATCAGACTAAGCACCGACTAAAATTAAACACTTTAGCTATAAATAGTACTTAAGGGAATAGACGTCTTCAGAAATTGGAGTTCTACTCGTAAATTAGTAGAATCCGATGCGATGGGAACAATCAGGGGAATTTGCATTATAAAGGTGCGCGCTCACGCCCAGCGCCGCAATACTCGCGCGGAAATTTTTCTAACCGTTTTACCTTTGCTGATTTTTTTTAAATCTCACCTTCATCCACGCAATGAGTTCGCAAATTACGTGGATATTCTATGAATACGAATCAGTTCAAAGCAGGAGCTCACACTAAACGAGTAAATTAACTTCGCACCACCGTTATACACCCAAGACTATCGGTGGAGTGGCTGGTTAGTAAAGACATTATGAACTCAATCATTGTTAAGGTAACACGATGTTTTAATCAGCTCAATTGATTATTATAAATGATACGTATTGCCAATATATACCTACATAACTAAAATTAAATAGTTAATTTTATACAATAGTGCAAAGTTGATTTTTAACCGCGTGCTCAATTTTGATGATTGAGCAAACGAAGGATTCTAAAATTGAAAACTTAGAATCCTGAGCGTTAGCAAGGCTTGTTTATTCATTTGTAGTGTGGAGTGCAAAAAACACAATGTTCTAAACATCAACAAAACATGATCAGCTAACTCTGTTAATTTACAAAATGATTATTAATCCGTACTTTTACACGCAGTTGTGACCTTTTAATACGGGTAGCTACGGAACGCTACGATGCGCGTGATTTGTAGCGTCGTAGCTGCTTAGGGATGTGAGACCAAAGTTAATTTTAGGAGTAGTTGTGGCGACCTCCACATACAGCGCCATCTACCGCAGATACACTGAACTACGGAGCAATGTACAACACGAAGAAACTACCAATCCTGAATCGTGAAGTAGAAGTTCTCGCACCGATTATCATATATACAACATCCCAACATCAACTGTTGGGCAGTGGCCGGCCAGGTGTGATCACCTCGCCTGGTCGGAGGATCCTCCCTTTGTGTTGGAAGAACATAGCACCCGTTCCCCCACAAAGTTACAATACTTACAGTGATGTCTTCACAGAAGTACTGACACTGCATCATTCCCATTTACGAGGGTTATTGCATTTATTATTGGCTACCCGTGTAGCCAAGTAGTAGTAGTAAGGTCGGCGTCCACCGCCAGACATTGTTATGTTTGTTTTGTAAACTTATATAGCCATATTAGTGGGTGTAACAAGGAGTGGTGCGAAGTGTGAAATGTCTCGTTTGTACTAATTGTTAGATAATTGGCAGACGACGAAGTAGCGCCAGGCGCGTCGCCACCAACTAGACTAGGACGTAATCGTCATAACGCTGTTGTAATACGTGAACGTTGGCAATTATACTGAATTTTGACGTCATTTGTATAGAGTGCAAGAGGTATTGCATTCATTATGTTTTGTAATAGAATTGACTAGTTTCTGTTGGCTGTTTCTCGCAGCCTTTAATCACACACCCAAAATGTGTAATAAGGTATACCTACATTGAAAGCCGTTCGTGAAATCATCTATCTGTATTTAAATATGCGACATAAATTATATTTATGGTCTACGAATTCATTACCATTACAAGTTTAAGTAAGTAATGAAAAACAGCTTAGTTTATTAACAATGCACAAAGTGTAAAATCGTTGAAAGATCACCCTTTTTAAATGAGTCTTATAGAGTTTTATCTATTTATACTTTAAAAGAAAAACTATTTAGAGTATAACCAATAATTTCTTTCAAACAAATTTCATTTCTTAGCGCATGTAAAATAAAAACAGTACTTAACTATAGTATGATCAGTATTAAACTGACTTCTCTAGTGTGATAAAAAACATTGGCTATGCTGCACTGTTGTTATAATTAAAGTGTCCCAAGTGCAATTTAAAAATGGAGAAATGTGTTATCGCGTTGTCCGGTACGCATAACTTACACACTCCCACTCCCGCGCCCACTCGAGAGTCGATCTCGACATCTCTCACTTACTTATACTAGATAGTGTTGAAGACAAGGCGCACTGCAATAAAAGGCAGCAGCAGAAAAGCGGGCGCGGCAAGACTTCGGCGCAACGTCGGAGCGATGTCGGCGCGACGTCGGCGCGGCAACGTTGCGGCGCCATGCCGGTGCCCGAGCGAATATAAATCACGGCACTTTATCGTCTTATATTTTTATGATATTTCGCCACAAACAAAGCCACTTCGCATTTGTCTTCCACGCGTATCTTTGCTCTGTTATTTTTCGCGAACAATGCCCGCGTGAAATCAAATGATAATTTAAAATTTGAGCGAGACGGCGTCGGGTCGCGGGGCGTGTGACGCGGGTCGGGGGGGAGTGCCAGCTAAATAAATTGTTTAAGATACAACATGAAGTCGTTCGCTTTGAGTTATGGCGGCCGGTGGCATTGTGCGCCTATGTAAGCGTGCGCTACACAATGAAGTAACTTTCGAGACATTACACTAAACATTACTGAGATTTATATTTGCTCACACTTTACATCGGGGCTCTCGTATAAGCACGATTATCCCACTTTGTAAGTTTCGATAGTTGTCATAAATAGGATAGTCGTGGCGTATGAGCCAATTATGCAGACAGTTCACCGGCGAGTACATAAGATGTAACGCGCACGCGGTAGCGACACTGTCTGTATGATACAGTTGCCGGACGCAGTCCTGAAACTTTAATGTTCAAGCAAACAAAGTTGGCTGTACTTTTACATGATGTCACAAACTCGCCGGCACCGTCGCCGTATATTTGTCTGACACTTTATTATATAACTTAGAATTTAGTTGGCTTTAAACGCTGCTACCTACTACATTACTCATAATCCTTTCATATATTTCATATTTAGGTACATAATAAATTGTCACGTTGTGTGGTAAAAAGGTTATTTTATTGTTTATCTGTGTGTTAACTTTAAAGCTTAATATATACTATATATGCATTTTGAAGGATGAGTCTTGTTTAGTAAAACTATGTTACATTATGCATATTAGGTTATATCTGATACATCTTTTGACTGCCCCAAATTTAGTATACCTACTGATAAATAATATAAAGATGCGGCCAGTTATGTTATAAAACTCTCCACCATCCTATAAATGGCACGTGAATATCTATTTTTAAAATAAAAAACACACTGTATTATGAAGTAAGAAATCAAAATCTGTAGCATTTTTATTTAATATCCTGTAACTGTTACGTGTAGTATTCAAAAATATTACACGTAAGTTAGTATCAATTACATACATCAGTAGCATGCGTCGCATTTCTTAGGCGGAAGGCAGCAGGAGCAGGTAAGTACACATATAACGAAAGCGCACAAATTATCCACCACATAGTAATTACTGACACGTCTGGGACTTCGTTGTCAGAACCCCAAGACTCGCGCTCATTTCACGTGTCTCTTCGACACACTCGGCACCTCTATTCATTGTACTCAATCGCATACACAACTTACATCCTAATTCAAACTCCTAAAGTTGACATCAGCTTGACGGTGATCAGATCGTTAAGTCGTTATATAGGTTTGTAAATGCTTCGCGGCTTCCAATCCGTTATCAACGCAGCCTCCCTGATGCAATGTCACACGTTATTACATTACAGTGCGACACTCGAGCGGTTTGCCGTCGCCGCGCTCTCTCTCTATATACGGAGTGGAATTTCGTAATGCCACCTGAAGGGAAAGTACTCTTAATATCGTAGATAGAATATTTTATTTAAAGAAAACATTCGTTTATTTTTGAAAAGAAAACTACATTAAAATATTTTCGCTTGCCACACCCGGGAATCGAACCGACTAAAATCTGTAAAAATTACATCATCATCACAGCCTCTTGCTTGTCCGTCTTCGGACGTAGGCCTCCTCTCCCAATTTCCATTTTTCGCGATCCCGTGCCATCGCCATCCAGTTCACTCCTGCTCGTTCCCGTACATCGTCGACCCATCTTTTTGGTGGTCTTCTTTCCTTCCTTGTTTGCTCGGGGTCTCCACTCAAGCACTCTTCGAGCCCACCGGCTGTACTCCAGTCTAGCAATGTGTCCTGCCCATCTCCATTTCCGGCGTTCTATTTCTTGTACGACATCTACGACTTTAGTCTTTTCTCTAATCCACTCGTTTCTCTTTCTGTGCATCAAAGTTATGCCCAACATCGACCTCTCCATTGCTCTCTGCGCTACTCGTAGTTTCTCAGCAGACTTTTCGGTGAGAGGGCGCTGTTGGCAACGAAAACATCAGCTCAGTGTGTAATTTTCGTGTTTTAAAAATAGATAAAACGGTAATTTTTACAAAAACAAAGTGAATTCATGTTAAATATACTCTAATAAACTAGTGAAAACGTTATCCAGTGTTTACAAGAAGAAATTATAAAGTTATAGAACTACAATCGGAAGTGAGTGCGAGTGAAGTTTCTAAGTGCACAAAACTAACATCGAAAGTATATATAATGTATTAACCAACATTAACCAACCATAAACAGTTCAAATAGTGCTAAACAAAGTGATTTTGCTATAAATTGTTCGCTAAATACTATCAAAACTCAAGTAATAACTCTGTGAAAGTGATCAAAATACCAAACGGCAAATCAACCAAAGTTTTAAACAAAAGAACAGAAGCCAAAAAAAAACTCAAGCGGTCAAATCTGTGCAACAGATGTCCAACAGATGCAAGGCAACGCATTGAACTTCGAGTAAGCAAGCAACAATTTCTTATTGGAATATAATAAAATTAATCAAAAATTATTAAAATAGCGCGCATCTGAATTAGTACTGCGTACGAAATAAAATTAAAATGGCACCAAATTCCAGCAATTGCAAAGCATGTAAAAAATGTATGCCTAATAAAGATTTCTTAAAATGCTGTAATTGTAAGTCAATGTACCATCTCTTTTGCACGAAAGTGACAGAAAAGCGCTACCAGTCAATGACACCTAACAATAAATGCTCCTGGAAGTGCTCGGAATGTGACCATACTGTATCGAAGAGTAACACAAACACATCCATTGAAGATATTTTTTGCTTAGAAAGTGCGGTGGATGACAACATTACGTTGCGTAAAAAGTCTAATACATGTAACACACCAAAAGACTACCAAGGCAATAGTTTTATATCTGAAGAAAAATTGCGGGAGATAATGAAACAAGAACTAGGCTGCTTCCTTGAAACGAAAATCAAATTACTAATCACAAATCAACTACAACATATAAATGAGCAAATTTCAGACTTTAAGACCGCTGTAACATTTTATAACGCTCAATTTGAAACATTTAAAACTGCTTTAGAAGAAAAGGATATAATAATTAAAACACTGCAAGATGAGAACAAAATTCTATCATCAACCGTAACAGACCAAGGGGTTCGGCTTTCTGCTATGGAACAAAATCTACGCGAAAATAATGTAGAAATTAATGGAATACCGGAGCATAAGGCGGAGAATGTTATTAATACCGTCTTACAACTAGCCAAGACAGTGGGAGAGCCTCTAGTAAACGACGACATATTAAACGCCACAAGAGTGGCCAAACTGAACCCTGAAAACAAAAAGCCACGGTCTATGGTCGTAAAGTTACGTACACCACGACTACGCGATAGTCTACTTGCAGCAGTCTCTAATTTCAATAGAAAGCAACCGAAGGATAAGCTAAGCTCGCATCACCTGGGTATAGGAGGAGATCGTAACCCCGTGTATGTATCAGAACACCTGTGTCCGGCTAATAAGCAATTGCATGCGGCTACCAGGAGGTTAGCAAAAGAACGGGACTACAAATTTGTATGGGTTCGTAATGGACGAATTTTCGTACGAAAGGATGTATACCCCCCTATTTTAATTCGTAACATGGATAGTCTTTCTCTTCTTAAAAAACCATAAACATTTTAAACCGACTTGTCAACACAGTAAATGTTTCTAGTGATTCAAATTATTTTAAATGCTTGATATATACTATCAAAACGTCAGGGGATTGAGAACTAAAATAAATGAATTCTATACGAACATTCTATTAAATGACTACAAAATTATTGCCCTTACAGAAACATGGTTGAACCCAGATATACATAGCAATGAGTTATTTGACTCAAGATATACAGTCTATCGCCGTGACAGGTCATGTACTAATAGCTGTAAAAAAGACGGAGGAGGCGTACTATTAGCTGTCTCGCGGGAAATAAAGTCAACCAGGGTGTACACCTGGGAAACAAATAATGAAGACCTGTGGGTGACTGTAAGATTGAATGTCGGCTCCACTGTTATTAGTGTAGCTATCTGTGTTACATATCTACCTCCTCCAGTAAAAATTGAGGCTCTTACTAGTGTTTTAGATAATGTCAGCAATGTTATGAACAGTATTGGTGATGTCGTCATCCTCGGTGACTATAATCTAAGTTTTATAAATTGGTCAGTTATGAACAATCAAACCTACACAGTGCCCACCAACTATGACAATTCCTTGGGCCACAGGTTTGTTGAATTCATGGCTATTAATAACTTATTTCAATTCAATAACGTTTGCAATAGTGACGACAGAATACTTGATCTTGTTATGAGTAATATGCAAAACTTGAATGTAAACATTACTGATGACTGTCTCGTTGATCGCGATGTAAAGCACCCATCTTTACTAATATCCTTCTCTCGTGATAACAAGAAATATTTACGCCTTAAAGATGGTCCCCGTTTTAACTTCTACAAATGCGATTACGAGCAAATTAAATCGAAATTGTTAGCTATAGAATGGGCTGAAGTATTTTTTAAACAGACTGATATCAATGATTGCGTTTCCAAATTCTATAAAGTACTTAACAATCTAATAAGTATACATGCTCCTCAGTATAACCCAAAAAAAAGTAAATATCCATCCTGGTTCACGAATGCACTTATAAAGCTACTCAATGAAAAAGAAAAGTATCGAAAAAAATTCCGAAAGTACAAAAATCCTCGTGATAAATTAAGTTACGATTTGCTTAGAACTCGTTGTCATGACTTAATTAACAAAACCTTTAGCGAATACAAGCAGACGATAGAAGTAAGAATAGGAACAGATCCAAAATCCTTTTGGCATTATATAAAAAATAAAAGAAATAGTACATCCAGCATACCAGCTCAAATGCATTTGGACAGTAAGATAGTTGATAGTGGAGCCGATATAGCTAACCTATTTGCAAGTAATTTCTCAAAGATTTACACAAACTCAACAATCTCAAATTCAAACGTCCCCGAGTCATCTTACATTCTACACAAGTTTCTGATTACAGAAAAAGAAGTTTTAAATAAAATAAATAACCTCGATATAAAGAAAGGTGCTGGCCCTGACTCTATACCACCTATGTTCATAAAAACTTGCGGTAAAGCTCTCGTACGTCCATTAAGCATTCTGTTTAACCAGTCTCTGGTGCTGGGAGTATTTCCAGATGATTGGAAAAAGGCCCGTATAGTCCCAATATTTAAAAAAGGTGATCCCAGTAACATAACAAATTATAGACCAATATCGATTTTATCTTGTTTCTCAAAGTTATTTGAACGTCTCATATGCCCTATCCTTACAAATTACGCAGAACCTAAGCTTTCAGATAGTCAACACGGTTTTAGAACAGGTAGATCTACACAAACAAATTTAGTGAAATACGTAAACGACATCTCGGAGGCACTAGACGACAGATATGAAGTGGATGCAATATACACCGACTTTAGTAGCGCCTTTGATAAAGTGAGTCATCCGCTCTTGATAGACAAACTACGACTCAATGGCATTCATGGTTCCTTATTAAGGTGGTTTGCATCCTACCTCTTAAATCGCTCTCAGTTTGTTTCCATCGGTGGATACGTTTCAAATAACTATTATGCGCGATCAGGTGTACCACAGGGCTCGCATCTAGGCCCCATTCTATTTTCGATATTTGTGAACGATATCACGAACCAAATCAAACATTGTCGTAGCTTGCTATTTGCTGACGATCTAAAAATATATAGGACAATTACCTGTCTAGAAGATAGTCTCCTTGTCCAGAAAGATTTGGAAAATATTGAACTGTGGTGCAAATCGAATAGTATGACCCTTAACGCTCAAAAATGCCATCATATACAGTTTTCTAGAAAGAAAAAATCCACTCCCACTTCATACAAGCTGTGCGACACGATATTGACAAAAGTGGATGAAATACGAGATTTAGGTGTTATAGTAGACAGTGCCCTCAGCTTTAAACCACATATAAACGACATTGTGAAGAAATCAGCTCAAATGTGCGGTTTCATCAGACGTAATACTCGCGGGTTTAGGCTTGCAAAAACACGAATAGTATTGTATAACGCTCTGGTGCGCAGTAAATTAGAATATAATAGTGTTGTCTGGAATCCCTTTTATACTTTACATTCACAAAGAGTGGAAAGTATACAAAGAGCATTCTCCAGATATCTTGCCTACGTTTCACAAAACATCACTCATCGCTGTCCTTATGAACACCGTTTACAATATTTCAAAATGGATTTTCTTCGTAACCGTCGCCGTATTCACGATCTCGTATTTCTTCACAAAATAGTAAACGGCTCAATAAAAAGTAGTGATCTAACTGAACGCATACTTTATTCGGTCCCAACAAAACCGCCGAGATATGCCATCACCAGAAAATTTTATATACCCACCCGCAAATCTAATCTAGGTCTGAATGCACCTCTGACGCGTATATGTAGAGAATACAATAGCATGTGTTCACAGAGAGACATAGACATCCATGCCCCTTTTAATAAATTTAGACGTTCTATAGCTGATAATTTTAACAAAACTAACCAAAGTTAATCTTTTCCTTTAGATAAGGTAATACCTTTGTTATTTTAATGTTTTTCATCTTTTATATTAATTTTAATTTATTCATGTTTCATATTAATAAGAGCATCGTAATTTTAATTTAGAATTAATTAGTATTAAGCTCCTTTATTTTGTTTTTTGTAAAAGTTACCTTACTCCTAACATTGTTTGTTAGGGGTACTTTATTTTATCTCATATGGTGAATGTTGTGTGTACCTGTAATAGGCATGCATACTAGAAAATATTATTGTATAATTTTTTTTAAAAGTGTATTGTATGTGTGCTGTTGGTATACCTAAATAAATAAATAAATAAATAAATTAAAGTCGTAGTTTCCATGCCATATGTGGACACAGGCAGGACACATTGGTTAAATATCCTGGTCTTCAGGTGTTGCGCGATTCTCCTAGAGCGAAAAATTTGGCTATTCGCTCCGAAAGCTGACCAAGCTTGTGCGACCCTTCTTTCCACTTCAGCCACCTGGTCTTCCAGATCCAAAGCTATCTTATGGCCAAGATAGATGTAGTGGTCAACCAATTAAATAGATGCCCTTAAATATGCACGAACACAAAAGTTGCTACCTTTATGGTAGGTGTATGGGCAGGAGATGTTGCGGGGTATCATGACCACAGATGGACACTAGAAGCAACAACATGGAAAGGACCAAGCGGAAAAAGAAAAAGAGGTCACCCAAGGAATAAATGGATTGATGAAATAATGGCAATAGCGGGAAGAGGCTGGAGAACGAAAGCAAAAAACAGAAAAACATGGAATAAGCTGGAGGAGGCCTATACCCAGAGTGGGGATCTCGTAATAGATTATTAGAATAGATTATTAGAATAGATTATAACAAGTATTTAAATAGCTATAAGAAAAATAATGATTTTTTAAGGTTGTTGAACGTAAAAAGGCTTATTATTATTTAAATTGTGTGTAATTGATTCCTTGTGTAAGTGTATGTCAGTTTGAATGGCATTATTTGTGATCTTTTTAACTAGAATGCATGTTTTATAGGTGTGAAATTGTTTGAGCTTCAGTAATTTGGTTTTTTCAGGTAGTACTCTTGTAGGAGTTAGGTTAGGTAATGGTAATAAAATAGTACTTTAATTATTTGTTTTTGTATTCTATGCAGTATATTTAAATTAGACCCCCATATATCAATTAGATATTCAAGGTGTGACTTCACCAAATAAATTATAAATTAACTACTAAATAAATAAACAAAGTCGCGTTGGTCAATTAAAACGTTTTTAACGGTTTTATTTAGCTCACCCCGTTTGTTTTATTCTTGGGTCAAATTTAGTAATTCAAATTTCACCCTCTTCCTGTCAACCGATTAATCTGAAATTTTGTATACACTTTGGATTTTGGTGACAATACAATTATGTTTATTCATTATCATTATAAATTCAAGATGGCCGCCGCTACAAAATGGCGGATAATTTATGTTTTATTAATCCCATCAATATGGGTATCAAATGAAAGGGCTCAACAAGCAGAATACAATATACTATAAAAAATTGAAATCCAAGATGGCGGCCGCTACAAAATGGCGGATAACGTAGGTTTTATCAATCCCATCAATATGGGTATCAAATGAAAGGGCTCAACAAGCAGAATACAATATACTATAAAAAATTGAAATCCAAGATGGCGGCCGCTACAAAATGGCGGATAACGTAGGTTTTATCAATCCCATCAATATGGGTATCAAATGAAAGATCTTTGCAGGGACTACGTAGTGGTAGTAGGGAGTTGGACTGCAATAAACTAACGGGCAAGAAATCTTGCAATAATGAAGCTCTAAATGAATTAAACAGAATGCGAAATAAAAACTAAAAACTAGAAAATAAAAATAGGTAAAAAAACTTTTTAAGTCAAACGGTTTTATGTTAAAAAAAAAACATACATTGCAATGTTTAAGATAAATGTACTAAAAACCAAAAAAATAATAAAATAGATACAGTCGTGGGAATTATAAACATATGCATAGACTAGACTAAAATAAAACCGTGGGGCACGTCAATTGTCTACAAATTATCGACTTAATGTGCGATAGAAGAATCGTTTAATTCGTCGTTAGGCAGTTGGCCCGTAGACGGGGAGGAAATTACTTACTATTTTCTTGCTCATGGAAATTCCAATAGTTATACACTCCATGTTAACCCCACGGTTTTATTTTAGTCTAGTCTATGCATATGTTTATAATTCCCACGACTGTATCTATTTTATTATTTTTTTGGTTTTTAATACATTTATCTTAAACATTGCAATGTATGTTTTTTTTTTTAACATAAAACCGTTTGACTTAAAAAGTTTTTTTACCTATTTTTATTTAGTTAAAAATAAGTAGGTACTTACTTAGGCGTGTATATCAAACCAGTTCATATATCTTAGACACCACAGGCAGTACTGACACTGGTCTATAGTTACTTGGGTCAGATCTACTTCCGGATTTGAATATAGGACTGACCCTAACAACTTTGAGCGTATTGGGAAAGACACCGCGTGATAAACACATTTATACAGTCCGTTAATCTCTCAACAATTATTGTTTTTAAGTACTTATTCACTTTAGTGCTCATACCGTCTAGGCCAGTGCTAGTGTTGTCATCAAGATCATCGATAATATTGGATATTTCGCAAACAGTACACGGTGAGAGTTCATTTGGTGTCAGAATGCGAGTGTAATTCTGATCATACATTAGGATTTGATCCGTATGTACGTGGTAGATGTTAGGAATATTGTTAGCTAAGTCTACGCCTACTGATGAGAAAAATGAGCTAAATACATCGCATATACTTATATAGTATTACTTTCTGTGATAGTTTTCGAGTTCAATATCAATATGCGGGGAGCACTATTTATTATTTGAACTGACACCATATTCATTAGTTTAATAGTTAAGGCGCCACGGTGGAATTACAAACATACAAACATCAACTGCCAAAACTATTACCCTTCCTTTTGACTTCGCCGTAATCGGGTAAAAATACATAGTATATTTGGTACAGCGGGCATAATCATGAGCCTATGGATACATTATCAATACAGCTTCAATATGGAACTATTCTAGTATTTTCAGCATATACATAGTAGTAAATAGGTATAATGTTTCCATTGCTAACACTGAGATGTAGGTTAAAATTAGCTTACATTTGTTTTCATAATTAGTTACAACTGAAGCTAATAAAACCGTGATGTAATAGTTGCTTTCCACGCAAGTCTCATGTTGAACGTAATTGCAATCTAGCGCCGCCGCTGCAGTGATCACTCCATTGTTGCGTTTATCGCACATACGAGTATTTATGCAAACTAGCAAATATTACGCTTGTTAGCCAGCCGTGCCACTCCCTGTGCCACGATCCATTGATTTGGAGAATCACCTACAGTGTGAACATATGTTTGATAGTCGTTACTGTTTCATCTAATTACTCTACACTACCATGTTAATTAGTATGTGGATATTACATAATGTTATTGTTTGCTCTTTGTGAATTACTCGACTGGCAACACTGTTCCTATCGGTCAGTCTCGTACCATGATCTGTCCGTACCGTCTATATATCTTCTGTGGTATCATTTCTATATGATGTTGTTGTACACATGATGTTCATAGTTAGAGCTGTGTTCCCGGGGGCCTCATCCTTAGAAGGATCAATTGAATATAAAAGTTCTTCGAAGTCGGGTTGGTAATACTAGCCGATAATGCAAGAGTCTAGAAGGTCCTGCGAATGGGTAATGTAAGGAAAAAAATACGAGAATCTTTATTGAATGGTTATTCTAACACCATGCTATGCAACGTTACACGTGTTACGCTTTTTTATTTAGTGTCATGACATTAGAATACGATTAGAATTCTAAAACACATTTTTATTACTATTCTTCGTTTTCTGCAAGCAATTCCGGTCAAACACTCATTTATATAATTTGTTGTTTTATAACTCTATGAGTAAATAATAGAGATGAGCATACATTTGTCCAGTTCGTAAAATATCGATGTAGGCCACGCTTTGCAATTCCGTTTACATAATACAAAGGCAAGGGTAGTACATTTTATGAGTTCATCTCGAAGATTTAAAGAGATAAGTTGGCGAACAAATCTATCACGAGGCGTGCCAACAATGCACCAAGAAGTTACGCGTAGGGTGGCGCAATATGTAACCCGACGCCCCTCTAACCTTACACTAACTTCATCATTAAACATATTGTACCGGGATATGTATATTGTACACAAGATGTAAGAAACTAGGTTATCTACTACATAATAATACTGAAATAAATGTTACAAACGGCAAAAATATCAAATATTAAATTTTACTTCATATAATTATATTGATTCATTCCCTAAGACTAGCCGTTAAATACACGACTTGAGACTGAGACCACCTTTTAAAGTACAGTCTGTTTTGATAGCGATAATAACGAAAAACTAAAACCAAGCACAGTGTTGTAAACTTGATCCTATCTATCTCCAACATTGATTGAGCTACTTATTATTGGCATCTGATTAAGTTAGCTAAAATAATTAAAAAACATCTTTAACCGTTTCCTTCTAATACAATATATTTCACGAAAGCAAAGGCTGAATTGTTTGGCTTGGTTAGACTACATTACATATTTACTCCGTTCTTAGCAGCAGTAGTCAGTGTTCAGTGCTTGAGACAATCCAAAACACTAAATCTTTCGAGTGGTTGCTCACTGTTAGCAAGCAGGACACGCGTGATACATGACTCGCCTAAATATATAGAATATATTCATGAAAGTGCGAGCGAACCAGCGAGCCACAACGATTTGCCCAACTTTTCTCATCGGCACCCTCTAACTAATCCATACATTATGAAGCGTTTTTCCAGCCGACTCATAAGAGCTGATGAACCGTGTAAATTGAGGATGTAACTAATAAAGTGCCAGTTAGTATAAATCAAGTGGCTTCGAAGTTTCCCCGAATCAATATTAATTTATAATTTACATTCTATTTCTATCCAGAAATAACAACGCCTTGACAGCGCTCGTTTCGAGACAGGCACTTCGATATTTAGCAGAGGGCAGGCATTCACTGAACACTAGTGGGTTGATTTACCAGACGGGTTACATCGCGTTCATATAGAACCTAGTCAATCTCAAACAAGATTTACAGCTTAACACAACTCGCCTTCGATTGATAGGTACACTGACTCGACCTACCCAATTCAAGCACTGATAGAAAACTTTACAAAAATCGGATAATACACGAGCAAGGTGCTCTAATACTTTCAAACGTATATAAGAATGAAGAAAGTTCAATTTTACAGATCGCTTTGGACAATGGATTAAAATTATTTCTTCCTATAAAGAAATTATAATGTAAAAGTATAACGAAACGTGTAGTTTCAAACGGAGGGCATTTCATTGAGATACGATTGGCTGCTGAGTACTGTAGATAATATTGGTATTTATTTTTAAGAATCTAAAATTTATAAAATAAATATAAAATTAAGTTTTCAGCTGCAGAGGAAAGGTGACTCGGAACTTCGTCGTTTAAGAATAGATTATGAAAATTATTGTTCATTCATATTTAATGAAAATGCGTCACCCCTAAAGTTGGAAATTAAAGAATTAAAAATATAATGTTTATAATACCTGATGTTGTAGACGCATTACGTAATTAACATATAAGCGTTGGGTTGTTGACTCTTGGCAGCACTCTTAAGTAGTATTTTAATAACTTGAACATAAAGTTCGATTGGGATACGTATGAATGTTTTTTGATGAAAATAATCAAATGTAATTACGTACTAATGAATTGGACAATAATTAAATCATGAACGGTTATCATCATTTCGTCATCATCACCTATCGATAGTTGTTATAGTTAAAGAATTTTCTATCGCTTCTACTATGGGGAGTTCTCCAAAGAAATTGTTCAAACTGATCCCTGCTACTTCTTTCCATCATAATCCTACGCGACAGAAACAGCGTTTCTCCAGAAACACAACCTGTCTCGTACAACAAAACAAATAGGAACTGTCACGTGCAGTATTCTTGGGCCAATACCGACAAAACACTTGTGACGCCTCTGGTGTTGCAGGAGTCTATGAGCGGCGGTAATCGTTGTTTTATTTGTACTTATTTTATAGGCAAAAATAAATCAGTAGCAGTATCGGCAATATCATACGTACACAATACACATGACTTCGCATTCTCGTGATCTTCTAAAGTATACTTATATTGTATTTCGAGATAAGAATGCCACTCTCAACACTCAGCTGAAAGGCTGACAATGCACTTGGAGAACTTGTTGTACAGATGTATGGCCGCAGTATTCACTTATTGGCAGGCTATTCATCTGCTCGATTAACTGAGGGTAGTTAAGTTTTTGGGCGCAGTTACACTGTACACAATTGTTCAACATTCTCTCAATACAGATGATAACTTTCTTTGTCTAAAATAAACTCAATGCTAACTCTACTACCTCTGAACTGTGTATTTCTACAAATTGCAAAGCGCTTTGTATGCTTATTATTTGTTGCAACTACTCCTTCAAATCTATTGCTACATAGTACAAGTCTCTGAGTTTATGTTTACAAAATGCCTAAATGCTGTGTATTTATTCAGCAGGACAGTGGAAGCATTTACACAAAGAGAGCTTCTGTTTTGAAATATTCCTCACTTGAATGAATTTTGAATGTTCCGGACAATTCTACTATTGATATAATATTTTGACATAACAAAAGTCCTCAGGGCATTTAAGAGAATCGGACTATGAAAAATATAGTTTCTGGAATTCGTTCATATTTTTCATCTATTTGTACTTCTGGGTGATACGACCAATATTTTATTTTAATTCTAGCTATAAAATATTAGAACTGAGTAAAAATTTTACCTGATTATTATTTAAAAATCGATTTTCACCTTTCGGCGCACACAGTTTCCACATGATTTTCGCCTTTATGGGAATTCTAAATAATGAACCGATATTGTATACACCATAGTACCAAGTTGTCTGTGTGGTAGATAAGAGAGATCCAAGACATAAAAAGCGATCGTGGGAACAACTACGCAGGAATGACAAGGATAACTTGAAACAAACCATATACCCACCCGTCGGGCCAGCGTGGTATGCTAGTTCAAACCTCCTTTCTAAGGAGAACCTTTGCCTTAGCTGGTCCCGCAGTGGACTGTTAAATGCTGTTAAATATAATTCCAAATTGCACTATATATTGCAGTAGCAGTTACAAAAAATGTGTTAGAATATATAAAGTTGTATAATAATGGATATAACAATGGTAGACCGCTGCGCCGGGTGAGTCGCCGCAGCGCCGAGATAGCGCGGCTGAATCACCGCCATTACTGGCATTACTCGCTCGTTAACTAATTAATAAGTTATGGCGTCCATAATAAACGGGTCCGCCCTGAAGCGCGCCTGCAACGTGCTATCTCCGCACCCACACTACTTCACTAATACGCTCGTTAAGACTTCCGCTGGAAGGCTCAGTTATTGAGCGGATTGTGGCAAAACGATTTGATAGCAGCTGACCAAAGCCGCTAAATGCTTGTAGCTATTGCCAGTGGAGTTAGTTCACAGTATGCTTAAGATATTAAATGACCGTTGTCCCTTAGCGGGTCATTAAGGCATTTCTCCACTGTTTTAAGTTTCACACTAGATCATTGTTGTTCGGTAAAAATAATGCGTAAGTATATATTTACTATATTTTCCTATTCTAAAACGACGGTGTTGACCCACAACTTTCAGTGAGAACTCCCAAGATACTCCTGCTATTTATCAAAGGATAAAGGTGGCTGTCGCATCCACGTGGGACACAGCTTCATTGAGCAGAACCAGTTGGATATCCCAAAATAACCGTGTATTTAATACCTAATCTAGAATAAGGAATATGAGGTATAGACTTGCAAAATCCCGGCCGCACCACGGTGTTGATTGTCAAAAGTTTAAATGAACGGATTTGTTTACAGAGTCTGATGTGAGCGGTCGGAGTTGTGTGAGGAGCGACGTACTCCACCCATAGAGGGCTCGTTAAACGTAAACAATACAAAGTCTATACAAACTAGCTTATCAGGAGAACCCTTCAACCACTCTCCACTGGATGGGGAAAGTGCTTTCAGGGAGGGGGAAGGGACTCTATTCTACGAGCGACAGGTGAGAGCAATAAATACTGAATGCAATATAAGTTGGACATTGCAGTTGAAATTGTTTGGTTCCACTATCAATGTGCCCGCGATCATTGTTTGCATGCTGTACGGATAGTATTTGTAGTCTTTACATAAAAAATTTAGACATTGGTTTAAATTTTATACGATACATAGTTATGTAGTTACACCACTAATGTGCTAAACTAAAAATCATGATTACCAAATCTAATAGGTACCGGTAACGAAGAAGTAGGCACCTTTTCAGTATTTTTAAACAATTTATAACGGGGTTTACTGGCAAATCCCAAAATATCAATCGATGTAAAATTAACTGTTCGTAGAATGAAGTCTCACATCAAGTTTAGACGTGGTGACTGAAAGCATGATGAGATGAGACCATACGAGTATTACTCAGTTACGGTCAGACAATATTTAAAAGTGGATATTCAATTATCGTATCGTATAGGATTGTGTTTCTGTGTTCAGTAAGACGACGTGTCCAAAGTTAGGTTTTAACTTAAATCTGCGCTCACGAATCACGACGCTACCTGCGGCACTGATTCTGAATCGTACCGAATTATTTCATACAAAAAAGGTAAAGCAATATAATAGTTGCAACAGTAGTTAACAATACTTGATATAAATATAATATTGTTCCTTTACACTAAACTATTAGTATTGCTACTATTAGTATTATATAGACTAGCTTAGTAAGTCTTAACCTTTGAACGGAATTTATGTTTTACGAATTTAACGATCAGTCGTTCTAATAGAAATTGTCCCCACTGATTTTAGTCTAAAGTCAGTGGGGACAATTTCTATTAAGTAAATAATAGACAACTAAACAAAACGCTCATTAGTTCATGTAGTTGGTCTTAAAGCGTTTGCTATATGAAAGTAGTACACAGAGCAGAACCTTCATTTTTGTGCTAGAGTCGCCTATATAAACATGGCAGTCTCCTGCTGTTTTATTTGCCTAGAGTATGCCGTCATATAAAAATAACTGTGCATTTTGCAACATTTTAACGACACTGAATAATGACAGTACAGATATTGGAAATTTCGCCGAATATTGAAAAATTCTACTAAATCGTATCCAATGTTATCTAATCTGTATTAAACATTACGTGATCCCCGCGTGGGTGTCAGTTGTAAAACAAATGATGGATGTTATCTATATGTCTTTATTGTTACTTGTCTAAATTACATTGAAACATATTTGTTTTATGAAATCTCTGAACAATTATTTATTTAAATATAACAAATTTAC
This sequence comes from Spilarctia lutea, assembly GCA_916048165.1. Taxonomy (NCBI): domain Eukaryota; kingdom Metazoa; phylum Arthropoda; class Insecta; order Lepidoptera; family Erebidae; genus Spilarctia; species Spilarctia lutea. The sequence goes on from OU696487.1 coordinate 19,020,203, forward strand.
CTACTACTATTAAAATTGCGTGCAGCTTCATATAAACTAAACTCTTCTTGTTGCCTCTGGTCAGTCTGTCTGTTCGTCTGTCCAGGGCAATTTACTGTTTTTCTACTAGAACTATTAAGTTGAAATCTCACGGACGTAGTAATATAATCCTATAGCCTAAATACAGATGAGCAATAATTAATAACGGAGTTCTACTCTGAGGATCTAAATTTAAGAAATGAGTAAATATTAACATACTATTTTATAATTTGTGTTACATTTTCAATAAAACTGCTTGCTTACAATGACCATCTGTCATAGGACTCTAGAACTCGTTCATAGTGAAATACATTAACCATACTTATATTATAAATGCAAAAGAAACACTATCTCTCTGTCAAGTTTGTAATGGAGGTAATTTTATTCCTGAGAAAGGACATTGGCTACACTTTGCTGCGATAACCGACAAACATGCGGGCGGACCCGCGCGCAAAAGCTAGTAGTCGTATGTGTTAATATCATTTCCTTATTTTTTAAACTATTTACATAACTGATTACATAACATGACAATTTGCATATAAAATAATTATGCTTAAACATTAGAAGACACGAAGCTAAACGACACTTGCTCACGTCTCTCCTGCGCTAACTTGCGCTAATAAGTTTACACGTTCCCGTGACGTCAGGAGCACCATGTCCAACTAATTTATTGCGTTCGTTACACAAGTGCACAAAAAGGAGTGCAACTTCAGAGTTCACTAACTAACTGTGGAAGCTTTGTTGTTTCCTCGTTGCAACTAAACAACTTCATTAACACTCAGCAAAACAATATACTTGAAGTTTGACACCTTCCACATATTATGTTTATTGCATACATATTGTCCGTTATATTATTTGTGTAATGTAATGTACAACATTTCACAATAGACGGACTTCTCCATTACTGAATGGATAAGACAAGTAAAGTCAGGAGAAAGTGAATGAAGTGAAGCAAATAAATATATGTATGGGGCTCTCTCGTACTCGTAGTTGTTTTTCATTTTCAACTTTTACTGTGTGTTTGAGTGTAATTGTTAATTTCGAAGTAACTCAATAGATGTCGCTGTATATTAAAGTTCTAACGCGCTATAGTTAGTAGCATTATTGATCAAATAAGGTTTTGTTATTATTTATATAAATTGCTTGCGTTCTGAGTACTTGATGCTACTCAATCAGTCATTAACGAATATCTGACACTCGGTTAAATATGGAAAGAATTTCTAATGATGACGAGAAAAACAAGGCTAGCGCGATCTTTCTGCCACATCAAGCTATAATTTATTTATTTTTACACTTTATGCATTTTGTACATCGGCGGACCTAATGCCCATGGCATTCTCTTCCAGTCAACCTTATAATTCGTGAAGACAAAACCACAACCAAATTGTGGGTGGTATTTGATGCATCATCTAAAAGAATTAATAACATTTCTTTGAATGAGACCTTAATGGTATTATCTACTCGTGGACCCTCCCAGTGATACCCGTTCAACTAAAACTTCAGTAACTCAGAGCGAGTCAAATTTATTAATAAATAATGGAGGGTGACCAAACGATGGCGCGATCTAAATCGTTCCTAACGCCATCTATTGATAATAACGCCTAACTAATATATATCATGACTGCGTTAATTAAACAGAAATAAACAGTTATAACTTAAAAAACACTTAAGAATTAGGTATTCACAGGTACGTTTACCACTTACTTACATCTAAATCTATATGTGTATTATGTAGATGTGCGAAGATCGACGATGCAAGGGGCAAGTCGAAGCCAAGATGTGTCGGTTAATTTCCTGGCAAGTTCCGCGACACGAGGCTGCGCCGCGACACGGTGACGCTGCGACAATCGGGAGCGACGCGATGATATCACTTTGCTTTGAGAGCAGGGAGCTGAAAGCGCGCCGGATATTGTGCTGATCATGTTGCAGGTTACACCACATCATGGACCTATACTGACCATTACATCTATGTTTTCATAATAGGGTTACACACACTTACTCTATGTTAACTTTAAATCAAACTTGTAATAAGTTCGATCGTCTAGGAGTCTAGGATCGATATACAGAGTCTGTCGTTAATAATGGATAATCCGGTAAGTGGAGGTAGTCCAGATCATTGTTTTATGTCAATTTTATCAACAGTGTACCACTTAAAAATTTAAATTTTTTTTTTGATTTTGTTCCTTTGGCCATTCAATCGGGTAAAATTTCAACAAAATTTGGTATTTTTGTATAATTTTTGTGGCATCGTACTCCTAGAGAAGTGTCTTGGTTAGTAAAACATGTGTTTTATTTAATTAGATTTAGAGGCGTTTTTATCATAAAACCTTAATAAAATTAACTATCAAATTTTTCATTTTCAAGTATAAGTATATTCAATGACATTGTACTTATATTTCGTCAGTGGTATATTATAGGTACGATAGAATAATTTTTGTTATGAAAATAGATCCATCCATTTAAAATCTAAATTATATAATAATTTTAGAAAATTTATAAATTTTTACTTGTCGGAGAGGAGACGAATAAATATTAAAAATTTATTTACGGCAATCGGTAAGCGGTCGGCTTATAACATTCTTAGGATCGTATTACAGAAGGCGTCTCAAGTATCGTTTGAACTGTGATCAGCTGAAACTAGTTTCAAGTTCTCATCAAATCTCAAACGTCGCTCTTATTATAAAATGCGTTTTAAGTTCTACTCAGTTGACACTAGTTTCAGTAACTAATCTGAACTCACAAGTCTGTTCTCAGTTACGTATCTGCATGGTCGAAATTATTGTTCCGTATTACACAGCAAAATATATTATATTAAACAAATCATATCTAACAAATATACTTTATATATTATTGGTTATTAGTTTATATATAATATACTATTGGCTAGTGTATCAATTTATAAGATAACATATAAGAAGCAGTTTACCATAAATTAAATACTTAATCTATTAAAATTAAAATGACTAGATACTACCTATAACGATACGTTCAAATTGTTATCAATATTTTTCATATCGAATTTTCAAACTCTGTTTTTGTTTTATTTAAAAATTATTTTTATATTTTTGTCAGAAAACAAAAAGGTTATTACTGTTGCGCCATAACCAGATGAATCTAGTGTCCACTAGAAGAATCGAGAACTGTCGAGGACAACGCCATCTAGTGTCGGAAAGCGCGCAACTGTGTGCATTATGACGATTACTCGACGCTAGATGGCGCTACAAGCAGCTCTAGAGTAATCTATTTAGCCTAGAGACATCGATCGAATATTTTCGTAGTTTAGAGTAATTTCCACGGCCATATAAAAGCGGAACGTGTTGGCCGTAGGGACAGTATTGTTTCACGATACAGCGGATAAACATCGAAGAGATCTTCTAGTGCGACTAACGAGTGATTTAGTGATTTCTTATTGTGAAAAGTGTTCTTAATAAATATTGTGTTATTTTTGGTAATTAATCGAGTACTTTAATTTATTTAATACCCAGCTCGTAACAATTTGGTGTCAGAAGCGGGATTAAAGTATGCCGGTTTTACCAAAGGAAGACACGGAAGGTATCCGAACTAGGAGTCAGCGCCAGCAAGAGGCTGATCAGAGGCGATTTGGAAGTGCACAACTGCCTACATAGGAAGATCAGCAGCCAGCTATGGAAACCACGCCGTCCACATCGGCAGCAGCTCCAGATATCACGGCCCTAATGGCAATGCTCCAAGAGCAGGCCCGCCGCCAGGAGGAGCAGGCCCGCCGCCAGGAGGAGCAGGCCCGCCGCCAGGAGGAGCAGGCCCGCCGCTTAGAAGAGCAGCTGCAGCGGGACAAGGAGGGGCAGGCCCGCCGCCAGGAGGAGCAGGCCCGCCGCCAGGAGGAGCAGGCCCGCCGCCAGGAGGAGCAGGCCCGCCGCTTGGAAGAGCAACTGCAGCGGGACAAGGAGGAGCAGGCCCGCCGTCAGGAGGAGCAGGCCCGCCGCCAGGAGGAGCAGGCCCGCCGCTTGGAAGAGCAACTGCAGCGGGACAAGGAGGAGCAGGCCCGCCGCCAGGAGGAGCAGGCCCACCGTTTGGAAGAACAGATGCAACGGGATAAGGAAGACCAGGCACGCCGCCAGGAGGAACAGATGCTCTTGTTAAAAGGCATTCATGAGACTTTCGGCAAAGAACTCAAGGTAGTGAAGGATCAGGTTCTTCAACACGAGAACCGTATCACCGAGGCCGAAACTCAGATTGCTGACGTGAAGAAGGCCTTAGGAAACCTTAAAGTTGGAGAGGGAGCCTCGACTACAGTGACTGCTGCTCCTTCGGTACGGGGGTTCAAAGTACCGCCGTTTGATGGAACATCTTCGTGGTCAGTCTACAAGATTCAGTTTGAGGCTGTTATGACGGTGAACGGCTGGACTAAGGATCAGGCTATGACCGCGCTCACCTTGGGTCTTCGAGACCAGGCTCTAACCGTCCTCGAAGCCCTCGATAAGGAGGTTACCTATGAGCACTGCTGGAGGCATTGGAGGCAAGATATGGTGACGCTCATCTGGAGCACGTGTTTCGTGCACAGCTGAAGGATCGTGCCCAACGCATCGGCGAACACTTGCAACAATGGGCTCTAGAAGTTGAGAAACTGGTCCGTAAGGCATACCAGTCTGCACCTGCGCTCATTGGCGGGAATCTGGTGCAAGCTTTCATCGATGGCATTCGTAACCTCGAAGTTAGAGCTGCTGTGAGACTTGGACACCATGAAACTCTCAAGGACGCTCTGGCCCATGCTTTAGAGGTGGAAGCTGTGAGACAAGACCATCGGTCTCATCGGGTCCGGGAGGTTGTGGCATCACCTGTGCGAGACCGATTTAAGGGGTACAGCCCTAGATGCTACGCCTGTGGTGAAAAAGGTCACCTTCGGTCCAGCTGCCCTAAGCGAAGCATAGGAAGTGAGTACGAGCGGTCTCAGGAGAATAGGGCGGTTGATAGTACTGCCCAACAACAGCAGGGAAACGAGTAAACGCCAGGACTGCGGGGCGGGTGCTGGCTGGTGTTCAAAGAGCCCCAAGGATTTCGATCTCGCAAACTCATGATGGGAACAGCCTGGTCATCAGAGGCGAAATCAACGGAACGTCGTGTAAGCTGACTATTGATACGGGAGCTTCTCGCACAGTCATCAGTTCCCAACTTGCAAATCGGTTCCTGAGGGACATTGCATGTAACCGTGAGCAAATAAACTTAGTAACAGCCACTGGTCAGCGCATACCCGTCCGAGGCGAACAGAAGGTGGAGTTGAAGTTGGGCAACCAAGTTTACCTGCATAACGTCATTGTGGCCGATATAGTTGACGATTGTATCCTTGGCCTAGACTTCATGAAGAACAATTGTTGTGAGATCGACATCAACCAAGGTGTAATGAGATGTAGTCAAGAAGAACTGTTCATGGAAGGAGCATCATCAGGCAAAGTGTACAGCTTAAAGAACGCTGTTCTTCCTCCCAGATCAGAGACAATTATGCCAGTTAGTCTCCCTCATAATTCTGGACGAATGCATCGGTGTGTCCTTATTGAAGGGGTAGATAATGATCTTCCATGGAAGATCGCACGAACTCTAGTAAGTACCACTAACACCTCTGCAGTACGTGTGCTAAATCTTAGTGACAAGCAACATGTGATTCATAAGGGCACACTGATTGGCACTTGCGAAGATGTGGATTGGATGCGTCGATGCCAAGACTTGACTACTTCGAAAATTAGCACGGATGCACGAGTCAACGTGTCAACACTTTTAGAAGACTGTCGAGATGTCTTGTCTAGGGAAGAAATTGACAAGGCTAAGAGAATGTTAGTTAAGTACACTGATATTTTCTCTACTAATGACGCTGATATTGGAAAGACTGGTTTGGTTCAACACAAAATAAACACTGGGAGTGAGATGCCTATTCGTCAGCGACCAAGAAGACTACCAGTAGCACGAGAACAGGAAGTACAAACCATGATTGATGGAATGGTCAGGGATGGCGTTATAGAGCCTTCATCCAGCCCATGGTGTTCACCTGTAGTGCTTGTAAAGAAAAAGGATGGCAGTATGCGTTTTTGTGTTGACTACCGCCGTCTAAACGACATTACGAAGAAGGACAGCTATCCACTACCTAGAATAGACGACACTCTGGACATGCTAACAGGGGTTAAGTGGTTTAGCACCTTGGATTTAAAAAGTGGATACTGGCAGGTAGAGATTGATCCCAAGGACAAAGAGAAGACTGCATTTTCGACAGGGAAAGGATTGTGGCAGTTCAAAGTAATGCCCTTCGGATTATGTAACGCGCCAGCAACTTTTGAAAGACTGATGGAATCAGTACTCACCGGATTAACTGGAGATGCCTGCCTGGTCTATTTGGATGACATTGTCATCGTAGGCCGTACGTTTGAAGAACATATCCGAAGCCTGGAGCGCGTATTATCGAAAATCAGAAGTGCCAACCTAAAGTTAAGTCCTAAGAAATGTTCATTTTTCAAACGGCAGGTTAGCTTTTTAGGATATGTGGTTTCGGAAGAGGGTGTCCAAACAGATCCGCAAAAGATCGCTGCCGTCAAGGATTGGCCAGTTCCAAGAGATAAGACCCAAGTAAGAGCATTTTTGGGCTTGTGCTCCTACTATCGGCGATTCGTGAAAAACTCTGCGGATATTGCTAAACCCCTTCATAAACTTACTGAAGAGAAAAGACATTTCTGCTGGGATGAAAGTTGTGACACTGCATTTCAAGAGCTAAAAAGACGTCTATGCAACACACCTATCTTAGGGTATCCAGATACCGAAAATGAATTCATAGTTGACACAGATGCGAGTGATACTGGGCTTGGCGGTGTGTTATCCCAGCGGAAAGGTGATCAAGAGGTTGTTATTGCATATTTCAGTAAATCTTTGTCGAAGCCGGAAAGGAATTACTGCGTCACAAGAAGGGAACTACTGGCCGTAGTGAAGACACTGCAACATTTCAGCAAATATTTGCTTGGGCGTAAATTCCACCTCCGAACTGACCACGCTGCATTAAAGTGGCTCTTACAATTTAAAAATCCTGAAGGACAAGTCGCGAGATGGATTGAGTTATTACAGGAATATGACTTCATGATTGAACATCGCAGTGGAAAGTCTCACGGTAACGCAGACGCACTATCAAGAAGACCTTGCCCTGAAGACTGCAAGCACTGCGCCAAGCAAGAAGTAAAGGAAGCTGTTCCTATAAGGACGATAAAGACGGACCTTAGCAACGAATGGAAGGAAAGCCTGCAGCAAGCACAGCAAGAGGATGCAGATATCAAACCAATTCTCGAGTGGATTAAAGCTGAGACTCCTAAGCCACACTGGAGCGAAGTTGCATCGCTGAGCTCGACCACGAAGAGTTATTGGGCTCAATGGGATAGTCTAGTCATCCAGGATGGAGTCTTGTGCCGTAAATGGGAAAACGCTCGAGGAGACAGCTGTCACCTGCAAATGGTTGTTCCTAAAGCTAAGATACCAGTGGTCCTGCAGCTCTACCATAATGGATGTTCAGGAGGTCATATGGGAGTTAAGAAGACATTGTTAAAGATAAGGGAAAGATTCTACTGGATTCATTGTCGTGATGATGTTGAGGACTGGTGTCGCAAGTGTATCAGTTGTGCGGCCGTGAAGGGACCTCATACACGTAGCAGAGGCGCATTGAAATTGTATAATGTTGGTGCACCCTGGGAAAGAATTGCTATAGACGTGGCGGGACCGTTTCCTGAAAGTGAAAGCGGAAACAAGTACTTCATGGTCGTAATGGATTACTTCACTAAGTGGCCAGAAGTCTTTGCCATTCCCAACCAAGAGGCATCAACAGTTGCAGATAAATTAGTGCACGAAGTCTTCTGTCGTTTTGGAGTGCCTTTAGAAATCCACAGTGACCAAGGAAGAAATTTTGAGTCTCAAATATTTCAAGAAATGTGTCGAGTGATGGGTGCTCACAAAACCAGAACCACCTCTTACCACCCACAATCGGACGGAATGGTGGAACGATTTAACCAAACACTAGAGAGGTATCTGGCAAAAGTAGTTGAAAGTAAGCAAAAAGATTGGGACAAACACATCCAACCGTTTCTTCTGTCATACCGAAGTGCAGTCCACGAATGTACTTCCGTAACACCAGCTTTTGCAAACTTCGGAAGAGAACTACGGTTGCCCGCAGACTTGATCACTGGAATACCCCCTGATACCCCGCGAAGTATAACGGAGTACGCGAATGACTTGCGGAACAAGATGAATGACATTTATGAGCATGTCAGACAATCGGGCCAACAAATGTCTGAAAAGATGAAAACCCGTTATGACCGGAAAGCGAATAATAAGGGCTTCGAAGAGTGTTCGCTAGTATGGCTACATAATCCAGTTCGCAGTAAAGGGAGATCTCCGAAGCTACAAGCAAAATGGGATGGGCCATACCGGGTAGTCACTAAAATCAATGATGTTACCTACCGGATACAGAAGTGTCCAAGAGGCGCCCCAAAGATAGTTCATGTAGATCGACTGGCGCGATACTATGGAACCGATAATGCTCGGGACGAGCATGTCTTAGGAGGGGGCAGTGTTGCGCCATAACCAGATGAATCTAGTGTCCACTAGAAGAATCGAGAACTGTCGAGGACAACGCCATCTAGTGTCGGAAAGCGCGCAACTGTGTGCATTATGACGATTACTCGACGCTAGATGGCGCTACAAGCAGCTCTAGAGTAATCTATTTAGCCTAGAGACATCGATCGAATATTTTCGTAGTTTCGAGTAATTTCCACGGCCATATAAAAGCGGAACGTGTTGGCCGTAGGGACAGTATTGTTTCACGATACAGCGGATAAACATCGAAGAGATCTTCTAGTGCGACTAACGAGTGATTTAGTGATTTCTTATTGTGAAAAGTGTTCTTAATAAATATTGTGTTATTTTTGGTAATTAATCGAGTACTTTAATTTATTTAATACCCAGCTCGTAACATTACTATCGCTTGAAGGATATTACTTTAAACAAATAGTGACTTTATTTTAAGTGAATTGAATGTCAATTATTGTTAATTAAAGTGAATGGTATTTAGGCCATTCTTGCGTAAATAAAGTAAGATAAAATAAATCTTTCGTTGTTATTCAGAAAAATCATCATAAAATACATTAATTTCCCTTAAAAGGCATTAGAAATTACCACTTGAGACTAGATTGAGCTTGTCTCAGTTGAACAGAGATTACATCTGTGAAAATCTATTCTTATTAATATAAGCTTGTTTTAGAACGATGTTTATGTCAAAATCTGCATAAACATCGTTCTAAAATAAGCTGTTCATTGATCTTTACTAACTTGATTAACGATCAGTGAATCGTGCTTCAAGAGACGTTCTAAAAAAATATCTTCTTAAAACTAGTTTTAAAACTAGATTTACGACTGAGATGCCTTTTAAAATATGGGCCTTAGTGTAACGGACCTCCAATCGATTTCCTCGGCAGTTGCCTTACTAACCTACACCACTGTTTAGACTTCATTGTTTGTTGGTTCAGAGTTTTGTTAAGTTTATACGTACATAGCACGATTAATAGAATTCATACATTTAGTCAATATTCATGAAGTTCTGAACCTGTCACGTCGTTGACGCTACAAGCGGCAGCTCCGTCTGAGTATATAGAAATACTATGCCCGTAAATTCTCAAGGTCAAGATAAAGTGTACGAGTATTTCCAATTTATAAACTCTGATCTGACATTTCGCTGATGGGAAAGCACTGCAATAGAATTTGTAAATATTACAAACTAAGATGTACCAAACACCTATATCCTGTTCATGTAACTGTCTCGATGTAATGACGTACAATTCCTAGTACCTACTTGACGCTGAAAATATGCTTAGAAGAGCAAACAACATTTGTGGTTTAGAATTTCTTATTCAGTTGTAGTTAGCTCACAGGAACGTCCTGAAGCAGCATTCCACTACAGGCGGCTCGACGCGACTGGTAATAAAGGCCCGCTACATTTCACACACTCCATATAAACTGCACGCGCCTACCGCATTTATACGACACCTCACACTTTATTACATCTCCTTATTTACATGTCGCGTAATATTACGATACTTTGTAACGCATTCATGAATTTATACAGCACTAAACAAAAACCAGTTGAAATCCAAGTACGCCACATTAACAAGCTCCTCCCCAGCTCATTGAAGAGTATTTTTGATTAGACTGGGAGAGTTAAATAACTTCCTCAGTGTTTTGGTTTCTTTGACCTAGATCACGTAATCTGTACATGTTTTGGGTACATGTCTAGTATAGTACAAACCCTACGAAAGTGTATCTCATAGACGAGACTATATAAATTAAAGAATGAGTTTAGTGTCTCGAGCAGATATAGCCTCTGCAGTTGAGTAGAGATATCGCCTCTATGGCAGTCCTCTATCACCTTTATCATAGGGAGTTAAGAGCTCTTCCAACTGGTTCCCCCTTCTCCCTTCCTCTACAGGACAACACGTGCCGGCCTTAGAAGTCACCGCTTCGGAGTGGTAGACATACGCTTTCGCACTCATCGATTCGTTTCTTCCTGCCTGTGCCGAGCGGTTAAAACCTGGAACTCACTACCAGCACACGTGTTTCCGTCCCCCTATGACCCCGGGTCCTTGAAGCGGGGCGTGAAAAAGTATCTCAGCCGCCATAGTGCTGGTCACCATGTTGCACTTTCCTTGTTCGCATTGAGGATGGTGACTACCAATCTTGGCTTCTGCTTTCGCTTTGCATTAGGCGGAGCCGAGAGCTTTCCATCATTTTGCAACTAAAATGAAAAAAGGCAGGAAAGGAAATGATTTTTTTCCAGTGTCTTCGAAAATTATGCTGTAAATAATTGGATTCGAGATATGGAGCAGAAGTGACGGAGTTAGGCATGCATCATATATCGCCATTTCGAATCACCGACGGTTCTAATCGGCAGCGATAGAGTCTGAGAATTTGACGCGTTCGACTGATCGCACTGTGTTTCACTAGCACCTGAACTCAACGATATAATATTTATTTATAACTTTTAGCGAATTTACTAAATGCCGTGTATATTAACTTCGCCAAAGTACACAAGTGCATAAAGATAAAAACAAATAAAAATCAAAATAATAATACAAACATAGAGCCACTGTGTCGAGATCACAGTGCTGATTGGGTATAGTTATTGATTTTCACATTTTTCTAAGCCATTGATATATTATTCTTTCGTTAATAGCTACTACAAGTCCAAAGAAATCGCAAACCACTGCCTATGATAATGTGTAGTAAGAATATAATTTTAATTATATGCAAGCCCTGCATTAGGGACATTAGCAAGGTTGTAATGTGTTTAATATCTAATGATGAGGAATTACTTGCTGGCTCTAAGGAAGCAAGTGAATACATAGTATATTAAACTAGTATAATAACAATCGTTATGTACATGAGCTCGCAGGTGGCGAGCGCACATCGCAGAGAAGAGGAATCTGTGTAGGTAATACGTAAATAAAAGGCGCCGCGTGCGTGTAATGTGACCGCAGTGCCGGCAACGAGAGGACACTGCCTTACGTGTGCAAGGAACTAATAAAATCGTGTCGCCGCTCCGCTCACCCTCTCACACATGTTGTGCCCAACGTAACAAATCTAGTTGTCATAAATTATTTTCAAACATCCACATGTTAAATGTAAATAAAAAAGATTTTTTTTTTTCACGCCTCGACCGATTTTCAAATTCAAACGTTGTTGTTACCAGAAACGACAGTATTAACGGGAATATTCTTACTTTTATCTACTTTATGAACAGTTAAAGTGGTGAGGAAGCGAAACTGGCCACAGACCGCATAAGTTTACGACTGCATGAATGGGGTAGTGGTTTGAGCATTCATCTTTCTATAGCGCTTCACTGAACAGTGAAGGTTCAAACCCTGCGACTACACTCTCTGTAATCCATAAACTGTTTCTTGATTCTAAATGCTCTTTATGTTCGTTTCATCGGTTTGGTCACAGAAATATGCCTTGTGCGGGAATTGTGTTTAAAATAAGATCTAGTCACATATAACACATGAGTAAACATTAGATAATGTAGACAAAAAGGAGCGGTGCAGTAAGTGTGTTAGTGAGACCCGCGGGACGCATCACGTCCACCTATACACATGAAGGCGCTATACACACACACTCGCACACATAAATAAAGTCGTTTCGCACGCCGCGTCGCGTTATCCTACTACATGTAACATACATTTAATTACATTTGTGGAAACCATCATGACGAGAACTCGAACTAATCTCCTTTATTTTTCACCATGAATAATTAGAATTTTATTTCTGACCGCACTCTAGTCCCCTTACGCCTTAAGCCCGACACGCTGGAATTTTAATGAGGCCCGTAAAAAGAACTAAAATTGTAAGTTGGCGAGGAGTAGTGATGGCGACCGCACTTTACTAAGTCCCTATATGTGAACATTATTCTGTAGACTATGTACGCATATTTCATTTCTAATAATAATGATGAGAACTTTTATAGCTATCTAAACAAATGTCACATACATAATACTTAGTTAACTTATGACGGTTTTTATTTTGGTTCGACCACAAAAATTAGTTAAATATAAAGTTGGAGTTAAATTAGATTCACAGATTTCACGTTCAATCACCGTTCGGTACGTATTGCATTACCATCGCAAGGTTGAACTGTTAACATCTGATATCTAATAAGGCTTATCTTTTCTGATCAAAGTAAATTGTAACATTGGTTAAGTGGCTGTAATTCCTGTGTTTTATTAGACACGAACGACTGATAGTTCACTTAACTTTGCTTGACTGGCTGATACTTAACAGGCCAACAAAGGTGTGGTAGCTCAAAGAGTTTAAATTATGGCAATGGCTGGAATAGCCCAGACCTATGCGCTCATTAATAACGCTTGGTCACGTCACAAAGCGCACTTCACCTGCACAGACGAGTTAAATCAACAATGGCATGCACAGCTCCACAATTTACTGTGGAGCAAAAACCGTCGGTTAAACAAATTGTATTGAGGACGACAAAGACGAATGCGGTCTTTAAAAAAGTCTTAATAAAAAGCTGTGAGCAACTGCGTACATACTCGTATGTGCAGAGGCAGACCCAACGTTGTGTCCTCTATCGCAAATTATTCAAGCTCACTACCCGGACATGTTAAACTTTCTACACTTTTTATATACATGAAGATGTGAAGTGACTCTCCTTTCACTGATGGAAAACTTGAGAAGAATCCAAAAGTAATGATCACCATATTCATAACGATTATATATAGTCAATGCTACAATGCTGCAGGGTACTCTCCTGCCTTCGGCTTTATAACGCGCAGGTTCGGCCTCACATGGAATACTGTCCTCATTTTTGGGCAGGGGCACCCCAATACCAGCTCCTCCTCCTGAACCGCGTTCAGCGGAGGGCGACTCGTATCGTCGATTGCCAGAAACTTCCAATTCGGCTAGACTCTCTGGCGCTGCGTAGAGATGTGACTTCGCTGTGCATCTTCTATCGCATTTACCATGAGGAGTGCTCCAAGGAATTGTTCGGATTGTCCCTGCCGCATCTTTCCGACATACGCTAATAATAACTTACGATAGCAAGCTTCTAATAGTCACATAGAACTAGTTATACTCGCGAATAAATAAGTATATTTTGAGCTGATTGAAAATGAAGAATATATTCTGTTTATTTACATCTTACTATTTGAGAGTCTGTAGTGTCTATTTACCGCGAGTAATTGTAAGAACCGCAGGGTCAGAAAGTAGAAGTATTTCAATTTTTAATAGTCGTTGTTAATAAATTACGGTGCAGATATTTATCTCAAATAGCTACTTGGTACGCTGGGGTACGCGTAACTGGGGATATAGTTTACAGTCATTTACTTGGAAGCATTTTCCTAACTATCTTGCTTACTCTATTGAAGATATTCTTATTAATATTATATTATTTATAACGATGCAAATATTTTTTATGTCTCTGCTGTAACCGTCAAGCCACCATAAATATTCAAATATAATTAATTGATTATTTAATATTAAATATAATTGAATTACATAAACAAGAAGCCTTTACGACACTCATTCATAATTTAAATACAGTGAATACACGAATACAAAAGTAAGAACGAAAAATGATCAGTGTGTAACAATTAACAAACTGACAATTACTTTACTTCGATATGTACTCGTATGTTGTGTGTGGCGACGTTTGCCAGTGGTCGGTTACGCATCAAGACACGCGTCACTGCCGCGACGTCTGTTCCGCCGTGCGACAAAAACGTCTGGAGGCGCCGACTCGTGAACTACATTCGCACTTGACTTGCTTCCGACAAATATGTCAAATAATAACATCATGATATATTTAGGTAATTGTGGTGGCGTTACCTCGTTACCATTGTTGTTTTCAATCTGGTTATTCACAATCTAAAATGTACATGGTAATTACCAGTAAATTGGTTAGACTACACCTACGCTAGTCTAATCCTAAGCTAGGCAGATCCTGTGCAACGCCCACTAGACTACTGATAAACACACTTAAATATGTCTAAATATAAACATATTACATATAAATTACACCTAGACACAGAACAAAATGATAGGACTCGTCACTCATTATTTGTCCGAGGTGGGAGCAGTGGGTCTTAGCAGACATGGTCACTAACCACTATATAGACCAGTACGCTAGTCAATGAACCCCGATGATAACATAAAAATCTTATCGTAAATACTCGTACACTGAACTGATTTCATTATTTTATTGTATTTTTTTCATAATAATATCACTCATATACATTCATAATCACTCTAGCGATACTGTAAAAGTTTAAATCTTAAAATAACTTTAATTCTGGTTTGCGCCATCTAGCGATGAAATAGTATACTTCGTTAGCTGACGTAATCTGTTGTTGACTTTAACTTGGGTTGGTGTGATTCTTCATCCTGTCTTTGGTAGTGACCGATAGATGGTACTAGTAATGCACTCTTTAAATAATGTTATTTATTTTGCTAAGTTTACTCCCAATGATATCAACAACGCAAAACCACAAAATGAACATGAATGCTTATAAAGATGTTCAGTAAATATAGAATATTTTTGGTTAAAATTAAAAACTCATGAAAATTGTGAACGCGATTTTTTTAAGCCTTTTCCCGCACGAGTTATGTTCCTTGTATTGCAAGAGACTTTATAACCATACAATTCGTCGAAAATATCTGCAAACCTGACTTAATGACGTCAAGCAAACTAGAGATATAGCAAAATAATCGAGATATAGGAAAAATACAAGATATAAAACTAAAAAGTATTTTACATATTTAGGTGTATCTGTATTTTTTACACTGTTATAAAACTTATATATCTATGAATAGTCCTACCTATCTTACAATATAGTACTAAATAGGTAGTTTATTAATATTTCAATGAACAAGAATGAGATTACGAGAGCTAAAGCGCATTCCACCTGGGTGCGCAGATGTTTCCGACGGATAGCACATGAAACCACTGACAAAATATTAGGCTAGTGTCAGTTTATCTACCATTTGTTACCGTGGGAGAGCCACGCTTTGGCATGAATGGGTCGGCTCGACCGGAGTGATACCACGGCCTCATAGAAAACCGGTGGAAAACTGCGCAAACGGTAACAACTTGGTTACGAGCACAATTTACAAGAGCAGTGACTTAAACTGTTCTGTAAAACTGAAGACATATTTACGAAGTGATTGGTACTATAGTAATAGATCCTATATACTATATAAAAGTATTCAGAATATTCAGTATTCAGTATATTGGCCAGATGCGTTTCAAATGAGGTGACCAATGCACCTAATAACCTATACAGTGAGTTTCATAAAGTTAGAGACTCCGTGGTGCTATTGGACACGGTTTTTTTTTTTTTCTTTTTTTTTAAAGACAACTCCCGCATTAGGAACATACATCCTGTGTCGCGGGGGATTGCTGCGAGATAGACAATCATGTTATGTTTGAAAACCGACACTACTGTAGCCGGCCAAAGTGATTAGAGATTCAAGAAATAACTTAATTAGGGTAAAAGTGGGATAGACGCCCTTGGAGGATAGACGCCGCACCTTAAAAAAAGAGAATTTAAAACCAAATTCACGCTCTAGTACCAAGTTTCTCGGACAGATCTCGCCCCCACAGCTCAGTACGCGCACGCGCTTCGGCAGGACTGCACGTGTCGCCGCTTGAGTTAAAAAAACGTTGCAAAATTTTATCGCGCTTGCATGATTCTTGTGACAGTGACATTTTGACGTGTTCAGAACTTTCGTTTTCGAAGGTAAGTTTTAAGTGTGTATTGTTATTTGAATAGTATGTATCATTTATATTTATGGTGTGTTTATAAAATTACGAAATTATTTAAGTATTTTTATTTATTTGCTGGGGCGTCTATCCCTACTAAAAAGGATAGAAGCCCCACTATTGACTGAGTATAGACGCCCTTAGAGGCATATATCCTCTATGACTTATTTACAGGTACTTAGGCTATAGGTAAGATTTTTTTAAATAACGTACCTATCTAGTTAATATGCAACTTAGTAGGAAAATTGACTCTCCAGTTTATTTATGAGCTGTTTATACTTTTTCATGTCGTACTTCACTGTACTTGTAAAAAATAATGCAGCGTATCACCTAATTTCATTTTTTATTTTAGACAAAATGCCGCGACAATATAAAAGGAAAATAGGGGCACCCGTTCGTGCTGCTTGGTCTGAAGAAGCCCTTTGCAAAGCTTTCGGGGAAATGGATAAAGGCCAAGTCGGTATAAATGAAATATCTCGTCGTTATGGTATTCCATCTCGAACTTTGAGGAGGCGATATGCTAAAAAAAACTGTGAAAAACTTACTTTGGGTAAGTAATAGAGGAATTAATTGCCCTAATCAAATTCAATTTAGGCACTGTCTTCTTAGTTTGTTTTTTCATACTTGTCCTTTTTGAATCGTCAGTTTTTTTTCTGTACCTATTAATTTCTTCTTTTTCAGGAAAACATCCCACACTGAACTTTGACAACGAGAAACGTCTCGTAGCGCACATACAAAAATTAGAAAAGGCAGGATTTCCCACAACACGACAGGATGTAAGAAGACTCGCTTTTGAATTTGCCGAGAAACTGGGTTTGGAAAATCCTTTCAACAAAGAGACACGTATGGCTGGTCAGCACTGGCTCAAATCATTTCTTGAACGACACCCAGAACTCAGTATTCGCCAGTCAGAAGGTTTGTCTATTGCAAGGGCTCAAGGATTAAATCGAGATGAAGTAAACAAAATGTTTGAATTGTTGCTGAAAATACTAACTGAAAATGATTTGATCGATAAACCTGATCGAATTTATAATATCGACGAAACTGGAGTTCAAATGAACAATAATCCTGGTAAAGTTATTGCTACTAAAGGTGCCAAAGTAGTAAATTCCATCACTTCTAGCGAAAAAGGTGAGACAATGTCAATTATAGCTTGCTGTAACGCTGTTGGCAACTATGTTCCTCCGGTGGTCATTATCAAGGGGGTCAATAAAAGACCAGAGTTCCAAGAGGGTCTTCCGCCCGGAGCCAACGTGTACATGAACAAAAAATCTGCCTACGTCAACTCAGAACTCTTTCAAAAGTGGCTGAAAGAACAGTTCGTGCCAATAAAACCACAGGGTAAGGTTTTGCTTATACTTGACGGGCATTCATCTCACACTACTGCTATTGATTTACTAGAATTAGCACAAGAAAATGACATCATATTGTTCTGTTTGCCAAGCCACACTACACAGGCTTTACAACCGCTTGACCGGAGTTTTTTTAAACCTTTCAAAACTTACTTCGCTTCAGAAACTAAAAACTGGATGTTGAGTCACAAAGATCGAAAAATAAATCGATACATTGCTGGAAAATTAATAGGTAACGCATGGGCTCGCGCTGCTACCTCTTCTAATGCTGTGAATGGGTTTCGTGCATGTGGTATTTTCCCGTACAATCCTTCTGCTATTCCCGACAGCTACTTTGCTTTCTCTGATAACAGCTTTCAAAATGTAGATGAAGGAAACCTTGCTCAAGACCAACCAGTAGCAAGAGAACTCGACGCTAATGCTGATGTGAATTCATATTATGTTGAGCCCCAGCCTGGTCCATCGTCGTCAACTATCAATAGGGAGCGGGAGCCTGATTTCGGGTTCTTACTATATGAAGATCTTGCAGCGGACGCAATTATTATTCCCTTAGAAGGAAATGTCAGTCCGTCCATACTTTCTCAGAATCATAATGTTGAAACTGTAGAAGTCATAACTCCCAGTAAATATCTTAACGAATGTTCACCTATCCCGAAAATTCCTGTTCCATTATACAAAAGAGGCAAGCAAGGTGCTGCCGTTTTAAATTCAGAAGAACATATTAACTCTAAGAAAGCTAAGTTGAAACGTAAAGCTAAGAAGCAAACACCAGACAAACCTCGAAAAAGCAACCAAAAATCAGTTCCTAAAAAGAAAAGACCGAGGTTTAGCTCTGAAAGTGAACAAGAGCTCGATGAATCAGATTCTGACCAGACTGAATCTGATAAAGAAAATACTCAATGCAGAGAATGTTTCGATGACTATGCAAGTACCAAGTCCACGGCGGACTGGATTCAGTGTTTGATGTGTAAACTCACGTGTTGTTGTTGTGTTACACGAAGATTGCACTCTATATGGCGATTACTGTAATAGATGTGGACACAAGAAGAAGCTTGCAGCTCTAAAAGCTAACCTGGCCAAAGTGAATTCAAAGAATAAGTAACCTGGCCAAAGTAAACAGTATCTCTATATTTGTTGATTATTTGAAAATTTTGATTACTGTTATTTTTTTTTAAGAAGGAAGCTTTGTTTTTTCCCAAAGAAGTCTTAAGGGACGGATTTGTTTTAAGTTTTATTATTCCTAAATTTAGTTCTGTAAAGTTTTAAATAATTTTTAATAGACGTTGTTAAGTTGCTAAGTTTACCCAAAGAATGATTGAAAGACTGAGCCATTTGTTCCTATAAAAGTGCCATTTACTTCAGTTTTACGGTATATTTGGATAAGAAAACCTTATAATATATTATTGCAACTAAGACAGCAAATAAACATTTTATTTAATTTTCTACGAATTTTTTTTTATTACGGAGGCATCTATCCCATTGTAGGGCGTCTATACTCATGTCGAAATTTTGCCAGGGGCAACTACCCCATACAGTAGGCGTCTATCCTCAAACAATAAGTTTTTTTAAGAGCCGAATATCTACAAATCTACGGTATGCATTGAATAATGATATGAGTAGATAGTAAGTATAAGGACTATAGTTGTTAGAAATAGTTAACTCACTCGAATAATGCTTTAAAAAAAAAAGTTATAGTCAGCTTACAAAAAGTGGGGCATCTATCCCACTTTTACCCTATAGTATTAACATTTGCCTTCAACTCCTGCCTGAGAACTAGCGTTTTTTCAGGTGTCTTGAGGAGAGCTCTAGTGCACTCGATACATAAAAGTGGCGACCGAAACAGTGTCGATAACTATAGACCGATATCCATACTAACAGTTCTTTCTAAAATACTTGTGACACTCTTGAGAAATAAGCTTACGAAATATCTTGTACATAATAATCTCATTGCCCTAAACCAATTTGGATGGATTTATCAGAGGCAAGTCTACGGAGGATGCAACTCTATATCTAACGGAGCTGGTTGATAGACACATGGACAGTAACCTTCAATACTGTCTCGGTACCACTGTTACTACATAAAATGGAGTGTGTTGAAGTGCGTGGGGTTGATTTGGACATCTTTAGGCCGTATCGTACCCAGTGTGTCAAAGTAGGCATATACTCGTACATAAACGACCAATTACCGCTCACTTGCGGTTTACCACAAGGAAGTGTTTTCTCGCCCATGCCAGATTTACGTAAAAGTACTAAATCTCTGCTAAACTGCAGAATTATATCTTATGCTGATATTACAGCTTTGATAGTGTATGGCGTTACTTGAGAGGAGACTCAACATTATGCAGAAAATGCTGTTAGGGAAGTGGCGAAAAAAATCTAAAAAAAAAATAATTAAATTAAATTTACCTTTATTTGTTTTTTTTATTAAAGCTATGAATTTATATTATATTTTGTACATTTTTTTCATTATATTATTCCATTGTATTAAATCCTAATTTTATGAATAACTGGCTGACTCAGCATATTTCCTTCCGTCTACCAGTCAATGAATAAGTACCGCAGATCATGCTCTTTTAAAGAATTTTTCATCGCTGAACATAATTTCAATAGTTACTATTCTATTCCCGACGAAGACAAATTCAAAAACACAAAAATCATAAAAACTGGTCCAGCCCTTCTTAAGTTATAAGTTGTGTAACTGACACGACTTTGTTTTATATAATATATATGGATTAATGTTATATGTAAATATTTTTTTGTATTTTGATATTTAGGCATACGTTTTTGCACAGTGAAACGTTTGTTGTTATAATGGGTGGAAGGCGTTGACGACTGTAACACAATTTATATTAGTACGGTCGTCAACGGCCACCTCTTATCTAATGTGTCACTATTTATATGTAGAATCGGTATATGAGAAACTTGTAATATTATCTGTTGAATAAACATTATTATTATATAATTATCATTATATTCCTGACCACACCTCATTGTGGCAAACATGCTACAAACAAGTAATAAAGGTCATTAAAAATCAGTGGACCGGTAACAAGTTAGACCACTTTTTATTATGATACGTGATATGTGAATCTATAACTATCAACAATAAAATATTTAGCTTTAATGATTTACACTTTAGAAGCGTAATTCTGTGTTTTATGTTATGTTAGACAAGTACTTACTGGTGTGTGTTCAATTTGAACACCTAGAAACAGCTACTAGGTACACGACGATGACATAAGAATTGCGAAATATTATTATTATTATTCTAATGGTTGAAGTAATGATGATTCGTTACCTAAATTGTGCAGTTGGAACTAAGTGAGCGTCATGCACCGCAATAAATAAACGATAATTTGTATTGAATTCTGTTGTTCATAAAGCAGTTCTAGTTATGTTTTTACTTTATCTAACATTTAAGTAGGTAACACAAGCTTTAAGTAGTTTTTATCTGTTTCTAGTAAACTGAGTGAGAAATGTTGATTGCAGGAGCGACAAGTTGAAGCTCTGGTCTTTTAGGTATCAATCGAGAAATGTAATAAGTCAAAAACAATAAACGCGGGAACGCTTCCTATGAAATGGTTCCTAAAATATTGCTTCTAATTTTGCTACACACAGGCAGACACAGAAAAATCAATGTTGCTTATCACACAACACAACGAAATCATCATCATTAACCTATATAGGTTATGTTGAGATGTGATGTCATCTTTATTGTTAGTAATTGTATGAACTAGGCTCATAGCAACTAAGGCTCGAGGTTTAGCGCAGGCTGATACTTAATGTTAAAGCAAACAACAGATATAACGTTGCGTCCACATTATCATTTATCAATCTTACTTGGGTACTTTACTCACTCGGAACATCAGACAACAAGCTCAAACTTGCTACCAACTAATGTCAGTCGATTGTGGTTCAATTACCTTTAAGGAACTAAGAATATAATAATGTTCACTAAAATGTTTAAAACATAAGGGATATTGGAGTATAATAGGTACATAGACATAACTTAATTCACAAACACGCAGAATATCTTTCAAGAAACAAAAGCGGTAATCCACCTTTGATAGCTTGCACTATGTCCGACTTGGGTTCGACGACAGGGTGACGTACAGTGGCCTCCGCCGGAGACACCGAGAAGCGCGAGAGGACCGCCGCCAGCCCCGCCAGCGACTGCATCATGCCTAACCGTTCACCTGACAAACAAAACACTTACATTGAACACGTCTACAATCAACCAAATAGTAAATTGTAGAAACTGGTATTACTTTCATGATACGTATTCATATTTATTAAGTTCATCCGGTTTTGAAATCGACACGCAAACTTTTATCATCTCTTGGTAAAAGTTTCCCGAGTTCGAAACTGCTCGATCATTGCTCAAATACAACGCGGGTTAAACTCGTATGATAAACATGAGAATAAAAGTCAAAACAAATACCTATGCAGGCTCGAGGTCCGTCGCCGAACGGTAAGTACACATATTTGTTCCTGTCGTCGGTAGCACCCGGCAAGAACCTCTCCGGCCGGAACTCATGCGGTTCGTCGAAATATTTGGGGTCGTTGTGCAGAGCCTGCAGCGGTATATAGATTCCCACACCCGTGTCAATAGTCACGTCTAATTCAGGAATCGTGTAGGTGCGTGCGCACTGTCGTATCAAAAATCCCAGCGACGGAAACATTCTCATACCCTCTTTGAACGCACACTCCAGGTAGGTCATCTCTTTGATGGCGTCGTAACTCAGCTTATTGTTGTATCTGGAGAGCACTGTGTCGATTTCATGTTGCACTTTCTGCTGCACTTCTGGGTGGTAAGCGAGTTGATGGAGCGTGAAGCTAGTCGCAGACGAAGACGTCTCAAACCCTGCCGCAAAGAACACAAATACCTGCGCCGCCACTAACTCCTCTGTCAACTCCATGGAGGCAATTTCGGGAGTGCCATCTGGTTTTACCTTCTCTAAAGATGTTGCAACCATTTTTCCTTTTTTCTGACACTCCAACATTAAGTCAATAAAATCGTTTCTCTTTGAAGGCTCATAATTTCTTTGTTTTAAAATGGCTGACACTAGATCAAACATCGGTTTTTCAGCTCTTTTCAAATACCTAAAGTGTTTGAATAGATTCGGAAAAATTTCTTTCAAAATAGCTATCACAGCATCTTTGAAGTCGACTTTAAATATAGTAACTCCGAGTTTTCTGAATTCTGAATCCTCGTCGTTAAGAGAATCTGCATCGAGACCAAATCCACAAGCTCCAATGAAGTCGGTAGTGTAGCGCGCCATGAGGTCGCGTGCATCGATCGCTCGTCCGCTGCCGGCGGCGTTGCGGGCACGAAGCTGCAGGCGCTCGGCGCGCTCCACGATCAGCGGGAACATTGCTTTCAGTTTGCCACTCGTAAACGCCGGGGTCATTCGCTGTCGGAGCAGACGCCATAAGTCACCATCAGCGAAGAATAAGTTACGCAACAACGGCTCGATCACAGTCTTGTGGGGATTCAGGCCGCGTGGATAGAAGTACGCGAAATCCGTCAACAGTATACGTTTAATGATGGCGGGATCTCTGATTATCAATTCTGGTTGCGTCGAACGAAAGAATCCTACGACCCTCTCATTTGGATACTTCCAGTACATATCGGCGCCAACCTCCGTCATGCTCTTTCGGAGAAGATAAGAATCCGCATTAGTTCCAAAAAACAGCACTGGCTTTTCGTGTTTGATTCCTCTTTTCTCCCAGTACTTGAAGGTTCTGGTGCCGTACAGGTAGGCCGCGAGCAGCGCAAGCACTGCCACTACTATAGTAATCATCGTTAAGTCGCGGCAGCGCGGTACTTGTTCCTTGACGCGCGCGAGCGTCTGAGGCCACGGTCTCGCGGGCAATGGTAGCGGCGCGCGCTCCCGCGCCTCTACCTACCTCTGCACCTCTTGCTCAACTTGATAAGGATCCTGTTTATTTATAAACCATCATATCTAAGATTATTGCTATCACAATATTTGCATCAAAGTTTTTAATGATGAGATATAGATTATGGAGGACAAAGTTCATAATTAATTACATAGTCAGTTACATTTATAATTTCAAAGTATGTAGTATATATTGATTATTTTTTCAGAATATGATAGGATTTGGAATATAATAAAGATCGCCTTGTCTCTAATTGGGAGTGTCCGATTTTACCTCTAGAAAACCGACACGGAACTTGAATGAGATAATTACGACCTTGAGCGTCTGTGGAATTTGTGATCAGCAGAAATTAAAATTAAATACACAAAACTCACGAAATAGTCTTCAAACATAATTCGTTTATTTAGCTCGAGAGGAAGGTGTACTCGTACAAGTGAAATGACGCGCTAGGGCGTGACGCGGCGCGACTTGATTAGACAATGAACTTGATCCTGTCCACATTACCTTGTACCGTGGCAGGTTCCGTGCGGCAGCTTTCAACCATGGCCTTGCTTCCACACGCTGACACGCATGAGCTGACTCGATCACAGAGATAGATAATATGACTGACCTCATAGAAAGTCTGTGTTAGGAAAAAGTTATATTGGACCGGACAAGGGCCGGGGCGTGCGTTGTACGTGGCGCGGATGGGACACAGATTTGAAACGTTACTGTTTCTGTTGAAGAAATTTTCTGTTGTATAAGATTATCATTGAAATTTAAGACAGGACAGCAGTAAGAAAATTATTCTATAATTGAATGAATATACTTAGATTGTTGGGATAATTATTCCTAGGGGCCCGGTTCGTAACTCCACGAGTTGGACTACGAATCATACAGGGAAAATGTGAAAGACTTGCGTCACCTGTGTTGCGATCGTTTAGGTACATATAGTTTCATCATTACAATACGTCGACGTCTTCACGTAAGTTCCGAGTAGCACTTGTACTACCTAGCTAGTGTACGTTCGATTCGAATAATAGAAATATTAGCAATGCTAGACCCTTAATATATTATTACCTTGTCATACTTAGGTAGGTACCGCAGTACAAAATCTTTAATGAAACTACAAAAATGATCGCTTTTGCTTTAATTGTATTATTTCCAGTCTTCAAACGTTGTTAAGTATATTTATAGATTTTACAAACAATTCACCGGTGGAGAGCCACGCTTTGGCTTGAATGGGCCGGCTCGACTGGAGTAATACCACGACCTCACAGAAAACCGGTGTAAAATAGCGGTTGCACTGTGGTTCACCGAGTGAGTAAGGATACCAGAGGCCCATACCCCAACCTCTCCCCCCATCCTCCAAAGGCCGGCAACGCACTTGTGACGCCTCTTGTGTTGGTCCACGGCGGTAATCGCTTACCATCAGGCAATGATTCGCCTGCTATTTAATAAAAAAATAATGTGTTAAGTGTGTCGTGTGTCTATGTCTCGTGATCTGCGTCGCAAGCTCTCAGAGTAGTTACAATAGAAAAAATACTTAAAAATATTGAACCGACTTCCAACAATGCAGTGTAACTGCGAAATTATTTATTTAAACGACATCAGCGATCTCGGTTAATTTATTATATCTAAATTTATAACAATTTCGTTCTCTATCAGTCTCTAAATGCATCATCAGATCTGTAGGAAATATAAATGGGACCAATTTGGTATGAACTTCCGAACAAAAATCTAATTTTACAAATCCGTCTATAAATGACGATGATATGTCCTAACATACAAAAAATATAAACTTTGAATTGAGAACGTCCTCCTTTTTGAAGTTTATAAAAAGAAGAAAAAAGCAATAGATATACGGATATACGTAGCTATTTGCTGCGATATTCCCTACACACTGCCGCGGCGCTGGTTTTTCTCTAACTCAAAAAGCCTATAGATCACAAACCGATTGCAGCCCGAAGAACAGAACTATGATGTAATAGCATGGTATCATACCTCATCCGTAGAATAAATACAATAAGATAATGAATTAGTAGACATGGGAGCAGCAGGTACTGGTATGCAGACTATGCGGAGCTTACATATTTATCCCGCCGTTCACAACTCTAAAAGATTTCCGTTAAGAAAATTCGGCAATATTAAAGCAAAAAGAACATGAATATTCGCACTCATTATTTATCATTGAATCATTAATTATTTAATTTCACAGTCACCGTAATGTTGATCGAACCGACCGCACAAAATCACAATAACTACTAACCTCAATGCTTGCACAGTCATAGTCAATTTTAACAAATTTGCCACTGATGGCACATGATGGCTCGATGACTCCTGACAAGCTTTACTTTCAAGTGACGCAATACTGTGACTCTAGTTGTAACTCAGCAAAAAGAGATTAACAAAATGAGTAACAATTTAATGTACAGTATGGTGATCCACACTGTGGCAGTTTATTGAGATGCTACTGCATCATTGGGCCTCAAGTTTATACTTTAATGTAGATTTTTAGTTTTCCGACACCAAACAATTAACGACCGACAACAATCGATTATAAATTTCTACTTCTAAATATTTTTTCATAGATATCTTTTCATATTACGCTAATATTTTTATAACCAATCATTATCTATATTTTGATCAAAGATTGAGTTATGATATCAACCTCAACCACCTTCAATTTTACCTGTTTGTATAGCCTCACACACGGCATGTGAGGCACAGTTGTGTGGAGCTCAGTTCAAGCTCAATGGTACAGGTCAGTAGACAGTAACAGCTACCTCGTCATGATTACATTAGCTATTGCAGTGCTCGCGCTGCTCGCGCTCTACCTGTACGGTACCAGAACTTTTAAGTAAGTACTGGGAGAAAAGAGGAATCAAACACGACAAACCTGTGGTGTTTTTCGGAACTCATACAAAGGGCTTTCTCATGCAAAGGAGTAATACCCAGATGGCCGTAGAAACATACTGGAAGTATCCAAACGAGAAGGTTGTAGGATACTTTCGGGCTACGAAACCTGAACTGGTGATCAGGGACCCAGAAATAGTGAAGCTCATACTTGTGACGGACTTCGCACACTTCTACAACTGTGGCCTAGTAGCTCACAACGAGGTGATCGAGCCATTGCTACGCAATTTGTTCTTTGCGGACGGTGACCTGTGGCGATTACTGCGGCAGCGCACGACCCCGGCATTCACGAGCGGCTAACTGAAGGCGATGTTCCTACTAATCGTGTAGCGTGCCGAGCGTCTGCAGGCTCGTACATTCAACCTGAGCGCGCAGGAGGGGCTCATTGACGCTCGTGACCTGATGGCTCGTTACACCACAGACTTCATTGGCGCCTGTGGCTTCGGACTTGATGCAGATTCTCTTAACAATGAAAACTCCGAATTTAAAAAAATTGGTGAAAGTATATTCAATGTCAGCATTAGAAAGTCTGTAGTATTGGTTTTGAAAGCTATTTTACCAAAATTACTAAAACATTTAAAATATTTACCTGACAGTGAAAAACTGATTTTCAATTTAGTATCGGCAATTTTGAAGCAAAGAAATCACGAACCTCCTGCCGCAATGACTTCATCGATTTGATGTTGGAGTGTCAAAAACGAGGAAAAATAGAGGTGGAATCATTAGAAATAGTGAAGACGGGTGGAATACCTAAAAAGGTGTTCATGGAACTAACAGACGAACTGATAGCTGCCCAAGTTGTATTTCTTGCAGCAGGCTTCGAAACATCTTCATCTGCGACCAGTTTCACGCTACACCAACTCGCTTTCCATCCAGAAACGCAGCAAAAAGTTCAACGTGAAATTAACGAAGTGCTCGCTAGACACAACAATAAGCTGAGTTACGATGCCATCAAGGAGATGACGTACCTGAAGTGTGTATTCCAAGAAGGTATGAGGATGTCTCCCTCACTGGGCTACTTATTCAGAAAATGCTCACGCCCATACACTATTCCTGAATTGAACGTAACTATTGATGAGGGTGTGGGAATCATGATCCCGCTCCAGGCGCTCCACAATGACCCGCAGTACTTCGAGGATCCAGACTCGTTCCGTCCAGAGCGATATATGGCAGGTGCTCTTGACGCGAAGACTAAATACTTCGCTTGCATCGGAGAGCGGTTGGGCTTGATGCAATCACTCGCAGGGCTGGCAGCAATATTGTCGCAATTTTCAGTATCGCCGGCGAAGAACACCTTGCGTCACCCAATGGTTGAACCTAAATCTAACATTGTTCAGGGCGTTAGGGGCGGTTTGCCTCTTCTCTTCACGGAGCATTCATAAAATAACATATATTAATTTAAATTACTGAATTTTATGAAATGTAATATAATCATTATTCGTTAGTACAAACTAATAAACTTAGTTCTAGGCACTGATAATCAGGAACTGATAATGTAACATTGTAAGTACTTTCAACATTATAATTTTAGTTTTAACTAAAATATTTTTGTACTTTTAAATAAAAACTACTACTTCAAAACATTAAACTTATTTATTTCTCATACCAAATGATTGTTATGTAAAATGAAAGATGTTGTCGTATACGTACTATAGTAGAAAATAATCTACTAATAATCTCTTAAATAAATAGTAATCAAATCTGGGTTGTGCTATTCAGCTAAATCACACTGGTAAATTCAGCATTTTTCTTGCGGTGAAAGGAGGAGTTGTATTGTTCCTCGCAGCATATCCTTTAACTTGTGTCCCGATCATTTCAATTGCATTATATTGGCAGTGATATATTGGGGAATTCTGAGGACGGTATGCCCATGCTCTGCTGCCATTTCATCTATGACGTATCGTTTTGGCAGCTTCTTTGTTTTTAATATCTTTACTAACTCTACTTTTAGTAGCGACTCATTCACCTCTTCGCCATTGTCACGGAGCCAGTTTATAATTTCATGTTTTTTGTTGGCCTGTGTTGGTATTTTATTAATTTGACGAGAGTGATAAGGTGCATTATCAATAAATATTATTGATGGCTCTTCGAGTGATGTAAGCATTTCTCTGAACCACTTTTCATACACGTTCGAATTCATCTCCTCATGATAATCTCCTGTTTTCTGGGATTTAAAAGCTAATAGAGCGCCTGGCACAAATCCTTTTACTGTTCCTGCATGACAAATAATCAGTCGTTCGCCTTTTCCCATTGGTACTGTAGAAGTGGAGCCAACGGTGTTGTCAGTCCAAGTTTTTGACAGCGTATGATTCGCATTGAGCCAAGTTTCATCTGTGAAAACAACATTCGACCAATCTTCTATTTTTTTTGCTTGTCTTAAAAAATCGCATCTATACAAAGCAATATCATTGCGTTCCATTAAAATTTTTCGTTTGTCACATTTTTGGAATAACATTCCAATGTCTTTCAATACCTTTGTCAGAGAAGATTTTTGACCACGGAACAAACCACTATTTCGAAGAGATTGTGTTAGTTTTTTTAATGTTGGAATCTCTTTTCTTTGGTAATAGTCGTATATATGACGACGAATAGCATCAGCGTCAAAATTGTCAACGGCTGTAACTTTACTAGGCGGACATTTTTTCTTAGGTGTAGATAGCTTATTCTGTTCCATGCCACTGCTGCCGTAGCCTTCTTTTGTTATTTTTGCCACTGTTGGAGCACTAATACCCAATGCTGCTGCAACACGGTCTCTAACTTGAGTCACTGGTATAAGAGGCCCACCATTACGGCTTTCCTTTTCAATGTATTCACGAAGTCGCAAGACAAACTCTCTTGTTTGTCCTTTGGGTACTTTCTTTTTTGGCATTTTGACAGTAACGAAGGCAGGAACGATACGCTCAACTCAACCAAACGTGAGAATTCACAAATAAATCAATACGGAGGAATATAAATACTCAACTATATTGAAGGTTACTCATTGAAATACTGTAGATTATTTTAAAATAGACATAGAGAGATTTAATAAAGATCATCAATAGTTTAACAAATACAATATTAACCACTGAATTACAACACAATACAATAATACATTTTGAAAATTCAGTTCCTTTTATATATTTTTTCATGACATAGAACCGTCATATTTGAACAACATTCTTTTAATCCATTTCTTCTTTATTTTGACAAAGGAGGTCGCACATTGAAACACATAGAAATATGAAGTACGAAATTATCTATAAAATAATGAGTTTGTTAAATCGATTAAAACTTCTTAATGCATAAAATCGATCGATGAAAGAAATCGAATAGGTAACGGGTCAGGGTATCACTATTTGATTAAGTATTAGAGCTGTCAAAAGTTAAATAAACTATTGGAACGACTATAGACGGGGTAATACGAGGTCTGAGCAACAATATCTGCCAAATGGGTGATTGTACTGTTTTATTTTAATGAGCAAGTCGATAAAATAAATGAACTAATTATTTCATACTACTCGGTTGACACAATTGCCACAAACACACCGCCTCGGTGGCGGCAGTGGTAGCATATGCGACTGCTGTACTTGAGGTCTCGGGTTCGATTCCTGGGTCCAAATGTTTGTATGATCTGCAAATATTTGTTTCGGAGTATGATTGTTTTCTATGTATAAAATAATAATAATAATAATAATAATAATAATTTCTTTATTGTTTCAAAGCATACAGGTACATGGTTTGATCCCTAGATCCCACACTAGGATTCCCTGTGTCGTGGGATCCAGTCTCTTTCCGTCCGGTTGCCATCCGATACATCATTACATTAAATTAAACAAACGAAAAAGAAAAGCAAAATACAACGATAAATGAAAATTAGAAATCAGGCAAGCAAAAAAAAATAATAAAAAATATATATTAAACAAATAAAAAAAAAAAAAAAAACAAAGAAGGAAGTGCGGCAAATATACCGAGTGTTAGTGCCTGGGTAAAGCACTGATTGCACAGTTGAATGTTTGTGTCTGTGTCTGTGTGTGTGTGTGTGTGTGTGTGTGTGTGTGTGTGTGTGTGTGTGTGTGTGTGTGTATGTGAGTGTGTGTATGTATGTGAATGGGAGTGATTATGTATGTATGAGTGTATCTATGTGTGTTATGGTTTACTTTGTGTGTATGTTATTGTATGACTTTTAATAGGTCTTCAGTGCTGCCATAGTCAAGCTCAGCCAGCCACTTGTAGACCTTTTTTTTACAACAGTGGTTTGTTAGCTCTATGATACCTAGTTTGGCGTTAACTTTCCTGTACAAGTATGGGCCCATAAATTTGTACACTCTCCTTCCAATCGATTTACGACACCTCACGGTGTTCCATACCAACCTACGTCCTGAGCGACTGAGTGTGACATTGTTCAGGGCAGATTTGTGAAAGCGTAGCGTAGTGGAGATTATGTATAATTGTCGGACTCTGAGCAATCCCAGTTCTGAATAAAGTGCGTTAGTAGGGTATCTATATGACCTGCCGAATGCAGTTTTAAGGAGTGCACGTTGTGCTCTTTCTACTCTCATCATATGAGCTTTACCAGCAGCTCCCCATGCAGTAATACAATAGGTAAGAATTGACTGATAAAGAGAAAAATAAACCATCCTCAAAGTCTTCTCATTTGCAATTTTACCTAGACACTTAAAGATTTGCATAAGCATTCTAGTTCTTGTGACGAGTGCGTTGATATGTGTGGACCATGTAAGCTGGCAGTCTAAATGAACCCCAAGATATTTTATGGAGTTAATTTGTTTTATTAATGGGCATTGACAGGTTCCCAGAGCCAAGCACGAGTGCAGTCTCAGGTTCATCGCGAGCTTGGGAGAAGAACGCTTTGACACATAGAAATTTACAGCTTTGGTTTTTCCTATGTTTAGAGTAAGGAGATTCAATTGCAACCAGCTGGAAATAGTTTGCATGCCCAGTTCCACATTGACCTGGGTATCATTCCAAGTTTTGCCAAAGAAGACTACCGCAGTGTCATCTGCGTAGGTAATTATTTTTGCTTGGGCTAGCTCTAGAGCACACAAGCCATTAATGTATATGATAAATAGTGTCGGGCCAAGGACACTGCCCTGCGGGACTCCGAAATTAACAGATTTTAGATCACTGCAGTAGTCTCCCATGACCACTTTTTGTCTCCTGTCGCTCAAATAAGATTTGAACCATGCCAGAGCATCTCCTCGAATTCCCAAATGTTCCAGTTTCCGCATTAGTATCCTCCGGGAAACAGCATCAAACGCTTTGGCTAGGTCTAGGAAGACTGTAGTACACGTCATTCCTCGATCTAGTTTGTCTGTTATAAACTCAACCAAACTCGCCACTGCATCCTCCGTAGACCTGCCAGCTCGAAAACCAAATTGGTTTTCAGATAGATAACTGTTCTTTTCCAGATATGTCAACAATCTTTTGTTCACAACTCTCTCGAGTACTTTAGAGAGAGTTGCCAGCAATGAGATCGGACGATAGTTACATGGAGCCCTGGGATCGCCACTTTTGTAAATAGGACATACGTTTGCTGTTTTAAGGCAAGTAGGGACGGTACTTGTTGATAAACTCAGATTACACAGGAAAGCGATTGGCTGAGCCAAGACCCGAGCACAGCTTCTTAATATTCTGTTATTTATGCGATCATCACCAGAAGCAGAAGCCACTTTTAGATTTGACATTATTTTATGAATTTCGACTTCGTCAGTAGGAGAGAAAAAGAAAGAGTCCCTATTAGAACCGCTGGATAGTCCAAGTTTTCTTGCTAACTCAGTCTCAGTAGATCCCAACTGTTTAAGTATATTGTCGGCTAGATTTTCACCTACTGTTGTAAAGTAGTCATTTACTATGTTTAGTGCTAGTTTAGGATTGACGCTATTAGTTATGAGTTTAGAGGTTTCATTGTTATTGTTTTTTATGTTACAGATGTTCTTTATTTCAGTCCAGAGCTTTTTGTTATTTCCTTGTGCGTTGTCCAAAAGTTTACGTTCGTATTCCACTTTTAAATTTGTTAAAATATTGTTACAATAATTACGATAAGTTTTGTATTGTTGTTGGATAATTGGGTTATTTTGATCTTTTTTAGCTTTCAGGTGTAAGGAGTCTCTGCGTCTAATACATTTAAGCAAATTATTTGTTATCCATGGCTTATTAATAACTTTTGAGCTACAGCAACGGCGTTTAGTGGTGTGTTTGTTAACTTTATCTGTAAGGCACCTTACAAAAAGTTCAGCTGCCTCTTCCATATCGCGAATCCCATAAAGCCATCCCCAGTCTTCATCCTCTATGTCTTTGATCAAATTTGGGTAGTCTATTTTTGTGATGTATTTTTGGGAAGTTGTACTATATGAGTCCTTGTAAAGCCCAACAACCACAGTACCGTGATCTGTAATTCCAGTGTCACACACTAACACGGTAACTTTCCTTCGAGATCTTAGTAAGACGTGATCCAAGCAATTTTCACCACGCGTGGGGAGTGTATGTCCGGGATAATATCCATAGTGGCCTGTTAACTCCAAGTAGTCTAAGGCTCGTCTATCTGTGCAACTTGGCTTAATATCTAAGTTCACATCTCCCACAATTGCACAAGTGTCACCTTTACAAGTCTCAATCACTTTCAGGAGAGAATTGCAGAAATTAGTAATATTAGTAAAGGAGGGAGACCTGTACAGAGAAATTATTGAGAGCTCGTTGTTAATATTAATTTTCAAACAGTTGGATTCCCGAAAAGGCGGCTCAGTAACAGATACGGGTAGAGAAGATTTAGTAAAAACTACTATTCCGTCATTTTGGTTAAGGTAAGATTTAGAGCAGTAAAAGTTGAAGTTATCAAGTTTATAATGTGGAGAGTTATCACTAAGCCAACACTCAGTTAGAATTATTATATCTGGAGAAAAGGATAGACGGCTTAGCAGAACAAGAAAATCATCAAAATTTTTATTTATACTACGTATGTTTTGTACAACTACAGTGTACTGTTTCCCAGTATCTCCTATATAGGTTTGACATTTTTCAATAGAATTTAATTTGATCTGAGTACAAAGGTTAGTTTTATCAATATCATCGATCATTTGTGTAATGTTAGCCATTAGTAAACGTCAGTAAACTCAATGTCCAGCCAAATGAGCAGATAATTGCAAAGTTGGGCTATGGCGCTGTAAGTAAATTGAATGAATATTTGCCTCTCCAATTCTGTGTTATGTATCCGATAAGAAATATTTGTGTGGGTGTTTAGGTATTTTTTGTGTGTAAGTGTAAGGTATATCCCTATGTATGTGTTATATGATGTGTGTGAATGTGTGCTGTATGGTGATTGTGTGTTATGGATAAGTTTTGGAACTCGAGAGTATTTTGTGCGTATGCGTACATATGTAACCATGTCAGAGCACTTGCATGGGTCATTATGAGTAATTTGTATATATAGGAATTGTAAGAAGATTGATATATTGACGTAACTGAAGTACATAAAGTGACCATTATTTACATTATCTTCATACATGTAACCTTCCAAATATCGTACCAAACATTTGTCACAGTTAACAGCGCGGTTACACATAGAACTGCTCAGAGACAGCACACACAATCTACAAGCCCCAAGCTTAAGCATTATACTGTTGAGATAAGGTACAAAAATAAAAATAAAAATATCACTACAAATATTAGATTGCGACTCAACACTAGCCCAACATAGTACATACCAATGACTGTGACCAAAATTGAATCTATATAAGACACTGCATAAATACATTGTACAATAATTACAATGCAAAACACTGCACCTAAACAACACGGTTAAGCAACAGAATAGGAACACTGACAGTCATTTTTTTGCACTTACGGTTTCAGACTGCATTTTATTTTTTAGTTCATAAAGGGTTTTTTCATTTTTTATAAGTTCAGCGGGTAGTCCTTGTTTCTTACGGATAAATACCCTGCCGTTTGCTACCCAGCAGTATTGGTAAGATTCAGTCTTAGCGAAGTCCCGAGAGAGGAAGAGAAGCCTTTTTGTTTTCATTGTAATATTTTCAGATATATATAAGGTCTGTGGAGGCCCCTGCAGACCCAGGTGATTACTATTAATTTCATTGTTTTTATTATACAAATTCCAAGCTTTGATATCTTTCAGAACTTTTTCTTTAATCAAAGTGTTTGCGAATTCAGCTACTACCGTGGTGGTGAGGGTATTTCCTTTAGAGGGTAGTCTATACACATCCTTGATATAAATATCCTGAATCTCAACATTAGTGACGCTCAATAAACGCTTAAACATCTCATATAAGTCCTCTTTAGTCTCACTCTTTGTTTTAGGAACTCCTCTAATCTCAATGTTGGTCTTCTTACTATTACGTTCGAATGTTTCAATTTTGTCTTCCAGTACTGAGATCTCGGCGCGGAACTGACTTCGTTCCCCTTCCAACCTGTCTATTTTGTACTGGATGTCCGTCATCTGGCTGGACAAAAAATCCACATTAGAAATTATGTCCTTGTTTACCTTTTGTATGTCACAGTTCTGCTGCTTTATATCGCAAATATTCCTCTCAATGGAAGCAATAGTGCAGTAATGGTTTTTAATGTCCTGCATGCTACCATCCAGAGCATCCAATCTGCAATTCTGTTGAGTGATCATTGCCACAAGCAGTTCCCTTATATCCTCTATTGAGTCCTTCTCGCGAAACGATTCCTCCTCTAAACGTGCGCGCTTGTTGTTTACATTTCGCACCGTGACACTGCCTACCAAACCGGCAAGCGATTCGTTTTCACTACCACTCGTGGACAGGTCCGGCTCGGACGCAGATATATGTTTAGGTGGCGTTCGCATTGCGCTCATAATAAGGTTAAGTAAATATTATGTAAACAGTGCCCAAATGAACAGTTACAACAAGACAGGTTTTGTGTATTCAATTAGTATTGAGTTATTTCCGTATTACCAATCTTATCCGCTCAATACTGCATCTGTCTCGCTGAGGTTAAGCGCAATTATTCTCTGTTATAACAAATTTATAGTGCATAGATATATCTGCATATAACGCGTCGCTGGCGCAGTGATACGCCGCTGCAGCCGTTTGTGTCGAGTATGTATATACCGTTTATGTATATACTTAGTGAGCACAGCCGCAACCGGCGTTGACAAGACAGAGATGAGAATGTTTACCTGTCTCTTTAACGTTGCGGGTGTGGGGGGTGCCCCTCCGAGGTCCTGTGCCCGAAGTGATACAATCCGATGATCTGTCGATAAGTTCGATCTTCGCTTGTCAGTTGAGTAGTTTATTGGCTTTACTGAACTTGTAGGAAATATTCGTGAACTTTATAAACTAATTCAAATTAAAATATTAACATTAAATAAACGGATAATTTAGCGACACGACTGCTCACGAGTAAACCACGGACGAAAGAGAAAATGTATGTATTTACAAAAAAAAAGTATAAATGTATATTTGTTTATTAGCTTTAGTTCTTAAATGCATGTTAGATTCACATCTATAGTCGTTCCAATCGTTTATTTAACTTTTGACAGCTCTAATACCTAATCAAATAGTGATACCCTGACCTGTTACCAATTCGATTTCTTTTAACGATCGATTTGATGCATGTAGAAGTTTTAATCGAATTAACACACTCGTTATTTTACAGATAATTTTATACTTTTATCGATTACTAAACGGCAACACCGAACGCGGAGCCGACGCGCTACGCCATTTTGATGTCAGTGTTAATCCACATTTTCATACGTCGAGTTGAGTATTTATATTCCTCCATTTTGATTTATTTGTTTGGTTGAGTTGAGCGTATTGTTCCTGTGTTCGTAAAGTATAATAATGTTGCGCCATAACCAGATGAATCTCGTGTCCACTAGAATAATCGAGAACTGTCGAGGACAACGCCATCTAGTGTCGGAAAGCGCGCAACTGTGTGCATTATGACGATTACTCGACGCTAGATGGCGCTACAAGCAGCTCTAGAGTAATCTATTTAGCCTAGAAACTTCGATCGAATGTTTTCGTAGTTTCGAGTAATTTCCACGGCCATATAAAAGCGGAACGTGTTGGCCGTAGGGACAGTATTGTTTCACGATACAGCGGATAAACATCGAAGAGATCTTCTAGTGCGACTAACCAGTGATTTAGTGATTTCTTATTGTAAAAAGTGTTCTTAATAAATATTGTGTTATTTTTGGTAATTAATCGAGTACTTTAATTTATTTAATACCCAGCTCGTAACAATTTGGTGTCAGAAGCGGGATTAAAGTATGCCGGTTTTACCAAAGGAAGACACGGAAGGTATCCGAACTAGGAGTCAGCGCCAGCAAGAGGCTGATCAGAGGCGATTTGGAAGTGCACAACTGCCTACATCGGAAGATCAGCAGCCAGCTATGGAAACCACGCCGTCCACATCGGCAGCATCTCCAGATATCACGGCCCTAATGGCAATGCTCCAAGAGCAGGCCCGCCGCCAGGAGGAGCAGGCCCGCCGCTTGGAAGAGCAGCTGCAGCGGGACAAGGAGGAGCAGGCCCGCCGCCAGGAGGAGCAGGCCCGCCGCCAGGAGGAGCAGGCCCGCCGCCAGGAGGAGCAGGCCCACCGCTTGGAAGAGCAACTGCAGCGGGACAAGGAGGAGCAGGCCCGCCGCCAGGAGGAGCAGGCCCGCCGCCAGGAGGAGCAGGCCCGCCGCTTGGAAGAGCAACTGCAGCGGGACAAGGAGGAGCAGGCCCGCCGCCAGGAGGAACAGATGCTCTTGTTAAAAGGCATACATGAGACTTTCGGCAAAGAAATCAAGGTAGTGAAGGATCAGGTTCTTCAACACGAGAATCGTATCACTGAGGCCGAAACTCAAATTGCTGACGTGAAGAAGGCCTTAGGAAACCTTAAAGTTGGAGACGGAGCGGCGACTATAGTAACTGCTGCTCCTTCGGTACGGGGGTTCAAAGTACCGCCGTTTGATGGAACATCTTCGTGGTCAGCCTACAAGATTCAGTTTGAGGCTGTTATGACGGCAAACGGCTGGACAAAGGAACAAGCTATGACCGCGCTCACCTTGGGTCTTCGAGACCAGGCTCTAACCGTCCTCGAAGCCCTCGGTAAGAAGGTAACCTATGAGCAACTGCTGGAGGCATTGGAGGCAAGATATGGTGACGCTCATCTGGAGCACGTGTTTCGTGCACAGCTGAAGGATCGTGCCCAACGCATCGGTGAAAACTTGCAACAGTGGGCTCTGGAAGTTGAGAAACTGGTCCGTAAGGCATACCAGTCTGCACCTGCGCTCGTTGACGGGAATCTGGTGCAAGCTTTTATCGATGGCATCCGTGACCTCGAAGTTAGAGCTGCTGTGAGACTTGGGCACCATGAAACTCTCAAGGACGCTCTGGCCCATGCTTTGGAGGTGGAAGCTGTGAGACAAGACCATCGGTCTCATCGGGTCCGGGAGGTTGTGGCATCACCTCCGCGGGACCGATTTAAGGGGTACAGCCCTAGATGCTACGCCTGTGGTGAAAAAGGTCACCTTCGGTCCAGCTGCCCTAAGCGAAGCATAGGAAGTGAATACGAGCGGTCTCAGGAGAATAGGGCGGTTGATAGTACTGCCCGACAACAGCAGGGAAACGAGTAAACGCCAGGACTGCGGGGCGGGTGCTGGCTGGTGTTCAAAGAGCCCCAAGGATTTCGATCTCGCAGACTCATGATGGGAACAGCCTGGTCATCAGAGGCGAAATCAACGGAACGTCATGTAAGCTGACGATTGATACGGGAGCTTCTCGCACAGTTGTCAGTTCCCAACTTGCAAATCGGTTCCTGAGAGACATTGCATGTAACCGTGAGCAAATAAACCTAGTAACAGCCACTGGTCAGCGCATACCCGTCCGAGGCGAACAGAAGGTGGAGTTGAAGTTGGGCAACCAAGTTTACCTGCATAACGTCATCGTGGCCGATATAGTTGACGATTGCATCCTTGGCCTAGACTTCATGAAGAACAATTGTTGTGAGATCGACATCAACCAAGGTGTAATGAGATGTAGTCAAGAAGAACTGTTCATGGAAGGAGCATCATCAGGAAAAGTGTACAGCTTAAAGAACGTTGTTCTTCCTCCCAGATCAGAAACAATCATGCCAGTTAGTCTCCCTCAGAATTCTGGACGAATGCATCGGTGTGTCCTTATTGAAAGGGTAGATAATGATCTTCCATGGAAGATCGCACGAACTCTAGTAAGTACCACTAACATCTCTGCAGTACGTGTGCTAAATCTTAGTGACAAGCAACATGTGATTCATAAGGGCACACTAATTGGCACTTGCGAAGATGTGGATTGGATGCGTCGATGCCAAGACTTGACTACTTCGAATATTAGCACAGATGCACGAGTCAACGTGTCAACACTGTTAGAAGACTGTCGAGATGTCTTGTCTAGGGAAGAAATTGACAAGGCTAAGAGAATGTTAGTTAAGTACACTGATATTTTCTCTACTAATGACGCTGATATTGGAAAGACTGGTTTGGTTCAACACAAAATAAACACTGGGAGTGAGTTGCCAATTCGTCAGCGACCAAGAAGACTACCAGTAGCACGAGAACAGGAAGTGCAAACCATGATTGATGGAATGGTCAGGGATGGCGTTATAGAGCCTTCATCCAGCCCATGGTGTTCACCTGTAGTGAAAAAGGATGGCAGCATGCGTTTTTATGTTGACTACCGCCGTCTAAACGACATTACGAAGAAGGACAGCTATCCACTACCTAGAATAGATGACACTCTGGACATGCTAACAGGGGTTAAGTGGTTTAGCACCTTGGATTTAAAAAGTGGATACTGGCAGGTAGAAATTGATCCCAAGGACAAAGAGAAGACTGCATTTTCGACAGGGAAAGGATTGTGGCAGTTCAAAGTAATGCCCTTTGGATTATGTAACGCGCCAGCAACTTTTGAAAGACTAATGGAATCAGTACTCACCGGATTAACTGGAGATGCCTGCCTGGTCTATTTGGATGACATTGTCATTGTAGGCCGTACGTTTGAAGAACATATTCGAAACCTGGAGCGCGTATTATCGAAAATCCGAAGTGCCAACCTAAAGTTAAGTCCTAAGAAGTGTTCATTTTTCAAACGACAGGTTAGCTTTTTAGGATATGTGGTTTCGGAAGAGGGTGTCCAAACAGATCCGCAAAAGATCGCTGCCGTCAAGGATTGGCCAGTTCCAAGAGATAAGACCCAAGTAAGAGCATTTTTGGGCTTGTGCTCCTACTATCGGCGATTTGTGAAAAACTTTGCGGATATTGCCAAACCCCTTCATAAACTTACTGAAGAGAAAAGGCATTTCTGCTGGGATGAAAGTTGTGAAATTGCATTTCGAGAGCTAAAAAGACGTCTATGCAACACACCCATCTTAGGGTATCCAGACACCGAAAATGAATTTATAGTTGACACAGATGCAAGTGATACTGGGCTTGGCGGTGTGTTATCCCAGCGGAAAGGTGATCAAGAGGTTGTTATTGCATATTTCAGTAAATCTTTGTCGAAGCCGGAAAGGAATTACTGCGTCACAAGAAGGGAACTACTGGCCGTAGTGAAGACACTGCAACATTTCAACAAATATTTGCTTGGGCGTAAATTCCACCTCCGAACTGACCACGCTGCATTAAAGTGGCTCTTACAATTTAAAAATCCTGAAGGACAAGTCGCGAGATGGATTGAGTTATTACAGGAATATGACTTCATGATTGAACATCGCAGTGGAAAGTCTCACGGTAACGCAGACGCTCTATCAAGAAGACCTTGCCCTGAAGACTGCAAGCGCTGCGCCAAGCAAGAAGTAAAGGAAGCTGTTCCTATAAGGACGATAAAGACGGACCTTAGCAAAGAATGGAAGGAAAGCCTGCAGCAAGCACAGCAAGAGGATGCAGATATCAAACCAATTCTCGAGTGGATTAAAGCTGAGACTCCTAAGCCACACTGGAGCGAAGTTGCATCGCTGAGCTCGACCACGAAGAGTTATTGGGCTCAATGGGATAGTCTAGTCATCCAGGATGGAGTCTTGTGCCGTAAATGGGAAAACGCTCGAGGAGACAGCTGTCACCTGCAAATGGTTGTTCCTAAAGCTAAGATACCAGTGGTCCTGCAGCTCTACCATAACGGATGTTCAGGAGGTCATATGGGAGTTAAGAAGACATT
The DNA here is from genome assembly GCA_916048165.1 of Spilarctia lutea. NCBI lineage: Eukaryota > Metazoa > Arthropoda > Insecta > Lepidoptera > Erebidae > Spilarctia > Spilarctia lutea. The sequence goes on from OU696487.1 coordinate 19,060,837, forward strand.
GTTAAAGATAAGGGAAAGATTCTACTGGATTCATTGTCGTGATGATGTTGAGGACTGGTGTCGCAAGTGTACCAGTTGTGCGGCCGTGAAGGGACCTCATACACGTAGCAGAGGCGCATTGAAATTGTATAATGTTGGTGCACCCTGGGAAAGAATTGCTATAGACGTGGCAGGACCGTTTCCTGAAAGTGAAAGCGGAAACAAGTACTTCATGGTCGTAATGGATTACTTCACTAAGTGGCCAGAAGTCTTTGCCATTCCCAACCAAGAGGCATCAACAGTTGCAGATAAATTAGTGCACGAAGTCTTCTGTCGTTTTGGAGTGCCTTTAGAAATCCACAGTGACCAAGGAAGAAATTTTGAGTCTCAAATATTTCAAGAAATGTGTCGAGTGATGGGTGCTCACAAAACCAGAACCACCTCTTACCACCCACAATCGGACGGAATGGTGGAACGATTTAACCAAACACTAGAGAGGTATCTGGCAAAAGTAGTTGAAAGTAAGCAAAAAGATTGGGACAAACACATCCAACCGTTTCTTCTGTCATACCGAAGTGCAGTCCACGAATGTACTTCCGTAACACCAGCTTTTGCAAACTTCGGAAGAGAACTACGGTTGCCTGCAGACTTGATCACTGGAATACCCCCTGATACCCCGCGAAGTATAACGGAGTACGCGAATGACTTGCGGAACAAGATGAATGACATTTATGAGCATGTCAGACAATCGGGCCAACAAATGTCTGAAAAGATGAAAACCCGTTATGACCGGAAAGCGAATAATAAGGGCTTCGAAGAGTGTTCGCTAGTATGGCTACATAATCCAGTTCGCAGTAAAGGGAGATCTCCGAAGCTACAAGCAAAATGGGATGGGCCATATCGGGTAGTCACTAAAATCAATGATGTTACCTACCGGATACAGAAGTGTCCAAGAGGCGCCCCAAAGATAGTTCATGTAGATCGACTGGCGCGATACTATGGAACCGATAATGCTCGGGACGAGCATGTCTTAGGAGGGGGCAGTGTTGCGCCATAACCAGATGAATCTCGTGTCCACTAGAATAATCGAGAACTGTCGAGGACAACGCCATCTAGTGTCGGAAAGCGCGCAACTGTGTGCATTATGACGATTACTCGACGCTAGATGGCGCTACAAGCAGCTCTAGAGTAATCTATTTAGCCTAGAAACTTCGATCGAATGTTTTCGTAGTTTCGAGTAATTTCCACGGCCATATAAAAGCGGAACGTGTTGGCCGTAGGGACAGTATTGTTTCACGATACAGCGGATAAACATCGAAGAGATCTTCTAGTGCGACTAACCAGTGATTTAGTGATTTCTTATTGTAAAAAGTGTTCTTAATAAATATTGTGTTATTTTTGGTAATTAATCGAGTACTTTAATTTATTTAATACCCAGCTCGTAACAATAATATATTAATAATATATAATGTATTTTATTAATGTAATCGATAATCGATTTATTTCAAAACTGTTTTTATAGTCTATGGTCAAACATTACGAATGACACATCTCTAAGTGGGCGGAGCCCGTCCATGAAGTACAGTATTACCTGTAGTACATTGTATCAAAAATTACTACAAAACTTTATGTGCGTGATCTGTCAAAAGTTAAATAAACGATTGGAAAGACTATAGTAGATGTAAATCGAAAGCAACAAGGTGATGTTAACATTATGTATGTATGTAAGTGAGATTTAACATCAGTTTTGTGAATTATAATAAAAAAAATAATGTATTAATATCAGTGGTTTAGTGTTTTTACCGAAAATCCCATGCTGCCCTTAGAATTGCCTTTCACATTCAAACGGCTACAATCTCCCGTAAAACAAGAGTTTGAAATAAAAATTAATATAATATATATTTAATAAAGTCCGATTTAAAATATAAGGGGTGTTTTTTTAAGCTAGATAGAACTTTAAATTGTAAAAAGTAACACAAAAAATTAAATTTTGATGAAACTTTTTTTTTTATTTGTTTCAGTATACTCTGACAAATCATCATGAATAGACTCACGCTTGAACAACGCTACGAAATTATCCAAATTTACTTTGAAAATCAGTCGTCGATTCGCGCAACTTATAGACGACTTCGTCATTTGTATGGCGTACATAATCGTCCATCTGAACAAGCCATTCGTCGAACTGTGGATAGATTTCGTACCACATACTCTCTAGAGGATGCAATAACACCAGCACGTCGAAGGAATGTGCGTACTGAAGACAATATCGCCGCTGTAAACGAAAGTGTGGAAGAAGATCCAAATTTATCGATTCGTCGTCGGTCGCAGGAATTGGGCCTCTGTCCGTCCACTACGTGGAAAATTTTGCGCAAAGATCTCGGCCTACACCCGTATAAGATCCAGCTGGTGCAGGAATTGAAGCCACGAGACCATTATATGCGTCGTTCTTTCGCCGATTGGGCTCTAGAGCAGTTGGCAACTGACCCGTTGTTTTATCGCAAAATTGTGTTCAGCGATCAGGCGCATTTTTGGCTTAACGGGTTTGTTAATAAGCAAAATTGCCGCATATGGAGTGAGACCAATCCACAACAGACCCTACAGACTCCATTACATCCAGAAAAATGCACCGTATGGTGCGGTTTTCACGCTGGTGGCATCATCGGACCTTATTTCTTCAAAAATGAGGCCGGAGCTCGCGTTACGGTCAATGGAGATCGTTACCGCACCATGATCAATGATTTTTTGTTTGAAAATATGGATGACATTGATCCGGAGGAGATGTGGTTTCAACAGGATGGCGCTACGTGCCATACGGCGAACGCAACTATCGACTTATTGAAATCAAAATTTGGCGATAAGTTGATTTCGAGAAATGGACCTGTCAATTGGCCTCAAGTCACTGGTTTATGCTGATAAACCAGCAACAATTGACGCCTTGGAGGCCAGCATTGTTCGTGTTATTCGTGACATACGGCCAGCAGTGCTCGAAAAAGTGGCCCAAAATTGGACGTCCAGAATGCACTTCGTCAAGAACAGCCGCGGTGCCCATATGCCCGAAATCATTTTCAAATGTTAATGTCACGTATTGATCTTTCGAATAAAAAAAAATTTTGATTACAATTTAATTTTTTGTGTTATTTTTTACAATTTCAAGTTCTATCGGGCTTAAAAAAACACCCTTTAAAAGTTGCGGGGGAAGACTTAATGCTTTTCGTGAATACTTATTGTCGTATATAAATAAACATTTAAATTAGTTTTTATGTTTAAAATGTTTACTTCTAAACTAATGTGAATAAAAATTATCAAGAGAAAAGATTTGATTTTTTGTTAGATTTAACTCAATATCAACCGATTTTAAAAATTCTTTCACTATTGATAGCCCCAACTTCCTTGAGTAACATACGCCATACCATAATATTTTTAGTAATGAACCCGTGCGAAGTCGGAGCGGGTTGCTACATAGATATATAATATAATATGGTCCTACTTGTTTTTCTCTTTGTAGTTCATTAATTTTAAGTTGTTCGAATTTTGTTTTTAATATTTCTCTTTTTTAAACTTTTTATATAAATTAACCGACAAGTTCTTAAAATATCAATTTGTAGAGTTCAATTCTCGCAGTAACAATATAAACGTGATGTGATACTTAAATTTATGAAATGATAGTTTCACGATCTTTCATTTGACACTCATACTGCTAAGGTACTCGTACATAAAGCAACCCTTCACCCTCTCTTTTTTTCCATTTGCAGGCTCCATTTTGAAAATTAATATAGGCTATGTCACTACCACGTTTCCGCTGAGTTCAACAGCTTGGCGGCTGCTTTGGCACCCGTGCAATTGGCGAACTATGTTTGTATGGAACACTTACTAACGTTACGTAAACTCTCATTCTGTATACACATATCAGATACTACTAAAAAAAAAAAAACAATTAGAATATCAAATAGACAAACGGTTTTTTAAAAAAAGATAGAAATAAACTTGAATTTGAAGGACACTTTAATTAATAAAATCGAACTCAATAAAAAGGGCAAGCGTCACGCGCGAATGTTGGAATTGAACTGCACTGACTTTATCGTCTCAAGCTAATGCTTGATATACTAACAAAGGTGTACTGTTAACTAACAAAGAGGTGCTGTGTATGGGATTATAATAATGGGGCCGTAAGGCACTAGTATATTCATTACATATATGTATATATATAACAGCCCCCAGGGTTTTGACTAAACTTATCCCGAAAGAGTTAAGTTTACGTAAAGGTTGTGCGGATTTTGGATGTTGGAATGTCTTCCTCAGACAACAAGTAACAGCAACTTCTGTTAGCTCTATGGTTTTTTTTTTTTTCAAAATCAAGCTGAGAATTCTATTTATTTAAAAGGCGGTAACATGTACCGATTTTATGAATAAACAATAAAATTACAATATTAATGGAGATTACGATAGGACAATGTGAGTTTAATAGACAATCTATGGATAATATTAGACAATGTTTGCCAAATATCTAGTTGGCCTTGAAGGAATTGAGTTTTACAGTTACATACTTAATTATCTAATTTAGTATAATAGGACCTATCTCTAGTGATAGCTAGGTATTTAGCAGATGGAATTATCGTAGTGTAAGTAGCATTAGCTACAGGAACTGGATGTGGTATACTATGATATAATTCATAGCTCTTTGACCTCACTAGAGGAACCTTTAAAACAAATACAATTTTATTAGAATTATAATAAGAAGCTAATTCTGAAATATTCATAATTGTAAATATATTTTCTAAATCTAGGGTTATCGGAAATTGATGATAATCAACTAAAAACCTATAATTATCAGCAAGCTGTGTAAATAGCTGCTTCGGGCTTATAATAGAAGTATAAAATATTAGATTTACTGAACATAATAGCATTTATAGTATCTTCTAACTTAAAAGATAATGTTAACATACTATTTTCTAACAAGTTTAACATACCATTAAAGTTTATTCTTAATACTAATTTATCAGTAAAAAAAGGCTATGTCATTATATCTTATTCATAATGGTTAGTGTAAGTTAAGACATTCGATATCGGTACAAAGAGCAGTTTGTTTGCATAGGAACTTAGAGGTGCCTATCACGTTCAATGCCGTTCAAATTTTTTAATGTGCTGTTATATACATATAAGAAATATCTTCAAGAATTAAGAGGCTAAGAAAACCATCTATTATTTTCAATGATCCAATGGGATCAAAGTATATTCTAGAAGTATTCGTAGATTGTTTCGACGAATATCTCTTCTGCAGGACACAGAGAACTATACAGGGTCTGTCGTAAATAATGGATAAGTCGTAAACTGGAGTTGGTCCGGCTATGAGACTATTAGAAAATCGTATCTTTTTGCCAGGGTTTCTAACCGTATGGAAATGGCGTAGACTTTTATGTTTTTTTATAAATTTCGCTACTCTTTGCATTCATTCCGTTGCCATTTCGTTAAATTTAGGTATTTCTGTGTCATTTTTTTTGTATTATAGTCTTGAAGATGTGTATTATTTAGTTTTAGTACTGTTTTAGGCGTTTTTAACGTTGGTCATTTTCAAAATTGTCATTTTAAGATTTTTTATGTTTTTGTTTTACTTAGGGTCAACTTTTGATCATTTACTGTGTAAAAAAAAAGTACGGCGCTATAGCTGCCCATGATCTTAATAAATTATCTAGTATGTGTAGATTCTAAAAAGGTATAACAATGCATACTTCACAAGTAATATTAAGCTACATGAGCGAGATCAATATCAAGGTGAGAAAATATTTTTTTCATGTAATGTTGTAAATGGTTATAAAACTTCGTCAGAATGATTTATTTCTGCCAAGATTCTTTACACAAACACTATGGGGCCACTATTAAGGATATTCAAAGAAAACTAGGTAGTTTTTTGTCAAAAAAATTTCATGCCTCCTCATTTCATAAAGGTGTTTAATTTTAAAATTGATGTGCTCTAATAGTTACATGCGACAAACATGTTACAAGTTTATTCGTAAAAAGGATCATCAGGTAAAAAAATGAACAAAGACAGCAATACAAAGGGTCTCCCCGCGTGAAAAGGACATTGTTACTAGGCACACTGCATGATGCACCGTCCCTTTCACACTCACGATGTGTGAAAAGGTTAGCATGCGTTTAGCTAGGGCGCACTCCTGATACATCTCTCAGTGTGATTTTGACCATCGCATGTGCTCTCGTTTTCATTACTGTCGTCAATTTGTTACTGCTTTCTAATATCGGACTTAGATTTTCTTTGTGATTTGGACTTGTTAACCTGGTGATATTGACAACTCAGCTCTCATTTATGGGCATCGTGTTGTGCTATCGATTGCACGTGTTATTTTGGAAAATTTTGTATATCATGCCTCAACAATACACGCCGGCCGAATACGTAAACATGCATTACATTTATGGTTTATGTGATGGCAACGCCAATAGAGCTGCTAGAGTTTATCGGGAAAAATATCCAAATGCCCGGCATCCTGACTATCGTGTCTTCATAAGAGTGCACAACACATTTTTGGAAGGACGATTTCCTGGGACCGGCGTAGGCGGGGCGAGTGAAGGACGACCACAACGCCACAGTGCAGCCGAAGTACTGGAAATAGTTGCAGAAGACCCTGGTACGTCCATAAGTGTAATTTCAAGGCGCACCGGTATACCTCAAAAATCTGTACACAGGATTTTAAAAAGGCATGAATTATATCCCTATCATTATCAAAGGGTCCAAACATTAATGCCAAGGGACGCTGCTGCGAGAATAACATTTTGTCGCATAATGCTGCGAAAGATGAGGGAAGACCAAAGTTTTTTTAATAAAATTTTATGGAGTGACGAGTCAACGTGTCGAAAAGATGGTTTTTTGAATCTTCACAACATACACAGCTGGCAACTCGAAAACCCAAGACTTATCCGAGAAGACCGATCGCAATATCAATTTAAAATTAATTTATGGACTGGCATTATTAATGGCAAAATCATTGGTCCATTCGAATTGCCGGCAATATTAAATGCGGATATGTATTTGAATTTTTTAGCAAATACTTTACCTAGTTTACTGCAAGACGTCCCACAAGAGATAAGAAATGAGATGTGGCTACAAAATGATGGGTGTCCAGCACATTACGCTGTTCGTGTCAGGGAACATTTAAATAATACTTATCCAGATAGATGGATAGGGCGATTGGGGCCAATTTTATGGCCTCCACGTTCGCCAGACCTGAACCCCTTGGACTTCTTTTACTGGGGCTGTATAAAAGAAAAAGTATACAGTGAAACAATAAGTTCTGTAGAAGAGTTGCGTGCGCGCATTCAAGTAGCAGCGAGAAAAATTGAAGAAGCCGGTTATGTGCGCCGGATTAAGCGATCGTTTATTAGGCGATATAGAGCGTGCATAGCTGCCGGCGGAGGACACTTCGAACATTTAGTTTAAGTTGTTGAATAAATATTTTTACGTACTAAAACAACCTAGTTTTCTTTTGAATATCCTTAATAGTGACCCCATAGTGTTTGTGTAAAGAATCTTGGCAGAAATAAATCATTATGACGAAGTTTTATAACCATTTACAACATTACATGAAAAAAATATTTTCTCACCTTGATATTGATCTCGCTCATGTAGCTTAATATTACTTGTGAAGTATGCATTGTTATACCTTTTTAGAATCTACACATACTAGATAATTTATTAAGATCATGGGCAGCTATAGCGCCGTACTTTTTTTTTACACAGTAAATGATCAAAAGTTGACCCTAAGTAAAACAAAAACATAAAAAATCTTAAAATGACAATCTTGAAAATGACCAACGTTAAAAACGCCTAAAACAGTACTAAAACTAAATAATACACATCTTCAAGACTATAATACAAAAAAAATGACACAGAAATACCTAAATTTAACGAAATGGCAACGGAATGAATGCAAAGAGTAGCGAAATTTATAAAAAAACATAAAAGTCTACGCCATTTCCATACGGTTAGAAACCCTGGCAAAAAGATACGATTTTCTAATAGTCTCATAGCCGGACCAACTCCAGTTTACGACTTATCCATTATTTACGACAGACCCTGTATAGGAATAGTTAAAATAGAGACTTAAGGAATAAATAACATTAAGAGTAACTTAACTTAAAATATTAATTATAATACGGCGTCACGACGATGAGCTAATTTTATTTCATCGAAATGGTGAGACACGTGTCGTCTATTTTCAGGTCGGAGTATGATTGAATAGATGCCTTCTGGAGTAAACATACTGAAGATCCAGTGTCTACGAGTAAGGTTAGTGGTTTATTAGAAATGGGTGTTTGAATAGAGACATGAGGTAAGGATATATTATCTTTAAAGGATATTTCATACACTTTATTTGTTATGCATAAATTGTTATCTGTAATTTTAGCAGTAGTTGAATGACTCTGGGCTCTTGTTTGGGGCTGGCTACCCGTGTGACCCTTGGATGTAGAAGAATGGACTCTTGTTTGGGGCTGGTTACCCGTGTGGTCCTTGGATTTAGAAGGATGGACACTTATTTGGGGCTGGTTACCCGTGTGGTCCTTGGAGTTAGAAGGATGGACACTTGTTTGGGGCTGGTTACCCGTGTGGTCCTGGGAGTTAGAAGGATGGACACTTGTTTGTGGCTGGTTACCCGTGTGGTCCTTGGATTTAGAAGGATGGACACTTGTTTGGGGCTGGTTACCCGTGTGGTCCTTGGATTTAGAAGAATGGACACTTGTTTGGGGCTGGTTACCCGTGTGGTCCTTGGATTTAGAAGGATGAACACTTGTTTGGGGCTGGTTACCCGTGTGGTCCTTGGATTTAGAAGGATGGGTGTCGTTGATATGGTAGGATTTATTGAGAGGATGTGATTTGGGTCTCACGAGACACCTACGTGAGCCCATTATTCGTTTAAATTATAGTTTTCATGATTTTGGGTATTATTTGAACTCATCGGTAGTTGTGGCTCTGTATTATAATAATCATCTTCACTGACAACACAATTGACGCGAGCGGACTTAGGCTTAAAATTCTCTTGATAAGGTTGTTTTTGGAATTGAGTTGAGGGGTTAACTTTGAATCGATTATTATTGTATTCACCTTGATTTTTACAATAGCGACAAAAGACATTTTAATTATTTTGATCATAATGTCTAAGCATTTGTGGCTTAAAATTTGCGTTTTGAATAAAAGGACGAGAAGGATTCTGAGCTTCAAAATTAGTGCGATAAGATGTGGAGTTTGTGGAATTACGTTTATTATAAGAGTTAAGAATTTTCTCCTCTGACACTGCGAAGTTGATAGCGTCATTAAGGGTGGATGGATTTCTGCAACGGACTAAATTATGAATTTCGGGCTTAAGGCCAACCAAAAACGTGTGGAAGGCTAAGTCTTCCATAGCCGCTATACGACCAACTAATTCGGTTTTCTTTTTATTAGATAAAGTTATTTCTGTTAGAAGCTTTGAAAGACAAGTTTCTAAACGTAATGCGAATTGATTAACCGGTTCGTTTAGTTATTGGCAATCCCGTAACTCAGTCATGAGATGAGCGTAATGTTTTCTTTCACCAAACTGTATATTAAGGAAGCTACTTAACTGATCCCAAGAGACAAATTCTTTGATGGAGCAAGCTACTTCAGCCTTGCTTTCCAATTGTGATAAAATGAATTTAAATAATATTGGTTTTTGGGCGTCGGAAGCTAAATTAATAGCATTGTCACAATTACTTAAAAATGAATTTAATTTTTCTCGTGTGCCGTCGAATGGTTTAATGAATTTAAATAATATTCCAATTTGAACGATTTCTTCTAGTTTAGGAGTCATTTTGATATATTAAAATAAACAAAAAGCAGAGATTGAATACGATTCGGTGTAATAGACGGCCACTAAGTTCGTTACAGTGAAATCTAAACAAAGAGTGATTGTATGGATATCGAATGTCTTGTTCATAAATTCTGAGAACTAGTTAACAATAACAAAAACTAGTTAACAATAACAATATCTGTGAGAGAGTTACAATAGGAGAGTTGTATAAAAGTTATTACAATAGGTTTTGATTAATTATACGAAATAGAACACTTCTTAAATTTTTTTTTTTTTTTCACTCACTAACTTCACACACTCGTTTTAAGAAAATCATCAGGGTTGAGCCGCACTTTTGTAATAAAATATAATGTTGTTAAGACTTACAGGAACACGTAGAAAATATACTGGAACATAACCACCTCTTTACTTTGAATTAGAGCTTTTTCTTTCAGGAACAAAGCAGGAACAAGATCACTATATAGACCCTATATAGATCCTATATAGACCCACGGTATAGACTTTGAATTGGATTTTAGGATACACTTTTGGTATTATAAATGGATTATGAATATTATGAGTTCGTTTTAGCACTTTTGACACTTTTTGTTGAATAAATTGAGTCCTGAAGGAGACGTCCCAGGGATACCTTCACCTTCGGTATCCCACCGCTTCCACCAAAACTGTTATGACGATATTCGAATTAGGGTTTTTAAAAAAAAGATAGAAATAAACTTGAATTTGAAGGACACTTTAATTAATAAAATCGAACTCAATAAAAAGGGCAAGCGTCACGCGCGAATGTTGGAATTGAACTGCACTGACTTTATCGTCTCAAGCTAATGCTTGATATACTAACAAAGGTGTACTGTTAACTAACAAAGAGGTGCTGTGTATGGGATTATAATAATGGGGCCGTAAGGCACTAGTATATACATTACATATATGTATGTATATATATAACAGATCACGTAACACTCTGATACAGTCATTTTACTTCGACGACTTTTAGCAGTGTAGATAAACATGGAATTGTAAAATCATGCAAGATTAATTACGATAAGCACAACACCACGACATTCGTACATTAAGTGTTTCAACTCTAGTTCCAAAGGTTCGATTGAAATGACATCGAAAATAATTACGAAGATGATGCAATTTTATTTCATTAGTATAGTATAATGTATACCTTCCTACTTAATTTCGATTTAAAGTGGACCTTAACTCTACAACAGCAACTAGAGTCATCAATGTAACGCTTCGAAAGTGTCTGAGACAGTGGTGGATTTACCACCAGGTTGAGCAGGCTGGAGCCTACGGCGGCGAATTTAGACGAATTCTTCAAGTACAGCGCAACAGACATATAGATACGTTAAACTACAGACTAAAGAATGAAACGAAGAAACTACCAATCCTGAATCGCGGAATAGAAGTTCTCGCGCGCGCCGATTAACATATATAAAACTTCCCAACATCAACCTTTTTAAATATATATAAAAAAATTAATTTAAATATATAAAAATAGACAGACTTCGGGTACAGGGACCAAGAAACTGGTGGTTAGGGCTCCAAACAGACAGGAACCTCCTCACTACACTTGCCGTTTCAAGGAAGACTGTCTTCTGTATCCTTGATACAGCCTTCTAACGTGAGAAGGTGTTGGTCGAGGCTCTTGGCTATCAATCCATGAGCAGATACGACTATCGGAACAATGATTACCGAATCCACATTCCACATATCGACAATTTAGTGAGATAAATCCAAATATTTTATTTGTTTTTCTTTTTCGACTTTCACGAGATTCTCGTCTTGGGGAACGGCTATATCAACAATTATTGCGCGGCGCTCTAATCGATTCACCACCACAATATCAGGCTTATTGGCAACAATACTCTTGTCTGTGATAACAGATCGACTCTCGAGAATCGATCGATGGGTCTGGCATATACCTGTAGTATGGCACTTCTGAAATCACAAGTATCGGCGGCGATAATCGCTTACCATCAGGCGATACGTGTGCTTGTTTGCCCCCTATACAATAAAAAAAAAACAAGATTTTATCAATTTGTAGAAAATATTCTCTAAGATTGTACACCTCGCGATTGTGTAGGGGCTTGACATTTAGTAGGCCACGACCCGCAAACTTTCGCGGGTTAAACAATCTCATAACCGATGAACGTGGATAGTGTGTGAACGTGGTCAATGGCATCTAATTCAGTCTGAGTGCATCTAAGTACACCAAAGAAATATATCAGAACCGGCATGACCCAACCATTGTTGAAAGATACTCTAAAATTTGCAAAGTAAAAAGGTTACCAAATCAATTGTATTTGGCTCATTATTTATGATATACTGGCTTCCACTTGTCACGAAATTTTGTAGTTTACTGGCGACAAATGTATAAATCCGCCACTAGTATGAAAAGGTCTACCTAAAATCAAAGCCATTGAATCCATGGATCCAATCATTTTGCTTTAACTCATAAACACTTTCTTATTAAAGTCCATAAGCTTAAGTGGCAGTGCAAAGGGTAAGCACCAACAAAGAATAATTTTTTCATTCCTTCACCACGTTCATGCACTGTTTAATTCTGCATTTCACTAATTTCTATCATTTTATCTACTAGTTTTTCTTTAAATAATCTAGCATCTGTTCGTTTTCTAACATACTCCACTTGATTCGGGGAGGGGGGCGGTTCACTCTATCTCAACTCAACTTTTACCCTAACTTCTATTAGTAGTAGTATATGTTGCGCTACTACTGACTCGCCGGGCACCATCTTGCAGTTTTTTACACAGGTCGACTTATTTCTCCTAATAAGAAGATAGATAGATAGTAGTTTTAACAATTGCGAGGTCAAACGATAGGGCAAACTGAAGCAGGCTGTCGCCCTCAACGTTTCGATTGCCGAACCTCCATGCACTCTTTTGAAACCCTCGTTACCTAATTCAATATGTTAATTAAAAATATATATATTATTACTGTATTAAATCCAGCCAAAATGTTTCTATCACTGCTGCTTCACATTATTTACTTATTATTCTATCATTTACTCTCTACATCCGTCACACACTCTTTCAGAACACTATCCAATGCTACACCCACTCTATTTCTCTTACCATCACCCCCGCAATATTAAAAACTTGTTACCCACACCAATTTCTGTAACTTTCGTTTCGTCCATAGTTTTGAAGTACCATATAGGTACAAAACGCGAGTGAAGTCGTATACAGAAGCTGATATATTAAATTGTCACATATTGCTTTAGCAAATTCTGATTGATATTGGATGCGCATCAACTGTTCCATGATAACACAAGTTACCTCTACATGTTATCTCTATTAAATTAATAATCTTGTGCTATTTTTGAGAGATTACTTTAATTGATTACAATTTTTCCTCGTCTGATTCATTGGCCATTTATAGTAAACACAAGGTTGTTATTGTTGTTACGATAAAAACTCGATCGAAAGACTGTGATGATTGATCTTTGAAGATTGGAACTTAAGATTTGATTGAAGATTTGAGATTTAAGTACAACATTCGTGTCTATTTCATCATATTCGTTATTAACACGTGCGACACACACGTTGAAATAGAAGTTATGATATTGTTGCGCCATAACCAGATGAATCTCGTGTCCACTAGAATAATCGAGAACTGTCGAGGACAACGCCATCTAGTGTCGGAAAGCGCGCAACTGTGTGCATTATGACGATTACTCGACGCTAGATGGCGCTACAAGCAGCTCTAGAGTAATCTATTTAGCCTAGAAACATCGATCGAATGTTTTCGTAGTTTCGAGTAATTTCCACGGCCATATAAAAGCGGAACGTGTTGGCCGTAGGGACAGTATTGTTTCACGATACAGCGGATAAACATCGAAGAGATCTTCTAGTGCGACTAACCAGTGTCAGTCAGTGGTCAGCCTACAAGATTCAGTTTGAGGCTGTTATGACGGCAAACGGCTGGACAAAGGAACAAGCTATGACCGCGCTCACCTTGGGTCTTCGAGACCAGGCTCTAACCGTCCTCGAAACCCTCGGTAAGAAGGTAACCTATGAGCAACTGCTGGAGGCATTGGAGGCAAGATATGGTGACGCTCATCTGGAGCACGTGTTTCGTGCACAGCTGAAGGATCGTGCCCAACGCATCGGTGAAAACTTGCAACAGTGGGCTCTGGAAGTTGAGAAACTGGTCCGTAAGGCATACCAGTCTGCACCTGCGCTCGTTGACGGGAATCTGGTGCAAGCTTTTATCGATGGCATCCTCACGGATGCCATCGATAAAAGCTTGCACCAGATTCCCTCGAAGTTAGAGCTGCTGTGAGACTTGGGCACCATGAAACTCTCAAGGACGCTCTGGCCCATGCTTTGGAGGTGGAAGCTGTGAGACAAGACCATCGGTCTCATCGGGTCCGGGAGGTTGTGGCATCACCTCCGCGGGACCGATTTAAGGGGTACAGCCCTAGATGCTACGCCTGTGGTGAAAAAGGTCACCTTCGGTCCAGCTGCCCTAAGCGAAGCATAGGAAGTGAATACGAGCGGTCTCAGGAGAATAGGGCGGTTGATAGTACTGCCCGACAACAGCAGGGAAACGAGTAAACGCCAGGACTGCGGGGCGGGTGCTGGCTGGTGTTCAAAGAGCCCCAAGGATTTCGATCTCGCAGACTCATGATGGGAACAGCCTGGTCATCAGAGGCGAAATCAACGGAACGTCATGTAAGCTGACGATTGATACGGGAGCTTCTCGCACAGTTGTCAGTTCCCAACTTGCAAATCGGTTCCTGAGGGACATTGCATGTAACCGTGAGCAAATAAACCTAGTAACAGCCACTGGTCAGCGCATACCCGTCCGAGGCGAACAGAAGGTGGAGTTGAAGTTGGGCAACCAAGTTTACCTGCATAACGTCATCGTGGCCGATATAGTTGACGATTGCATCCTTGGCCTAGACTTCATGAAGAACAATTGTTGTGAGATCGACATCAACCAAGGTGTAATGAGATGTAGTCAAGAAGAACTGTTCATGGAAGGAGCATCATCAGGAAAAGTGTACAGCTTAAAGAACGTTGTTCTTCCTCCCAGATCAGAAACAATCATGCCAGTTAGTCTCCCTCAGAATTCTGGACGAATGCATCGGTGTGTCCTTATTGAAAGGGTAGATAATGATCTTCCATGGAAGATCGCACGAACTCTAGTAAGTACCACTAATATCTCTGCAGTACGTGTGCTAAATCTTAGTGATAAGCAACATGTGATTCATAAGGGCACACTAATTGGCACTTGCGAAGATGTGGATTGGATGCGTCGATGCCAAGACTTGACTACTTCGAATATTAGCACAGATGCACGAGTCAACGTGTCAACACTGTTAGAAGACTGTCGAGATGTCTTGTCTAGGGAAGAAATTGACAAGGCTAAGAGAATGTTAGTTAAGTACACTGATATTTTCTCTACTAATGACGCTGATATTGGAAAGACTGGTTTGGTTCAACACAAAATAAACACTGGGAGTGAGTTGCCAATTCGTCAGCGACCAAGAAGACTACCAGTAGCACGAGAACAGGAAGTGCAAACCATGATTGATGGAATGGTCAGGGATGGCGTTATAGAGCATTCATCCAGCCCATGGTGTTCACCTGTAGTGCTTGTAAAGAAAAAGGATGGCAGCATGCGTTTTTGTGTTGACTACCGCCGTCTAAACGACATTACGAAGAAGGACAGCTATCCACTACCTAGAATAGATGACACTCTGGACATGCTAACAGGGGTTAAGTGGTTTAGCACCTTGGATTTAAAAAGTGGATACTGGCAGGTAGAAATTGATCCCAAGGACAAAGAGAAGACTGCATTTTCGACAGGGAAAGGATTGTGGCAGTTCAAAGTAATGCCCTTTGGATTATGTAACGCGCCAGCAACTTTTGAAAGACTAATGGAATCAGTACTCACCGGATTAACTGGAGATGCCTGCCTGGTCTATTTGGATGACATTGTCATTGTAGGCCGTACTTTTGAAGAACAAATTCGAAACCTGGAGCGCGTATTATCGAAAATCCGAAGTGCCAACCTAAAGTTAAGTCCTAAGAAGTGTTCATTTTTCAAACGACAGGTTAGCTTTTTAGGATATGTGGTTTCGGAAGAGGGTGTCCAAACAGATCCGCCAAAGATCGCTGCCGTCAAGGATTGGCCAGTTCCAAGAGATAAGACCCAAGTAAGAGCATTTTTGGGCTTGTGCTCCTACTATCGGCGATTTGTGAAAAACTTTGCGGATATTGCCAAACCCCTTCATAAACTTACTGAAGAGAAAAGGCATTTCTGCTGGGATGAAAGTAGTGACATTGCATTTCGAGAGCTAAAAAGACGTCTATGCAACACACCCATCTTAGGGTATCCAGATACCGAAAATGAATTCATAGTTGACACAGATGCAAGTGATACTGGGCTTGGCGGTGTGTTATCCCAGCGGAAAGGTGATCAAGAGGTTGTTATTGCATATTTCAGTAAATCTTTGTCGAAGCCGGAAAGGAATTACTGCGTCACAAGAAGGGAACTACTGGCCGTAGTGAAGACACTGCATCATTTCAACAAATATTTGCTTGGGCGTAAATTCCACCTCCGAACTGACCACGCTGCATTAAAGTGGCTCTTACAATTTAAAAATCCTGAAGGACAAGTCGCGAGATGGATTGAGTTATTACAGGAATATGACTTCATGATTGAACATCGCAGTGGAAAGTCTCACGGTAACGCAGACGCACTATCAAGAAGACCTTGCCCTGAAGACTGCAAGCACTGCGCCAAGCAAGAAGTAAAGGAAGCTGTTCCTATAAGGACGATAAAGACGGACCTTAGCAAAGAATGGAAGGAAAGCCTGCAGCAAGCACAGCAAGAGGATGCAGATATCAAACCAATTCTCGAGTGGATTAAAGCTGAGACTCCTAAGCCATACTGGAGCGAAGTTGCATCGCTGAGCTCGACCACGAAGAGTTATTGGGCTCAATGGGATAGTCTAGTCATCCAGGATGGAGTCTTGTGCCGTAAATGGGAAAACGCTCGAGGAGACAGCTGTCACCTGCAAATGGTTGTTCCTAAAGCTAAGATACCAGTGGTCCTGCAGCTCTACCATAACGGATGTTCAGGAGGTCATATGGGAGTTAAGAAGACATTGTTAAAGATAAGGGAAAGATTCTACTGGATTCATTGTCGTGATGATGTTGAGGACTGGTGTCGCAAGTGTACCAGTTGTGCGGCCGTGAAGGGACCTCATACACGTAGCAGAGGCGCATTGAAATTGTATAATGTTGGTGCACTCTGGGAAAGAATTGCTATAGACGTGGCAGGACCGTTTCCTGAAAGTGAAAGCGGAAACAAGTACTTCATGGTCGTAATGGATTACTTCACTAAGTGGCCAGAAGTCTTTGCCATTCCCAACCAAGAGGCATCAACAGTTGCAGATAAATTAGTGCACGAAGTCTTCTGTCGTTTTGGAGTGCCTTTAGAAATCCACAGTGACCAAGGAAGAAATTTTGAGTCTCAAATATTTCAAGAAATGTGTCGAGTGATGTGATGGGTGCTCACAAAACCAGAACCACCTCTTACCACCCACAATCGGACGGAATGGTGGAACGATTTAACCAAGCACTAGAGAGGTATCTGGCAAAAGTAGTTGAAAGTAAGCAAAAAGATTGGGACAAACACATCCAACCGTTTCTTCTGTCATACCGAAGTGCAGTCCACGAATGTACTTCCGTAACACCAGCTTTTGCAAACTTCGGAAGAGAACTACGGTTGCCTGCAGACTTGATCACTGGAATACCCCCTGATACCCCGCGAAGTATAACGGAGTACGCGAATGACTTGCGGAACAAGATGAATGACATTTATGAGCATGTCAGACAATCGGGCCAACAAATGTCTGAAAAGATGAAAACCCGTTATGACCGGAAAGCGAATAATAAGGGCTTCGAAGAGTGTTCGCTAGTATGGCTACATAATCCAGTTCGCAGTAAAGGGAGATCTCCGAAGCTACAAGCAAAATGGGATGGGCCATACCGGGTAGTCACTAAAATCAATGATGTTACCTACCGGATACAGAAGTGTCCAAGAGGCGCCCCAAAGATAGTTCATGTAGATCGACTGGCGCGATACTATGGAACCGATAATGCTCGGGACGAGCATGTCTTAGGAGGGGGCAGTGTTGCGCCATAACCAGATGAATCTCGTGTCCACTAGAATAATCGAGAACTGTCGAGGACAACGCCATCTAGTGTCGGAAAGCGCGCAACTGTGTGCATTATGACGATTACTCGACGCTAGATGGCGCTACAAGCAGCTCTAGAGTAATCTATTTAGCCTAGAAACATCGATCGAATGTTTTCGTAGTTTCGAGTAATTTCCACGGCCATATAAAAGCGGAACGTGTTGGCCGTAGGGACAGTATTGTTTCACGATACAGCGGATAAACATCGAAGAGATCTTCTAGTGCGACTAACCAGTGATTTAGTGATTTCTTATTGTAAAAAGTGTTCTTAATAAATATTGTGTTATTTTTGGTAATTAATCGAGTACTTTATTTTATTTAATACCCAGCTCGTAACTATATGTTTTATTGAACCGATGAACAGTTATAAAAAAATCTCCGGCTCTTCTTAGACTGAGGAACGGAGGTATGTGGTGATTCCACTAAAAACCATCCCGGCGGCCGGCCTCAGGCGCCCTGCTCTGAGGAGCCGGACCATATAATTTCCGGTCCCCCAAGATCGACGCCGCGTCTACTGAGCTAGTTTCTTCTTTTTTGTCACCAAAAATTGAAATGCCTTGATGTGGCTTTTTTTGTTGATGAGGTGAAATATCCCTTCGGATCTCCGGCTCTTCGGGGACTGAGGAGCCAGGTATGTGGTCTCAGGCGCCCTGCTCTGGGGAGGACCCGGACCAAGTTATTCCAGGAACCCCCAGGAACGATACCGCATCTATAGTCTATCCAGGGGGAAGCCTGCGCTTCTCCCTGCCTGTTATCCCAACCGTTAGGTATATGTTGCGGCCTGACCGCTGTTTTGCGACCAGATCTCTCCCCTAACGCTGACCGCACCAATTATCCAGCTACCAAAGGTCGCCAGTCTCTGGCAGCTTACGGTCTTGTCGGCGGCTGATGTCACCGACGACGTCGCCTACGCTAGTTATCGGCCCTCTCCCGATCCCATTCAGCGGTCTACTTCTGGAGCATTACTGCCTCACAGAAATAGACCTCAAGCACAGCAGTAGCATACGCTACAACTGCGCCACAGA
The DNA here is from genome assembly GCA_916048165.1 of Spilarctia lutea. Lineage (NCBI taxonomy): Eukaryota > Metazoa > Arthropoda > Insecta > Lepidoptera > Erebidae > Spilarctia > Spilarctia lutea. The sequence goes on from OU696487.1 coordinate 19,079,913, forward strand.
GGCAGTCTAATGTATGTCTATAATTGAAGACTCGTAATTAGCCTTCTAGTAGGGACAATATATAATTTTGGAATTGCCGTTAGTCTTTCATGTACTTATTAAATAAATAAACAAATGAAAAAATGTACATCCAGTACAATTTTTCACTTCACTTTTTTAACTCAATTAACGGAAATAATTAATAATTAATATTAAAATTCATAACATCGCTAATTACAGTGGTGGCCTACTCTATCCCAATATTTGCTTTCATAGGACGCACGATTGACCTAGTGCTTTAAGCGGTCGCCACTACTTTACTTACACTTTAAGTGATCCACAAATTGTTGTTCTGAGTCTGGGTGTTCTTTTTTTTTAAACCAGTTTTTTTAAGAGGATTGGGACAGAGAAGGTGTCAAATGCTTTTTTGAGATCTAAACATACAGCAAGAAATTTGTTTCCACTTTCAAGACCTTTAACCACCAACGAACTCAGTGAAGTCACTGGCACAAGTGGCACACTGTCACAAGTCGCATCTTCAGCTGATATACCCTGCCGAAAACCAAATTGCGTTGTAGATAATAAGTTATATTCTTTTAAATATTTTAAGAAGCGATTATTAATTCGTTTTTCAACAATTTTTGATATTACCGGTAGGACTGATACCGGTTTATATTTGTTGACACCGTATCTGTCTCCTCCTTTAAGCACAGGAGTAATTATGGCAATCTTCAGTGGATCAGGAAAGACACCTCTATCAAAGCACAGGTTCGCCAAATGAGCGATAGGTATACCTAATTGGAGCAACTTCTTTCATCACGTACTTAAGAAATCTGGTGGAGATGTTATCCCAACCAGGTGCACTATCAGACTTGAGGCTCATCAAAATACGTTTGACTTCATCTATGCCTGTATTCAGTAGTAGATAGCAGTTTAGTTGAGAGGGCAAATCTTACTGCTTTACTGAAAATCACGAAAAACTAATTTTTTTAGAGACTTAGATGAAGATATAGCACATATGTTCCAACTCTGGTATATGTTATGTCACATAAACAATGATAATAATTAATTTAAATTAATTTAAAATGAAAATAAATATTAATTTAAAATCTTGAATTCTTGATTTATTATTCGTATATTGATTTTTAGATTGTTAGTATTACCTACTATTAAGTAACAAGAAAAAAACAATTATTAATATAGGTACTATTATTGCTTTTTTTCGCAAGGACTTAAAAATGTTAAGATTTCAGATCAGCTAGAAGATGGATTCTTGATCTTCTTGATTTTCGGATCTTTTCCATGTTGAATGAAGTAGATAGATATTATAACCATTGGCAACATTCTGTGCTTGCTTTGTTTTCATTTTTATTTGACAAATACATTGACATTTAGTTACTCGTATTCTTATAAACTTTTAATAACTTTTCCCACAAATCCAATAATGAAAAGTTAAATGTGTATTTTGTGATTTTAAACTACAAATCACTATAAAATAATTACTAATCGATACAAATTGATTAAACTGTTTCATGTGCACTGGCACTAGTCAAACATCAACAACAAGAAGTCTATTGACGAAGTTGTTTATTGAACCATGAGTAAGTTGTTCTAAAAGTGCCATATTAATTATACAATCTACAGTTGCCGGTGATATTTTAACCTATTCGATTTCGTTGTTTTATGAACAGCTGAGCGCCAGAAACCTCATGCATCGATGGTCACTGGCGGAGGTGGGGGCGGTGGTGACCTATCACCTTCTCAGCTCGACAACAGACACGTCGAAGACAGCAGACCCATGACTTACCAGGAGCTGCGGAATCTTTCACTCGCCATCAACATGTTGACATGTAATTACCTACCTATCCTACTTGTTACATTCCTAACATTATCTCGCTCAGTGCTATGGATTCGGCTCTTTTACAATATAAATAAAAATTACCAGGTCCACCACCACAACAACACAGAAAAAAGATTTTTTTTTAAAGTCAAAAGATATAACAATAAAATCTACTAAAAACTTACAATACTGATTTACATGTTTATTATAATTTGCAGGTGAAGGACTTGGCAGAGTTGTAGACATCATTCGGACCCACCAGCCTATGATGCATGGCAATGTTAATGAATTTGAAATTGATTTTAAAAAGTTAAACACAGTCACACTTTGGGCGCTAGAAAGATATGTTAGACCTATAGTCCCTCATGCATTTGAAGAGGATACTCACAACTTGGAACACTAAAACCATTATTGCTATCATCTCACATTATTCTTAAATTGATTTTATTAATAACAATTAATAAAATCAATTTAAAAATAGTATTCTGATCAGATTGACATTGCTATTTAGTATATGCCCAAAAGCATATTATATTTGAAGTAACTATTTCTATTTCCCCTACTTATGTTTAATAAAAATATATTATTGTTATAATGCTTTTGGTTTTTAAATATTACAAGTGATTTGGAGTATCATGTAACATTTAATATGCATGTGAATTCATATAATTGGTTTTCATTCTAAAAATATATATAGTTTATTGTAAAGCCCCACAAATTGCATATACATTAGAACCTTGTTCACGTTAAGGAATGTGACGTCATGCAAAATTAAAAACTTCAGTATAAAAAATCACAGGATTTAATAAATGAATGGGTGCACAGAGCTAGGGACTATCAGCTAGATACTGGCATTTTGATGTATTTGGGCAAAATAGATAAAATACATATAATAATTGTGTCCTGCGATTGTTGTTATACCTTCATCAACTGTGAGTAACACTGAACAGGCACAGGTTATTCTGTCAAAGTGCCTGCGTAAATTCAAATAGCAGTGACACGCATATGGCGTAATTAGCAAAAAGTTTAATCTCATATCATCTGCTATTCCCAAAAGGTCAAATTCCCATCAAAAATGGTCCAACCATGCAAAAATGCATTTTTGACGTTCTACACCTTCATGTATGTACATTTAATGAACTACTGTTTACTTGAAATTAAAAACAGATACTTAATTTTTTTCGTTGAATTTGTATAGGTAGGACAATGTTGATTTGTGTTTGTCTGTCTATTATCTATATTTATTAATACATATTTAATCTATGGGCCTTCGTTCAGCATCGGACGGCAATAGGCTGAGAGAGAGAGAGAGAGAGGGTTTAATCTATGTGTGGTTGTATGTTTCAGTGTACTAAACACATCAAAAAGCCTTTTACTTTTTATCTTTATCACACGTCGTGTATTTTCATTGCACTTGACACCAGACACTGGCAGAATCACAGAATACTTTTGAGCAGAATTGTCGACATCGGCACAGTTGCCATTCTGCAAGAAAAAGAAAGAAAAGATCTCATAAAATAGTTACGTTTTATTCACACGATCTGAATACCAGTCTTTTTGGTTTTAATTTTTCCATTTTCCATTTATTTCCATTTTTAATCTTTAAATCTTTTATTTCATTTTGTAATGTCATATTAACTTTAATAAAATTAAATTTAATGTTATTAAATTTAATACTTATAATAACATACAACCTGATGGATGTTATAGTGGTACACTTTCATCTTTTGCATATATTTTGAATATTCATATTATAATTATCATTTTAATTTTATTAAATCATATTTTATACTAAGTACATACCTATGACGTCATCGGTCACTAACAGTGATGCTGAAAAATATTTTTCGGCATCCAGTGACGATGCTAGTTACCGATGAGCTATCGAATCCAGTAATCTTTCTATTCTTCCATTAAATCCTACACACAACCTGCCTAATCGCAATTCATCTCTCCCAGACCTCATTCTTGTATCCTCTGTCGAGCACGTCTCCAAACTTGGCCAATGCTCTGCAGATTCTTTTTCCTATCACGATCTCCTGTTTCTTACTTAAAATCATTTCACGCCGTAGTATTCGTAACATAAATATCGAAAATTTTAGTAGAAATGCTGACAACATAGACTGGAGTCCAGTTTTTAACTCGCAATGTGTTGATGATAAAATTTACTGCTTTAAAAATTGTTACACTTATACGACAAGCATGCGCTGATATGACAAATAAGGTGAAATATCTGCCTGCATCCTGGCTTACTGAAGACTTAAAAGAGACACAGGAAAAAAAGCGTGTGCTATAATCGAGGTATACAGGACATCCTACACCTGCAAACTGGGAAAAACTTGTACTTGTAAGAAGTCAGTGCAATAAGATGTGAAGGAATCCTCAGCGCCGACACATCCACAAATCTGTTAAAGATGGTGATTCCATTAAAGTCTGGAAATTTCTTAAGTCGTTGGGGATCGGCAAATCACGTCTAAATTGTACTCGTAAAGATGTTGACATTGTGGAGGTCAGGGTGTCATGTCCCTCCAACACAAAGGTAGGATCCTCCGGCCAGACGAGATGATCATGCCTGGCAGGTTACAGTGTAAAATCAACTTTCTGCAGATACCAGTAGTTAGTTGCAAAGGTTTGGTTTTTTCATACAGTGAACAACTTGGACTACAGGATAGGATAGGTACAGGTAGGTACCATTATTTGCGGCAACAGGCTCTCTGCGATGGCTACACTTCCTTCTTATCAACACTAAAATTGCGCTCGCACAATATTTTTTCTTCCCTTCCTTGACTATAGCGATGTCAGCTATCTCGATCTCACTGAAGACCAACTAAATAAACTTGCTTGAAGCAAGTTCAAAACCTCTACATCAGATTCTTAATTGAATTAAGCAAGTATGGTCACATCTCAGAGTTTCGTTCTACACAAGTGGCTACTAATACGCTTTCGCCGTAATCTTCATGTACTTTCTATTCTAAACAGTGTTCTGTTTCATCTTCACACACCCTCTTATCTCAAAGAACGTTTTTAGTCGGAGAATTTAAATTTAATAATGCTACAACACTCCATTCAGTTTGCAGACAAGTCTTTTTCTGTGCAATCAGTAAGACTGCTGAACAGCTAAAAAACGGACAATTAGAAATGCAAAAAAATTGACTGTTTTTAAGAAGCTAGTAAAGAAATTATTTTATAATAAACTAGATGAAAAATATTATTTTTTTGAAATGTTAAATGTAAAATGTTGAATGTATTGACATTTTGCTATTCTGAAACGTGTAATGGTAAATGTATTATCTATACTAATAATAGGTCTTTACCTTTGAAATTGCGTTTCTTCAGTACTGGTCATTTCAAATAAAAAAAAATTTGTAATGGCTCTGTATTCTAAATTCAAATTAATTTTGTTTTAAAACCATGACATTCTATTTACAAACTCAGTCTTTTGTTTTTTGATTAGCGTTGTATTTTCATTACATTTGAACATTTTTCGTCATAATGGATACTTTAAAAATTCGTGTAATTATGGAATATGAGTTCCGTCGTGGCACCAACGCGACACAAACGGCACGTAACATAAAAAACGTTTACGGAGAGAACTGTACAAACGAACGCACAACCCTTTATTGGTTTTCCCGGTTGCTTTCTGGAAATTTTGACTTGAAAAATGAAGCTCGTGGTCGTCCGGAGACTTTGGTTAACAATAATGAATTAAAGGCGATTGTGGAAGCTGACGAAACTCAATCTACAGCTGAGCTAGCAGCAGCTTTTAATGTAAGCATCAAAACAATATTGATTCATTTGCGACAAATTGGCAAGGTAAAAAAGCTTGATAGATGGGTGCCCCACGCTTAGACATTTACAGTTAACGATCGCCAGCGCAACGTACGCGTTGAGACCTGCCTTTCGCTGCTCAACTGGCAAAGAAATGAAGGAATTTTGAAACGAATAGTTACGTGCGACGAAAAATGGATTCTGTTCGACAATCGAAAGCGCTCAGCAAGTTGGTTAGACCCTGGTTCAGCACCAAAGCAATGCCCTAAACCAAAAATGACCCCTAAAAAGGTGATGGTCACTGTTTGGTGGTCTAGTGCGGGTGTGATTCACCACAGCTTTTTACAAAACGGCATGAGCATTAATGCAGATGTGTACTGTGAAGAACTGGAGAGAATGATGGTCGATGGAGAAGCTTGCACATCTGCAACCAGCTTTGGTCAATCGGTCGTCCCCACTGCTCCTACACGACAACGCGCGACCCCATACTGCGCAACAGACAGTCTCCAAGCTGCAAGAGCTGGGGTTGGAAGCTCTCCTTCATCCGTCATACTCACCAGACCTTGCACCTACCGACTATTACTTTTTCCAAAATTTAGACAACTTTTTAGTGGGTAAAAAATTCAATTCCCGAGAGGCAGTACAAAATGCCTTTGAAGAGTTTGTTGCCTCCCGTCCAGCTGATTTTTACAAGAAGGGCATCAATAAACTGCCAATGCGTTGGCAAAGATGCGTCGATTGCATGGGTGATTACTTCGAATAACAGAAATAAAAAAGTTTGAAAAAATAAGTACTTTCACTTATTGCATACAAAACGGCAATTTCATAAAGTATCGTAAAGACCTAATATTATAAAGAGGAAAGGTTTGTATGTAAGTATGTTTGTAACGAATTGGCTCAAAAAGTACTGGACGGATTTTAAAAATTCTTTCAGCATTTGAATGCCACATTATCACTGATTAATATAAGCTATTTTAATTGTAAGAAAAAAAAACAATATGTAAACTAATAACTGCAGGTAACACCGCGAGGTTCAGCTAGTTATATAATAAGTGACTCGTTAACTTTATAAAAAAATCTTAAATATTCAGCCAATAAATGAATTATTAATTAGAATTATAAATCAGAAGGAAAAACGTTTGCAACTTGGCCTTGGCTTGGGCGGCTGGTCTTAACGTCAGGTAATTCATAGGTATGTACGTAATACCTATAGCGCGCAAATGCTTAGACATTTACAGTTATTGAATTATCCTATGAATTAATATAATATATGTAGTTGTAATTCATCTAAGGGTGAAGGTTACGGGGTCACGGAAACAATGGTTTTATCGTTACATTTAATTTATTTGTCCGGTCGTCACCGCTCGCCATTGTTAAAACTACAATATATATACAATATTTACAAAGTCAAAATATACAGAAGATAGACACGGACTTCAAACGCTGCGTTATAAATGCTAATAGTTTAATTGCCAGTGCGGACAGCAGGAAGTGTCACCGCACCCCCACCAGCAGCAGCAGGAGGAGGAGCGCGGCGGGGCGGGCCGGGGCGGCGGGGGGCGCGCCTCGACCCGCCGAGGGTGAGCCCTCGTCGCGCTGCATCGCCTCCGCGCTCATCTCTGCAGAGGAGAGGAAGGAGTTACTCTTGAGTTACTTACTACCGTACCATTCACTTGTCTCTTTATATATCACAGTCAGAACACTCATGGATAAAGGCTCTATTATAAAACGGAAAACTGCAACAGAATTTGGAAGGGAGTAGAAAAACACGTCGACCCTGATGACCATGTGTACATGAATTATTTTATAGCGACTGCCTCGTTGGCGCAGTGGTAGCGTACACGACTGCAGTGCATGAGGTCTCGGGTTCATTCCCGGGTCGGACCAAATCTTCGTATGATCTGCCAATATTTGTTACGGAGTGTGGTAGATACGATTTAAGTATTCTATTGTTAAATTAGTATTACATTTATAATTAAACTCTTAGCAATATTGATTACTAGTCGTAACTAGTCTTAACTAGTCGTAAATAAAAGCATGAAGCCATTTAATTTTTCTTTTTACGTTAACAATCAACATAAGAAACCCACATTTTGAAAAATCTCACTTGAGAATGGGGGTTGAGGGAGGGGGTTGAATAAGCCCCGGTGGGATGACGGCCCGAGGAGGTTTCCACACGTTAAAAAAAAAAAAGGGGTTGAATAAGGGGTCCGGTCGTGTTAATATCAGCAGTTCCCGGACCCCTCCCTTCTCAGGCGCAGAGTTGGCAGACCGTGTGGTTTTAGTCGGTTCGATTCCGACACACCACCCCGCCGCAAACCCCGGTGGGGTGACGGCCCGAGGGGGTTTCCACAGGTTAAAAAAAAAAAAAAGAGGGTTGAATAAAATCTCACGACATTTCACCGGGGGGGGGGGAGGGACAGAAAATTTAAGAAAACCCCTCACGTAATTTATAGACGCTCCCTTATGGTTTCTGTCACTAAAACTCCTCGTTTATCATTTCGTGCACGTTCATCGATATTGGGGATTCCGAAATCAACGTTGCGGGTAATAATGCAAAAAAAAATACCATTGAAAAATTATATCCGCAATTCTTATTGTTAAACTGTAATAAATAAAATAGGTATCAGAGGCGTAGTTTATTTTTATCAATGTTTCAAATTTGAAATCTGCCCCTGGACACCTGTACAAGCTCTGCTTAATTTAACGTTTTGTAAGCATTTTCTCCGCCCGAGACACAGATTCAATCTAGTCCGGGCAAATAACAATTAACGTACTATATTTATAAATTTAAGAATTTAATTGTAAATTATTGTACCTTTTTAACTAAATAAATGAATTTTGAATTTAAAAAAAAAAAAAGAATTAAAAAGAAAACACTAGATGGCGTTCTGTGTAAAATATTTATTTATGTTTAGGGTACTAGCTAGTAGTAGTAAGGGCACAAAACGCTTTTTTCGAAGCTTCCTTTCTTTCGAAGGCTTCTCGAGAAAGTCTGCGATTGGGTCCCTCAGGTCAGCTTTTTAGCAGACAGAAGCATAAAGGTCGTAATCGACGGTGAATGCTCTGACTCCATATCTGTGAATGCTGGTGTCCCACAAGGCTGTTGCCTCTTTCCGCCATCATCCTAAGCTACAGAAGATTCATCCCCACCATTTAGATGGTTGACAGTCTAGAACTGTGCGCTTTTCTCGAAACTGTCTGCCTCGCACAACAAAACTGTGAAATGAACTGTCACCTACGGTATTCCCGAACCAAACGTGGGAGAGCTATGCTTCGGCATGAATGGGTCGGCTCGACCGGAGTGATACCACGGCCTCACAGAAAACCGGTGAGTGAGTGAGGATACCGGAGGCCCATACCCCAACCCCTCCCCCATCCCCCTTCCCATCCCCCAAAGGTCGGCAACGCACTTGTAACGCCTTTGGTGTTGCGGGTGTCCATGGGCGGCGGTAATCGCTTACCATCAGGTGATACGTCTGCTCGTTTGCCCCCTATTCAATAAAAAAAAAAAAAAAAAACAAAACGACCTTCAAGCTTTCAAGAAAAGAGCGTACTCCTTCTTAAAAGGCCGGCAACGCACTAGTGACGCCTCTGGTGTTGCCATGGGCGGCGGTAATCGCTTCCCGTCAGGCGATACGTATGCTCGTTTGGTCCCTATGTCATAAAAAATTGGGTTGTCTGGAAGAAATCGCCGTGAACGATAAGACCGCCGACTGTTACATTTATACATTTTATGACTCTTTTTACGTTACCTATGCAATAAAGACAAATAATTAAAAAAACAAAGTAAGTAGAGCGGGCACCGACCTGCGGGCAGCACGCGCAGGTGCAGCGCGGTGGCGCGGCCGGCGGCGGCGCACACGTACTCGCCCGCGTCACCCGCGCGCAGCTCCGCCAGCGTCAGGCGCGACAGCGCGCGCGCCGCCCAGCGCTCCGTGTCCAGCGACACGCCGCCGCGGGAGCTCTGCGACACGACACACACAATATCTCTTTTAGGGTGAGGGGAAAACGAGCGGACCGATGATATCGATACGAGTGTTACCTCCGTTTGAATATCCCGCTCCAGAATGAGAGTAAACGAGTTCACTTGTACGATCCTCACTCGCTCGGTAAAAGGCGACGACAGAATTGCTTAAAATAAGTTTATTGGTCACTCCGTTTGAGCCGCTCCATATGTGCTGAATAGTGAATCGTTCGCTTTTCGTATTTACGTACATAACTTAGGCTACGTTAACGTAGTTCCATAAGTCACCTGCAGGTTGATAAGCTCGTCGCCTCGGTGCCAGCGTACGTCGAGCGCGGCGAGCGGTAGCTGTCGCGGCGGCGGCTCGTAGCGCGCTTCGCACGCCAACGTGGCTGCGCCGCCCTCCACGCCCCGCACCGTGCTGGGGCCCACCGCCAACACCACCACCGTCGGCACGGGCTCATCTGTAACACCTCACCGCTGTAATTGCCTATGATTGCAGCTAATATTTGTTGACACCTATTTGAGTGCGTAAGCATAACCACGCGTGACGCGACGATGCGCAGACTGACCTACTACTGTGAGGTTGAAGAACAGGCTCATCTTGGGCTCAGTGTTGACCTGACACTCGTAGCGGCCCGCGTCGCTGGCGCGCAGTCGCTCGATGCGTAGCGAGTGGCGGCTGGCTCCCGCGCCCTCAGCGCTCGAGGTGGCCGAGACGCGCGTGTCCGCCGTGAACACCACGCCGGCGTGCGACAGAATCTGCAGGTCCCGAGACCGCACCCACGACACCTGCGACCATAGTATATGTCGTTAATAATAAACCACAACAGATTTAGTTCTTAGCAACCTTAAGCAGCAGGTTCAGGTATCCATATTGATCGAACCACTTAGAAGAGATTGGGCGGCAATTAAAAAGTGCGTGCGTACAAAGTACACATGTCAGAAGTGAAACTTCTTTGGCAAATTAATTGGGGTTTGGTACGCGGTTGGGCTGCGAGGTGGCTATACACGCTACGCGGGCGTTTGTGATGAACCAGGAAAACGAGGGGAGCATCTTGCTAAAGCTTGATATTCGTAACGCGTTCAATACATTGGAGAGGGACGTCCTGTTGAGAGAGGTTAAAGAACATATTCCCTCTCTATTTCCCTTTCTTCACCAGGTTTATAGCCATCCGTCTAATTTGTTTTTCGATGACAACCTCATTATTTATCAGGTGGGAGCACAGCAGGGGGACCCTTTGGGGCCACTTGTTTTTAGCTTGGCAATTCACAAAGTGGTTACCGAGATTAAATCTCCATTGAACGTATGGTACCTGGATGATGGCACTATCGGAGGTAAGCCGGAGGACGTGTTGCAGGACTTAGAGATCCTTATTCCTCGGTTTAGGGACCTGGGCCTGGAGGTGAACTCCTCGAAGTGTGAATTTTTTCCCTGCGGCGGTGGTGGTCGTACTCAATTGTCTCGTTTGGCGGCTGTTTTGCCGGGCCTCAGGGAACTGTCCTCATTGGATTTCACCCTATTAGGCTCTCCCATTTTCCTTTGTGCTGTTCCTGGAGCTATAGACTCCAGAACCCGTCTTCTTCTTACTACTCATGAACGTCTCGGAGACCTGTCCGCTCATGTTGCTATTGTCCTGCTGAAAATTAATTACCTCCTGCGAACCACTCCTACTTGGCTTTGCCCCGAGGAAGTTTCATCGTTTGACAGAGCCCTGAAGTCGGTCGTGGAAAGCGTCCTTAATGTTTCCATGGATGAGAGACAGTGGAGTCAAGCGGGTCTTCCGATCCGGTGTGGTGGTCTGGGGGTGCGAAGTATGCGTGGTGTAGACCTTCCAGCTTTCCTAGCGTCTGCACACGGTGTTGCGAACCTTGTCACTGTTTTATTAGGATCTCATGGTGGTGGGGTGAGCATACCGTTTTTGGTGGATGCTACATCGGCTTGGTTGGATCTTAACTCGGGTGAAGCGTGTCCCGGGGCGGCACACATGCAGCGGTCGTGGGATGAGGTGGGGGTGAAGCGGATCCAGGGCGACTTATTGGAGGGATCTTCGGGAGCCGATATGGCTAGGCTGAGGGCTGTGTCGCGGTCTGAGGCGGGTGCTTGGTTGCACGCGCTGCCTTCGCCTTATTTGGGGACTTTGCTCGATGACAATTCTTTGCGAATCGCTGTTGCGCTACGTCTGGGCTGCAAGGCTTGCGAGCGCCATGTATGTACCTGCGGTTCTATGGTGGAAGCCGATGGCCACCACGCTTTGAGTTGTCGTCGATGCTCGGGCAGGTTTTCGCGTCACCATGCCCTCAACGACGTGGTCCGCAGGGCCCTCATTTCGGCAGGCATCCCATGTCTGCTTGAGCCTCCGGGTCTTAGCAGATCAGACGGAAAAAGGCCGGACGGATTGACTCTGGTGCCCTGGAGGAACGGTAGGTGCCTAATCTGGGACGCTACTTGTGTCAGCACTGTTGCCGCCAGCCATCTGAGTCGTACCATCTGCTCCCCGTCGGCCGCCGCGGAGAATGCCTGTTATAAGAAGAGGCAGAAATATGCGGCTTTAGAGCAGCAGTATTATTTCGTGCCGGTAGCGGTGGAGACCATGGGCAGCAGGGCCGCCGACACTCTGAGGTTTGTGGGTGAGCTGGGCCGTAGACTTGCCTTGCTAAGCGGTGATTCCCGTTCCGGCTCGTTCCTGGTGCAGAGACTGGCCATTGCCATACAACGCGGCAATGCTGCCAGCTTAATGGGCACCTTTCCCTCTGAGTGTCCTTTCCCTTTGACTATTGTATTGTTGATTTAATTGTTATTTTTATAATATTATTATTGTTTATTTTAAGCTTGTCTTGTAATTAATTATTAATAATAAAAATTAAAGAGAATTATTAAAATACATTTATTTCATATTGTTTAAAAAATAATATAGTAAAATCTCAGATGATGAATATTAAATTAAAATTCGCCCTTTCTCACTCTCTCCCAATCGGTCTCAATCGCTCTCTCCCTCTTCTTCGACAAAACGCTGCACATCTTCGTGACGCGTTTCATCCGTAAAAATTTTACCCTCAAGCACCTAAAGAAGTTTCACTTCAAAAATCCTAGCCAAGTCAATCCATGGATAGGTGTCATTCTGAACACTTTGAGTCCGTTAATCTATCGCTCCAAGTTTCTGAACGACTATCTGTGACATCGTGATTCTTGATTCGATATAAAAACAACGCAATCGTTACTGGTAGTTGGAATTCGTTACGGGTAGTTGGAATAGTCCATGAGGATCATGGTCGACCAGAGGGAGACGAAGAACTTCAGCTCCAATGGTGACACACAAACATCACATAGTTATCGACTTTTAATGCTGTTCTCCTTAAGAGGAAAAAAGGCAAGCTGAATTCTCTGAGGCCGAGGATGACGATTAAATACAAAAATGCGATTACGTGGCGTCGCAAACATTTCGCAAATTGATAGTTTGGCAGCGGTCTCTTCCGGGAAGTTAATAGCGTGAGGAGGCGGAGGCGCGTGCCGCTAAATGCGGCGCTGGCCCAGGGGGGTGCGCAGCGAGTCGTTGACCGGCATTTTTCACATCGCTCACGATCAGTGTCAGGTGGACGGTTATAGCCGTGCGCTGACGTGTCCAAGGATGCGCGTGTCACCGCCTTCCGCGGCATCGCTCGCGTGCCACTGTCCCTCAACCCTCCGCCCACCGCCCCTCGCCACATGTTATCTCTTAAATCGTTTCACATTTCATACATCGATTCATATGCGTTTATTTCTAGACACTATTTGAATTGTTTACGAGGCTCGTTTCGGACTTTGGAGTTTATTTCGATTTAGAATAGAGTGAGCAATTCATCATTCCACGCTTTCTGCTTTAATATTTTATTCGTATATCTCGGGGCGCGTGTCATGTATGAGCAACGTCCGATAATAAAATCAAACGTCCGCTTACAGCATTACGTAGCTTTGACCGTTCGAACCGCTTGTGCGTAACTCTCCATCCACTCGCTGTTGGCGCGCTGTTTGAACGAAACTCTTTGAGGATTCGTATAGTCATTACGGGCTGCGATAGGTGAACACTAGAACGTTCCTATTGTGCCGTCAGTACATATCTCTTTAATTCTCTATAATACGTGCATTCCGAGGTACGGGTGCTAAAACCCTAACTTCCAAACTTCGGCTGTTATGAAGCATTTCTATAATCAACAAAAGTAATAAAAACTGAACAACACTTTTCGGCCCGACGCATACTCGTAGTAAAAATACAGAGTATACCAACCCGGCTGGCTAGCGAGACATACCTATGAGGTCGAAACATTTTTCGTAAGGAGGGGCTGTGTCCAGCTGTGGACTAATAAGACTGTGATGATTGGTGATCACAATAGTAAATAAACATAATAAGGTGTAACAATAAACAATAAAAATTAATCTGTCAAGAAGAACAGAGAGACGTTACGTGAACACTGAGTACGTTGTTTACCCGGACTATGCTTTCTCTTCAACTGCTGTGGTTAGATCAACTTTTGTTATCGTCATTCCTAAAGAAGTAGTAAAGTAATAAATCATAAATAAGCGAAAGAAACTGTACATACCGATTTGTCTAAGAGCCTGTAGACGGTACAATCCAGAGAGACGGCGTGGTCGAGCGGCGCCACCACCAGCGTCTGTTGGCGAGGGACGAAGGCCGGCGCCGCGGCACCCGCTAGCAACGCCACCACCTCACCGCCAGCCAACCCTGCAACACAGCCCCGCCATCACTTAACAAATAACCTTCGTAATACAATAGTACTTGAGACAAAGTCAAGTCAAACGCACTTGGCACCGCCTGAGGAAGACAAACCGAATTTTCATATAAGTACTGATCCCACATTGCGTTACATTAACATTCTACCACTGTTTATTACTCCACCCGGCAGGAATATCCCTTTAATTAGTTGGACATATTGCAGGACTGTCCTACCAAAACTGGTGACCCACTTTCTTGAATCAGGACTGTAGCTTCATCCAATATAGCGTTACAAATCAGATAACATCTATCGACGAAATCCGATGGATCTAGCGATGGTAGTTGGTGGCAGCGCCGCGCTGGTTGGCGACGCTTCGTGTAAACATTTTAACCGGTGGCCCTTTGATCTCCAACTGCGTGGTCGTAATATTGCCTAAAGCAACAATCAGCTACTCGGTGAACGTGCCAATTGTTTGTAGGTCGAGCTTCGACCACTGGCTCGCGTCCATACGCCGAACAAGCGTTAACTATCTTTATTTTTTCGTAATTCCTTTCCATCCGTAAACCTATATATAGTAATAATAATAAAACTTAATACCCCGAGATATCTAGGTATAATAAAAGAAATATGAAAATTAAGACTCGTTAGTCTAGTTAGTCGCGACCGTTTAAACTGCTAGACCCTTTGGACACGTCGTAGAACTCCTTTCTTCCAAAGCCTACCTTTAGTGTATTGGCAACCATACTCCGTAGTCCGTACACATGAATGTTAGCGGCTGAAGCTCTAGCAAAGATCACCCGCGAGCGGGGTGCGGGGTGCGGCGGTGTTACTCAGGACGCATGTTATTTTCGTCCATTTGCTCTAAAAACCAAACCTCGGCAATGTCACAATGCGGTTAATTGCCTCTATTTTAGAAATAATTAATAGCTATAACAATTTAATAGTGGTGAACGTCTCTTTACTTTACCTACTGCTACAGTCTTGTGTTGTATAGGAAAACGTATATTTTGTTTATATTCTTGTTTATTTTCGTTTTGTTTAGAAGAATCACTAATCTCTGTAATATAACTGTCGGACTGTTCAAACGATTATTTTTGTGTTGATTTTATATAATATGGTATGTTCAGGCATAATCCATACTAATATTATAAATTCAAACGTCTATCCGTCTGTAAACAGCAGCACCAATTTCAATGAAAGTTGTCATAGAAATAGTGATTTTCGAGGAACCATAGGCTACTTTACTTTTTGCCGCGATAACCGATATACACGCTGGCAACGCCGCGGGCAAATGCTAGTGTGGCCCATAAGTCATCACCCTACAACTTAAGAGGTCAGAGCGGAGATCATTATTGCAAGTAAATTGGAACGAGCGGCTACTAAGATGTTTATGATATTTAAAGTCTTTCCTTGTGATTGAAACTATCTTTATTATATCTAGGTATAAATATAAATTAAATATACCACTACTAAATGCGTATTGCTGCAGTTTAGAATGAAATAGAAAACTGTTTATTTCCACACCATAATATAGAGTTAAATAAGTACATAATACATGAAATGTGAGATGTAGTGTACAAAGGCCTTGTTGCCGAAAGCAATCTCTTCCAGGCAACCTTAGTATGGGTCAAATGTTTCAGAGAGACGGTAGTAGTTGACGTGCATTCCCTTTGAAGAAATTATTTATACCCATACACACATAGTTATGAAACATATACTTTACATATCAATATACACGTACATATAAGCATCACTATAATTACTTAATTAAATTACATATAAATAGAAAGAAACGACTCTTAAAACATACTCTAATGCGTGAATATTACGCATCATATTATAATGCATAATATTCGTGAACCATCGATCTACTTATTGTTTGCGCTTGCTTGCATGCATTCCACAAGCATACAGCTTGAACAGTGAAAGACTGATTATAAAACTTAGTGGAATGCTGAGGCATCTCCAGCCCCAAATCTTCGGATGACCTTAGATATTTTACATGTGTGTCATTAAGGAACTTGAATCGTTCTGTGATGTAGAAGGGCGCTTTAGGATTGAGCTAGATCACTCGAGCAATTGACGAAATTCGAAGACGTGATCATATTTAATACAAGTCGTATACAGAGATTTTGTAAGAAGCAAATATTTTACGACTGACTTCTTGTATCTGTGGGCCCCAAAATAGAGTACTATCGATGTTTATTCCTATTCCTAACAGTTTCAAAAGACATATTACACTAGATATAATACACTTGGGAATAATAAGTTTTTTAGTATCGAGGAGTTCAAACAAAATAATACAACACCCGATCTATTCATCTCTCAACTTTTTTGAACATGTACGTATTTTTGGCATGTCCTCTATCAATATTACATATATTATATATTATATGTCAGCAGTTTATGCACATAAATATACAAAAAAAACAATTTAAGTCTAAACATATAACATTCCTTGACCTGTCTGATACGAACGGCCTGATTTGTCAACGCAGAACCTAAACTGTTGGGCTACAAACTGTCTGAAGCTGGTGCTTCTACATTTTAAGCTCCCACTTAGGGAAACTAAGGCGACTAACTAAGACTAAAATATGGCGTTTAATTCGTCATATACTGAGCAGCTAAATGAATTTTGAATAATATTCGTCGTATGATGATCGAAAATGTTAAATTATCCAACAGTTGTGGGTTAAGTAAATAAACAGTAATATTGTCTAACACTCTTTAATACTGTAAGAGTGGTCACACGCTACGTGCCATCCGGATCCGTGGAAATGCGGTCCCAAGTAGTACTGCTACTACTATTTATGGTTTTATGCACTAGGGGTGACTTCATTTAATTTCTTTCCTGCTTTCTGGAGGTGGTGTTTAGCTACTACATGAGAGTCGAACTTCTTTGTGTTTTTATGCAAATACTCAACAAACTTAAGAAAAAAGTATACCTATAGGTATTTATATAAAACATACACATACACATAGATATACCCTTCATCGCAAACTTACACAGAAAGCATAATGAAGGCAAATCTTATTTGTACAAAATAAACTATGTACCTCTAAGATGTCCCACTAGTATGTTAGCCCACCACCGTCTCAAGATAGGATCGCCTCTTCGGTTATTGATATTATTAAAACCCTCGCTATTTAAACCTTTTCGTATGTAGCAGGCTTGAAGCCGATCCCAACCTAATTGAGGAAAATGGGTGGGACGGTTTGCCTTTACATCGTCGAATGACTAGTCAAACAAAACAATTCAACGCAGCAAGAAGAAACCACAGCGTTTGTGTGCGTGCTTTGCTTACTTTTAGGCGAGACCTGAAGTAGTTGTTCTTATTATGGCTGGTTTCGTAGATGACACGTTATGACGTTATTACAATAGCGCGTAACGTGTGGTGCAAGTGTAGTGCGGGCGCTGGCGCACACGTGCGGCCCGCATTCACACATCCGCTTGATTCATCTCCAGTGCGTGAGCTGCTGACGGGAAGTAACATCTCACTACGCCATCTCGCAACACACTCACCTTATAGCGAATATAAAGGAAGCGCCGTTTAATCACACTCGTGCCAACTTTATATATATGTCAAAGTGTCGAGTGCCTCGAGTGGTTGTGGAACCAAACCGTTCATATACTAATGTTGCTAATGTTGAGACTTTGTCATTATTAGATCAGTGAAGTAGGTGGCGCGTTCCAATGCAGCGAGTTTCGTAAAGTGCAATGTGTCGACGAGGGCAACAATTCGCAAACGATGCACAAACTTCAGTGTTTACATTGTGGAGCGCATATGTATGCAGTGAGTCAGCAGCGCTGCAAGAGAGGCGAGAGTGCGGCCGAGTGACGTCAGCGCCATTCACGCGCCGCAGCGACCTTGTGCGATAACATACTGCATATTAGCTATGGCTCACCTCATGGTAAGAGCCACCGCTATAACTCGTACAACATCTTAAACCATATCGGATTTGACGTTGGACCGAAATATCTTTAACTTCACTCTACGCATCAATTTCCGTGACTGCCACACGGGCCGCAACTGTGCGAAGGTTGCTCGGTTGCCTTAAAAGTTCTTAATAATGCCAAAATAATATGGCCACATATTATTTTGGCATTATAAAGAACTTTATTGTACTACATTTACATTCTACCATTAAATAGTGCGCAAATATATTTTTAATTTTTATCATGATACATACGTACATGAGCAATAATTACAATTAAATTTAAAAAAAAAAAAATATAAATATTTAATAGAAAAAATAAGAATATTAGAATAATTGTTAATTAAAATGTCAGAAAACTTGATGATCAATATGTCAGAAAACTTTATAGGTTAAATGTCAAAAAATTTATAATTAAAATGCCACAAAGAAACGTACAAAGAATGGTAAATTTAAATAGAAAAACATTAGAGCAATTACATGTTTTCCTTCTCTTAAAAATCCCAGTGCCAATTATAGATGCCAACGTCATTCTTGAATGGCGTTATAGCACTTAGAAATAAGCAGTTTTTTAGACACGCTTCTTGGAAATCATTGTATTTTCAGCCTTATTTATACAATCGGTAACCTGTTATAAACAAAAAAAACTGTTATGTATTAATGAAATTTTGCTCTTTACTACACATAACATGTCTGCGTGGCGAGCTCTAGTTCTTTTCTCAAATAGTGCAATATTTTGCCTTACAAACCTGGCACACTCGATGGTGTACGTGCATGGGAAAGTTAAAACCCAAACCCATCCAAATTAACTGTTCTCTATCGCTCAGAATAAATATTACACATATATTTTTAATAAAGGTTAGTTCGTATGGTGATTTGGTTCGGTCGTTCCCCGTTTATTCTGGAAATTATGATCTCAACCAAGAGGCGCGTGGCCGGTCGCAAATGACTCGCTTCACACGACAGATTTGCGTAAGATTCACTCAATGGTTCTATATTCTTGTATCCTATATGTATGACATAATATAAAATACATATACTTCCACTCACCTCAAAGAACCTTTGAGGTTCCTCCTTGACACATTTACGAGATTATTAAGGTCGTTCCAGAATTTGATTTGTTTAATTATATATTTTAATAATATTTATAGTAGGTCAACTACGATTATCCGTCATATAAGCAAAAACTCTTTTACTGAATATTGATTTGCAGCAGTTAATGTAGATGTAGGTATATCTGCGTATCGGCGGCGGCGGTGTTCAGCGGAGAGCTTGCTGTGGAAGGCTCTCTCACAGCAGTTGTGAATCAACGCGTTACACGTGGTGTTTGTGTTCGCTTAGTCGTTGCTCATACGAGTGTTTGGTCTGACGTGTCACCGTCAACTGGAAGTGGCCGGACAATTTCATATTTTCAACGTCAACGTAGCCACATGTGGTACATATCGTAAATGCCACATGTAACATATATATTAATTAAGATTAGTCAAATTATTAGGGCGTGATAAAACGAGGTGATTTTACTGGAGCACAAACTGCCTGCCCTTAGGCCTGGGGGGAGGGCTGGGGGGTGACTGAGGACTCGTTCGCTAAAAACATAAAATATCAATATTTTTTTTACTGTGGGAGAGCTATGCTTCGGCATGAATGGTGGAGTGATACCACGGCCTCACAGAAAACCGGTGTGAAATAGCGTTTGCGCTGTGTTTCACCGAGTGAGTGAGGATACCGGAGGCCCATCTCCCCAGCCCCCCCCCATCCCCTTTCCCATCCTCCAAAGGTCGGCAACGCACTTGTGACGCCTTTGGTGTTGCGGGTGTCCATGGACGGCGGTAATCGCTTACCATCAGGTGATACGTCTGCTCGTTTGCTCACTATTCAAAAAAAAAATCATAAAAGCTGTACCTCCAAACTAATATAAAAAAAACTTGAGAGGTGTCAAGGGACACCCGGATGGAACGAAGTTCGAAATAGAAAGACGAAACGAAAATATCTGTGTGTGTCGTCGTCGTGTCGTGACAACAAATTGTGTCGTGTCAACAAATTGTGTCGTGACAATTTTTCCGTCTAGCCCCCTTACACAACGCGCCATAAGGAACTTCGTTCCAATAAGAATAGAAGTACGTGACCATCCGGGGTCGTTAATGAAGTCGTTACCGTGAAGGGAAAGTATTCCCAGGTAAAATCATTCATGAATATACACGATGTTGTAACAAACACAATAATTTTGGGTTCGACAGATCACGTCCGTGTGTCGACAGCTCCAGGCACAATGAGCAATCCTACCGACGCGGACGACGGGAACTCGATACTACCACTAACCACAATTATCGGAACGAGATATGTTCACTATATCCTATCGCTGCTTGTGCTGTCATAACACATACTCTGAGCAGTTTGTTATAATAATAATAATAATAATAATAATAATAATAATAATAATTTATTTCCAAACAAATAAGTTAGTACAAAGTTACAAAAAAAGAAATTTGGTAATGTTTTACAGTTAAATTTGCTTTTAGCGTCTGCAATCAAACTAGGCAAAGCCTGTATTTCGATTGTCAGCTTCAATCGCTCCAACCATTTTATTGTACCAATACCTTACAATTTTAAATTTTCTGGTTGTACTTCATAAAAATCTTTCATTCCAATTTCCTATTTACTTAAAATCAAATATAAATTAATTTAAATTTTATATTTTTATTTTTCCTGTGAAAGTGTGATATGTCCTCTTTTTTGAGTAATGTAAGTGATGTAATGTATGTAAGTGTTTTGAGGCTAATGCAGTGGCGTATTAAGAGGGTGTGAGTCTGTAAAGGTGTGTGTGATGTGATGCGTGTGACTGTGTGCAAACCCATTAAAATACTCCTATCACTCCGTTATAACCAATAGCATTTCTGTTTCTTCGTAGTCCAGTTTCTGCAAGTAGTGGCTCACTCTTACTTTGCATTGTTTTTTCGTCAGATGGTAAATGTTTAATTTTTTGTTGATTTTGTTGTATAAATATGGGCCAAGAAATCCAATAAACCGGCCGCTAAATTTGGTTTTCCAACTGGTCTGTGTCGTACAAACCGCAAATTTCCGACGCTTCTCAGTTAATTTCGGATCGTATATTATAGAAGTATGTTGCCTGAGGACGATGCTTCGTATGAACAACTGCCTGACCGTCAATGCCTCGCACATGTGGAAAAGCTCAGTGGTGGGAAAATAGATAGGCTTAAAGTTACTTACCTTTAGGATAGCTCGTTGTGCGATCTCTATAGGCTTCATACTGGTTTTGTATGTACCTCCCCAAGAAGATATACAATAGGCAAGTATAGATTGACATAACGCATAGTATATCAATCTCAGCAGCCCGGGCTCAGCAATGTGTCGTAAGGTTTTAAAAACAAAAATGAGTTTGCGCACTCTAGCACATAATAACTTAATATGTTCCCTAAAATTCAGGGCACTATCTATAGTGACACCCAAGTACCTAATAGACTGCACGCGTTCCAATGGCAAGCAATTACAGGAAACATCAGGCAAACACTCATGTGATATAATTTTGTGGTTGCTGCTAAGCCCAGTTACCCGTCTAACGCTGAAACACATGTACTTAGTCTTTTCGACGTTCAGCGTGAGTATATTTCTCTGAAGCCATTCACTAGCAACATTGAAACCCCGCTGAGCAGCTTCGAAGACCCCATCCCATGTATCAGCGACAAACACTAAGGCAGTATCGTCCGCAAAAGATATAATTTCGCCCTGGGTCAGTTTAACATTTAGTAGCTCGTTTAGATATACGAGAAACAGAGTAGGTCCAAGGATACTCCCCTGCGGGACGCCGTGAGTAACAGGAAGGAATGTACTTCTACATTTATCCACCCTCACGCATTGAACTCGCCCTGACATATAACTTCTAAAAAGTTCCAGCTGAGTGCCTCGAATTCCCAGTACCTCAAGCTTGTCCAATAAGACGGAGATAGATACCGTATCAAATGCCTTGGCTAGATCCAAAAAGATACAGAGGCATTTTTTTCCTTTATCCAAGTTTGCACTGATAAGGTTAGTGAGCTTATTTACAGCTTGTTCCGTTGACCTTCCATGCCTGAAACCGTACTGATTTGTAGATAATAAATAGTTTTTTTCAAGATAACCGATTAAACGAGTATTTATTATCTTTTCTAAAATTTTTGATAATGCCGGTAGGATGGATATTGGTCTGTAGTTGTTAATACGATCTCTATCCCCGCTCTTGAAGATTGGACATACTTCTGATGCTTTCAGAGAGTCGGGAAATATTCCTGACTTTATGCTGTCATTAAATATTTTTGTTAGTACTGGGATAAGAATATTTTTATATTCTTTGATAAATTTACAGCTAATTCCATCATATCCCACGGCACAATCACTTTTCAGCCCCATTATTATTTTTTCTACCTCTTCTTCGTCGGTAGCAAGCAATACAAACGAATGCAATTTCTTATATTTATTTGTGTATTCTTGTAGAGTGTTGTTCGATCTATATCTATTTGGTTTATGATTATTTATTCTGTCTGCCAGTGAGCTGCCTACGTTAATAAAATATTTGTTTACTTCGTTGAGTGATTTATCAACAGAAGTGGAGAATGATAAGAGTTCCTTAGGGTGTTGTCTAATTTTCATTGTGTTGGTAATAGATTTAACTACTTGCCACAGTTTTTTGTTATCGTTTTTTGCAGTTTCGATTTGATCTTTTTCATAAGCTCTCTTTACCTTCCGCAACAAGTCATTACAAAAGTTTCTATAGCGCTTGTAACTAATTTTTAGGATCTCATTTCCCGGATTCGAATTTGATTTTTTATGTAATTTGTCCCTATTTTGCATACATCTTAACAGTCCTGGAGTTATCCAAGGTTTTATAATTTTTTTTCGTCTTGATAGAGGTATTTGTAATGTATTTTTCTCGATAGCAGTTTGAAGGCATTGCGTGAGGTAGTTTATGTTAGTATTTGGATTTTCTGACTGATAAATTGGATCGAGGTTAATATTCCGCACATCTTCACCTAAACCTTGGTTATTAATTTTGGTCATCGTTTTAATAGTATATTCACGTGACTTTGTTAAACTAATGCAAGATATAACCGGATGGTGATCTGTTATTGTTACATGTGGGACTATTGTAATGGATGTGTTTATTGTTTTAATTAGTGCATGGTCCAGACAGGTCTCGCTGTCGCTACGAGTTATTAATTGGTGTGCTGGTAAAAGACCATGTGTGGCAGCCAGTGTCAAATAATTTTCTCCGTTTATGTCTATTTTATTTTCGTTTATTGGTATGTTTATATCACCCATTACTATCGTGTGTTCAAATGATGAGACCGTTCGCAGAACATCATCCAGAGAAGAAAGAAATGAGTCTATTTTAGTGTAGGATGGTGATCTGTACAATGCAATGATGGCTGCGCAATTTTCAATGGTTGCCACCAAACAGTTACAGTTTTGGAAGTCAGGTTCTATCACATTTACGGTGAGATTTTCTTTGTAATAAATGACCACTCCATCATTCTGCTTAGAATTCATTTTTGTTGATGCGTGATGATAGCCGAATAACTGGGGTATGACAGATGTACAGGATAACCAACATTCTGTCAATATTAATATGTCACACTTCAGTTTCATTCTATGCAGCATAACCTCTAGACTTCCGATATTACGATTTATACTGCGTATATTCTGTGTCAATATGAGAAGGCGCTTAGATGAGAAGCTAGTAATAATCTGCTGGCATTGTTCCAGATCTGCTGTTTGAGAGTGGGACACGGACAATTTGTCCAGCTCATTAGTTAAATTGATTATGTGACCAAATGTTTGAGAAAATGTAATTTTTTAAGTACTTATAGCTATTCACTGAACAAATGTTACGGAAAGCAAATTTAAGTTCAGAATGTAGTAGTTTACATATGTGTGGTTTAGTAGTTTTGTGATGTAGTTTGTGTATTTTAGTGAAGTGTGTAAGTGTTGTATAGATTAACAATTTAATAGTGTAAGTTGACAAAGTTGTGAAAATTTCATTTTTCTGTGGATGTGTGCCACAAAGTAAGTCACAGAGAAAACTGCTAGTGCAGCAATTTAAACTTATACTCAATATAAAAACATCATGCATATAAAAAGATAGCAATACTTGACACGGGGCATTTGCTAGTATTGAGAGTAGTCACATTGTTTTAACATTTTTTCTCAATTTTTCTAGGTCCAGGTCATTATTTATACGTATATAAGGTGAACTTTCATTTTTTTTGAGGTACACCACACCATTTGACGTCCAGCAAAAGTTGTAGTCATGACTCTTCCGTAGTTGCCTCGCTAAGTAATATAGTCTTTGGGACTTTTGAGTGAGAGTTTCTGAGATGTATATTGGCTTCGGCTCACAATTAGGATTCAGGTTTGTTGTGCCTAGTTTACTACCTTTTGGCTTTGATTTATTGAAAGTCTTAACAGCTTTCAGGACTTTTTCCTTTATAAGTATGTTGGTGAAGTCAACTACAACCGGATCCGAGGTATCTTTCGATTTTAACCTATATATGTCCTTTACGACATTTCTATCAAAATCAACATCGATTGTCTTGCCCAACTTCGCAATTTCATCTAACAGCGTCTCTCTTGTTTCTCCGATTTGTTTTGGAAGATTACGTATCTCTATTCCACAACTGCGGGTTTTTCGTTCAAGTGATTCCAGCTTTTCCTCTAGATGTTGGATGGCAGCTTTATCCCGTTGTCTTTCCTTTTCTAGTACAGAAATTTTTACTAGAAATTCATCATATTTGTTTGACATAATTTCTATACTAGATTTAAGTTCTTGGAATCGCTTTTCCTGTTCAATGGAAAATGATGAAAACATTTGCTGTATTAGGGCTAAAATATTTGTATTTCCTTCCTCATATTTTCGTTTTTTCCTCTCAGTAATATTCGCCACTAATGGGTGAAGGTCAGGCTCCGATTCACAATCCTGCATTTGTATTTCGATATTTTCCATCTGGCTCCCAGACAATGAAGTGGTGTTGTGTGCGGCGCCCCCTGTATGGTTTGGTAGGGCCGGTGAGATTGGTGGAGTTCGTTTTAGCGGCATGACAAGTGAAAAATGCTAAGCGGGCCGTCACTTTTTGCCTTTCTCCGTAGTATTTGACAGGCTTTATGCAAGTAACCAAAAGCACACGAAAATTTAGAATTTACTGTGGTATTGTCGCTCAACCACAACTCAATTTTCCCATTTACCACTAAATCAAGTTATTTTTTTTGTACTGGCAACCTTTTGTAGCTGTTGCTGTGTCACTCACCGTAAGATGGCGCCACAAATTGGCCAAAGTTACCCGACCGAGACAAATTTGCGAAGACAAATGACGAGAATTCTGTATTGTCTATGGCATCCGCATCCTGTGTTTAGTTTAGCTACTTGCCGCTGTGTCGCTATTGTTTCAACAATTCAAAAATATTTTTTCACAACGACGATTTTATATATCGAAATTTTGCTTTCGACTATGTAATTGCTCCAAATAAAGTCACTTTTAGATTTTACTTCACGTTTGTTTATTTAATGTGTTAAAAGCTACTTATCTGATGTTCCAAGGACTCATTTACTGCTTTTACTCCCGTGATGTTAATCTTCCTCTCCCTCCTTTTCCTCTGTTCCAAAGTTGACACGAACAATATTATCCAGCCAGGACAAAGTTAGTAATTGATTTCACAGGTTTTTCTCATGATTTATAGCAATGTAATATGTTTACAAAAAATAAAATACGCAGACAATATACAGGTATCGGTGTTCATATGATTATGAATGTTATATGGCTGTACGTCCGCGAGCCACTGGACGAGTCGCGGTCGGACGGAGTAGGCTACACATTAGATACATACTCGTATTATGTTGTGTATTATTGACTAGTGGAGCGTTAATATCCGATATGTGGATGTTTGCCAATTCCTAGTGTACTTAAGGTGTTATTTTAGTATCGGGCTCATCGGACGTGTGTGGTCACACTCAAGCGTCAACACACCACATATACAGCTTCACCGACCCATTACTGGGATAAGAACTATTATTTATTTAGTTTTCTTTAATCGAATACCTTTTTTATAAGAGAACTAATCAAGTACGTATATAGCCTTTTTCAACTACTAATTGACTAATGGATATCCCGTATGTAGTAGATAGCGCTGCAGCAACAACTGACCTGCGAGGGCGGGCAGCGCCGCTAGCAGAAGTAGCGTCGCGCGCGAGATCATGGCCTCGCGCCGGCATGCGGCAACGTGCGGTGGAACTTAACGGCGCTCGGTAGCGCTCGATGCGCTCGCGCACCACATGGCTCGCACCAACCGCCTGCAACATATAACTTTCAGATTACATTTTAAGTTCGATCCGTGCACAAATATTTGTATAATATACATTTTGACTTGACTAACGAGTAGTCGTATTCAAAGGAATCGACACTCGTTGATGTCTTTTGTATGTTCTCCCACTTCCGCGCTCTTCGAATGCTAACTCTGGATTATAGTATCCCATACGCAACTGATTGCAGTTTTAATATATTGAGTTGATAATAGTGGTATATCGGTAGGTAATATAGAATATTGTTAGTAAAGCGCCGTTGGCAGCCAGCAGCAGTAGGTATGCGCAATTGGGCTGCTCGCATACTATTACACAACCGATCCCCGGGCGGTCGATGGCCAACTTCAGCCACGGCTGACTGTACCCGCGACTACTGTTCTGTTTACCTGTCATAGAAGTAGCGGGCTGTACGTTCCCAATTATCGAAGTTTATGTACATAGTCTATTTACACGCTTCTTTTCATTAAAAAGAAAAGAGAAATAGGTCTTAAGATGCTAAGTTTTTGGTTATTACATTAACGCTACACATCCTAATGAAAGCTTCTGTTTAAATATATTAGACGGGTGTTAATTCATAAAATATTGCTTATTTATGTATAGTAGGTATGTATGGTCATTGAACTCGCTCCAGTGCCGCGACAGTGAGTCATCAATCAAGTGCCATGTGTGCTAGTTTAATCAAATACAAATGACTAACAAAAAATATATTGAACCATTTTCTAAAGTGAATGCATTAACCGCACATTGGAGTTTATTTACAATCCATTGGTGCATAGAAACTGCGTCGATTTCGCGGTGTTAGCGTATGCGACCGCTGTGCAGAGGTTTAATTGCCAACTCCGGCCAAATGTTTGAGTGATCTGTAAATATTTGTGTTGTTTTCTTACTTTAAATTAATACATACTTTAGGACATCTAATACACATCGCTGTCTAGTCCCCAACTAAGCAGAGCTTGTACTAGACAACTGGTATAAATACATATATCTGTAAATACTTATACTGTCGTATACATAGAAAATACCCATACTCCGAAACAAATATTTGTAGATCTTACAAACATTTGGTCGTACCCAGGAATCGGACCTGAGACCTCATGCACAGGTGTCGCGTATGCTACCATTGCGCTAACGAGGCAGTTACATGTATTTGCAAATAAAAAAAGTGTTACTATTAGTCAAGAGTTGTTCGACGAGTCGAGGCACCAAACGTCCGCTAGTGCGCATGCGCGAACTGGAGATCGTTGCCCACGTGTCATTGAGATTTATAAAATAACTACCACTCAACAGTTCTCTTTGAGCCGAACAGTGGAGTCAGTTCACATTTGGTGTATCACTTATGTCCATTTATGTAACATTTTTAAACGTATATTATATATTTAAAGGAAAACAATTGCTAAACTTATTTAAATTATTTTTTTAAGTTTACTTAAATAGCCCGTTTACCGGCTCGAATTATAGGCCATATTAGCTTCGCTCAGGGGTGTTTCCTGCCGATGTTGATGTAAAGGTACAACAACAACCGCGGGTGGTTCCTCAGGATGAAACTAGTAAAAATATTGTAAGTTATTCCTTATATATCATAAGATATCTGCTAGTGAAAGTCACGTCAAAATCGGTACAGTCGTTGAGTCGGCGAATCGCGCATTGAGGGTTCCATTTCCATATTATATGATGTAACTAAAAATGTATGATTTTCACAATTTTTTCTTCATCTGTGTTTATTATATACGATTTAACTAAAAATTTAAGCTTTTCGCATTTTTTCCTTTATTTGTGCTATAAAACGTTGCTTCGTACCTTTCAAGATTCTGAGTTTACAGGAAGTACCCTATATGTTTTGATTCCCTTGCGAGTGTCGAAAATTTGCGGCATAAACTGCTGTATCTTTTGATTGCGTTGGCTTACAAGTTTAATTTTTTCACAGCTCCAAGAGGCAGTAGACCTGACTATTTTTTACGATTTGCAGCTTGATATCTTCATGCGTTCCTGAGAAAAAAGGTTTTGAGAGACAGACAGACGCACAACGAAGTAAGGATTCCATTTTTACCATTTGAGGTACGAAACCCTAAAAAGAAGTTTTTTTTATGTAAATAACGCATTTACTTTCAAATGCACTTAGGTAGTGTAAACCTGTTCAAATTAGAAACAGACACTTCAATTTTATTTATTTGTATAAATAACATCATGCTCTGAACTTCAATGAAAAATGTGTAAATTCTTTTAATTTTAGTAATGATAAGAATTTATTCCTTTTGTTCAGAGCAACGTAAGCGATGTTTACAAAGTCGAATGAAGCTTACATAGTTTATCAAGAAATGACAGTTTTATTTAGTTTTTTTTTATTGTGGGGAGCTTTGGGGTGGCCTATGTCTACCAGTGGACTTCTTTCGGCTGAGATGATGTTGATGATGAATATAAAAGGTACGAGTACTAGCAACATGTTTAAATCAAGCGATGGGCTCGATTAGCAATAATCCTGTAGATAAGATCAAGAGGAACAAACAACTCACAGCGTCAGGTGTACAGATGAATGGAACGATAATTTTATTTTACACACATTCCACGCAGTATTGTTTATACCTACTGGACACAGAACTACCGTCCAGACATAAACAATTGGACAAGTCGAGCTTTGAACGGTAACAATAGCATTTCGTACAATACATTTTATTTCCCCGAAATAAACGCATTTAGTTTCCCAAAAGGATAATGCCCTCTGAGCGTCTGTCGGGGACTTTTACAAACTCCAATCAGGTACTGACTCACATTACGCTAACTATGGAGTTCAGACAGAGAGGAGGCACTCGCTTCACTCTCGGCGTCGTAACGGTAACGTATTGAACTGCCGAACCAATTATAACTGCCGATGTGCTCCATGTGTTGTCTGTTGGTTGGGTGCGCTTAACAGCGGTGACGAGCACTCGACGCACTTTTACGACACACACTCGGCCGTATCTCGACGACGCGATAACACTGGGACGACCTGAAAGCAGATGCTCCCACTGCGACCCGCTGTCATCACAACATCCCACTTAACATACGAGTACGTGCGTCCTCGACCACTGGCTAAATGAGGTCAACGAAATCAATAAAAAGTGTGCATTCTGCCTCAACGAGTAATTAACTTCACCATCTATATTGTGATAAATGATGTTGATCGATAGGTTTAAGACAAGTAACAACTTAATCACGGGTTTTCTTTAGAATTATCAGTGTTCGTTAACTCAGTCGTAATATCTCCCTCCTACATCCGTTAGAAACAATACTGTAATAAATATAATACATTTTTAACAGTTTAGACAAGTTTAACAGTAAAATCCGGATACAGATGACAAGGGGAAAACATGTTTCTGGAAGATATGTTCTGAAAGGTAGGTACTCAAAGATTTTTTTTCAAAATTCTATTTCACACTGGGGATTTTGTAAGGAATAAGGATCCCAAAAATAAATTTATTGAAGTTAGTCAAATACCGTGGGAGAGCCGCGCTTCGCTACGGCCTCATTAAAAACAGGCTTAAAGCAATTACTTGGTTATAAATCGTTGCTTTCCCCGAGTGAGTCGGGTTGCTGGATCCCACATCTCCTACATCTTCCCTTGCTTCTACTACTAGTCTGCAGACTCGGCCTTCAAAAGACAACACATTTGTTACTCTGAAGCAGCACGAGTCCATGGACGGGACTAGACGCTTAGCACCATGACCCTACCTGCTTGTTCACCTACCCCTCCCTGTGCTAGAAACTTACTAGTAATAAGTCAATTAGTCGGGATTATTAGAAATCGGCAAAATAAAACTTATTGTGTTGCTCTGAAAATACAAAGAAACGACATTTAAAGTTTCTTAACAGATTTGTCGATTCCTTTTCACAAATAAAATAATTCTTTGCCTAACCTCACACTTCACTCTTTTTATTATTAAACCTTGACAGCCATTTGTCAAACTACGCCATCGAGCTGTAAATGAAGGTAGTAAGCTATTGTTCTATCGACAGGGTGCGCTTTATATGAAAGAAAGAAATCTTATTCCTTTACATTTAATTAACAATCTTCTCCTGAAGTAAAACAAAAATAAGTTTTAGATATCACTTTTTCTGTGTACCCTCACAGCTGTGGATGACTTATCTGATGACTCCAAGCTGCCTCTATAACCTTCGACCTGTCTTTAACAGATTTTAATTATTCTCTCTTAATCAATAAAAACCTCTGCCTACATGTGACATCTTAGAAAGGTATTTTCAATCACTATCACACTTACAATCACTCTTGATGGGAGATATATGGGAGGTGAACTCGGAATGTAACGATCGGTGCGGTGCGTTCTGCTGTGTCGTGTCGTCGCATCCCGGAACCCACACATAGACACAGGCTGCCAATAGCGCGCCGCTGTATGTGTGTGTGTGTGTGTGTGTGTGTAGTGAGCGCGTGAGGAATGTTTGTTTATAATAGTATAGAGCCGGAGCGAAACTGCGACTTGCTCTGGGGAACACCGCCCTTGCGATCTGACGTACGAATGCAGAACGTAAGCGTAGTTTACTATGGATACATATTGCGTACAAGTTCTTCCTAACGTAAATATATATTACTTACATTAAACGATATGAAACTACGTTACGATATTATTACAATAATTAAACTACGTCTCTGAATACCCGGCGGCTGACAATATCCAAACACGACTTTTGTAATAGAACATGTTGGAGATAGGTAAAGAAAACAGTCAAACAAGAGTAACAAAAGAAGTCATTGCCAAATAATGCAACAATATTTACATCTACTTACACCTAAAAATAAGCAGCAACCTGAAAAATCTTACCGACTGTTCAGATTGGTACGTGGTGTGACATACGTACCTAACGTTATGTACCTACAATATTGGCGTCATCGACGCTTCTTGCAACGAGGTACACCGGATTGTAGAGTAATGAAAAATGTTGACAATGCTCAGGCGCAATGCGACTCTCTTAAATTCGTTACTTGTTTATTATCGGTGCTTTTACACACATTTAATATTGATGGTACGAGTATCATCAAATACATAAAAACGTTAGTACCGATCGTGTCCAGGGGTCGGTCGGTCTACAAACACAAACTCTACAAAGGGGCTAATGGTATGCACCGGGCGCGTGGCTCAGCGATTGATCTAGTTTAATTAACTTTATGATAGTAATATTGACTGATGATTTCATCATATTATGCTAAGCCTTGTTAGAAGCGTACTTATACACACATGGCCTGAGAATTGAACCATTCCAAAAGCATTTCTTGAGTCATCTTGCCTACTCTGCCGGAATTGCTAAAAAACAACCAAGCTACTGGAAACGCCTCAAATAATTATGATATGACAAAACCAGATGTGCTTTTGATTTGATTTGATTTGCTAAACAACAATATTGCTTCCACGCTTGGTGACGTAGTGGTGCGTATACGACTGCTGATTTTAAGGTCTCGGGTTCGATTTCAGGTCGGACCAAATGTTTGTATGATCTGCAAATATTTGTATCGGAGTTTGGGTGTTTTCTATATTTATTATGTGAGTATTTACAAAAAAAAGTAAATGTGTATTTATATCAGTTGACTAGTACCCATAACATAAGCTCTGCTTAGTTTGGGACCAGATGTCGTTGTGTTAGACTCTGAAATATTTATTATTATATTTATTTATTATTTCCCAAATTATCTGCGTTCAAAATTCAAACTCACGTCACTCATAAATATCCCAAGAAATCAATGATGCTCCTGTATCCTTGCTTTTAGAAGTCACTTTTAGGTTCGAACTCTCCTGTTTCATGGCTTTAGAAGAAATATCACAACAGTAATCAGATATAGTCTAGGATCTGGGGTCTATGTTACCATTCATTTCTATTAAATTTTTCGGGAGTATTTCATTTTAATATGAGACGCCCTACTTTGTTCGTACAAAAGTTACTGCTTAACTTTTTTTTTTTTTTTTTTTCTCTCTGCTACTTGGCGATCTGTGTTGACACAATGAGCCAATCATTTGATATTTATTGAAATTAGTTGGCTTGGAGCGTAGAGAAAATCTGAGAATTCTCTTCAGACTCCCTAAGCAAATCTCGCTTTCAGCGTGGGAACATCATGTCGCTTCAACCGATCGTGTGATACACTGCCTGTACCCTGTAGTCTTGAGGCCAACTCGTTGACGTGATTAGTTATTCTGCTTTGATAACTTCTACTGCGCGCAGCAATCTCTTGTCTAACTGTCCTGATGTTTAAATCCGCGTGTATGTGTCTGTTGCTCACGTAATATGGTACATTCAACATGGCTCTTAGTGTTTTGCTTTGAAATCTTTCGAGAATATCAATGTTACTATTGCTAGTAGTTCCCCACAATTGGATACCGTATGTCCATATAGGTTTTAATATAGATTTGTAAATAACTATCTTGCTTTCATTTGACAGGCTTGACTTACGACCCATCAGCCAGTACATAGATCTCATTTTCATATCCAGCTGTTTTCGCTTTGTCCATATGTGTTTCCTCCTTCCACTGCTTAACTAATAGACTTCGAGTTTTTATTTATATTACTCGTATCTAACAGCCACATTGTTCTACGAACTGCGTGGCACATTAGCTTAATAGTAAAAACAGTCCCAGGATCCTGAACTAATAGCTATATTTGATTTAAGAACTGAATTAATAATCTAACTTTCAATATAACATGTACTAACAGGGATCAAAAATGTAAATCAAATAGCTTTTATTTGAAGCAGGACCTTTCAGTCACTTTCAAAACGTTATATTATTGACTCCAGTTGGTCGGTACCAAACTGCCTTTCTTAGAGGGGAGAACCGGCAAGAAATCTATAGGTAAGTTACTCTATCAAAAAAAAAACAATTTTTAGGTACATTATTATTTATGTTGTCCTTTTACACCGTGGGAGAGCCATACTTCGGCATGAATGAGCCGGCTTGACCGATGTAATACCACGGCCTCACAGAAAACCGGTGTGAAATAGCGCTTGCGCTGTGTTTCACCGAGTGGGTGAGGATACCGGAGGCCTACACCCTAACTCCTACCTCATCCCCCTCCCCTTCCCCAAATGACCGGCAACGCACTTGTGACGCCTCTGGTGTTGCGGGTGTCTATGGGCGGCAGAAATCGCTTACCATCAGGCGATACGTCTGCTCGTTTTGCCCCTATTAAATAAAAAAAAATGCATGCAACAAAAATATAAAATAGTAAAATAAGTACATAAGGTACATTTAAATATAAAAAAAAACATCCTAGAATTATGAACAAGGAAAAGGAACAAATGAAAGGATACCTAGATACTAATTTTGAACGTATTTGAATATACATGAGGTGTTTGACTATAAGTAAAATATATAGTAAACAAGCTGACCCGACGAACTTCGTACCGCCATATTTTTCTTTCGTAAATATTTTTAAAAAATTTGAAAATCTTATTTTTAGTAGTTTCCCACGCACGCACGCGAACAAAAAAATCCCCGTTAACCTTTGATTTTCTTCTATACAAACCTTGTCCTAACAATAACGAATATATAGAAAAAATAATCATTCAATTTGGTACAGGCGATCGGAAGTTATGCGCGTACATACATTTCGGCGATTCATTTTTAAACGGTTTTATTTAGCTCACCCCGTTTGTTTTATTCTTTCTTGGGTCAAATTTAGTAATTCAAATTTCACCCTCTTCCTGTCAACCGATTAATCTGAAATTTTGTATACACTTTGGATTTTGGTGACAATACAATTATGTTTATTCATTATCATTATAAATTCAAGATGGCCGCCGCTACAAAATGGCGGATAATTTATGTTTTATTAATCCCATCAATATGGGTATCAAATGAAAGGGCTCAACAAGCAGAATACAATATACTATAAAAAATTGAAATCCAAGATGGCGGCCGCTACAAAATGGCGGATAACGTAGGTTTTATCAATCCCATCAATATGGGTATCAAATGAAAGGGCTCAACAAGCAGAATACAATATACTATAAAAAATTGAAATCCAAGATGGCGGTCGCTACAAAATGGCGGATAACGTAGGTTTTAGCAATCCCATCAATATGGGTATCAAATGAAAGATCTTTGCAGGGACTACGTATAGAGGAATTGGACTGCAATAAACTAACGGGCAAGAAACCTTGCAATAATGAAGCACTAAATGAATTAAACAGAATGCGAAATAAAAACTAAAAACTAGAAAATAAAAATAGGTAAAAAAACTTTTTAAGTTAAACGGTTTTATGTTAAAAAAAATGTACTAAAAACCAAAAAAATAATAAAATAGATACAGTCGTGGGAATTATAAACATATGCATAGACTAGACTAAAATAAAACCGTGGGGTTAACATGGAGTGTATAACTATTGGAATTTCCATGAGCAAGAAAATAGTAAGTAATTTCCTCACCGTCTGCGGGCCAACTGCCTAACGACGAATTAAACGATTCTTCTATCGCACATTAAGTCGATAATTTGTAGACAATTGACGTGCCCCACGGTTTTATTTTAGTCTAGTCTATGCATATGTTTATAATTCCCACGACTGTATCTATTTTATTATTTTTTTGGTTTTTAGTACATTTTTTTTAACATAAAACCGTTTATTATTTATATAGATTAGTTGAGCACTAAGATTAAGATTTAATACTGTGTTCTATTTTGTATGAATGTTATAGTGTAATAACTACTGGTAATACAATAAATAAATCTATATACACTCAACAAATTATAAATATTATGTAAAGATTTATGATTTCCTCACATTAATAAGTGTATTTGTTGATTTGCATAGTGAGTGTACGAATGTTCCGAAGAACTGTGAAATGCATGACAAAATATTACATCGCTCACTCTATATTAGATAATTTAAATACGCCTATTACGATGTACATGTGTAGTGGTACGGGTGATTCCGCGTGACGTCGCCGGGAGTGCCACGTCCGTACTTACACAGTGTGTGTGCGTGTGTGTACGTACGCGTGTGTGGGTGTACGCGTGCCGCGCGGCTATTTCTGCGACAGTTGGAGGGCCCGCAAATAGCGCGCCGAGAATACCGCGCAAAGGTTAGCTAAATATCGGCACCGCGGCACGCTCTCGCGCCTGCGCCCGCGCCGCTTCCGCACGCGACCCACGCTCGCGCTATGCGCACTGTTTACTACGAACCCAGATCTTATATTATTTGTGGACTAAGTATGTGCCACCACATTTTATTAACTATTAAATACATTAACATGTTAAACGATTCAATTTCTTCCTTGATTGAATTGTCGC
Organism: Spilarctia lutea; assembly: GCA_916048165.1. NCBI lineage: Eukaryota > Metazoa > Arthropoda > Insecta > Lepidoptera > Erebidae > Spilarctia > Spilarctia lutea. Next base: position 19,115,725 of record OU696487.1, read on the forward strand.
AATCCACTAAGATTATGTTAATATTTTTTCGAGTGTAGGTCTCAAAAAAAATACCATCAAATTTGTATGCCGATGCATTTTTTATGAAAAATATATATTTTGCAAGCCCCAAAACAAAAATCAGCTTGTTATTAATGAAAATAAATAAAAATTTTCAAGTCATCATTCTGACATGTTAGAGCTGGGGGTCACTCGGAAGGTACCATTCACTTTGTATGCCACAAGTTTTACTCAGTTTTCTATCGTATTTTCTCGAAGTATTGATTTTTAGAAACTGTTATTATTTAATTTGGGACACTCATCAAATCGACGTGTTTCGCTCCCTATCGCGCTTTTTCCAGCCACTATCAGAATTTGGTCCAATGATAAAAGTTGGGTGTCTCGTCAAAACGAAGCTGTGTATAAACTTTCAGCCTGTTATTAATCACTGAAATCCCTTGTATGTGGGCCCGTGGACTACAATGGCAGACTACACGTTAACTAAGGCATTAAAAATGCGCGTTGGCTACATTTAGGTTCCAATGCCGCTCCTTAAGACTTGACTTAATTCCTCATGAAGTCACAAATTTCATCTCCATCATCTAGATGGTTGGCAGTCCACAACTGTGCGATTTTCCCGAAATTTTCTGCCACGCACAGCAAAACTGTGATTTGAGCTGTCGCCTGCGATGTTCCCGGACCAATACGACCTTCAAACCTTCAAGAAAAGAGCGTACTCCTTCCTAAAAGGCCAAATTAACACACAATGGAGCTTAAAGCAGCTAAACTATTTACATCAATGCTTTCTAATTCGACCACTCTTTTGTGGTTTACGTAAATGCAGTTCCCGCCTAAAGCAAAGTACACTCGTCCTTGCTGTGCGCGCGCGTATCGTGGGATAAGACGGCGATAATGTAGCCAACATCATTTAGCGCGCTAAACTATGCGCTAAAACACTGATTTGTCCAAAAAACCGACTCTCAAGATTTCGCTTAACGTTTAATGCCATTAGTAATGCCATTTGTAATTTAACACATTAAAACGTTGGCCACATCTACGTAACACCTAATTTAACGTTACGTTACATGCTAATTAGCGCCATAAGAAGCAGGTGGAGCCTTAAGAGAGCTACAAGGTACAATAAAGTAAATTTGTCACTTAATAAAAACAGTGAAATATAAACATTTAAGCCGCAGCAGTCCGACCTGGTGAACACGTCCCGCTATTTAAGTCAAATACAATGGCAATTTCGTAATACTCGTAAATACAGTAAGTATCTGAGTATTAAATACAGTATCAATTTCATGCATCAATTATGTAATTGAAGACGACGGCATCACTTTCATGATTTTTGAAGTAAATCTTTTTTACGCACGCTTGATTCTGGGAGTGACTAGAGCGTTATGAAAAGTGTGATCAGGTGAGGCGAACGGAAGTTGAGAGTTACGTTTCATATATTATTGTGAAAGTGTGTGAATGTGTGAGAAAATGTGTGTTCCTCTCTCTTGCCTCTGCAAGAGGAACACACATTTTCTTTCCATCGTAGCCCGTTACGTTTCGTTTTTTTATATTGTACATTTGTCCAGCAGTGGACTGCAACGGGTTGATAATGATGATACATTTGGGCTTAGGGTTAGACTTCAAACCTAGCCTGGTCAGTTTATGAACGTCAAGATGGGTGATCATTTATTAACACATTGAGACTTTATACAAGTTTTAAGCTATTGCATAGCTTTTATCGCGGGCATTGAGCAAGGCGACCGAATCAAGAAATGCCGTAACGAAAATAAAACCTAACACTTCCCACTCCACCCACCATGTAGCTCGACCGAGCTTTCGCTTAACGTTTATGTATATGATACGACTGTACGAAGCTCGCACGGATCAAAACGAGCTTCTCCGAAATCGGACGAATACGTAAGCAGCTGTTTGTGAGAAAGTATATAGGTGTATAGGTATCTATCATATCTTTATAATGCCACACTCACCGCATGTGCGCCCCGTAAGTACCTATATATGATGTAGGTATATATATAGAAATTGAGATTGATAGAGAAGGTAGAATTGGTGAAAATATTATGGATTTAATTGTTGATGTGGTAAAATAATAAAAATTAAAATAGTTTAAGCGATATTTACTTCTCATTTATTCAATAAAAGAAAAAAAAAAGTTTTCTTATCAGTCACCATTTTATGAAAAAAAATATATAGGTACATAAAGGATATTCAATGATATAAATGAGGTATACAGATTATACAACAGACGGATGGTCGGGTGTGTGTGTGCCCAAACATGGCAGGCGTTTCACACGACAAATATTATCATAATGCGAATGGCGTTGGCGCGGAGTCACCGCCCTCGCCGTGCTGTGGATGTTGACAATTAGCCGATGGCTGGCGTCAGTGGACTCAGTGGCGTGTGAGCGCGGCTAAAGCTGTGGCGCAGGTGCCGCATGTCGGTGGGCGCCAAACAAACGACTATTTACGTGCCTCACCGTCACTTCTCTTACTATCTCTTGGTATTTTCCGGTGTTTCGTGTACAAAACTGTTTCTTTCATATCTGTGCCGTAACAACTTTATAGGTAATACATTACACTCTGCTGACCTATCCACAATAAATTAGGAAGCCCATAGGTAACATGCCAAATAAACCACAAGAAGAATAGATATTAACAAAAAGTAGGTACTACCTAAATGAATTATTAAGTCAATTGCATATTACATAAGGTCACCCACAAAACTTCGGCTATGTCTCTCGAGGAGTCACGCGCGAATGCCATCGTGTCCAGTATGTTATGTCAACTGATACATATCAATTTAAGATAAGGTGAATAATTCCATCTTCACAATAAACTGTTAGCGCTGGTAAGTAAATATGGTTGTCCCATTCTTTTAAACCAATATTTGCAGATCATACAAACATTTGGTCCGACCCGTGCATCGAACCCGAGACCTCAAGCATAGCAGTCGTATAAGCTACAACTATGCCACAGAGGCAGTCGAATTCTATGAAGATTACAGAGATATGGAACTTGTACACTAGAGAAGGGCAAGAGAACCTGAACCTGAACTCTTCTGGACAAAGAGCACAGAGCCAGAGAGTAACTGAACACATGATACTCGTAAAATTACTTCGTCGAACGGCACAACAGAGCAACAGACGGACACGAACAACTGGAGTTGCGCTAATTACAACCGCGGCCTTCAACAACAAAGTACATCGAACGCGTATTACTTATGTAAATACAATATATATATAATATATATATAATAAAAAATATATAAATAATAATTATTTATCAATTAATGACATTAATCCTTTATGCACACGAATATACAATGCCAGCCAGAAATACATCCTACTAATATTATAAACGCGAAAGTTTGTATGTAAGTGAGATGTTTGTTGCTCTTTCACGCAAAAACTACTGAATGGATTTGGTGAAACTTTACAATAATATAGCTTATACATCAGAATAACACACAGGCTACAATTTATAAAGAGCGGTTTGTCGTACCACGGGTAGCACCGTGGGGTTCAGCTAGTTATATACATTTCAAGCGTCTACCTGTTATCGTTACTAATATTTAGCTAAAACGAGGAAAATAATTACGTTCGTTGTAAGGGAGCCCCCTTAAATATTTATTTTATTCTGGTTTTTAGTATTTGTTGTTATAGCGGCAACAGAAAAACATCATCTCTGGCAATTTCATCTGTCTAACTATCACAGCTCATGAGGACGGACGGACAGCGGTCTTAGTAATGTGCTCCCGTTTTACCCTTTGAAAATGAGTCAAATTTACACTAAACATATCCAAACATGTCATTAATGTTATCTATTCTATTTGTAACTAACATAGTTTCCTTTTGACTTTGGTTTATTGTTGCAATGCTTGCGTTTTCAATTCTTTTGTACTTTTTTATGTTTGTTACCTCCGAAATCCGTCGAGATTTAGTTTCTATTCCATTTGATAACATTCACTTTTAAAAAGATTTTATTTAGTTTCCATACTTGTAAAAGTGAAACTTTGGCCGTTCCTACTTCGTGTTCAGTGTTCGTATGGAGATATGGCCCTCAACTTTACGAGAAATAAAAACAGTGTTCGTTTATACTGAACACCACCACACTAACGTGCGGCGTGCGGCACTTCGGGGCTCGTTCTCCATGCGAACTGGAGATCACCAGCTACAAAGTGATACAAATAAATAAATACGTTACAAATTTACCTTAGTTTCTTATTAGTGGAAGCGTTAAAACTGGTGCCGATTTGTAACTGTTATGAAATGTGCGTCGTAGTGCACTATGTGCGTAAGTCTCCCGGTCACTGGACAAAGTGGTTCGATACGTTATCGACGTTCCTTATTCACAACACTGACACAGCTGCGGAACACAGGGAGGGCGCGCGCTCCGCGACCGCGACTCGCACCGAACTGGCTGCGCGCGAGCATGCCACCGCCGCCGCGCCGCTGCGCCTCCCTGCTCGCCCGGGTAGTCTGCCCCTCATCCCTAGCCCGTCTACTCTCGGGCAGCTCGAGCCCTGGCCGAACAGCCGAACAGCCGAACAACACGATGATATAAGAGCCCGTAACTAGTCAATCAAATCTATACAAATAGATAAATTTCAAGTGTCTCTTTGTAATTTCAGATTAACAGCATTTCACTAAATGCATATGAAATAATATACGGATAATCTCTGGAACGGCTTTACTAATTTTGACAAGACTTTCACTAACAGATAGCTGATGTTATAAATAGTAAGTTCAGCTACTTTTACTTTAAATCGCGGTGTTAGCCGCGACAGTTGTAGTACTGTTACAACATCAACCGCGGGTAACGTCACGGGGCGCAGTTTACTATAATCAATATCCTTATTGGTGAAACATAAGGGGTTCATGGACAGAAACCAATTAGAATATTATTATCTATTATATACATACGTCACCGGCAATCTGTATAATTCAGGTATTTTATACAACACCTAGACAATGTATAGAAATGTATGAAATATCTATACAAATACCAATAAATAATTTTCTCTCTCAATTCTGTCAGTTTGTAGTATTAAAGTAATCGTTTTTTACTAAATGCATATGCATATACACGCCTACACGGTACTTAAACTAAAATATAATTTATTTAAATTTTTGTCTGTCTGTCTGTTTGTTGCGGCTAATCTCTGTAACGGCTGTACCGATTAGGCTTGGGCAAAAAATATCGATATATCAAAATATCGATATTTTTCTGTAAAAATATCGATATATATCGGCGATATTTTTTCCCGCGATATATCAATTGTCGATATTTATTTTAAGATATCAAAATCGATATATTTTTAAAGCTAAGCTGTCGACTCATGCGTCACATCATGTATTTGACCAATCCAATTTCTTAAATTTAGAAAAAGAGTAGGTATGCAGTAGGCTGTTTGGGTTTAGTTTTTTGCTTCAAACACAAACCAAAATTACAGTCCTGCTTGTCTATGACCATGACACTGCTTGTTGGTTTGGTAGTTAGGTTGGTATCACTGCACTGCCCTCTGGACTGACTGCATGTATTGGAGTGTTAGTACGAACGTTGTTTTGTTGTGTTGTCACAAGTAAACTAAGCGTAGCTCATTGTTATTTTTTGTGTGAATTGTTTTTATGTTAAACGTCATGTCTGCTGTATGGAAGTTCTTTAAAAAAATAAAAAATATTGTGTGGTTTTCTGAAACCACGGTAAAAGTGAAACTTTTTTCTACATTTTAGACATTTAACTAAAAATTTTTGGAATACTATTCCATTAAGGGTATAAAAATCGCTTTATCAATTTTAAATTTACACTTGGAAAATGGGCATGATAATGGGAAATGATAAAAGTAGACTAAATTTCCAACTAATATTTTTATTGAACTCTGTGCCTTAGAGTACGACACTCATAATAGTTAACAATTATTAAGATTATATACACATATTAAAAAACTAAAAACAGTAAGTATTTTATTATTGTTGAGTCATTTTGATCCGTTTTTCAATTATTTTCAATCATTCTATTATCAATTTCATCTTCATCATGAGTTTCACAGTTTAAAAGCAAATAAAAGTTTCACTTTAATAAATAGCAACATTTACATTCAACACTAACAAAAACAAACAAAATAGCGTGCGAACTATAGGCGCCACTATATTGGTCTTGGCTGCTCTGGCGAGCGCCTTTCACTTTATCCCTACTCCGCGGCCGACCGTCACGCGACATGCAACACACAGACCAAAAATTTTGAGACGATCTAATAAAAGTTTCACTTTAATAAAATTTCGAATAATTTGGCAATTTTTATAAATAATTGCATATTGGGCAAAAAATATCGATATATCGAAATATCGATATTTCTTGGGTGATATATATCGATATATTTGAAAAATATCGATACGATAAATATCGATATTTTTTTTCCATTTGCCCATCCCTAGACTACCGATTTTGACGGGACTGATAGGTTCTTTTTAGGCTTCTTTTTTTTAGACTACCTTCGCCTCGCGGCGTTACCCGCGGTACAACAATATACTAAAATATAATAAACGCGGGTAAAATTTGTCCATCACACACTTTACCGAGGTAATTAATACAATCCCTAGCGATTGTATAGAATATCTACACGTCCACAGGCAAAGTATTAAATATAGAAATTTTAGTCGATATTTAACTATGTTATGTGAGTGCCTAATGTGCCTATACATACCTACAATGACATAGGTTCTATTTATTTAAAATTAATATATTAAGAATGATATGAGTTACAAATATATATGTTTCTGTATAAAACGGTATTGTATACAATATACGTAGGCAATTTATACAATGCCTAAAACGTGTAGGTAATGCGTAAAATATTATTGATTTTATACTTCGCTTATTACTATTGTATACAATGCCTTATGTGCAGCCGGTATGTGCTATCTACGCGAACAAGTAAAAAAACACTCTAACTCGCTTTTGAAATATATTTTAGGTTCTGACTTAACCTATATTATTATAATTTGAATAACCCAAATGATTCAACAACAACAGAGTGGATCTGGGGTGATCACTGTTCTAACCTAGCCTAGACCCCCTAAACCTATATAATTTATGGGCCTCCGGTATCCTCACTCACTCAAGCCTACTTTTCAGTAGAGCAGATCAAATATTGATTTTCACTTTCATACAAAACAATAGTAGTAATAGTAACAGTTCGAACATCCACACTTGTTCGATTGCTTGCAGATTGATTGGGACTGGGACCATCGCGATAAGCTGTTGAAGATCGAGTTCCTTCAACTTTTAAATGTATAAAAGTGCGATATTTCCATTTATTTTTTTTATCAACAATAACAAATGAGGAGAAAGCTGATTGTCGACATCGGTATATTGCACCTTTTAGGTCCAACACAGTTTACACATTGTGTGAACCAGCCCAAAATGTTTAATTAGCTAGGACGAACTTAGGGGTTAAGTTATGTAAATTAAACATTAGCGCCCCGTTGCTAAACATATGTGATTTATTTATTTGTTTAAAGCGTTATGTGTCGTAACAATGTAACCCTCCGAGTGCGCGGACACCCCGCGACGCACACTGGCGCTGAGGGGTACCTCGCACTGTATCGTGCCGCTTAACTTCAATTATAATATTATACCACTGCACTGCGCACGAATGTTTAGTCCCGCGCGATGTGATCTTAATGCATATCGTATCCTTACTTACGAGCTACGGGTGCGTTACAACCTTACAACCACCTCATATTTGTCACAATATCATAAGCCATTTGTGACACGTGGAACAACAGAGGATGTCCCGCTCTTGATCAATGTATCAACGGCTCTGTACCAACCTGTTCTTGTTACCAATTGTCGCCCGGCTACGTTGCCTTAAGATCAGTAGAAGGTATGTATACCTACGAAATATCGTACAGCGTATCTTTGGAAATAACAAAGTTCATATATGTATTATAAACTTTCAACCCTTAATTTACCTTCTCATGGGATCTTTTACAATATCCTTTAATTTGAAAATGACTAAGTAACTTACAACCGTTATTTTATCGTAATATTTCTGAAATTATTTTCTTAATGGGTTCTTAAAACATACCTAACTAACATACATTGGCGGATTAATGCCCAAGGAATTCTGTTTAAGTCAATCTTAGAATGCTATAGAAATCTTGTGGGGAGGTGCACAGGGTTACATAAAAAATGAGAAATATATATGTCATACATAGACATACATACATACATATATACACACATAATATATAGGGTGTTTCAATAAGAGTGCAATTTTTCATTTTAAATAAAAACTGGATTTTTTAGACAGTTGTGATTTTTTATTGGTTTGTTAAGAAGACATATTCCGATTAAATGGAACAATATATCCGTGATGGTCCACAGCTAATGAATAATGTATATGAATACAGTTACATGAACCCTTCGGGCGGTATACTAGCTCAAGAAGTTTCTACCTCCTGAGCCGAAAACGATGTTGGTGGAAACCTTAATTCTATCCATCTTTGATTATGGTGATATGTGCTACTACGACCTGAATGCAGATCTCCTCAACAAATATGACCGACTTCTGAATAACTGCATTCGATTCATTTTTAATCTTCGTAAATATGATCATATCCCCTAATTTCGTCTCAAATTAAATGGCTCCCTATTCGTCAGCGTCGTCATCTCTCTACTCTATTCTCAACTCTTGTTACTCGCCTATCTACCTGACTTCCTCCTTCTAGTTCCTGGGTTCCAATCATGACCGAGACCTCCGCTCCACAAATACCTAACCTACTTTTGTCATGCCCCTCCCACTCTTTTGCATGCGTCCATTCTTCCTTCCTAATTCAATCTGTCCTTCTCTGGAATGCTCCTCCCAAGGAAATCAGAATAGCACCCAGTCGTGATTCATTCCATGCTAAAGTACGAACTCTCCTCATCCAAAACTTAGCAGAATCATCACAAATTTGATACTATTTTAGATGTATTTATGTTTTATATGTGTATGTATATATTTATATATGTATGTAAATACGTATTTTTGTATGTATGCTTAGATATATCATGTTACTTATTTTTTATTATTTTTTGTCTATTTTAAAATAACTTATTCAAAGTGTAGTGCACTCTTACATGCATGTCCGCACCACCTGAAGGTAGACTGTTAGAGAATGCCTATGGTATTAAGTCCGCCGTTGTACATCTTGTGCATAAAGATGTAAAAAAAAAAAAAAAATACAGGTCAAGTCAGGCTTTAGGCTTCAAAATAATTGCCTTGCCTATGAATGGCTATGTCGGACTCGAACCAACTAAACACAGCACACTGTCTCGGGTACTAGAAGCCGGGGAACCAGGTATAAAGGAAATCCCTGGCTCACGGCGTACCTCGGACCACCTACGGTTTGTAGATAACCCCCTCCTGTATAACCTGTTGGAACCTTTTCCTTTACCGGTTGCTTCTTTTCTATTTACAAAAGGGGCGCAAGCACTTTATAGAGCTTGCGCCGCCACCCCGGCCTGCTTCTGCTAGGGTGATTGGTGGCCTCACCTGTCAACCCAGGCTTGCGCTTATGGAGGACGGAGATCGTTTAGCGATCTCCAACGCCCGAGTCGTCTGCGGTACCTGACTCGTTTCTAGGCCTAGCGGACAAGGAGAGGTCTAAACCTCGCCCAGTCCCGCTCCGCCATCTCTTTCACAAGCATAAATTGCTCGCAGAAAGAAACAGCAGAGTTCCACATCACCTGACGAGAGGCTCTCGTGGTGCCTCTCGAGCCAATCATCAATAACGGGTCTTACCTCCGCAATAACGTCATCCAAGTCGTTTCTTTCATTCCTCGGATTTGTGGTTCTCGAATTTCAGGGCTCCTAACCAGTTCCCGCTCCTCCTTGCACCACTGACAAAGAGACACAAGAGCTCTAGCTCCAAGTCCCATGATAGAGTTTCAGCAAGGAGTCTTGCCGCCCCAAAGGAGATTGTGTGGTACCACTTATGATCCTGATAGCCAGCACTCGTTGCGGTCGTCGCAATAGCGCAATATTGATGGCCTTCAGGACCTCCGCCCATACTGGAGGCCCATAGAGGGCCATGGATCGCACAGCCCTCACGTATAGTCTCCTGCAGTAGTCATTGGGCCCCCTCATATTCGGCAGAAACCATGACAATGCACGCGCTGCGCCAACCAGCTTGAGGACCAGACTTCGGAAGTGGTATCAGAAGTCCCATCGGCCGTCGAGTACGAGCCCCAAATACTTTATAGAGAGCTCGATGCCGATGCGAGTGCTTCCTACTACGAGGCTGAGTCCATCAGGCGTCTTCCTTCGAGGCCCATGAAAGAACAAGGTATCTGTAGCGGCGCCACCGCCACACACGTGACATCGAATCGAGCTCGTGCCTCTTCGGTGATTTTCGCGGCACCGTTCGTTTTTACCGCGGACCCGTCGCCAGTCCTTTGTTCGAAACTGCGCAAGGCACTCACGCGCTCGCTTGCTCGCACGCACGCTTTCACTTTCGTTTGTCGTATTTGCAATTTATTTAATTTGCGCTTTTAATTCTGTTTTCTTATTCTATCATTAATTTAACTTTATTGTTCCTTCGCTTTTAATTTAAATTATAAGAACCGTTAACTATAAAACAACTTTGTTTTCGTGGACTAACCCCTACACATCTGTTCCCTTGCAACCACGGCAGGGGAGGGGTGCCAGTCGCGGTGCCGTGCACCAGCGCTGCAGAGCCATCCAAGTCGGTAACCCAGGTAGACTCCAGAAACCAGCGAGTTTATGGGTCGGCAATAACGGCAATGTGAATAAATCACTGTGCCATGCTCTGGAGCAGAAGATCCTTAGCAACAGCACCGTGTCCCACGTTCACCAAGAGGAAACGAAGATGTCAATCTATTATTGAACTTCCATCTCCGCATTCGGCCGCGAGAGCGGTGACTGTGCCAGAGAGTAGAGGGCATAATATACGAGTATTAATAATAATAATAATAATAATCTCTTTATTGTACACCAGAATACTTATAAAGGTAATAATAATAATAATAATATATCACTTTATTGTACACCAGATGCATTACAAGATAATCTTAAAATTAGGGAAGTACAATTAGTCCGAGAGCTGGCACGAATTTTAGGGTAGGTATTTGAGGCAAGCTGAAAACTTGTCAGATACCTCTCCTATTATATCCCAACTCGGGATTGCAGACCTGGCTGGTGAGTAGCGGGGCTAAATCAACGCCTACATTTTTAAAAATATTATTTTTTTCCCCAAAAATATATTTGAGGCACTACGCAATTTATATATGTTGCAGTGTAATAATTTAAGAATACGAAAAAAAATAAGCCAGATAATTTAATCGGGGTTTTGTCAATCATCAACGGTGTCAATCACATAAACTAATTGTATTATTGACTACGAGATGTTGTTTTTTATTAATACCACTGACAAAATATATCTATAAATATACAATGTCATTGCTAATACCTAGGCTATTGAGGAATTTCCAGATACTGGAAGACGAAGAAGACTCTATGTTTTGAATAATATGCCGGCGTTTAGTGTTGCGTATCACCTGGTTACACCGATTTATTGCAGCCTTATATAGAGGCGGCTCTGTTAAAATAAAACACTCTTTTACGGCCTCGCCCCGAGCGTCCTTCTTTAGGAACTTGACACAAACCCTATACCAACTTGTCGGGTTAAGTAAATAGGGTAAAACACTTTTATAATATGCCTTTGTTAGCTTGGTATGTATATAGATATTATCTTGGCATTATTCTTCATCTTATTAGTTACAAATCTGTATAACGGAATCCTTAAATATGACTTTCCCCGCTCTAAAACATCAGATTAAATCTAACTCGTACATTTATCAAGGAGGGACCAATGACAATGAAACAATTTTACAATAAGTAACACAATAATTTATAAGTTTGCTCGATTATCCTAATTGGGATAGATTAGATCTTCCTGATTAATGGCTCTTGCCATATCGAAAATACGCTAGTGTCTTTTTCAACTGCTAAGGTATGTATAACAAAAAAGTGTTCCTAGTTTCTAGATCACCACTGTAGCCACAAATAGTAATGCGGCGGTACGGCGAGACGGCAATGTGCTCAGTAGGGTGCAGTTATGGTCTGGCCGCTGAGAGAATGCGTTTCTGACAGGTCGTGATCGAATGGGTAACTTTGAACTGGCGTACCATTTATGGCAAAATTTAAATATCTTTTATTAACCTATAATAATGGGTAATAACATTAAAATTGAATAATCATGCCTACTTACAATAAACGTTTTATTTTGGGCTAAAGTTATAAACAATTAATTACTTAATAAATTTAGGAACAATAATTTTTAAAAGTCTAACGACGTCAAACTGCGCTGTTTCAAGGTTATTTCAACCGTTTGTTTTTGTAGTGATGAGACAAAATAACGAGGCAATTGTAACTGAGTACATTCTGTCGGTCGGTATATTGTTAAATAAAACGTTCTAATTTTATAATATATAATTTTATTTACTTATCTTGATTGTATACATAAAAAAAACAGTATAACAAAATGAGTTACAAGGTATGTGTGTGTATGTATAACAATTGTGTGTATGTATAACAATTGGTGGTTTTTTCTTTCCCTCCGTTTCATTCAGATATTATGATTAAATTTAATTCATCCATCAACAATTTTGTTAACTTTTGAAATATAATAAAATATATATAAATTGAATAATCATGCATAATGAATGCTATAAATACTGTTACCAAATATTATTAATGTTATTCATGGTACATCAATAACATTAATAATATCTACTCATGACGAGTTTACAAGTTTCAGAAACGCATTCTCTGAGCGGCCGGACTATAGTTTTGCATAAACATATTGATGTAATTTTATTTACCGAAAAAGTAAAAAATATCGCCTAATTGCAACCATATTTGGACGCTATTAACATTAAAAAAAAAAAGATCAATTATATTGGTTTAGAAGATCCTTCATTTAGAAGAAAATAAAATTTCACGAGACTTTCACTGCTACTATAAGAATACTGCTGATACTATAAGGAGTGACTATAAGCTACTTTTATTTTAGAGAATATAATAGGAAAAAAAATAATTTTATGGGTGAGGAAGTAGGACCTATGTTAGAAAACACTATGGTAAGTGGTAGAATTCTTAGAATATTCCAGAATATATGGTCACACTGGAGATGCTCAGTGATGGAGATATGGATTTTTTGAGGGGGAGAATTTTTTTTGGGATAAAATTTTATTTGTATTTTTTAAAAATTTTCTACGTACATCAACAAAAATAAAAAAATTCAAATCGATTGAATGTTTCCAATTTTAATAGATGACACTGTATGCATTTTTTATTATATTCTTAACAGCTGACAGCTAAAAACAGTCAGTTATAATTGTTAGTTTTTGCATTGTGCACTGTCTTTTTTCTAAAACAAATACCAAATATAAAATACCAGGTTTAAAATGCCAAAGGGAAAAAAGTTTCTGGCTATTCTCAAAAATATACCACTATAGTCGTTCCAATACTTTATTTAACTTGTGACAGATCACGCACATAAAGTTTTGTAATAATTTTTGATACAATGTACTACAGATAATACTGTACTTTATGGGCGGGCTCCGCCTACTTAGAGATGTGTCATTCGTAATTAATGACCACAGACTATAAAAACGGTTTTGAAATAAATCGATTATCGATTATATTAATAAAACATACAATAAAATTATTGTGATTATATTTTATATCAAATCACGTAAAAAGCTTTATTATTTTGCATTAAAATGCCCTAAATGTCTCTGTTTCAATGCATAAATAATTTGCGTAATGAAAACAGTTCCATCGTACTCGTACCTAGTAATGGGATCGAATGTATTCGCCGCAAATTAATGAATCTAAAATAATTGTTTAGACTTACTATAGTTGGTTCAAATAAAAACTACCTGCGGTACCTACTTGTAATGAACAGGTACAAAATGTTGAAATTCGTAGTAATTTACGGATTAAAAATAAAACAACCAAAAGAGGTACTGTAATACTAATTTTAATTATAAAGAATCGTCTTCTTCGTATGACCAGGAATCATCATCACTTGAGTTCTCAGTAATATTGATTATCATTTCTTGGATAGATAAATTGTCGAATGCAACATCCCGATCCCAATCCGACATTATCACCTTCTTTGTTTTTTCTACAACATTCGCCCAGTTTTCTGGAGTTACTTTTTCACACGCATTTTTCAGTAAATTCAGCATTTTTCTTGCGGTGAAAGGAGGAGTTGTATTGTTCCTCGCAGCATATCCTTTAACTTGTGCCCAGATCATTTCAATTGCATTATATTGGCAGTGATATGGGGGAATTCTGAGGACGGTATGCCCATGCTCTGCTGCCATTTCATCTATGACGTATCGTTTTGGCAGCTTCTTTGTTTTTAATATCTTTACTAACTCTACTTTTAGTAGGGACTCATTCACCTCTTCGCCATTATCACGGAGCCAGTTTATAATTTCATGTTTTTTGTTGGCCTGTGTTGGTATTTTATTAATTTGACGAGAGTGATAAGGTGCATTATCAATAAATATTATTGATGGCTCTTCGAGTGATGTAAGCATTTCTCTGAACCACTTTTCATACACGTTCGAATTCATCTCCTCATGATAATCTCCTGTTTTCTGGGATTTAAAAGCTAATAGAGCGCCTGGCACAAATCCTTTTACTGTTCCTGCATGACAAATAATCAGTCGTTCGCCTTTTCCCATTGGTACTGTAGAAGTGGAGCCAACGGTGTTGTCAGTCCAAGTTTTTGACAGCGTATGATTCGCATTGAGCCAAGTTTCATCTGTGAAAACAACATTCGACCAATCTTCTATTTTTTTTGCTTGTCTTAAAAAATCGCATCTATACAAAGCAATATCATTGCGTTCCATTAAAATTTTTCGTTTGTCACATTTTTGGAATAACGTTCCAATGTCTTTCAATATCTTTGTCAGAGAAGATTTTTGACCACGGAACAAACCACTATTTCGAAGAGATTGTGTTAGTTTTTTTAATGTTGGAATCTCTTTTCTTTGGTAATAGTCGTATATATGACGACGAATAGCATCAGCGTCAAAATTGTCAACGGCTGTAACTTTACTAGGCGGACGTTTTTTCTTAGGTGTAGATAGCTTATTCTGTTCCATGCCACTGCTGCCGTAGCCTTCTTTTGTTATTTTTGCCACTGTTGGAGCACTAATACCTAATGCTGCTGCAACACGGTCTCTAACTTGAGTCACTGGTATAAGAGGCCCACCATTACGGCTTTCCTTTTCAAAGTATTCACGAAGTCGCAAGACAAACTCTCTTGTTTGTCCTTTGAGTACTTTCTTTTTTGGCATTTTGACAGTAACGAAGGCAGGAACGATACGCTCAACTCAACCAAACGTGAGAATTCACAAATAAATCAATACGGAGGAATATAAATACTCAACTATATTGAAGGTTACTCATTGAAATACTGTAGATTATTTTAAAATAGACATAGAGAGATTTAATAAAGATCATCAATAGTTTAACAAATACAATATTAACCACTGAATTACAACACAATACAATAATACATTTTGAAAATTCAGTTCCTTTTATATATTTTTTCATGACATAGAACCGTCATATTTGAACAACATTCTTTTAATCCATTTCTTCTTTATTTTGACAAAGGAGGTCGCACATTGAAACACATAGAAATATGAAGTACGAAATTATCTATAAAATAATGAGTTTGTTAAATCGATTAAAACTTCTTAATGCATAAAATCGATCGATGAAAGAAATCGAATAGGTAACTGGTCAGGGTATCACTATTTGATTAAATATTAGAGCTGTCAAAAGTTAAATAAACTATTGGAACGACTATAAATGGAAAAAAGATCATGAACTGAAAGGTATGTATGAATTAATGTTATTATAATTATGATATGACACTGGAATCAACAGACGTTTAAGAATTATTAGATTTTTTTATTCATTTAATTAGAACTCAAAAAAATGTAAGAAGATTGCACTTAATTTTTTTCAATTTCAACATCTGGAATTTTTTGATTAATAATTTACTTGTTTTAAAAATCTAAAAAATTGTTGAATGTCCATTGATTTTAGTATAATCTGAAATAAGCAATTTTAATTGTCCAGATTTAATATTTTTTAGGGGGACAACTCCATAATTTAGGCAATTTTAGGGGTTTTTGACACAAACTTTAGGGATAAATATTTTTGAGAGTTGGTAACACTGGAGATGCTACACATTAGGGATGTACATGTAAAAAAAATATCGATCCTTTTTTGATATAATATATCGTAGTGTTGTATCGATACTTTGCGATATATCGAACAAATATATCGATATTTTAAAAATATTGTAAGTAATTACTTGTATTTAACTAGTCTATAATATTAAATAGGGATCAGGTTAATTATGAGTAAAAACACAAGAGAGAAGAAACAAATCAACTTTATTTTTAAATCATACGAAAAAGAATCCAAGATCACACGACCCATGTTTAGCATAGCGTAAAGAATAGCAGGTTTTTCTTTTCTACCATACCAATCTGAAAGATTTATAAATCCCACTTTACTACTTTTTTCTAAACCTTGCATAAACAAAATTTTATTTAACCTTTTGGCTTGCAATCGACATCTCTGCTGTGTAAGAACTTGTGCGGCTTTTGAGAATAGTCATTCGGATGGAATGAGCTAGCCACCATAGTCAAATATTTAAAAATCCAAAGTTTAAGGGTCCAATATAGTAGCGATAGCTAATGACGATACCTGTTCAATGGCGTCCATTCGTTTATTAATTTCAGTAAGAATGCATTTTTGTACCTCCTAGATTCTTCAATTACTAAGTTTTTGAGTTTTGATATCATACAATGCACTAATAGAATGACTTTGCTGCTTGAGCAATATTTATCGCCAGATATTTCCTTGGTCGCTGTCTCTAGTGGGCCGCCCATAAAATTAGCTTTTTTTTTAGTCAAAATTAGAATTTTCAATAATCCGGGGATTTTCGTTTTATTTTTACTCAAATTGACAATGTTGCAGATTTAAAGGAATAAGTAGATATAAAGAAAAAATGGAATGGGACACGATATTTGGTATATCGGATGAAATATATCGATATTACATTCGATACTAGATGATTCGATAATATCGGATTGAAGCGATATATCGCGTACATGTATCGATATTTTTTGAAATATCGATTTATATCGCCCAACACTACTACACATAGTTTAGTTACAAGCAGTTACAAGTTACATGAGTGATTACAAGTGGCGATAGTATTTCATGGTGAACAGTGAACAATGTATTATTTCATCGCAAAAGGGTGTTTATAGACCTTGAATAAAACGCAGTGTAAATTATACATAATTTAGTTTGTTGTATTTATAAGTGCGTGTTGTGACCAAAGTTCTTTTGACAAGTATGGAATTGGTAAGAGCAGTTTTACATTGACAGGTTAACCCTTGTTATTGCCAAATAATTATAAAAGCAACAGATTTTAAACACTTCGTCAATAATTTTTAATAGTAGTGGTGAAAGTTGTTAACTTTCTTCGTAGGTTATGTTTGCAAGTAACGTGCAAAAAATACATGCAGCCATTTATCCGTCTGTAACAATATATTTGGCACAAGCTGTGCACACACGGGTTCTGTTATTATCGAGAGGTCATGTCATTATATTTTGTGGTGTAAATACAGCACGGGAGTGCCTCATACGTACACATGTTACTAGTGTAATGGTTTTGTATTCATACTCAATCCAGCGAAAGCACAAAACACTGACAATTAAATAAATTTTACCGATCTACAATTTATGACATTGAAAAGACCACGAGAAGTGATTTGTACTTCTGAGTGTAACAGAAAAATTTATCATTGGATCTGAAATTGGTCGGATCACAAGGTACTTACTTGTTTATAAAAAAATTCTGACTATAAGGGGTTTAGGCAGTACTCTGTAATCTGACGAATTCGACAGTTATATATAGGTTAGGTACAAATTTGATAGGTTATCCAACAAACGTTTTACAGGGCCGTGTCTCCCTGTAAAACGTTTGTTGGATCACCACAGATCCACTGTACAATAATTGAATGAGCTTGTTCCATATCTAAAATAACATAAATAGAGCAAAACTAAATTATACGGTTTGAGTCCGACATGCCACCAGGGGGTGGTATCCGAGGGGCTTTCCGTACAAAATTCACGCTTCATTCACTCATTGATTAGGAAAATGCTTTTGTTCCTTGTGACAAAATAGCTGGTGTCTATTATATTGTGTCTAATGTGTAGTATATTGTAAACTTTATATATTAATAAGTGTATTTCTATACAGTAAAGTGAAGTGTTGTGTTGAGTTAAAAATAGACCATTATGATATATAATTTATACAATGACACATTTATAACTAAAATTAATTAAAATTAGTCAATTTCTTCAATAAGCTTTCGAGTTAGCTTGACAATTCCACCTGGTATTGTTCTTAAATGTCAGGTGGAATGGTGTCACCTACCTCTCTCCCTCTCCACATTGATGAGTTGGATTGCATAGGAGGGTTACTGAAAGTACTGCAGTACTTATCCCTTAAGTGAATTCTTTACCTCCTATACCTAACTCCATTGACATCCACAACAACATAATATGATCTATTGTTTGACAATCTTAATTTGACTATACCAACTATATACTATACTATATTGGGAGAGCCACGCTTCGGCAGGAATGGGCCGGCTCGACAGGAGTGATACCACGTCCTCACAGAAAACCGGTGTGAAATAGCGCTTACGCTGTGTTTCACCGAGTGAGTGAGGATACTGGAGGCCCATACCCCAACTCCTCCTCCCATTCCCTCTCCCCATCCCCCAAAGGTCGGCAACGCACTTGAGACGCTTTTGGTGTTGCGGGTGTCCATAGGCGGCGGTAATTGCTTACCATCAGGTGATGCGCCTGCTCGTTTGCTCCTTATTCAATAAAAAAAAAACCTTTTCGCTAATTGCTAATAGACAAGATCATTAGGGTACATTATTGATAATGACTTAGCATTCTTATTATAATATTTCGGCCTTATTATCTAATGACATAATGTTCTCATTGACAGTCTTCAAATGACACGAATTTAGGTTTAAATTTTCTATATGACACTGGAATATTATCTCTCCAATTTGTAGACATTAACAATTGAGCTGGTGATGGCAAATTATTTTAAGGAGTGTTCCTAAACTAACAATATTATATATAAATATTGATCTGACTTACTTTGTTTACATTTCCTTAGCATGTTTTTGACAATTTTGACTGAACTTGACCATTTAACTGTGAATAATGTGGGGTAGTAACTACATGATCTATATCCCATTCATGTAAAAAATTCTTTAATTCTATAGACTGGAAATGATAAATGATAATTATTTTATAAGTAAATCTTTACAGATATATTTTTACACATCAGACTTACAGCTAGAAGAGGCCAGCATTTCCTAAGACTCACTCTGGGCAAAAATGCCGAAACAAACCACAGAGGTGTCTTTTTTTAGATATTTGAATATTGATTAATAACAAAATAATAAAAAAAATATGCAAGTACGGTAAAAGATCTGGGTTGGCCCTTTTTGAGTATGGACCATAGTCATTTCCTGCCTCTTTACTGAAATTGCAACACTGCTCCTATAAACAGGTATCTATCAGATGACTACTGTAAACATTTTAACAAGTTGTGGCATTTAGTTTGTGTTTTTAGTTGATAGCCATTGATATCACATTATCACATGCTCATTAAGCATTATTAATTTTTGCAAAATTCCATCACTCAAGCCAAAGCTAAGCTTGATAAATACTAAGGGGACTCTTTACCATAAATTTTAATTGTAAAAAAGTGGTTTAATGAGTTTCGTTGTGACTGTACAAGCGCGGAAGATGTCGAACGTTCTGGACGCCCAGTTGAGGTCTCAGCACCCGAAACAATTGGAAAAATTGACGATATGGTTTTGGCCGATCACGGATTGAAAGTGGGAGAGATTGTGTAAGCTTTAGGAATATCACATGGCTCAGTGGTTTTACTTTTAAGCAATCACTTAAGTATGAGAAAGCTTTCCGCAAGATGGATGCCGCATTTGCTGACAATGGTCCACAAACGCAATCATGTGACAATTTCGCAGTATTTGGCGTTGTTCAACCGCAATATGGATGAGTTTTTACGCCACGTGGACGAAACTTGGATCCACTATAACACACCAGAGACTAAACAGAAGTGAATACAGTGGGTTTCTCGGGATGAATCAGCTCTAAAAAACGCCAAAGTGGGTTTGTCACACAGTATGGCGACCGTTTTGGGATCCACGCGGAATAATACACAAGACAGTTAGAAAATCAATGGCGAATATTATGCCAACTTATTGGGTCGATTTAATTGACTTAAAAAAACGAGGGCTTTTGGAAGAATAAAATTCTTTTTTACCAGAACAATGCAAGAGTGCACACATGTGCAGTTTCCATGTCATAAAGTCATGAATTGGGATATAAATTACTCACTCGCATTCTCCGGATTTAGCCCCGAGTGACCATTTCTAATTACCTAATCTGAAGAAATGACTCGGCGGAAAGGGATGTGACTCCAACGATGACATCATCTCTCAAACAAATGCCTATTTTGATGCCCTCGACAAATCTTATTTTTTAAGGGATAAAATATGATAAATGGCTTAATAAAATGGGAAAATCTTTGGTCAAATTGTATAGAACTCAAACAAGACTGTTGAAAATTATAATGTTTCTTATTCAAAAACTTTTGTTTCATTCAAAAGGTTAAATACCTGCTGGGCTTGGCACTGACTTCAGTTAAATGTATAGTGCCCTATAATGCCTTAATTAATAGAATTAGGTATGGACAAGAATTGACATGTTATAATAATAATAAATCTCTTTATTGTACACCAGTAGTAGTGTGATAACATGGTTTATTATAATTTAAGCCAGTCAAATTTAAACCAGCGTATTTTAAGCTTTTGATAGTTTCTATGCAGGGAGTTTGGATGCTTTTAGAAGTCGGATTTTTTGTTATTTTTTTTTACATTCTTCTTTTTACAAGACACTTTCGTGTGCCCTAACGAATATATAAAAACACTAGCGGTCGCCCGCGCCTCCGGCCGCGTGGTTGTCGGTTACTGCTGCAAAAAGCCTACCCAGAAAAGACACGGTCAGCAAAATGACCCAGGTCAATTCACAGACACCGACACTAACATCGACGACGCAGTCATTATCTGCAGGCTGCACAAATTGTCTTTCTCTGGATGTTAAAGTTGTTAATGAGGATAATGTAGCTTTCGAATGGTGAAAGAATTTTTTAAATCGGTCCAGTACTTTTTGAGTTTATTCGTTACATACAAAAATACAAATCTTTCCTCTTTATAATATTAGTGCAGATAACCGAATTGGTAGAACGGTTCTCGAGTTCAGCGCTTAGCAAACCCATTTGGCGATTTAGTTTTATGTAAATATAGATATTTAATTATATCCAGGTACATCTTCACATTAGCATACTTCGGAATACATTTTAATAGGTATACTTTAATATGATTTAGGTTTACGCAACAAATATTGCGAAAAGTATTGTCCACACGTAAAAAACACGCCGCCGCCTATACCAATACCTACCTTTGTTGGCGCGTATTTACTTATTTACACTTCTTGCATTACATTCTGAATGAGGCAATTATTGGCATTATATTTCGGCCCTGCCGATATGGTGCCTATCAAACGGTTTGCCTTGATACCTTTTAAAGTAGATCGCGATCAGTTGCAGGGCGGAGACACACATTCGCTGCAGCCGCCGTTACCACCGGGTGCCGTGTCGTTGCCGGTAGGAGTGCTAATGCCCGCGGGCGCGATGCCTGTGGGCGCTCTGCCCCCAGGCGTTCTAGCCCCGGGTGCTCTGCCCCCGGGCGTTCTGCCCCCGGGCGCGCTGTCGCTGGGTGCCATGCCGCCACCGTCTCTCCCGCCTGCGCTGCCCGGTGAGTCCCCGGTGGGTGGCGGAGGGGGCCGCGCGCCGCCGCCGCCACGCCCACTCAACAGGTCGCTCGCTCGCTGTTGCAGGCGCCGCTTGCCGCTACAGCCCGCGCCAGCCGCCCCGCGTCGCTCGCCGCGATCCGTGCGCCGCTTCGATTCTTTCGTTTCGAAACCATCCTCAGTGATCAGTGTTTCTGCTTTCTGTTTCAGGCTAGATATAAGTTAGGTTTTTGCTATACGGTGACGCGTCGGCTGCGGCTGCGGCGCCGGCAGCGCTTCGCCGGTCTCACAATGTACCTACTTCATTATACCGCATTGATCCCCGCGTGCGAGCCGACAAGCGCGCGCAGCCCCGTGCCGCGCCCCCCGGCCCGGCCCGGCCCGGCCCACTGGGCCCGCACGGGGCTGCGCGCGCGGAGTGCCAGCGGGCGTGTATGCGTGCGTGACTGCGTCCACTGCTGTTAGCCGACCGATGTAAAGAGACACGGACTGATCGAGCTTCACTTTTTCAGGAGGACTCCACGCCGCGCCCATCTACGACTTGCAACAGGTCGGAGATGTGTTCACAGGTGAGTGTCCCGGTGCCGCCCCGCCGCCCGTCGCGAGCGGCCGCAGACTGACCTCGTCCAGTGCTTGTGCAGGTCCCGGCGCGAAATGCTCCACGCTCCCGGCGATCCTGGGCGGGTCGCTACCGCGCCTGTCGTCGGAGCAGTCGGACGCGGTGTCCCGCGCCAAGAAGTACGCCATGGAACAAAGTATCAAGATGGTCCTGATGAAGCAAACGTTGGCGCACCAGCAGCAGCAGATGGCCTCGCAGCGCACGCAGGTGCAGCGGCAGCAGGCGCTTGCGCTCATGTGCAGGTACGTGCGCTAAACCCAGCCCCCCCTCCTCTCCCTACCTCCCCCCTAGCTCCGCTTCGCGTGATGTGAGCGATACGCCGAGGCTCCCGCCGCCGAGCAGGTCGAGCCTGTGATCTCTTTAGCTGAAAAGATCTGACGAACTATCCTCGTACATGTCATATTTTGATCACGATATAGTTTTACACACTACGCCGCTTACGTGTTCGCAGGGTTTACGTGGGCTCCATATCGTTCGAGTTGAAGGAAGACACTATTAGACAGGCGTTCCTGCCCTTCGGTCCTATAAAGTCGATAAATATGTCGTGGGACCCGGTCACACAGAAGCACAAAGGCTTTGCGTTCGTCGAGTACGAGATACCGGAGGCGGCTCAACTCAGTCTGGAACAGATGAACGGCGTCATGCTTGGAGGCAGGTCGGTCATACGAATATATTTTGATCTTTGAATTTCACTAAAATAAATCCTTAAACGAAACGTATCAAATAATAAAAATCGCTTCCGACAACTTTGACAGGAACATAAAAGTAGTGGGGCGGCCGTCGAACATGCCGCAGGCGCAGGCTGTCATCGACGAGATCCAGGAGGAGGCCAAGCAGTACAACCGCATCTACGTCGCGTCCATCCACCCCGAGCTCACCGAGGACGATATCAAGAAGTGAGTCCTCCCCTCTCTATCTAGCGCTGACCCGCACATCGGCGGAAATATCTGCGAACCTGGCTAGTAGTTTACTAAGTTGGTAGCTTATTGATAACTAGCTGACCCACGCAACCTCGTTTACGTCTTATATTGTCCGTAGCGTGAAAATTTTCCCCCGTTTTTCAAACATTCATTGGTGCTCCGCCCCTATTAATAGTAGCGTGATGATATATAGCCTATAGCCTTCCTCGATAAATGGACTATCCAACACCGAAATAATTTTTCAAATCGGACCAGCGGTTCCTGAGATTAGCGCGTTCAATCAACAAACAACCTCTTCAGCTTTATTAAGTTAGTATAGATTACTGAACAGAGTAACAATACACAAGAATGAGATTATGCAAACAAGAATATTACACGTGCGGCGGCGCTTGCGCTGGCAACTGTACTAGATACTATTAGATAAGCGAAGGCGGGGCGATGCGTGTAAACTAAAATTGAAATACGATTAAAAACGAAACGACGTTCCGACAGCGTGTTCGAGGCGTTCGGGCCGATCACGTACTGCAAGCTGGCGTACGGCGCGTCGGCCCACAAGCACAAGGGCTACGGGTTCATCGAGTACGCCACCCTGGCCGCCGCGCTCGAGGCCATCGCGTCCATGAACCTGTTCGACCTGGGCGGGCAGTACCTGCGCGTGGGCCGCGCCATCACCCCCCCCAACGCGCTGGCCGGCCCCCCCCAGCCCTCCGCCATGCCCACCGCCGCCGCAGTGGCCGCCGCCGCCGCCACGGCCAAGATACAGGTGATTCTATTATAGCACAAGTGGAACACTTCATTTTTCACTTAAACAAATAAACGAAAGACGCAGACAGCGCACCACGCAAAACGCGGTTCTAACTCGCTAGCTAGTTTGCTACTGAGCGAGTGGATAGTTTTTGTGTCATCTGTGTAATCGACACTCGCTCACTAGAGGTGATTTTTAAATTCACCGACCGGCGGCTCGTAAACTAACCCGGTGTAGTCACAGGTCCCGCTCACAAGCTATCCACGTTCGTACTATTGGTCAATCGGTTCGATTACGTTTCCAGGCTATGGACGCCGTGGCCAGCAACGCGGTGGCGCTCGGCCTAACGAAGCTCAGCGCGCTCGGCGTCTCGCCGGGCGCCGCCCTGCCCTCGCTGGCCGCCGCGCTGCCCGCCGGTCTGCCCTCCGGCCTGCCCTCCGGCCTGCCCTCCGGCCTGCCCTCCGGCCTGCCCTCCGGTCTGCCCGCCGGCCTGCCCGCCGGCCTGCCCAGCGCGCTGCCGGCCATGCCGGCGATGCCTACGCTGGCCGTGGCCGCGCCGCTGCCGCCGCCGCCCGCGCTGCTGCCGCCGGGCGTGGTGATCCCGCTGGGCGCGGTGAGCGCGGCGGCGGACGCGGGCGGCGCGGAGCAGGCGGCGCTGCAGCGGAAGCTGCTGGACGCGTCGCCCGACACGCTGCAGCAGCAGGAGTCGCTGTCCATCTCGGGCCAGTCGGCGCGCCACCTGGTGATGCAGCGCCTGATGCGGAGGCGCGCGTCGCGCACGCTGCTGCTGGCCAACATGGTGGCGCCCGACGAGGTGGACGAGGCGCTGCACCACGAGATCCAGGAGGAGTGCGCCAAGTGGGGCCGCGTGGAGCGCCTCGTCATCTACAACGAGCGCCAGAGCGAGGACGACGACCCCGCGCAAGCGCTCGTCAAGATCTTCGTGCAGTTCGCCGAGCCCGAGGGTGAGTGTCGCCTCCGCCGACGGACCCTCCGTACGGGTTCAACGATGTTCGGTCGGTTCACGATATCGACAATGGAAACGTACAAAATCGTGTCGCCGACCACTCGATTACAAATAAATAGTCGAGATCTTTTTGACGTCAGAGTGCGCCACTTTACAATAGGATTATGAGATAATTACAAAAATAAAGTACTACCAGAGGGCTACGCGACTTCGGGGCGGCATTTTTTTCTTCGTCCGTCGATGAAAGTCAAATAATAATTAAAGAAAGTTAATTCTATAGAAATAACGCTCGATTAGATCCTCGGTCGATCATAGTTCAGGGTTTCGATTAATTTTTCTGTAGACTTCTTCGATGAGCCCGCGATTGCGAGTTAAGTTTATTTATTTATTTATTTATACATCATGCACATTTGGTGCATTGGCGGACTTAATGCCTAAGGCATTCTCTACCAGTCAACCAATGGGTGATGCAGAGAAGGCAGGAAGTAGGTGCATTTTGGTTGTTATGTTTGTGAGAATAATATATCGAACAAATATAATAATATAGATACATACAAAGACATCATATACTTAAACCTATACATACAGCCAAATACATATATTTACTTAAATAAATACATACACATAGATTAATTTTATTGGTAGATGATAATCATGGGGCAGTTGATTCTGCCAATTGTTTTAAAAGATACTGTTTTACTTTTGCCTTGAACGTGAAAGTATTAGGTGCCATCCTGATCTCGAGAGGGAGCTCATTCCAAAGAAGAACGGACTGTACAGCAAAGGAAGAGCCAACAAACTCAGACGTATGAGACGGACAAAGAAGAAGAAGGTTATTACAGGACCGGAGGTTCCTGTCGTGATTGCTACACAAGAGTTGGAAGTGGGAGTTTAAATATGTTGGCGAAGATGGGTTATTTAGAATAGAATATAAGACAGTAAGAGCACGTAATTTTCGACGAAGACGAATTGGTAACCAGTTAAGCTGCGAGCGGAAAGAGGACACATGGTCATATTTGCGGAGGTTATAGACAAATCGAATGCAGTTATTAAGAAGACGGTCTAATTTATCGAGAAGATCTGCATTCAGGTCATAACAGCACACGTCACCATAGTCGATTACGGGAAAGATAAGGGTTTGGACAAGCATAATCTTAGTTTTTGGAGGAAGGAAATTTTTCAAGCGGTAAAGTACCCGTAGAGTACCAGTGACCTTTTGGCACTGATTTGCGACTTGCTCACGCCAATTAAGTGAGCAATCGAGGTGTAAGCCCAGATCCTTCACAGACTGACAAACAGGTATGGGAATTCCGTTGAAAATTATAGCTGGTAAAGTTTCGGTGTCTATTCTACTTATCAATCGGTGGCTTCCAACTACAATAGCTTGACATTTTGTCGGGTTTACTGGCAGGCCGAACCTGCTGGACCACTCATTAATTATTTGCAGGTCTCTGTTGATCATGTCTACTGCTACCGAGATATCTTCAACCTTACATTGCGAATAGAGTTGTAGGTCATCGGCATACAGATGATACGCACAATGAAGTTCCAGGGTTAGGAGATTGATATACACAGAGAATAGTAATGGAGAAAGAATACCGCCTTGAGGTACACCAGAGTCGAGATCACACCAGCCCGAAAAGGATTCGTCGACCCGAACAGACTGCTGGCGTCCCCGAAGATAGGAAGAGAACCATTCCAGTGCTTCGGGCGAGACCATTAGATGGGAAAGGATAGATAAGAGGATATCGTGACTGACGGTATTAAAGGCATTGGAGAAGTCGATTAGTGCCAAAACGGTAACCTTTGTGTCCTCCATGCCCACTCTAATATCGCCAGTCACTTTGAGAAGAGCGGAAGTAGTGCTATAGCCCGGTCTGAAACCAGATTGCCATGGACTCAACAGGTTGTTTTTAAAGACGAAATCAGAGAACTGTTTGAGCACACAGGACTCTAGGACTTTAGACAGAAAGGGGAGGATTGATATCGGTCTGAAATGGTTGGGAAGTGTGGGATTTGAAATTTTAGGTAAGGGAAAGACATAGGCCTTACGCCAAAGCGTCGGATGTATTCCGGAATATAAGGAGTAGTTGATTATGTGGGAGATTACAGGTAAAATTTGGTCAAGGATTGTTGTTATCATGCGTCGGCTGATATGATCACAGCCAACAGCATTAGATTTAATAGATAGGATTATCTTTTTTATCTCACCCGACGCGACCGGAGAAAATTTAAACGGATTTATATTGGGACCATTAAGACCCGTCAAGTAGCCAACAGTACGACACCTGGTTTGGTGATCCAAATGTACAGTGGAGGAGAAATGACGATTTATGTCATCCAAACCAACCATCCCCTGCACACCACCTGACTGCTTCTTACCGATACCGAGCGTTCTGAGAAACTTCCAAATATTGGTTGGGGTTGAATGGGTGATGTTATCGAGAATGTGTCGGCGTTTAGTGTTACGTATCATCTGATTGCACCGATTCCTCGCGCTCTTGTATGAGAGATGCCTTTCCTCGGTGCGATTCCTCCTAAACTTACGAAATGCCCTATCTCTTCGTCGCATAGCCTGGAGCACATCCTCCGTCATCCAGGGAGCAGGTTGTCGCTTCAGTTTCATTTGTTTGATGGGCGCATGAACATCATAAAGAGCAAGTATTGCATCGTTGAAGTATTTAATTTTCTCGTCCACTCCCGTAGCCAACGTTACTCTGTCCCAATCCAGGGTGGCGGCATCCATACAAAGCTTATCAACGTCCATGTGAGCAAAACAGCGCATGCGCAAAATTCTGGGTTGGAGTTTGGGTGGTTTAAGGATGTATGAAAGGAAAATAAGGTCGTGATTGGAGAATGCCGGTGCCTCAATTTGGCCGTGGTTACGAACAAGTATAGGAGCTGATGTTAGTATTAGATCCAACCAAGTGTCCACTCCTGAACTGTTATGATGTGTTGGTTGCAAGGGTAAGATCTGCATACCGGCAGACTCAACAATCTGAAGGAGTTTACAGGAACGTGAGGAGCGATGAGTTAGGTCTGTGTTGAAATCTCCCATGATGACGTGGTGTGCGTATGTAGACCCTAAAGATTCCAGTACTGCTTCCAGACTGGAGAAGTAATCTATCAAAGGAGGACAATAAACAGCCCCCAGTACCATCTTAACTCCCCTCACACAGACTTCGAGAAATAAAAATTCCGCGGTGGCGGAGCAAGGAGGGGAAGAAGCTAGAACTTTAAAAGGAAGGGAACAGTGTATATAAATGGCGACTCCACCTCCTCTTCTGTCGACTCGATCATTACGAACAAGAATGTAGTCTGTGAGAGGGTAGTAAGTGGAGAGAAGATTAGGCTTGAGCCAACTCTCCGATATCAGAATGGCGTGTATATAGGTGCCACCAAAAGCTTCCGTCAAGTCGTCAAAGTGGCTAGGTAAGCTCTGTGCATTAAGGTGACACACATTAAGCTGGTGCTTGGACTGACTTCGGAATGTGGACCGCAAGCGTTCACCCAGTGTATCAGTTAGAGAGGCATAACTATCATCGTTGGAGGATAATGCAGACTCATAAGCAGTGTTATCAGAATCAGAATCATGGGTTATCATCTGTTTTAAATTGAATATTAAAATATAAAAGATATATGAATATATATATATATATATATATATATATATATATAAATTATAAAAAAGTTAAGTTATAATTATAAATAGCTTCAAACTATGCAAACACTTACTCTATTGGCATGTTCCTCTGCACCACCCGCCAGCCAACACCACACGTAATATAAACAAACATACCACATAAGAGACAAAAAATAATAATTGACAAAACATTTACAGAAAAAATATAAAAGAAAAAAATACATTAACAAAAAATCTCTGTTGTGTGAACATGATGTTGTAATAAAAAAATAATAATATATGTTTGTGTTTCTGAACGAAACTCATCGTGCCAAACGTCAAACGTCACTTTAAAAAATGACAAATTGAAAAGTTGGTTGGTGGCATCAATATATAAACAAAGTTAATACTAAAGTTAATAAAGAAAGAAACATATTTGTTTACCTGCGAGTCTTTTAACGAGCTACATGCAGAAACACCAACACGATAATCGTTTTATGTTGGATTTATGTATGATAGTTAAAACAACCAATGCCTAATAAAATTATGCTATGACTGGAGCATTTTTGTGCGGGCCAGGCGAGACATTCTTCTTGCCCCCACTTCTGCCATGCGACACTGTTCCATGGAGTGCTTTTGGTTGCTTTAACGTTAGGTCCGATAGAGCTTCGGCAGTAGTAATTTTGACCCGACTTCCATCCGATAACCTGAATACTATCATGCCATCCTGGGTCCAACATGAACGTATACTGAAATGAACCCGAGCTTTGGCGAGTACTGTTTGCCGTGCTTTCGTGAGGAACTCACGAAGTGAGATTGATGAGCCCTTAAGAGCGGTCTTAGACCTCCAGATGGATGACCTGAGCTCAGTGCTGCGGAACCTTACCAAGATAGGCCGATGATGATCCGTGTTGGGTATCCCGAGTCTGTGACAGACTTTGAATGAATCCACAGTGCAAGTTGCCAGGTGCAATCTGTTTTTCACTACATCCAGTACGGTTTTGGTACAGTCTTCACCTTCAGACTCCGCAATCCCCATGAATAACAGTGCCTTACGTCGATGTCTTGTCTCCATTGTATCAATAGCCTGAGAACATTCACGTATCTGCTTCCGCAGCAGTCCCAGCATACTATACATTAGTTCCCGAAAGGTTCTAAACTCTTCGGCAACCTTTGCAACTGTATCCTTCGCGGGGCCCGTGCAATGCAGTTGCGACTCCAGTTGTGCCATCCTATTAGTAAAGCACTCTTCCAGTGATTTTTGGGCAGCTTCGATGCTCTCCAGTTGTGGCATTTTGAGTGGTGTACGGCTGGTAGGTGGTGACTCTTAAAAAGTTAAGATTGGCACATATACTTTCACCAACACAAGTAGTGCAATTTTAAAATATGTACATTGAAACTTTGATGTACTTTTAGATGAAATATAGTTATTTACAATTAATTAAGTTTACTTACCGGCGAAAGAAAACAATTATGCTCCAAACGGTCTACGCTAAAGGTCGCATGCCCTTCTAAGTCCTCAATAAAACCTCTCTTGGTCTCGTAATCCTCAAGTTTGAGGGTTGCGAGCCGTATATGTGTGTATATGTGTGTGTGTGTGTGTGCAGAGGCGGGCGCGGCGGCGGGCGCGCTGCACGGGCGCTACTTCGGGGGGCGCACGGTGCGCGCCGCGCTCTACGACCAGGACCTGTTCGACCACGGGGACCTGTCGGGGTAGCGCCTCACCTCCCCGCCCCACCACCACCCCGCGCGGCGGCGGGCGCGCTGCACGGGCGCTACTTCGGGGGGCGCACGGTGCGCGCCGCGCTCTACGACCAGGACCTGTTCGACCACGGGGACCTGTCGGGGTAGCGCCTCACCTCCCCGCCCCACCACCACCCCGCGCGGCGGCGGGCGCGCTGCACGGGCGCTACTTCGGGGGGCGCACGGTGCGCGCCGCGCTCTACGACCAGGACCTGTTCGACCACGGGGACCTGTCGGGGTAGCGCCTCACCTCCCCGCCCCACCACCACCCCGCGCGGCTACACCACTAGACCATAAGTTTAACGAATAATAATAAATTAAAATATGTATTACCCTATCGAAGCCTTTACTTTGCCGAACCCTCGCCCCTCTCCCCTCGTCGACCGGAACGAACGACTCGGATTATTATTGGCGCTCCACTGCAGCTCTCGACGACGCTCCTCTTGTACATTATACTGTACCGCTCGACCCGGCGAACTTAGTACCGGCGATAGTTTTCGTAATTATTTTTAATTGCCGATAAGCTTGTTTCTAATATTTCAGCCGCCTCGCCTTCCCCCGAGCGGTACGATTGTGGCCTAACAACTATTTAAGCTTCCGGTCTGTCCTGTCCTGACAATAGCGAACGTTAAAAAAATAATTATGCTTGTTACATACGTTTCTGTGATTTGTTTTCATTTATGTAAACAAAGTGTGTGCGACTTCATTTAGTTTGTACAGTTCAAATTTGCCGAGTAAAAACTTTGATGTATAATCTGTCAACTAGTAGTTGTGTCTATGGAGCGATCGACCATAATGGTCATAGAGTCGATCGTATGAAGCGGTTGTGGTCGTGTGCGATAAACAAGTGAGAATCATGTTGTAATTTGAATGTTTAAATAATAGTCATTATAGTCGTTCCAATACTTTATTTAACTTTTGACAGATCACGCACATAAAGTTTTGTAATAATTTTTGATACAATGTACTACAGATAATACTGTACTTTATGAGCGGGCTCCGCCTACTTAGGGATGTGTCATTCGTAATTAATGACCACAGACTATAAAAACGGTTTTGAAATAAATCGATTATATTAATAAAACATACAATAAAATTATTGTGATTATATTTTATATCAAATCACGTAAAAAGCTTTATTATTTTGCATTAAAATGCCCTAAATGTCTCTGTTTCAATGCATAAATAATTTGCGTAATGAAAACAGTTCCATCGTACTCGTACCTAGTAATGGGATCGAATGTATTCGCCGCAAATTAATGAATCTAAAATAATTGTTTAGACTTACTATAGTTGGTTCAAATAAAAACTACCTGCGGTACCTACTTGTAATGAACAGGTACAAAATGTTGAAATTCGTAGTAATTTACGGATTAAAAATAAAACAACCAAAAGAGGTACTGTAATACTAATTTTAATTATAAAGAATCGTCTTCTTCGTATGACCAGGAATCATCATCACTTGAGTTCTCAGTAATATTGATTATCATTTCTTGGATAGATAAATTGTCGAATGCAACATCCCGATCCCAATCCGACATTATCACCTTCTTTGTTTTTTCTACAACATTCGCCCAGTTTTCTGGAGTTACTTTTTCACACGCATTTTTCAGTAAATTCAGCATTTTTCTTGCGGTGAAAGGAGGAGTTGTATTGTTCCTCGCAGCATATCCTTTAACTTGTGCCCAGATCATTTCAATTGCATTATATTGGCAGTGATATGGGGGAATTCTGAGGACGGTATGCCCATGCTCTGCTGCCATTTCATCTATGACGTATCGTTTTGGCAGCTTCTTTGTTTTTAATATCTTTACTAACTCTACTTTTAGTAGGGACTCATTCACCTCTTCGCCATTATCACGGAGCCAGTTTATAATTTCATGTTTTTTGTTGGCCTGTGTTGGTATTTTATTAATTTGACGAGAGTGATAAGGTGCATTATCAATAAATATTATTGATGGCTCTTCGAGTGATGTAAGCATTTCTCTGAACCACTTTTCATACACGTTCGAATTCATCTCCTCATGATAATCTCCTGTTTTCTGGGATTTAAAAGCTAATAGAGCGCCTGGCACAAATCCTTTTACTGTTCCTGCATGACAAATAATCAGTCGTTCGCCTTTTCCCATTGGTACTGTAGAAGTGGAGCCAACGGTGTTGTCAGTCCAAGTTTTTGACAGCGTATGATTCGCATTGAGCCAAGTTTCATCTGTGAAAACAACATTCGACCAATCTTCTATTTTTTTTGCTTGTCTTAAAAAATCGCATCTATACAAAGCAATATCATTGCGTTCCATTAAAATTTTTCGTTTGTCACATTTTTGGAATAACGTTCCAATGTCTTTCAATATCTTTGTCAGAGAAGATTTTTGACCACGGAACAAACCACTATTTCGAAGAGATTGTGTTAGTTTTTTTAATGTTGGAATCTCTTTTCTTTGGTAATAGTCGTATATATGACGACGAATAGCATCAGCGTCAAAATTGTCAACGGCTGTAACTTTACTAGGCGGACGTTTTTTCTTAGGTGTAGATAGCTTATTCTGTTCCATGCCACTGCTGCCGTAGCCTTCTTTTGTTATTTTTGCCACTGTTGGAGCACTAATACCTAATGCTGCTGCAACACGGTCTCTAACTTGAGTCACTGGTATAAGAGGCCCACCATTACGGCTTTCCTTTTCAAAGTATTCACGAAGTCGCAAGACAAACTCTCTTGTTTGTCCTTTGAGTACTTTCTTTTTTGGCATTTTGACAGTAACGAAGGCAGGAACGATACGCTCAACTCAACCAAACGTGAGAATTCACAAATAAATCAATACGGAGGAATATAAATACTCAACTATATTGAAGGTTACTCATTGAAATACTGTAGATTATTTTAAAATAGACATAGAGAGATTTAATAAAGATCATCAATAGTTTAACAAATACAATATTAACCACTGAATTACAACACAATACAATAATACATTTTGAAAATTCAGTTCCTTTTATATATTTTTTCATGACATAGAACCGTCATATTTGAACAACATTCTTTTAATCCATTTCTTCTTTATTTTGACAAAGGAGGTCGCACATTGAAACACATAGAAATATGAAGTACGAAATTATCTATAAAATAATGAGTTTGTTAAATCGATTAAAACTTCTTAATGCATAAAATCGATCGATGAAAGAAATCGAATAGGTAACGGGTCAGGGTATCACTATTTGATTAAGTATTAGAGCTGTCAAAAGTTAAATAAACTATTGGAACGACTATAATAAGAACTGGTGAAACGCCTGCTAGCTTGATAGCTTTAACTGTTAGTTCTCTTTTCAAGTAATATGTGTGATAAATTAATGTTCAAATATGTTTTGTTAAGGTGTTAAAACTAGTTTATTTAATAAAAATAAAATTCTCTCTTTTGAGAGCAATTAAATTTCGGTTGTAGTTTTACTGTACACCACAATGTCCAGGGATAATTATAAATTAGCATATTACATTTATACAGATGTGTATGTACGAGTATAACACACTAACCCTCGTGGAGTCCAATTTAGTTTAATCGGCATGTACGAGTATTTAGACGACGTCTAAGTTTAATGCGACATGTCTTATTTTACGTTATACATTTTAAACGTTCAACACAAGAATAGCCAATGAATAATAATAATTTAGGTGAAACATGTACCTATTTTGGTTATGCCAAAGTGCATTAGACTTTTTAGAAACAAGCGTGTACTTCTAATCAAGTTTTGTTTGGTACTGAACTGAACATAGTGAAAACTACGATGTGAGAAATCGAAAACTGGATTGTAAGCAAATCAAATTACTTAAAGTATGTATATCCAACAAAAAAGGCGAATGGCAGATTCTGTACCTTATGTACCTGTACGTTATGAATGGTTATGCCGTTCATTAAGTAAATCATTCTAATTTTCTAATTATTTTCAGGTATTATATTTTTAGGACTGTGGTAAAAGGATTTTAATTCTGCTCATAAAGTCGTTACAACTGCTTTAACAAAACACGTGTTCTAAACAAGCCATGCTTAAAGTCAACTAGATGGCGTTCTGCGTCAGATTGCCAAAAATATTTTACATATATAAGACAATTAGCCGGGATTATTAGAAATCAGCAAAATAAAACTTATTTTACTTGTGTTGCTCTGAAAATACAAAGTTTTTATTTAATCATAATCATTTACTACACACAGATCTTAACAAACATATTAGGTATCTTACCTGAAAATACAAAGAAACGACATTTGAAGTTTCCTAACAGATTTGTCGATTCCTTTTCACAAATCAAATAATAAAATAATTATTTGCCTAACCTCACACTTCACTCTTTTTATTATTAAACCTTGACAGCCATTTGTCAAACTACGCCATCTAGCTGTAAATGAAGGTAGTAAGCTATTGTTCTATCTACAGGGCGCGCTTTATATGAAAGAAAGAAATCTTACATCCACAGGAATTTGATTATAGAAACTTCTACCAAGACCTTCGAACGAGTTCCAACGAGCCTAGACTGGTTTCTTGTATTAATATTCATTATAGTCATTAATGTTGTGCCTAACAAACATAATATTTGCAAATATATACTGTGATGCAACAGTTAAAATACCTACTTTCTTAAACAACTCTCGAAAAGAGACTTTAGCACCTAAAATTGTACATTGAACGGATGGCTCGTTTTTGTAGAATACAATTTGTTTCAACATCAGCCGCCTAGCCCCAAAGTAGTATATCATAGGACATGACGCTGTGAAAGTAGCTAAAATAAACTAGCCTAGCAGTGTCCGTAGTCCGTATCAGTGAGCTGACGTACCTTCCATACTGCATAAGCTTCCGAACTGAGTCTACCTGCAGGCTATCTATCTGAGCTCCCCATTGTAGTTTACTGTCTAATGCAATTCCTAAGAATACTGTACGATACTCATGATTTTATTATTTAGAGTTAGATTAGTGCCTAGCTGTTTTATATTTCTAAACCTCACACACTTTAGTTTTATTTGATTTATTCAGTGGGAGATGATTAGTTGTAAGCTAATTCAATACATCAGTTAGTGTTCTATTTGTATCGTCAAAAACGGTTTTCTTACGATCGACTTTAGGAATAAGTGACGTATCATCACAAAATAGAACAATGTCATACTCATATAGATCTTTTAAATAATTTGGTAAATCGTTTTTATATATGAGAAAAAGAAAATGACCCAGTACAGCTACAGAGCCCATAGCAATGCTCGTAGGTAATCCTCGAACAGAAGACCTCTTACCATTGACATCGACATGTTGAATTTTGCCTTTCAACTAGGAAACAATTAGTACGTGCGACAGCAGGAGGGGTCGATAATGAACCTGTAGCGGTCACGGGTTGGATTCCCGTACGGGTCGAATGGTTGTGTGGTTATTTATTTAGTGTTCTTCCCGCTTTCCGCGGTGGACTGTTGCCAAGCTCGACAGGGACCTACTAGCTCCATCGCAAAGGTGTGAACAGTACTCCACGCACGATCGAACCTGAGTCTTATAAAGGAGACACAGATGCCCCGGCGAGAAGAACCGTCTCACCATGTTTAGAATTCTTAACTTCCGCGAGGCCGCGTGGTACTCGCGTGGGTTGAGGTCACAGCAGATGTCCATGCCCAGGACATCGAGCCTGCCTTGTAATGGTAGTTGAGTGTTCTGAAATATTCTGTATTCACGTGAAATGTTATTTTGTATATTTATGTTTACAATATTGTTCTATGAATAATTAATAGATATAAAAGGTCAGTTACGGTTGACTCACTTGATTTGATTTTATTATACTTATCGGAATGCATAAAGTTATAGTCCACGGGCCCACGTACAAGGGATTTCAGTGATTAATAACAGGCTGAAAGTTCATACACAGCTTCGTTTTGACGAGACACCCAACTTTTATTATTGGACCAAATTCTGATAGTGGCAGGAAAAAGCGGGATAGGGAGCGAAACACGTCGATTTGATGAGTGTCCCAAATGAATAAATAACACTTTCTAAAAATCAATACTTCGAGAAAATACGATGGAAAATTTTTTTTGAGACCCACACTCGCAAAAATATTAACATAATTTTAACAACTTTCGAGTGTAGGTCTCAAAAAAATTACCATCGAATTTGTATGCCAATGCATTTTTTATGTAAAATATATATTTTGCAAGCCCCAAAACAAAAATCAGTTTGTTATTAATGAAAATGAATAAAATTTTTCAAGTCACCATTCTGACATGTTAGAGCTGGGGGTCACTCGGGAAGATACCATTCACTTTGTATGCCACAAGTTTTTCTCAGTTTTCCATCGTACATATACAGGGTGTAAAAAGACGACTACCGAAAACGAAAGGGGCTGATCCAGCACCCCAAAACTTATTGAAAAAAATAAACAGTAGTCTTTAAAAAAAATTGTAGCTTGAAAAAACAATGTGTCAAGATTTTTATTAATTTCAGAAGCCAGCAATGTACAACTTAACGCGCCCGCGCGCTCTGTCGCGGTCATTGCACTCACCCGGCCAGCTGTTTTGATATTAAAATACATTACTGTTTTATTGATTTTCTTTGTTTTTTGGTTTTCTAAATGAGATAATTAGGTGGTTTGGGTCCTGTTATGTTTTACTATGTGTATGTAAGCAGAAAAAAACATGAAACGACTTAGATAAATTAACATTTTTTTTGAGTTTTTTTTTCGCTAAACCTATTCAGTATCATGGTCTGATTGCAACCCCCAAGTTTTCGGTAGTAGTCTTTTTACACCCTGTATATAGTATATATATATATATATATAAGATCAGGAGTTCTTATTAAAGCACAACACAATGTGATTCATCTAAAACAGAGTTTTATTTATTAAATACAAATCAGTTTTACATTAAATATGACAAATAAGAAGGTACTGAAAAAATAACCAACCTAAAACAGAGAATCGACAATTAAATGTTCATGTCTTACTCTTTTTACTACAAAACTTTTAATCTTCTTTTGCACAATAAATCTAAGCAATTTCACAATTATAACTTGAACACAACACACATAAATATTAAAGAATCTCCATCTTCCTTATAGCTGTACTAATGCCAACTCAATGTAATGTCAATGTCACTGTCAACGTCACAAAGCTTACATCACCCCCCTTCGTAAAGCAAATTTTTTCTACTTAAGTTAAGTAAAATTTGACTACAAAATTTAATCATCAATAAGCACAGGAATGAGCTTTGTGACATGATATAGTCCAAGCGATCTTGAACCACGACCAGTATTTATTTTAAAAACAGAATCTGATATTTTTTCTTCAATTAAACAGGGACCCATTCTAATTTCATCCATCTTTTTCTTGTTTAATTTGTTTCCATAATCAACATATACCTTATCTCCTTTTTTAAAATCATGTTGTAATCTATTCTTGGCAAAATTTTTTTTATTATATTCATGCGATTTTATTGACCTTTGGAGTGCTATTTTCCTGTCTTCTTCCAAACTTTTTGTTAATAAATGTTTTCCTTTTAATTCCTTTGGTAGCAAGTCTGTGGACTCACCAGATAGCAAGTATTTAGGAGTGAATCCCGTTACAGAATGGTTCGTTTCATTGTATCTATTTCTACATTCTTCCGCTAATTTTGACCAATTTTCTTTTCCTTCTGATTCATTCATTTTGCATCTAATTTTGTTCACAATAGTCTGATTTAACCTCTCGTTTAAACCGTTTGAGAATGGTGCATCTACTGCAGTAAGTATTAATTGAATATTTCGGTTCTTAAAGTAATTCTTGAATTCAATCGAATTAAAAGCTGGATATTGATCAGAGAGTAAGATTTCTATTGTTTCTTCTTGAGGAATTTTTTCAATAAGTTTGATAAAGTCTCGAGCATGTTGATTCTTAGAACATAGGATATATGCATACCTCGTGAAGTGGTCTACTAATAAATGTAAGTATCTTTTTGTTGATCTTTGACCCCCAAATCCTCCTATTGTGTCCAGTGATATTATTTGAAAGGGTTTAGTCGCTGGACCTAATTGCGACATAAAGCCATATTTTCTATTTAACCTTGTTTTATTTTTTATGCATATTTCACAGTTTTTACATATATATTTAATATTTTCTGATAGATTAGGTGCAGTGTAAAATGGTTTTATTTTAGATTCTATTTGATTTATTCCAGTATGACAATATTTTTCATGGGTCTTTTTTATTATAGTTTTGCTGTAATCTTCACTTTTGGCTCTTCCTTCCTGTGCCGAGCGGTTAAGACCTGGAACTCACTACCAGCGCACGTGTTTCCATCCCACTATGATCCCGGGTCCTTTAAGAGGGGCGTAAAAAAGCATCTCACTAGGCCGCCATAGTTCTGGTCACCATGCTGCAATGTCCTTGTTTGCATTGAGGATGGTGACCACCACTCTTGGATTCTGCTGGTGCTTTCCATCAGGCAGGGCAGAGTCATTCTGGTAGCTCAGGTATAAAAAAAAAAAAAAACTTAATACTATTTTTTTCCTATTATTATTACTTCTTTTATAATAAATTCCATCTTCTAAAATTATATTTCTTTCAAGTTCTTTTATTTGCGAATTTTGTGCTTGATCATACTTTATGTCTTGAATATCGATAATATTTACCGTTCTTAAGTTATCTTCATTATTTGCATCAATGTCCATTACTGGGTTTCTGCTGAGACAATCTGCTTCTGTATTATTTTTTCCTGGAAAATATTTTATTTCGCAATTATACTGCGACAGGTAAAGTGACATATCGCCCAATTCATCGTCAGGTCTGTTTTTTATATTTAACTTTCCTAGAGGCTTGTGATCTGTGTAGACAGTAAAATGATTTCCGATTAACCAATGTTGCCAAAATTTTATGCTCTCTTTTATGGCTAAACATTCCAAAAATATAGCTTTTTTATATTTTTGTGATACATTTAATTTTTTTGAAAAATATGCTACTGGCTTTTCTTCACCAGTGTGCTGAATTTGTTTCAAAACTGCTCCTATTCCTACGCCACTGGCGTCTGTATAAATTACTATTGGTGCTTGTGGATCATAAATGGCTAGTATTGGTTTGGAACATAAATAGTCTTTAACCTTTTGGAATGCATTCTCACACTGTTTTGTCCAAGTAAATCTCTGATCTTTTCTGAGCAATTGATGTAAAGGATCAAGAACTATAGAGACATTTGGAATGTACTTTCCATAAAAAATTATTTTCCCTAAAAATTGGCGTATTTGTTTTCTATTTTGAGGAGCAGGAAAATCTTTTATTGATTTCAAATTGTCTTTTAGAGGTGTTTTCGTATTCTTTTGTAATATGTGACCTAAGTACTTGACAGAATCACATGCGAACTTACATTTTGTTAATTTTAGCCTAAAACCTTCTTCTTGAATAGCCTCTAGCAATTGCTGTAAATGTGTTATACAGGGTCTGTCGTAAATAATGGATAAGTCGTAAACTGGAGTTGGTCCGGCTATGAGACTATTAGAAAATCGTATCTTTTTGCCAGGGTTTTTAACCGTATGGAAATGGCGTAGACTTTTATGTTTTTTTATAAATTTCGCTACTCTTTGCATTCATTCCGTTGCCATTTCGTTAAATTTAGGTATTTCTGTGTCATTTTTTTTGTATTATTGTCTTGAAGATGTGTATTATTTAGTTTTAGTACTGTTTTAGGCGTTTTTAACGTTGGTCATTTTCAAAATTGTCATTTTAAGATTTTTTATGTTTTTGTTTTACTTAGGGTCAACTTTTGATCATTTACTGTGTAAAAAAAAAGTACGGCGCTATAGCTGCCCATGATCTTAATAAATTATCTAGTATGTGTAGATTCTAAAAAGGTATAACAATGCATACTTCACAAGTAATATTAAGCTACATGAGCGAGATCAATATCAAGGTGAGAAAATATTTTTTTCATGTAATGTTGTAAATGGTTATAAAACTTCGTCAGAATGATTTATTTCTGCCAAGATTCTTTACACAAACACTATGGGGCCACTATTAAGGATATTCAAAGAAAACTAGGTAGTTTTTTGTCAAAAAAATTTCATGCCTCCTCATTTCATAAAGGTGTTTAATTTTAAAATTGATGTGCTCTAATAGTTACATGCGACAAACATGTTACAAGTTTATTCGTAAAAAGGATCATCAGGTAAAAAAATGAACAAAGACAGCAATACAAAGGGTCTCCCCGCGTGAAAAGGACATTGTTACTAGGCACACTGCATGATGCACCGTCCCTTTCACACTCACGATGTGTGAAAAGGTTAGCATGCGTTTAGCTAGGGCGCACTCCTGATACATCTCTCAGTGTGATTTTGACCATCGCATGTGCTCTCGTTTTCATTACTGTCGTCAATTTGTTACTGCTTTCTAATATCGGACTTAGATTTTCTTTGTGATTTGGACTTGTTAACCTGGTGATATTGACAACTCAGCTCTCATTTATGGGCATCGTGTTGTGCTATCGATTGCACGTGTTATTTTGGAAAATTTTGTATATCATGCCTCAACAATACACGCCGGCCGAATACGTAAACATGCATTACATTTATGGTTTATGTGATGGCAACGCCAATAGAGCTGCTAGAGTTTATCGGGAAAAATATCCAAATGCCCGGCATCCTGACTATCGTGTCTTCATAAGAGTGCACAACACATTTTTGGAAGGACGATTTCCTGGGACCGGCGTAGGCGGGGCGAGTGAAGGACCTAGTTTACTGCAAGACGTCCCACAAGAGATAAGAAATGAGATGTGGCTACAAAATGATGGGTGTCCAGCACATTACGCTGTTCGTGTCAGGGAACATTTAAATAATACTTATCCAGATAGATGGATAGGGCGATTGGGGCCAATTTTATGGCCTCCACGTTCGCCAGACCTGAACCCCTTGGACTTCTTTTACTGGGGCTGTATAAAAGAAAAAGTATACAGTGAAACAATAAGTTCTGTAGAAGAGTTGCGTGCGCGCATTCAAGTAGCAGCGAGAAAAATTGAAGAAGCCGGTTATGTGCGCCGGATTAAGCGATCGTTTATTAGGCGATGTAGAGCGTGCATAGCTGCCGGCGGAGGACACTTCGAACATTTAGTTTAAGTTGTTGAATAAATATTTTTACGTACTAAAACAACCTAGTTTTCTTTTGAATATCCTTAATAGTGACCCCATAGTGTTTGTGTAAAGAATCTTGGCAGAAATAAATCATTATGACGAAGTTTTATAACCATTTACAACATTACATGAAAAAAATATTTTCTCACCTTGATATTGATCTCGCTCATGTAGCTTAATATTACTTGTGAAGTATGCATTGTTATACCTTTTTAGAATCTACACATACTAGATAATTTATTAAGATCATGGGCAGCTATAGCGCCGTACTTTTTTTTTACACAGTAAATGATCAAAAGTTGACCCTAAGTAAAACAAAAACATAAAAAATCTTAAAATGACAATTTTGAAAATGACCAACGTTAAAAACGCCTAAAACAGTACTAAAACTAAATAATACACATCTTCAAGACTATAATACAAAAAAAATGACACAGAAATACCTAAATTTAACGAAATGGCAACGGAATGAATGCAAAGAGTAGCGAAATTTATAAAAAAACATAAAAGTCTACGCCATTTCCATACGGTTAGAAACCCTGGCAAAAAGATACGATTTTCTAATAGTCTCATAGCCGGACCAACTCCAGTTTACGACTTATCCATTATTTACGACAGACCCTGTATGTTCAGAAAATGTCTTAGAGAATATTAATATATCATCAATAAAATTCACTGCAAATCCTGACAGACCATTTTTCCTTATAATATTTCCCAAAATCCGTTGAAATATGGCTGGTGCTGTCTTAAGACCAAAGGGTAAACAAGTCCATTGGTAATGACCTTCTTGAGTTACAAAACCTGTTTTATGACGGTCAGTAATTTTCAAAGGGATGGACCAAAAAGCTGAATTTATATCAAGAGTTGTAAAATACTTACAGTTTATTGTTCTTGTTATTAAATCTTCTATGAGAGGAAATGGTTGTGATTGAGGTATTATTATTTTATTTAAATCTCTGAAGTCTATGCATAGTCTGCTTTTTTTTTCTTCGTCCCTTTTAAAAGCTAAAGTAACGGGTGCTGCAAATGGACTGTAAGATTCCTCAATTAATTCATGTTTTAATAGCTGGGAGATTTGATTTTCTATTTCTATCTTGTCTCGGAGTGAACATCTATATGGTCTTTTATAGCAATATTTTTCCACTTGCAAGTCAATACAGGCTTCATGCTTCTTCACTTTTCCAGTATCATATTTATTTTTAGCTTTAAAAAACCTTTAGTTTTACCCCCTCCACTTATTGTTTTTATTTTGTTATGACAATAATTTGGCTTCATATCCGTCACCTGAACTAATCTTGAATTTATTAATGTTATGCGTGAACCGGGGTCATACAGACCCTTAACTTCTAATGTATTATTTAACATCACCGTAATCTCAATTAGTGGAGGGAATTTAAGTTTTTTGGATCTTCATTACTTAGTTTAACTTGTAATGTTGAATTAGAATTAAGGTTTTTGTCATTGGTTGCTTTCATCTCACAGTTATACCAGCAAACATTCTCTGGATGAAATCTATTTAATTTTCCTTTATTCTCACAAATCCTGCATAACGTTTTGTCAGTTCTTTTAATTTCTTGTTTATAGTATTTTTTTCCTGTATTTAAGTTTTTCTTTGTCTCAATTTTCCTTGTTAAACTTTCTAGTCCTTTTATACAGTTAAATAAGTCATTTACTTCTTTAAGACCCTCTCTGTCTATTCTATCCATAATGAAGTTTGG
This sequence comes from Spilarctia lutea, assembly GCA_916048165.1. Classification (NCBI taxonomy): domain Eukaryota; kingdom Metazoa; phylum Arthropoda; class Insecta; order Lepidoptera; family Erebidae; genus Spilarctia; species Spilarctia lutea. The sequence continues at coordinate 19,159,207 of OU696487.1, forward strand.
TAGACCAGTGACAATCAAACAAATAAGGGTTTGTGTATCAATTAATTTGTTCATTTCTAGTAACAGTCTCTCTTTTTTCAGAGCATATTCTAACATTGATCCTTGTATATATTTAAAATTCATAGCATACCTTATTGGTGACCAGCTTTTATCAATAAATGTTTCATTTAAACTTTTCTTCCATACAGACTAATCTGAATCTATAGTATGTTTTATAATCATTGAGGTGTACCAATCAGTGCAAGCATCTTCTAAAAGTAATCTTAAAATTCCTATTTTTTGTAAATCTGTATCTATTTGTAAACGTGCACATTGTTTGACATTTGTTGTATTTCTTGAAAACTTCTCTATTGAAAATTCTGCTACCAATCTTGTCTTATTTTCTGTTTTTCTTAACAATGTTGGTTCCGTTGATGATGATTCATGACTTTGTTCTAATTTTTCAAGTAAAAACCCATCAAATTGTAAGTTATCATCATCTAAATATGTTGATTTCATTTCCTCGGTTAATGTTATCCAAACCTGTCTCTTATCATGCCTTTTCTGCAGAGATTTTTTTATTTTGTTAAATATTTCATGCTTTATTATTTCTTTGTGTAAATGCACTGGTTGATACTCTCTAGGCACCGTAAAGGTTTGGTTTTTTGTATCCGTAATAGAGGTTATAGCATAAATATTTGTCTTATTGTCATCCAATTTGGCTTTTATAATAAACTCAAATCTTAATTTTTCCATCTTATAGGTTGTTTGTTCCTGCATGTGTTTATAAAAATTGTCGATTTATAAGATCGGGAGTTCTTATTAAAGCACAACACAATGTGATTCATCTAAAACAGAGTTTTATTTATTAAATACAAATCAGTTGACAAATAAGAAGGTACTGAAAAAATAACCAACCTAAAACAGAGAATCGACAATAAAATGTTCATGCCTTACTCTTTTTACTACAAAACTTTTAATCTTCTTTTGCACAATAAATCTAAGCAAATTCACAATTATAACTTGAACACAACACACATAAATATTAAAGAATCTCCATCTTCCTTATAGCTGTACTAATGCCAACTCAATGTAATGTCAATGTCACACACAAAGCTTACATGTATATATATATAGTATACATATATATAGTAAATATATATATTTACTTTATATATTTATATATATATATATATATTATAACGATTTTTTTAATACTTTTAATTAAGTGTGTACTTTTTAATCGACTTCAAAAAAGGAGGTAGTTATCAATTCGACTGTTTTTTTATGTTTGTTACCTCATAACTTCCGACTGGGTGAACTGATTTTAAGAATTATTTTTTTATTTGAAAGCTGGTGCTTCCCGAGTGGTCTCATTTCAATTTGGTCCAGTTGTGACAATGTACACAACAACATGTTTTTGAAGTCGGTTTTTCTTTCTTAAAATTATGTATTATATTCTAACAAACTAATATGTCGCACAAGTGTGCCTTGCATGTTTTTGTATCTTTTTAGCATGGAATGGACATGCATGCCGAAGCGTAGCTCTCCCACGGTAAACGGGTGTGATTGTGATCCGCCTAATCTTGCGTGTGTAACATATGGCAAGAAGTTCCGCCAGCAGCAGTGTATATCGTCCTAACGATCTCAGGATCCCATCGCACCTTTGCTGTGTGCGAGAGCTGTTTGTACACATCAGTGGCTTCCTTATATACAGGATGTAAAAAGACGACTACCGAAACGAAAGGGGCTGATCCAGCACCCCAAAACTTATAAAAAAAAACAAACAGTTGTCCTTAAAAAAAATTGTAGCCGGAAAAAACTATGTGTCAAGATTTTTATTAATTTCAGAAGCCAGCAATGTATTATTGCGCGCACCGCGTAGTTACTTGAATGCCTATTTATAACTATTTAATGTAAGTACCTACGCGTCGGTAAAGTTGCTAATGCCTACTATCGAAAATAGGTAGTGACTTTGTACTCTACTTACCTAATTCTGCGGTAGCCTCGGTCGAATTAGAAATGGCTCAAACTGAGCTCCTTCCCGGTCATAGCACAGCTGAGCTCGTCTGGATGTAGACCGATGAATGCGATCCAGGAATGTAGGGTCCTCGGCACTTCTTGCGTTCAGGTCTGAGAATACTGAGATGATACGGATTCTCATTTCCAATCCAATGGATTCAAGTCAGGTGACCGAGGAGGCCATGCACGAGGTCCAAATCGTCCAATCCACAGGTTTGGGAACTCTTGATCAAGCTGCTCCCGCACTGACTGGATTGTATGCGGTGGTGCACTATGGTGCTGGAACCACATATCTTCGCTGGGCTAGTGGAATGTCGTCCAGATATGAGGTCACTGGACCTTTTATCAGGTCGAGATATTTTTTTTTTTTTTTTTTTTTAAAAGGCAACTCCCACATTAGGAATAAACATCCTGTGTCGTGGGGGACTTTACAAACATACATGAAACGGACACAAAGAACATCCAGACTCGGAACAACAATTCGTGGATCACACAAAGTGTTGTAGGTACCGCGTGGGATTTGAACCCACGACACTTGGCGCAGTAGCAAGCGGCATGGCGACCGCTGACACCACTCGGCCAACCATCCCGTTCATTCTCGAGGGCAAGAACACGGGCTCTACGATCGTCATCTGATGGATACCTGCCCAAACGTTTACAGACCACCGTACCTGATGTCCTGTCTCTTGAAACGCACGAGGATTAGTCTATCACTATCACTATGAGTCTATCACATTTCGCATTTCCACGAGCTTTACCATAGCACATAATCATATTTTGTCCATATTCCCTCGCACTAAACATTATAAAAAAAATCAATATCACTGTTATAATAAAAATACCTATTCTAAAAATATCGCTAAAAATAGGTAAAAAAAGAATAAAAAACGAAAAAAGTACGTCGTCGACTAGCAGAGGGGCTGCGGGGCGCATCGAACGTTTGAGAGGACTCGACGCCAGCCGTCCACTTAGCTTCTCGCCCGCTGTGACAGCGCATACATGTTAATTTTTGTTATTCACAAAATCAAGATTAAACGGTTTCTACGCAAGAGTACGCGTACGCGTCGAGTCCTCTCGAACGTTCGATGCGCCCCGCGCGCCCCGCAGCCCCTCTGCCTGTCGACGACGGCACGCGCGTTGACAAGTACTTATTTAACTTACTATACCGACTAAAAAAAAGGAAAATTACAACACAAATTTACTTTCGCGAAAGGCAAGTACCTAATTGAAAATTATAATGCGCCACGCAAGTGTTCAGCCAGTACGAACATTGAGGTCTGTAAGTAACTAATAAATTTATAATTAGGGACACGAAAAAAGTAATGTAGAAAGCTTAGGGTGCTTTCTGAAAATATTTCAACAATGTCGCCCCACGCTTTTTACATTAAAATTATTTTGTAATGTGTTTGTTTCGTTTTTTAAAACTATTTTTCTATTCTACTCATGAGTACAGTATCGATACTTTATATTCGGTACCGCGTCCCTATTTATAATATTGTTGCGCCATAACCAGATGGATCTCGTTTGTACGAGAATAATCTAGATTGAATTGAGGACAGCGCCATCTTGTGTCGGCTAGCGCGCAACTGTGGGCATTATAACGATTTCTCGACACTAGATGGCGCTACAAGTAGCTCTAGAATAATCTATTAAGTCGAGAGCCATCGATCGAATATTATCGAACATTCTAGTTATCTCGACAGCCATATAAAAGCGGAACGTGTTAGCCGTACGGGCAGTATTGTTTCAAGATACAGCGAATAAACATCGAAGAGATCTTCTAGTGCGACTAACGAGTGATTTAGTGATTTGTAATAGTTAAAAGTGTTGTTAATAAATATTGTGTTATTTTTGATAATTAATCGACTACTTTAATTTATTTAATACCCAGCTCGTTACAATATGTATTAGATAAATTAATGTTTGACACACGCCGCCGAAAGGCGTTTCGGTCGCATCGTACCTACTAGCCCTTTGATTTTAGCCGACAAAGTCGCTCCAAACGCGCCGCTTTAGCGCGAATCCTCTGATTTTAGGTAATTAATAAAATGACGGAAGTTTCATAGTTCTAGGGCTAGATGCACACGTAGGGTTTCCTGGTTAAATTTCGCGTTTTGTATTAGAAATTTTATACGACACCAGCACGAAATCAACCTGCCTGTGGTACCGCTAATACCCTAGTTCAAAACCGCAATTTCCTATCTCTAATAGGTTCCGAGTTATCTTAATTTAAAAATCGAAACCTGGAAAATCAAACTGGCGGCTTCAAGAGAGCCCGAGTTTGGGCCTAAACAAGTCACAAAACTAACACAAATACAAAATCATGATAAATTAGTTATAATTATAGTCCGGCCGCTCAGAGAATGCGTTTCTGGCACTTGTAAATTCGTCATGAGTAGTGATGTACCATGAATATCATTAATAATATTTGGTAACAGCATTTATAGCATTCATTATGCATAATTATTCAATTTATATACAGGGTGTAACCAGACTACTACCGAAAACTTGGGGGTTGCAATCAGACCATGATACTGAATAGATTTTGCGAAAAGAAAACGCAAAAAAAATGATAATTTATCTAAGTCCTTTTATGTTTTTTTCTGTTTACATACACATAGCAAAACATAATAGGACCCAAACTACCTAATTATCTCATTTAGAAAACCAAAAAACAAATAAAATCAATAAAACAGTAATGTATTTTAATATCAAAACAGCTGGCCTACGTGAGTTCAATGACCGCTGCCGAGCGCGCGGTCGCGTCTCTCCCCGCCCGCCTCAGTAGTGATAAATTATTAAATTTTTAATACAAATAAAACTAATACTGCCAAATTCATAATGCTGTTTAGGACATAGGTAGGTATAGTAATCTTGTACCGAGGCAGCAGAGCCTGCCTTAATTTTACAAATAGAACTTCCAAGAAACCTAAGTTCTAAATAAAATGCAAAATATTAAAGTAGGTAGGTACAGGTACCTATTAAAATGAATAGAATCTAAGGCGCTAACTTTATGAAGCGTGCATCTGTGGGAACAATTGTCTATGTAGATAAATTTGTATTAGGTAGGTACAAAACTTTATTTTCCAACGTTATTGAATTCTTAGCTAATAAAGTAGGTACCTACTCACTTACTTGAAAACGCTTTAAAACTTTAAACGAAATTACTCACTAATCTGGTTTTATAGGTGAATAGGTATACAGGCGATACGTCAGCTCGTATTCTCCCTATTCCATAAAAAAAATACAAAATTTCAACAAGGCGCTCATGTTTTTATTTTTGCCCGAACGGAAAAAATCTAACATTGATTTCGTGCTGGTGTCGTATAAAATTTTCAATACAAAACTTCCTTCCGCCTACGAATACCGATCAAATCATGGAAAACATCGAGTTAGACCGGCATGTGGCATCTCGTGACATCGCCCAGGAGATGGGAGTTGGTCACCAAACCATCTGCAGAAGCCTGGATAAAAAAAAAAGTTGATGTTCGGGTGCCGCATGATTTGACGCAAAAAAACCTTCTGGACCGAATCAACGCCTGCGATATGCTGCTGAAACGGAACAAACTCGACTCATTTTTGAAGCGGATGGTGACTGGCGACGAAAAATGGATCACATACGACAATATCAAGCGAAAACGGTCGTGGTCGAAGGCCGGTGAATCGCCTCAAACAGTGGCCAAGCCGGGATTGACGGCCAGGAAGGTTTTGCTTTGTGTTTGGTGGGATTGGAAGGGAATCATCCACTATGAGCTGCTCCTATAAGGCCAGACGCTTAATTCTATCATCTACTGCGAACAACTGGACCGCTTGAAGCAGGCGATCGACCAGAAGCGTCCAGAATTCGCCAACAGGAAGGGTGCAGTGTTCCAACATTCCATTGATGACTCGTCAGAAGGTACGAGAGCTCGGATGGGAGGTTTTATCGCATCCACCATATAGCCCGGACATAGCGCCAAGTGATTACCACCTGTTCCTGTCCATGGCGAACGCCCTTGGTGGTGTAAAGTTGAACTCAAAAGAGGCTTGTGAAAAGTGGCTGTCCGAGTTCTTCGCAAATAAGGAGCCTCCTCCCCCCTTCTACGAGGAGGGTATTATGAAGTTGCCGTCTAGATGAAAACAGATTATCGAAAAAAAAGGGCACATATTTGAACTAAATCCGATCACTGTAACACTTTTTACAAAGCATTGAATAAAGAGCAAAAAAGCGGAAAGGAGATATTTGTCAACCTATAAAAAAAAAAAATATATATTTATATATTACAAAATTAGAACGTTTTATTTAACAATATACCGACTGACAGAATAAATTACGATTACAAAAATATTCAGTTACAATTGCCTCGTTATTTTGTCTCAACACTACAAAAACAGACGGTTGACATAAATAAAAAATATTTCAGACATCTAACACACAACGCCATCTAGTCCCAAGCTAAGCAGAGCTTGTGTTATGGGTACTAGACAACTGATATGAATACATATATACTTTTTTTTGTAAATACATACATATTATACATAGAAAACACCCAAACTCCGAAACAAATGTTTGTAGATTACACAAACACTTGGTCCGACCCCGGATTTGAACCCGAGACCTCAGGCACAGCAGTCGCATTCACTACCACTGCGCCACCGAGGCAGTCTTAATCTTGAAACAGCGCAGTTTGACGACGTTAGACTTTTAAAAATTATTATTTTTTGGGCTAAAGTTATTAACAATGAATTAATTAATTGTTAATAACTTTAGCCCAAAACAAAACCTTTATTGGAAGTTGGCATGATTATTCAATTTTTAATGTTGTTACTCATTATTAATTTTTTCGATCATATCGACTCTGTTCTCAATTTCTTTACGAATCTCGCGTTTCATGTTGCGACTAATCGCGAGTTGCTCCCTTATGCCCTCGCAGCATAGGGTAGCCACAGAGCCGCGCTTCGGGGGCCCTGGGACCGTTGGTGGTATGGCCCTCTCTGTTGAGACCTCCTTGGGTTTCATGGTGACGGCGGGCAATCTATTGTCCCTACGTAAGGCAGCCCCACGAAGCTCCAGTACGTCGACGCTTCGCCGCACAGTTTTTGAAGGGTTAACCTCCACCGCGGGGCTGGTTCTTTCCACGGGAGGTGTAGAATCCGATTTGGACGGCGAAGCGCTTGGCCTCTTGATTGGAGTGCGGATTCCGAACATTATGGGAGGTGTGCGTCGGGTCGTTCGAAAAAATTAAAAATGTAAAAGTTACTTTCGCAGAGTAGTTAGTAAAGGGTGAACAGAGCCCAACCGTTAGGTTAGGTTAGGTTATGTTTGCTGGGGGACTTCAACGCAAAGTCCATTGCGTCCTAACCTAACTCGGACCTAACCTAACTCGGACCTAACCTAACTCGGACCTAACCTAACTCGAACCTAACCTAACTCAGACCTAACCTAACTCGGACCTAACCTAACTAATTTTTTTCCTCCCTTCTCAGGCGCAGAGTGTGGTTTAAGTCGGTTGGATTTCGACACACCGCCCCGCCGCAAACTCCGGCGGGGTGACGGACCGAGGGACCTTCCACACGTAAAAAAAAATAAGTTCAGAGTTAGGTTAGGTTAGGTTATGTTTGCTGGGGGACTTCAACGCAAAGTCCATTGCGTCCTAACCTAACTCGGACCTAACCTAACTCGGACCTAACCTAACTCGGACCTAACCTAACTCGGACCTAACCTAACTCGAACCTAACTCGAACCTAACCTAACTCATTTTTTTTCCTCCCTTCTCAGGCGCAGAGTGTGGTTTAAGTCGGTTGGATTCCGACACACCGCCCCGCCGCAAACTCCGGCGGGGTGACGGACCGACGGACCTTCTACACGTAAAAAAAAATAAGTTCAGAGTTAGGTTAGGTTAGGTTATGTTTGCTGGGGGACTTCAACGCAAAGTCCATTGCGTCCTAACCTAACTCGGACCTAGCCTAACCGGACCTAACCTAACTCGAACCTAACCTAACTCGAACCTAACCTAACTCGGACCTAACCTAACTCGACGATAACCTAACTCGGACCCAACCTAACTCATTTTTTTTCCTCCCTTCTCAGGCGCAGAGTGTGGTTTAAGTCGGTTGGATGCCGACACACCGCCCCGCCGCAAACTCCGGCGGGGTGACGGACCGAGGGAACTTCCACACGTAAAAAAAAATAAGTTCAGAGCCGGCCTTCTCCGCCGCCTCCTTCTGCGAGATTACTTCCTCGCAGAAGGTCGCGACCGCGGTAAAACTGCTGTCGCTACCGGCCATGGATAGTACGACGGCCGGTAGCGACAGATCTCCTCCGATGACTGCAGTGAGGGCCCGGCGCTGCTCCGCCCAAGCGGGGCAGAACTCCAGCGTATGCTGGGCCGAGTCCTCACTGCAGTCGCAGTGGTGGCAGGCGGGACTCAATTCCCTCCTAGCGACCGAGTGCAGGTACTTTCCGAAGCAACCATGCCCGGAAAGCACCTGCGTCAGCCGGAAGGAAAGGGTCCCGTGCTGCCGCCCTGCCCACTCGAGGATGACCGGCTGGAGCGCCTCCACGGTGGCAAAGCCAGCGCGTGGAGCCTCCAGCCGGGAAGACCAACGAGCCATCGTGGCTCGGCGAGCGGCTTCACGCCATTCGCGTACCTGCTCGGGCGGAGGACGATAACCGTTCTCCGCCCGATATTCAGCCGCTCGCCGATAAACTTCGGCGAGCACTTCCGCCTCCAAATCCCACGGGGGTGTTCCGGCCAAGGCGCACGCCGCCTCCGTCGACACCGTGCGGTATCCGCGTATGGCTCTGACTGCCAATACCCTCTGAGGGCGCCAAAGGCGCGCCTTGTTCTGGGCAGTCAGAGCCTCCACCCACACCGGTGACCCATACAGGGCCATCGACCGGACCACCCCCGTGAAGAGGTTCCTTGTAGCGACGCTGGCTCCACCCAAGTTGGGTAAAAGACGCCCAAGGGCGGAGGCAGCGTCGACCAGCTTTGGACAAAGCTGTCGGAAGTGCTCGTCGAAGAGCCACCTACCGTCGAGGATCAGGCCCAGATACCTCATCTGGGCCCGAACCGGTACGAGGACCGAGTTGACTTCGATGGAGGCGCCGGGGGGTGGACCACGACGGGGCCCATGGAAAAGCAGGGCCTCCGTCTTGTCAAGGGCCACCCGTAAGCCCAGCGCCTCGATGCGCCCAACCACCAGAGAAACACCCCTGGTGGCCAGGCGCGCCGCCTCTTGGAGAAGCTCCGCACGGCGGGCCCCCCCCCTTACCGAGACTCTCCAGCCCAGCTTCCTGCAGCAGGTGGTCGAGGGCCTTTTCCCGCAGCGGGCGGAGCACACGCCCCCGTCGATGGCCTATTCAGTGGCCAGAGGCGACGGGGGCCGAGAGGACAATATTCCGCCCGTTAGGGAATCGGAGGTTGGGGCGGCTGTTCTTCGGATTCGTTCCAAGAACACCGCCCCCGGGCCGGACGGGGTACCACCCCGAGTGATGGCCCGAGCCCTCGACCGTATGTCGGACCGCCTCAGGGAGGTTTTGGACGCCAGCCTGGCGTCCGGACGCTTCCCTGAGTGCTGGAAATGTGGGAAGCTGGTCCTGTTGTCGAAGCCGGGACGGCCAGCCGATTCGGTCACGGCCTATAGGCCCATCGTGTTGCTGGACGAGGCGGGCAAATTGTTCGAGAGGATTCTCTCTGCCCGCATCGTCCAGCATCTCAGCGAGGTGGGGCCCGACCTGTCGGACGCCCAATTCGGGTTCCGAGAGGGGCGTTCGACGGTCGATGCCGTGATGCGCCTTAGGGCCGTGACCGAAGAGGCGGTTGGCTGTGGCGGCGTGGTGTTGGCGGTGTCCTTGGACATCGCCAACGCCTTTAATAGTCTGCCATTCAGCTGCATCAGGGAAGCACTCCAGTATCATGGGGTGCCAGAGTACCTGAGGCGGCTGGTGGCAGACTATTTGGAGGAGCGTACCGTCGTGTACGAGGATCGAGATGGCGTCTTGAGACGGCGACCCATGTCGTGCGGCGTTCCACAGGGGTCTGTCCTCGGACCACTCCTGTGGAACGTGGGGTACGACTGGGTCCTTCGAAGTCGTCTGCCCCCCGGGCTGGGCGTAATTTGTTACGCCGATGACACATTGGTCACAGCTCGGGGGGCCAACTTCCAAGAGGCGGCGCGCCTGGCCACCAGGGGTGTTTCTCTGGTGGTTGGGCGCATCGAGGCGCTGGGCTTACGGGTGGCCCTTGACAAGACGGAGGCCCTGCTTTTCCATGGGCCCCGTCGTGGTCCACCCCCCGGCGCCTCCATCGAAGTCAACTCGGTCCTCGTACCGGTTCGGGCCCAGATGAGGTATCTGGGCCTGATCCTCGACGGTAGGTGGCTCTTCGACGAGCACTTCCGACAGCTTTGTCCAAAGCTGGTCGACGCTGCCTCCGCCCTTGGGCGTCTTTTACCCAACTTGGGTGGAGCCAGCGTCGCTACAAGGAACCTCTTCACGGGGGTGGTCCGGTCGATGGCCCTGTATGGGTCACCGGTGTGGGTGGAGGCTCTGACTGCCCAGAACAAGGCGCGCCTTTGGCGCCCTCAGAGGGTATTGGCAGTCAGAGCCATACGCGGATACCGCACGGTGTCGACGGAGGCGGCGTGCGCCTTGGCCGGAACACCCCCGTGGGATTTGGAGGCGGAAGTGCTCGCCGAAGTTTATCGGCGAGCGGCTGAATATCGGGCGGAGAACGGTTATCGTCCTCCGCCCGAGCAGGTACGCGAATGGCGTGAAGCCGCTCGCCGAGCCACGATGGCTCGTTGGTCTTCCCGGCTGGAGGCTCCACGCGCTGGCTTTGCCACCGTGGAGGCGCTCCAGCCGGTCATCCTCGAGTGGGCAGGGCGGCAGCACGGGACCCTTTCCTTCCGGCTGACGCAGGTGCTTTCCGGGCATGGTTGCTTCGGAAAGTACCTGCACTCGGTCGCTAGGAGGGAATTGAGTCCCGCCTGCCACCACTGCGACTGCAGTGAGGACTCGGCCCAGCATACGCTGGAGTTCTGCCCCGCTTGGGCGGAGCAGCGCCGGGCCCTCACTGCAGTCATCGGAGGAGATCTGTCGCTACCGGCCGTCGTACTATCCATGGCCGGTAGCGACAGCAGTTTTACCGCGGTCGCGACCTTCTGCGAGGAAGTAATCTCGCAGAAGGAGGCGGCGGAGAAGGCCGGCTCTGAACTTATTTTTTTTTACGTGTGGAAGTTCCCTCGGTCCGTCACCCCGCCGGAGTTTGCGGCGGGGCGGTGTGTCGGCATCCAACCGACTTAAACCACACTCTGCGCCTGAGAAGGGAGGAAAAAAAATGAGTTAGGTTGGGTCCGAGTTAGGTTAGCGTCGAGTTAGGTTAGGTCCGAGTTAGGTTAGGTTCGAGTTAGGTTAGGTTCGAGTTAGGTTAGGTCCGGTTAGGCTAGGTCCGAGTTAGGTTAGGACGCAATGGACTTTGCGTTGAAGTCCCCCAGCAAACATAACCTAACCTAACCTAACTCTGAACTTATTTTTTTTTTACGTGTGGAAGGTCCGTCGGTCCGTCACCCCGCCGGAGTTTGCGGCGGGGCGGTGTGTCGGAATCCAACCGACTTAAACCACACTCTGCGCCTGAGAAGGGAGGAAAAAAAAAATGAGTTAGGTTAGGTTCGAGTTAGGTTAGGTTCGAGTTAGGTTCGAGTTAGGTTAGGTCCGAGTTAGGTTAGGTCCGAGTTAGGTTAGGTTAGGTTAGGTTAGGTTAGGTTAGGTTAGGTTAGGTTAGGTTAGGTTTTTTTTTTTTTTTTTTTTTTTTTTTTTTTTTTTTTTTTTTTTTTTTTTTTTTTTTTTCTGCTTTTCCCCGTCCATAGAATCGACAGGACCTTTTATATCTATCTTGAGTATAGTGCTATGTGTAGTGGTGTCGATATAATTTCATATATATGTATATATAATATATTTAATATGTGCAGATATATGTGTTCGGCACATTTCAGTTGTCGGACACATACATTTGCCCATCCATTTCATTCATCTATTTGCGTTCTATCCTATTTGTTGTAACATTTTGTTTCGTGTCTATTTACTATCTATAATTTACATACATGTGTTTTGTTCGTTTCAACATTTTACAACCTTAATGATAATGATGATGATAATGATGAAATTGATGAAATTGACGAAGATGATGAAAATGGTGATGATGATGAAATTGGTGATGATGATGAAATTGGTGATGATGATGAAATTGGTGATGATGATGAAATTGGTGATGATGATGAAAATGGTGATGATGATGAAAATGGTGATGATGATGAAAATGGTAATGATGATGAAATTGGTGATGATGATGAAATTGGTGATGATGATGAAATTGGTGATGATGATGAAAATGGTGATGATGATGAAATTGGTGATGATGATGAAATTGGTGATGATGATGAAATGGTGATGATGATGGAAATGGTGATGATGATGAGAGACGACAATAATGGTGATGATGATGAAAGATGACAATAGTGGTGATGATGGCAAGCAACATGGTAATACCCGTGACAACAACAACAATACCATGGTAACTACAATAAATTTCCTCTATACATTTTACACATATTTATTTATAATACTATTTATTTATTTACAATATTATTTTATTTCATTCATATGTCTTCTAGTACATTTTTCATATATTTATATTCATATTTTTTAAATTTACCATTTACATATTTCAATTTTTTATAATATATGTTTACTTATATCTATTTCTAATTTTTATATTTACAATTTAAAAATTTTATTTATTTTTATCCTATATAATACTTATTTTCCACAAAAAGAGAAAAAATTTTTTACAAAAATAATTTTCGGGCGGTCACCCATCCAATTTCTGACCTCATCCAATGTTGCTTACCATTTGTGATCGATAATTTGCCATTTATATATTTCAATTTTTTAATATATATTTATATATAACATACATTTTAGAAGTTCAAATGTGTGTACACAGCGTATACACAATTTCTCTATACACACATTTGCCACAAAAAGAGAAAAATTTTTACAAAAATAATTTTCGGGCGGTCACCCATCCAAGTTCTGACCTCATCCAATGTTGCTTACCATTTGTTGTTGTTAATTTGCCATTCATATATTTCAATTTTTGATATATATTTATATATAATATACATTTTAGAAGTTCAAATGTGTGTACACAGCGTATACACAATTTCTCTGTACACACATTTGCCCATCCACTATGTTCCAAATATTTATTTGTTTACTATTTGTTTATTTACAACATGTTTTATCTTGTTTATATGTCATCTGATACATTTCCCATACGTTGCCATTTGCAATCATCATCCATATATATTCCAATTTTTTACGATATATATTTATATTTAATATTTATTTAATGTTCAATTGTGTGCATGCAGCGAATATACAATTTCTGCATACACACACTTGTCCATCCGTTGTGTTCTATACATTTAAATATTGTCTATTTACATAATTATTTATATTATCTGTTTGTCTCCCACAGCAACTCTCACACTTACATACTTTTAATTTACTATTTATATATATCCTATTTTTATAATATATATTCACATATAGTATACGCAGATGTTTACTTTTATATATACAGCACGTTAAAATTCCTTGTTTATATCCTCTATTACATAAATATTGTTACACCAAATGTTTGTTGTTGTTTACTTTTTGTCTTAACTCCGTTGCTAGGCAACGGAATCAAGACAAAAAGTTGCGCGGTCACATCCGCGTTCACACGGATCCGTGTGTTATTTCTTTTATTTTTTTATTTCACTTATATCACACAATTTTTTCCAATTAGCACTATATTTACATGTCCCTTGTCGTCTATTAATCCTTACTATTGTTTATTTACACTTACTACATATATATATTCATTATTTACGTCATATTTATACTTTTAAATTTCCATACTAATATTATTTGTTCCGGAGCCTACTATTTTTGTCTTAGCTATAAGTTTTACTTATCTTTTATATTTAATTTTGCGCCTTTCGATTTTGCTATAGCATTTTTTGATTGTAATGGGACGCCATGTATTTTGTTTCAGGTACCTAACCCAGGCACCTCACACACCGCCCCCAGTTTCATCAGGAAGACCAGGCCTCCATGACACGTATTTGTGTATAGTTTATTTGTTTTAGTGTGCATGTTTTTTGTGTTCTGTACATGTGTGTTTCCCTCCACAGTTCACTCTTTCCGTTATAACTTTCTTTTAACAAAGAATATATATTCAACAATATATATTTTTATTACATTCCTATTTGTGAACTGCTTCAGTCGGTGTATGTATGTTAATTTATGTATTCTAGTGTTTATTGTTTGTGTGCATGTTTAGATATATTCCTATATTTTTAAAATATATTCTTTATATCTGTGTTTGTTTATGTGTGTCTTTGTGTAGTGTGTATCTGTGTGTGGATGTGTCAGGGATAAGCCGTGGTCTCCCTTGCCAAGTAATCCCACTTGGAACGGGTCTGGCACTCGGCGCTGAAGGCGTTATGGCCGACGTCCCGCAACCCAGAGTGCGAGCAGTTGCAGCACCGCGGTATCGAACCCGCACTATACTCTGCGCAATCCTTGCGCAAGTGCGGGCCCCCACAGTGACTACACGTGTCCGCACCCCCGGTGCAGAACTTACGGCCATGTCCGAATGCCAGGCATTTTGTGCATTGAATTAACGGAGACTGGTCCTCCACCCTGACCCTTTGTAGGCCCAGGTAAAGTGCTCCAGCCTCCGTCAACCTCTGCCATGCTACTGGTCCCACCTGGAGGACGATGTGAGAGGTTCCCGGGTTTTTGGTCCTTTTCCTATATTTAACTACGGCCTCCCTCTGCTCTTGTGGTAGGCCCATGAAGATGTCCGCGTTCTGGTTGTATATGGCGGACATCATTTTATCATTGTCGCTCTCCGCATGGACGTCTTTAAGGACGACCAGCGGGTTCTTATTTTTCATGGGCTCTACCACAAGCCCACTGCCTTTGCTTTCTATTTGGGTTTTCACCCTCGCCATCTCTTCCCTAGTGTCGCATCCAAGGATGACGACACTATTTTTTGCTTTTCTAGCTTTCGATATTTTTAGGCCAGTACGCCCGGCGTCGACCGCCTTCTCCACTCTGGTGAGCACCTCTCCGGCCGTCTCCTGTCTGTCCTCAGAGGTGACAGCCAAAGAGTGGAGTGCCGGCCGGCGCCGGGGTACGGCCGGTTAGGTTAGGTTAGGTTAGGTTAGGTTAGGTTAGGTTAGGTTAGGTTAGGTTAGGTTAGGTTAGGTTAGGTTAGGTTAGGTTAGGTTAGGTTGGGGTCCGGTAGTGTAATATCTGCAATTCCCGGACCCCTCCCTTCTCAGGCGCAGAGTTGGCACACCGTGTGGTTTTAGTCGGTTCGATTCCGACACACCGCCCCGCCGCAAACCCCGGCGGGGTGACGGCCCGAGGGGGTTTCCACACGTAAAAAAAAAAAAAAAAAAGGTTAGGTTAGGTTAGGTTAGGTTTTTTTTTTTTTTTTTTTTTTTTTTTTTTTTTTTTTTTTTTGTAAGGGCCGCTGTAGCGGTCCTTATACTAGCACCTCCGACATGATCGGAGCCTTTTATTCACTCTTCCTTTCGATCTTGTTCATTCCTATGCTAATTCTTCCATTCGTTCTTTCACACTAGTAATTATTTTTTTTTTTCCGAATTTTATATACTTTCTTAAGCTACTTTAGTCTTTCATTCATGCTTTCCATTCAATTCCTTCTTCCTATATCCATTCCTATGATATATTTATTTCATTCGTCATTCCATGCACTAGTCCTTACTTTCATCAATTTGTTTCATACTCATTCTTATAACTAATACATTATTGCAACACTTAAATTAGAGCCAAAATATATGTACCAAAATTACTACTGTACGATTTAACTACTGAATGTGTTATACTAATTTTAAATATGATTGGCTAAAATAGATCATTATTTTGGAATCATATCCACTTTATTACTTTTTGCTTTGTTTCAATTCTTTCTATATGTGTACAATGATTTTTGTTTTTACTTTTACTTTTTTCACGAATTTTAATTTCTAAATTTAAGTTTGCAATCTTAGTTTTCCTGTAATTTCCTTTGGTTAGGTTAGGTTAGGTTAGGTTAGGTTAGGTTAGGTTAGGTTAGGTTAGGTTAGGTTAGGTTAGGTTAGGTTAGGTTTTTTTTTTTTTTTTTTTTTTTTTTTGTGTAGCAGGCACCCGCCATCGCAGGGCGTTGCTGCCTTATCTCTTTTCCCCGACTGTTTAAATTGCCAGGACCTTGTATATCTGTTTGTGTATATATATAGTGCTGTGTGTAGTGATGTCGATATAATTTGATATATATGTATATATAATATATTGAGGATGTACGGATATATGTGTTCGGCACGTTACAGTTGTCGAACCCATACATTCGCCCACCCTTTACATCTGTCTATTTGTGTTCTGTCTTACTTGTTGCATTTTGTTTCGTGTCTATCTATCATCTACAATTTGCATACATGTGTTATTTTTTTTTGTTTCGTTCATTCATATATATTTTTCAAAAAAAGAACAAAAAATTTTTTCTACAAATTATTTTTAGGCGGTCACCCATCCTAATACCGACCGCGCCCAATGTTGCTATTTTAGTGACAATAAAAAGTACAAAAAAACAATTTCCGGGCGGTCACCCATCCAAGTTCCGACCTCACCCAATGTTGCTTAACCTTAGGTGAGGCCGGAATCCGCCGTTTCAACTGTTTCAATTACTTCATTATATATTCCTTTATTTATACTTCTGATTTTTTGTTTACATTTCTTGTCATTTATATATATTTCAATTTTTACAATATTCATTTATTTATATATATTTCTAGTCTTTATATTTAAATTTACTATTTTATTTATTTCCATTCTTTACCATGTATAAAATTTTCCAATAAAAAAACAACAAAAACAATTTTTTCGGGCGGTCACCCATCCAAGTTCCGACCCCACCCAATGTTGCTTAACCTTAGGTGAGGCCGGAACCCGCCATTTCAACTGCTTCAATTGCTTTAATATATATTCATATATTTATACTTCTGATTTTTTGTTTACATTTCTTGTCATTTATATATGTTTCAATTTTTTACAATATTCATTTATTTATATATATTTCTAGTCTTTATATTTAAATTTACTATTTTATTTATTTCCATTCTTTACCATATATAAAATTTTCCAATAAAACAACAAAAACAATTTCTTCGGGCGGTCACCCATCCAAGTTCCGACCCCACCCAATGTTGCTTAACCTTAGGTGAGGCCGGAACCCGCCATTTCAGCTGCTTCAATTGCTTTAATATATATTCATACATTTATACTTCTGATTTTTTGTTCACATTTCTTGTCATTTATATATGTTTCAATTTTTTACAATATTCATTTATTTATATATATTTCTAGTCTTTATATTTAAATTTACTATTTTATTTATTTCCATTCTTTACCATATATAAATTTTTCCAATAAAAAACAACAAAAACAATTCCTTCGGGCGGTCACCCATCCAAGTTCCGACCTCACCCAATGTTGCTTAACCTTAGGTGAGGTCGGAACCCGCCATTTCAACCGTTTCAATTGCTTTAATATATATTCATATATTTATACTTCTGATTTTTTGTTTACATTTCTTGTCATTTATATATGTTTCAATTTTTTACAATATTCATTTATTTATATATATTTCTAGTCTTTATATTTAAATTTACAGCACATTAAAGTTATTTATTTACTATTTTCAGACACAAGTTACACCAACAGTTGGTTTTTGTTTACCTTTTGTGCCGATTTCCGTTGCTAGGCAACGGAGATCAACACAATGGCCGCGCGGTAACCTCTGCGCTACACAGAACCACGTGTTATTCCTTACATATTAAATTCTTTCATATCACACAGATCCCTTCTTAATGCACTATTTTTACATGTCCTTGGTTGTCTACTATTTCCTACTATTACTTATTTATATCTATTTTATATATTTATCCTCTATTTACGTTATATTACTTACATCTATTTTCCATACAATTATTTTATTGTTTTCAGCCTGTCACTTTTGTCTTAGCAACCTTTACTTTGTTTATTAAAACGCCTGTTATTTTGATATAGCATCGCTTTTTTGCGGGACCCTATGTGTTTGCTAATAGGAGCTTCACACATCGCCCACAGTTAGCCGGGATGACCTGCTTTCCACGACACGTATTTTTGTGTGGTTTCTTTGTTTTTGTGTGCATGTTTTTGTGTTCTGTAAATGTGTGTTTTCCTCCACAGTTCACTCTTTCCTTTATTACATTCTATTAACAAACAGTATATATATGACAATATATATTGTTGTTACTTTCTTGTTTGTGAACTGCTTCAGTCGGTGTATGTATGTTAAATTAATGTAATCTAGTGTTTATTGTTGTGTGCATGTTTTGATATATTCCTATATTATTATAATATAATCTTTATATCTGTGTTTGTTTGTGTGTGTCTTGTGTAGTGTGTTTCTGTGTGTGGATGTGTCAGGGATAAGCTGTGGTCTCCCTTGCTAAGTAGTCCCATTTGGCGCGAACAGGACATTCGGCGCTGAAGGCGTTGTGGTCTGTGCTCCGCGACCCAGAGTGCGAGCAGTTGCAGCACCGCGGTACCGAACCCGCACTGTAGTCTGCGCAATCCTTGCGCAGGTGCGGGCCCCCACAGTGGCTGCATCTGTCCGCACCCTCAGTGCAGAACTTGCGACCGTGGCCGAATGCCAGGCATCTTGTGCATTGGATCAGGGGCGATTGGTCCTCCACCCTGACCCTTTGTAGGCCTAGGTAGAGCACCCCCGCCGCCGTCATCCTCTGCCACGCCTTCGGTCCTACTTGTAGGACGATGTGGGAAGCTCCTGGGTTTCTCGTTCTCTTTTTGTATTTAATTCTAATGTCCTCCCCCTCCTCTCGTGGTAAGCCCATGAAGATTTCCGCGTTTTGTTTTTGTAATGCGGCTATGAGTTGGTCGTTATCGTTGTCCGCATGGACGTCCTTTAAGACGACCAGCGGGTCCTTGTTCTTCATGGGCTCCACCACGAGCCCATCGCCTTTACTTTCTATGTATTTCTTTAATTTTTCTGCCTCTTCTTTAGTGTCGCAGCCCAGGATGACGACGCTGTTCTTTGCCTTCCTGGCCTTAGAAATCTTTAGGCCAGTACGTCCGGCGTCGACCGCCTTCTCCACTCTGGTGAGCACCTCTCCGGCCGTCTCCTGTCTGTCCTTAGAGGTGACAGCTACAGAGTGAAGTGCCGGCCGGCGCCGGGGTCTGGCCGCTGCGACACTGGCGTAGGTTGTGCTGGGTTCTGGGACCCGGAGGGAAGACAACGATTCCACGGAGGCGCCAATGTACGTTTTTGTTTCGACAACTATGTCCCTAGCAGCAGTCCCGACCAGGTCTTCGGTCTGGGACTGCGCCTGCTTGATGAGACCTTCTATCTTCTTGTTTGAGTCGGCTTGGGTCTCCTCAATTACCCTGCAAACCGATTCTGTTACATTGGCGCCTCGCTGATCGCCGTGTTTATCCAGGGTCTCTATTTCCTCTTTCAGGCTATCGTGGCATTTTTTGATCCAGTCATGTATATCTGTGTCCAACTTATTAAGTTTGGCCAGTATCGCCCCCTCCTGAATCGGGGGGGCGGCCGCCACGGCGGCCTCATCCCTTACGGGAGGTGTCGCCGCGACCGCCGCACCCGCGGTGCCGGACGCCGCCCCCTCCAAGCTCTTCATCCTCTCGCTGAGCTCGAAGAGGTGGCGCTGACATCTATCAGAGCTCATCTCCAGGAAGAGCCTTATGTCTTTTCGCATCTGAGGATATCCCTGAACCTTTATGGGGATCTCCTCAAATGTCCTCATGACCTCCTGGAGTATATGGTCACTGGATAAGTCGGCGTAGGTTGTTTTCATCTTTTTAAAAGTGGACATGTTTTCCAGTGACCTTCTTTTCGTGGTTGGTCTCTTGATAAATGTCCTCGCGGCGTCCAACACCAGCGAGGGCGATTTGTTGGCATTGGGGGAGGCCTGTCCCCCTACGTGCGATGTTGTCGGTGTGTCATACATTTTATGTCCGGGGAAAATTGTCAAATCTAAAACTAATATTATTATACACCCTGTATAGCGGGGTGTGGTTATAAATAATTTACCCTGTAAAAGGGGGTACGGTCTATTTTAAGTCACAAACACAGTTACATACAAATTCAGTCAAATAAATAATTAATGAGATTTTTAAATAAAAATTTTCAAGTAAAAAACTTAAGAATAATTTTATCCCCGTGGGGGGACGTAAATTTTCCCAGTTGGGACTGTCGTTATATTAAGGGGATGTATACGGTCCCGTATCAATTCTAATAATTTGAAATTAAATTAAAAAATAAAAAAAATTTTGTGTCAAACAAACTAATTCAATTTAAATTATACTAGTGAAAACTTAAGATTAATTATCCTGATGGATTGCGACCTCCCACAGGACCCCTCTTTGTTGTGTCGTGTTGTCAATTCTATCCCGGGCCGCAATCCAAAAGAATTTTCCGAATCGGACCACCCAGGCCAAAGTTCGGTTTTCCTCCCGTATCTCCCTGATCTCTCCCCTTTTGGCCCAAAAGAAGGCACCAGTAGTTTCCCTTTGTTAAGGGGAAACTATCCCTGAAGAAACTTTTGGATTCGGCCTAACCAGGCCGAAGATGTTAATGTTTCCTGGTTTTGTCCCTGTTTTCCAGGGACTCCGCCAGGAAGACGGTCCAATTTGTAATGTCAAAAGGGGGGCCTCCACTATGGGCTCCCGGATCTCGAATTCCAGCGAGATCGGGCCAAGCAGTCCGGAGATACAGCCTCGGATAGCTTTTATGGTGTTGGTTTGTATGTTAGGAATTTTCTCCTAACCGATTAAAAGTTTTTTCACTATTTTGTTTCTGGGATGGATAGAGTTCGTCCCAAGATGCCCAAAAATGTCTTTGCCGGTAAAAACAGGCCACAGGTGTCCAAGTTATAGGGTCAAACACAATTTGACCTAGTTTTTAATGACGCTTATCCACATTCCTAAATCGTGACGTCACAAAATGTTTTAAAGTTTTAAAATGTATATTACACTAATACTCCCTGGTTTCCCAACCGATTTGGGTCAAAGGGGTGTCAAAAGTTGCGTCTTTTTGTGCACTAATTAACTATAAGTTTTTTGAGAGGGGCAGAACACAACCCTTAGAGTAAGGGTGGTAAATGTCTGTTTAACTAAATGTCACTATAAAATCTAAATTAATGCACTAAAATAAAAAGTAAAAACTGTCTCTGGTGCAGTTCACCGTCACTCACATTTATGTGTCTCTGTAGCTCTCCCAGGGGACCAGGGTCTGAGTTATCACCACCACACCCTTTTTATATAAAAAGGGGGGTCACTCCTACAATTGTGGTCCAAAACTCTTGGGAGGGGTCTCAAAAGACAGGTATCCCCGAGACACACCCTCACAAGGCTGAACACACAGGGGTCACTAAATAAAAATCCAAGTTTTTCACAAAAATAAGTGTCACAATCACTGTTTATTGTCAAAAGTTATTATGTCCTATATCTCACTTATTTCTGGTCCGATTTCGCTGGGGTTTTCACTAACACGATCGTCTAGTCCACGTGCAGCTTTCAAGCTATCGCCAGTGGGGATTGGTGGTGATGAAAAAATTTTTTCATCGGCCACACCCTTATTTAAAATTCCTTATATCTCCACCAAAAAACGATGAAAAATTTTGGAAGTGGTCTCAAAAGACGCAGACGTCTGAGACACAACCTCTAACAGTTAAAAAACCGGAGGTTGTTTACTACTTCCGGAGATATAAGGATTTTTCTATGCTCGTGTGACGTTTTGACAGAAAAAAATTTCTGGAAAAAACGCCACAACTCTGGTGATAGTCACTTTAAAAGTCTGTAAAAGGTCTTAAATTGTTCGTACACTAAACATACACAATCGCGCCGATCGAAAACACTAAGTTATAGATCTAAATCCGGAGATTTAGGGGAAACAAACTTCCCTGTCACTTTTTGTCACAAAGTTTACAGTTTTTACACTATAACTTTTTAAGTCCTGGTTCGATTCCCACGCGGTTTTTTGCATCAAAATCGTCTCGCGACGACGAAGATTTTGATATGCGGTTTGTCAAAATTCAAGCGAATTTTCTCACTGGTACGAATTTAACGAGCGGAACGGGTTAAAAACGATGCGTTCTCGGCCATCTAAGCTACGAGACTGGTTAGGTTAGGTTAGGTTAGGTTAGGTTAGGTTAGGTTAGGTTAGGTTAGGTTAGGTTAGGTTAGGTTAGGTTAGGTTAGGTTAGGTTAGGTTAGGTTAGGTTAGGTTAGGTTAGGTTAGGTTAGGTTAGGTTAGGTTAGGTTAGGTTAGGTTAGGTTAGGTTAGGTTTTTTTTTTTTTTTTTTATATACGTCTACGTTTCAACGCAGACATTCTACCACCTCCAATGTTTATAGTTTGGAGTCTATTGCTTTCATTTTCCTTTCATTCTGGTTCTTTTTTATTTTTATTTAAAGTTAAAAGTATCTTATAGATTTTTCTTCTTCTATTCCTTCTTTCATACTTCGGGTTGGAATCTTGATTTTTTATCTGTATTTTTCAATTTGGATGTGTATGTGATGTATGATTATTATTACTGATTTTACTAATTTTATGATCTGAATTTTTTATTTGGATGTATATGTATTGTATGACTATTGTTACTTATTTTAAATTTTATGGTCTGAATTTTTATTTTTCTAGGTTATACTATATTATTATATGATGCCTTACTATTACTAATGAATTTACGATCTGGGTTCTTATTATTTTATATATATGCTATTTTTTATAAAAACTAAATTATTATTCCAGCTCTTAAATTTATGACTAAGTATTTCTACTAGGATACTGTACTGTACTATTTAATTTATTGCGCTAATTCTATATTATGAATTTCCAGAATATTCTATTATTATGGGTTCATAGTATGTTTTTACCAAATTTATTTTCTTATTTATTTCTATATGTACACTGTTTTTCAATTCTACATTTATTTTGCTATTAGTTTTTATACCTTTATCTAAATTTAAGATTGCAATTCTAGTTTTTATGCTATGTTTTAATTTACTTGTATATTTATTAAAGTCAAAAGAGAGAGATTTTATATTTTTAGAATAACAGTTACAGAATGGGTAGCGGGTCATTCTCACCGTGGAGCCCTCAGCACCGATATTGGATAGTGGATCTCGCTATGCTGTCCCATTTGGCTCTTATAGGGCACAGATCACTGAAGGCGTTGTGCCCTGTGCTGCCCAGTTTCCCCCCTTGGCAATTGCAGCAAGTTGGCTCCGCACCAATAGTATAGTCCGGGCACTCGGTCCTCAAATGGGGCCCGCCGCAGTGACTACACTTGGGCTCTGTATTGGTGCAGAGCCTCCTGATGTGCCCGTAACCCAAACAGAGGGAGCACTGCACCAGTGGGGATTGATCCGCCACTCTGATCGGTTGCAGATCAAGGTACAGTCTCCCTCTGTCTAGGGCGCGGGTCCAAATCGCCGGGGAGACCCTGAGCACCACATGGCACGTGTGAGGGTTCCTCGCCGTCTTCCTGTAGTGTACAGATATTCTATCCTGCTCAGGATCCAGGTCCCGGAAGACCTCAGAGTTCCTGCCTCGGATTGCCTTCAGCAGGTCCTCGTCCTTCTGTATTTTTAGGACGCCGTACATAATGAGGAGCGGGTCCTTGTTTTTTATTTGCTCCACGGCTAGGTCCTTCTCCCTTTCCTGCAGTCTCTTCTGTGCCCTGTTCCTCTCTTCCTGTGTCCTGTATCCAACTATCACTCTCCTGTCCTTAGCCCTTCTGATCTTTTCCACTTTCACCCAATCTTCATCCTCATCAGCAGCCTTCCTCAATCGCTCTATGACCTGCTCTCCTGTGTCATCTTGGTCCCTCGACGTTACGACTATGGAGTGTAAAGTTTCGCGTTCCGAGGCGCGGGCGTTAGGGCGGTTAACCGCCGCTCCGGCATAGGTCGTAGGTCGGTTACATTCTTTATTCCTTTCATCCTGCCTTTCAATCCTTTCTTTCAATTCTTTTATTATCCTTCCATTCTCTATCAAAGTCCTTTCATTCAGTTCAATTTTCTTTAAAATTTCGTTGCTCAAGTTGGTGGTTTCTTCCATCGACTCCGTTGTCTTAGTCTGTAGGGAACTCTTAACACTCTTTTTTCTTTCTTCTTCGTAGGCTTTAATGATCTTCTCTATCATGTCGACTTTACTTTCGATATCCTTGCGAATCTCTCTTTTTAGATTCCTGCTGATCGCAAGTTGCTCCTTTATGGCCTCGCAACATAGGGAGGCGACAGAGCCGC
This sequence comes from Spilarctia lutea, assembly GCA_916048165.1. Taxonomy (NCBI): domain Eukaryota; kingdom Metazoa; phylum Arthropoda; class Insecta; order Lepidoptera; family Erebidae; genus Spilarctia; species Spilarctia lutea. Next base: position 19,183,642 of record OU696487.1, read on the forward strand.
GCTTCAGGGGCCCTGGGACTGTTGGTGGTATGGCCCTCTCCGTTAAAACCTTGGGTTGCATTGTGACGGTGGGCAGTTTGTTGTCTCTGCGCAATGCAGCCCCACGAAGCTCCAGTTCGTCGACGCTTCGCCGTACAGCTTTTGTGGGGTTAACCTCTACCGCAGGGCTGATTGTTTCCGCGGGAGGTGTAGCTTCCGACTTGGACGGCGAAGCGCTTGGCCTATTCATTGGAGTGCGGACAAACATTTTTGGTGGTGTGCGTCGGGTCTTTCGAATTTAAATTTGTTTAAGTAACTTTTTCTGTTAAGCAGAATAAAGCTATAAGGGGTGTACAGAGCCCCAATCACTAAAGAAGTTTCAAAATTCCAAGATGAAAATTTAATCGAAAAGAAGAGAAATATTATTTTTGTCAATTTAAAAGCTAATGTGAGAGGTATAAATGTCCTCGGTCAACTTAATTAACTAACTTAAGATTAACGAAATTTTTTCAATAAAGTAATCTAAACGAAAAGAGTCAAAATCCAAAAAATATATAAAATAAAAAATAAAAATTTTTGAAATATGACCTACGGTTTGTGACCCCTGGCAAGCTAGCCTATATAGCCAGTAAAAACAGGGAGGGTGGGTGGGCGATTTTTGCAGTTCTGCTCGTCCGATCTGGACAAATGGGGTGTCGTTCGACGGGTCTCGGTGAGACCTTTCCAAAACTGCAAAAATAATAATTTTAAATCTAAGGGTGGTCGACTTATTCGACCAAAACCTCAAAAAGTGCCAAAAAATGAGTTTAAATGTCAAAACTTTCGAAATCTATATACCGGACTTATGTAAAAGCTATATATTAGATAGATCTAGATGAGATCTAACTAAATATGTATAATAAGTTACTTCGAAAATAAGGGTTGACGAAAAATTCGACAAAAACCTTAAATATTGTCAAAAAATTTAAAAAATTCAAACTAAATGGAGGATATATATGTTATTATTTGCCGGAATTCAAAAAAGGAGGTGTTATTAGACGGGTCTAGATGAGAGCCGTCTAAATCTGTAAGAAAGGGAATTTTAGGATGAGGGGTTGAAGAGTAATTCGACAGAAACCTCTAAAAATTTACGAAAATTCAGGATTAAAAAATCCTAAGTACAAAATAAAAAATTTATCTTTATTTTTCAGGTTTAAATTCTCCCACGGGACGCAGGAGAGCTCACAGGGTCAATATAAAATATTAGGGGTAAGTATAGTAGCAACAATTAAGAAAAAATTTCGTGAATTTACTTCAAATATGTACCCCTAAGGTAGACTTTTTGTACTGAAAATTTAAAAAGTGAAAATTTTTGCAGTGCCACTCGCCCGATCTGGACAAATGGGGTGTCGTTCGACGGGTCTCGGTGAGACCTTTCCAAAACTGCAAAAATAATAATTTTAGACCTAAGGGTGGTCGACTTATTCGACAAAAACCTCAAAAAGTGCCAAAAAATGAGTTTAAATGTCAAAACTTTCGAAATCTATATACCGGACTTATGTAAAAGCTATATATTAGATAGATCTAGATGAGATCTAACTAAATATGTATAATAAGTTACTTCGAAAATAAGGGTTGACGAAAAATTCGACAAAAACCTTAAATATTGTCAAAAAATTTAAAAAATTCAAACTAAATGGAGGATATATATGTTATTATTTGCCGGAATTCAAAAAAGGAGGTGTTATTAGACGGGTCTAGATGAGAGCCGTCTAAATCTGTAAGAAAGGGAATTTTAGGATGAGGGGTTGAAGAGTAATTCGACAGAAACCTCTAAAAATTTACGAAAATTCAGGATTAAAAAATCCTAAGTACAAAATAAAAAATTTATCTTTATTTTTCAGGTTTAAATTCTCCCACGGGACGCAGGAGAGCTCACAGGGTCAATATAAAATATTAGGGGTAAGTATAGTAGCAACAATTAAGAAAAAATTTCGTGAATTTACTTCAAATATGTACCCCTAAGGTAGACTTTTTGTACTGAAAATTTAAAAAGTGAAAATTTTTGCAGTGCCACTCGCCCGATCTGGACAAATGGGGTGTCGTTCGACGGGTCTCGGTGAGACCTTTCCAAAACTGCAAAAATAATAATTTTAAATCTAAGGGTGGTCGACTTATTCGACCAAAACCTCAAAAAGTGCCAAAAAATGAGTTTAAATGTCAAAACTTTCGAAATCTATATACCGGACTTATGTAAAAGCTATATATTAGATAGATCTAGATGAGATCTAACTAAATATGTATAATAAGTTACTTCGAAAATAAGGGTTGACGAAAAATTCGACAAAAACCTTAAATATTGTCAAAAAATTTAAAAAATTCAAACTAAATGGAGGATATATATGTTATTATTTGCCGGAATTCAAAAAAGGAGGTGTTATTAGACGGGTCTAGATGAGAGCCGTCTAAATCTGTAAGAAAGGGAATTTTAGGATGAGGGGTTGAAGAGTAATTCGACAGAAACCTCTAAAAATTTACGAAAATTCAGGATTAAAAAATCCTAAGTACAAAATAAAAAATTTATCTTTATTTTTCAGGTTTAAATTCTCCCACGGGACGCAGGAGAGCTCACAGGGTCAATATAAAATATTAGGGGTAAGTATAGTAGCAACAATTAAGAAAAAATTTCGTGAATTTACTTCAAATATGTACCCCTAAGGTAGACTTTTTGTACTGAAAATTTAAAAAGTGAAAATTTTTGCAGTGCCACTCGCCCGATCTGGACAAATGGGGTGTCGTTCGACGGGTCTCGGTGAGACCTTTCCAAAACTGCAAAAATAATAATTTTAAATCTAAGGGTGGTCGACTTATTCGACCAAAACCTCAAAAAGTGCCAAAAAATGAGTTTAAATGTCAAAACTTTCGAAATCTATATACCGGACTTATGTAAAAGCTATATATTAGATAGATCTAGATGAGATCTAACTAAATATGTATAATAAGTTACTTCGAAAATAAGGGTTGACGAAAAATTCGACAAAAACCTTAAATATTGTCAAAAAATTTAAAAAATTCAAACTAAATGGAGGATATATATGTTATTATTTGCCGGAATTCAAAAAAGGAGGTGTTATTAGACGGGTCTAGATGAGAGCCGTCTAAATCTGTAAGAAAGGGAATTTTAGGATGAGGGGTTGAAGAGTAATTCGACAGAAACCTCTAAAAATTTACGAAAATTCAGGATTAAAAAATCCTAAGTACAAAATAAAAAATTTATCTTTATTTTTCAGGTTTAAATTCTCCCACGGGACGCAGGAGAGCTCACAGGGTCAATATAAAATATTAGGGGTAAGTATAGTAGCAACAATTAAGAAAAAATTTCGTGAATTTACTTCAAATATGTACCCCTAAGGTAGACTTTTTGTACTGAAAATTTAAAAAGTGAAAATTTTTGCAGTGCCACTCGCCCGATCTGGACAAATGGGGTGTCGTTCGACGGGTCTCGGTGAGACCTTTCCAAAACTGCAAAAATAATAATTTTAGACCTAAGGGTGGTCGACTTATTCGACAAAAACCTCAAAAAGTGCCAAAAAATGAGTTTAAATGTCAAAACTTTCGAAATCTATATACCGGACTTATGTAAAAGCTATATATTAGATAGATCTAGATGAGATCTAACTAAATATGTATAATAAGTTACTTCGAAAATAAGGGTTGACGAAAAATTCGACAAAAACCTTAAATATTGTCAAAAAATTTAAAAAATTCAAACTAAATGGAGGATATATATGTTATTATTTGCCGGAATTCAAAAAAGGAGGTGTTATTAGACGGGTCTAGATGAGAGCCGTCTAAATCTGTAAGAAAGGGAATTTTAGGATGAGGGGTTGAAGAGTAATTCGACAGAAACCTCTAAAAATTTACGAAAATTCAGGATTAAAAATTCCTAAGTACAAAATAAAAAATTTATCTTTATTTTTCAGGTTTAAATTCTCCCACGGGACGCAGGAGAGCTCACAGGGTCAATATAAAATATTAGGGGTAAGTATAGTAGCAACAATTAAGAAAAAATTTCGTGGGTTAGGTTAGGTTAGGTTAGGTTAGGTTTTTTTTTTTTTTTTTTTTTTACGTGGGGACTGCATTTACGCACTTCGCTCGCCCACCGCGGGGGCGATGGGTCCGCTTCGTGTGGGACTCCTGGCCTCCGGAAGGGGGGCCAGACTACCCACTAAACCCCACGTGTTCCTCTTCGCCTAGTGCCGAGCCGCGAGATACTCAATTTGGAGTGCTCACCGCGACCCGGCTAGGAGCGCCCTTGCAGGCTCGCCTCGGGGGGGGCCAGATCGTTGGGGCCCCCCTGACCTTAGAGTTGGTATGCGCCCCCGGAACAACAAGGGCGCATCCGCCACGTGGCTGGGGGCGGCAGGTCCCCCGACCCACCGCCCATGGCAACTCTCAGTCGGGGCCGCGGGCGAACACTTGACGCCGGCGACCCCTCGCTGGGGGCCTGCGGGGCGGGAGAGTGAGCCCAGCTCGCTCCCGCTCCCGCAGGGCCTCTCTCTTGGCCGTCATCACCTCGCTGGCAAACGAGGCGATGGCGGCCCAGCACCGGTCGCTGCCGGCCATGGCTTCCACGATGGCCGGCAGCGAGAGATCAGCGCCGATGACGCTCGTCAGGGCCGCTCTTTGCCCGTCCCATGCTTCGCACACGGCCCGGGTGTGATGGGCCGTGTCGGGGTCGCCGCTGGTGCAGTTGCGGCACCGGGGCTCCGATTCTACCCCCACAACTTCCCACAGGTACTTGGCGAAGCAGCCGTGACCCGTGAGAAGCTGGGTGAGGTGATACGTGGGAGCCCCATGACCCCCCTCCACAAACTGTCGCAGGACGGGCCGAGCGGCCCTAACGAACGCCGTCGGACTCCCTTCCATTCTGGCAGCCCACGTCCGGAAGAGATCGTCGCGAGCCTCCTGCCTCCAGCGCTCGATCTCCTCCGGAGGCGGGCATCCACCAGCTCGCCGAATCAGGGCGCCCTCCTCGTACACCCTTTTGAGGACGCCGGCCTCGAGATCCCAGGGGATACTGCCCGCCAGGACGCACGCCGTCTCGTAGGAGACGGTGCGGTACGCCCGTGCGGCCCTCTGCGCGATGGCCCGCTGCGGACGACGCAGCAGGGCAACGTTAGCCGGGCAGAGTGCCTCCGCCCAGATAGGCGCTCCGTAGAGCGCCTTAGAGCGCACCACACCGTCGTAGAGACGGCGGCAGGCAGACCCCGGTCCTCCTACGTTGGGGAGCAGCTGCGAGAGCATTCCGGCAAACGCTAGCACCTTCGGCGCCAGCTGCCGGAAATGTTCCGCAAACCCCCACCGACCGTCGAGAACCAGCCCCAGATACTTGAGGCTGCGGCCGACGGCGATGGAGGTGCCCCCCACCACGATCGTGGTGTCTCGAGGCGGCGTCTGCCGAGGCCCATGGAAGAAGAGGGCCTCGGACTTCTCGAGGGCGACATGGAGGCCCAGCGCACTGATTCGGCGCACCACTTGAGCGACGCCTGCCGTCGCTAGGACGGCGGCGTCGCGGAACGTGGGGCCCCGCGCGGTCACTAGAGTATCGTCGGCGTAACAAAGTACGCCGACTCCCCGAAGAGTAGCACCGCGCAGGACCCAGTCGTACCCGATGTTCCACAGGAGCGGCCCAAGTACCGACCCCTGTGGAACACCACACCTCATAGCCTTGCGGACCACTCCGTCTCGGCCCGAGTACGTGATGACCCGGTCCACGAAGTAGTCCGCAAGGATTCGCCTGAGGTACCACGGTACGTTGTGGTACCTCAGGGCCTCGGCGATTGTCTGCCAGGGGAGGGTGTTGAAGGCGTTGGCGATGTCGAGCGACACGGCCAACAACACCCCGCCCCCGGCGATCGCCTCATCGACGCTGCCCCGCAGTCGGGAAACGGCGTCAAGAGTCGACTTCCCGCGACGGAAGCCGAACTGACCGTCGCTGAGATCGGGCCCCGCCCCCTCCAGGTGCTTGACGAGACGCGCAGCGAGCACTCGCTCAAACATTTTGCACGTCTCGTCGAGCAGTACGATGGGGCGGTAGGCCGACGGTGCCTCGGCTGGGCGCCCGTGCTTCCTGATCAGCACGAGCCGTCCGATCTTCCATCGTCGCGGGAATCTCCCCGACGCCACACACTCCGACATGAGGGACAGCGTCTCCAGGTTAGGTTAGGTTAGGTTAGGTTAGGTTAGGTTAGGTTAGGTTAGGTTAGGTTAGGTTAGGTTAGGTTAGGTTAGGTTAGGTTAGGTTTTTTTTTTTTTTTTTTTTTTTTTTTTTTTTTTTTTTTTTTTTTTTTTTTTTTTTTTTACGTGGGGACTGCATTTACGCACTTCGCTCGCCCACCGCGGGGGCGATGGGTCCGCTTCGTGTGGGACTCCTGGCCTCCGGAAGGGGGGCCAGACTACCCACTAAACCCCACGTGTTCCTCTTCGCCTAGTGCCGAGCCGCGAGATACTCAATTTGGAGTGCTCACCGCGACCCGGCTAGGAGCGCCCTTGCAGGCTCGCCTCGGGGGGGGCCAGATCGTTGGGGCCCCCCTGACCTTAGAGTTGGTATGCGCCCCCGGAACAACAAGGGCGCATCCGCCACGTGGCTGGGGGCGGCAGGTCCCCCGACCCACCGCCCATGGCAACTCTCAGTCGGGGCCGCGGGCGAACACTTGACGCCGGCGACCCCTCGCTGGGGGCCTGCGGGGCGGGAGAGTGAGCCCAGCTCGCTCCCGCTCCCGCAGGGCCTCTCTCTTGGCCGTCATCACCTCGCTGGCAAACGAGGCGATGGCGGCCCAGCACCGGTCGCTGCCGGCCATGGCTTCCACGATGGCCGGCAGCGAGAGATCAGCGCCGATGACGCTCGTCAGGGCCGCTCTTTGCCCGTCCCATGCTTCGCACACGGCCCGGGTGTGATGGGCCGTGTCGGGGTCGCCGCTGGTGCAGTTGCGGCACCGGGGCTCCGATTCTACCCCCACAACTTCCCACAGGTACTTGGCGAAGCAGCCGTGACCCGTGAGAAGCTGGGTGAGGTGATACGTGGGAGCCCCATGACCCCCCTCCACAAACTGTCGCAGGACGGGCCGAGCGGCCCTAACGAACGCCGTCGGACTCCCTTCCATTCTGGCAGCCCACGTCCGGAAGAGATCGTCGCGAGCCTCCTGCCTCCAGCGCTCGATCTCCTCCGGAGGCGGGCATCCACCAGCTCGCCGAATCAGGGCGCCCTCCTCGTACACCCTTTTGAGGACGCCGGCCTCGAGATCCCAGGGGATACTGCCCGCCAGGACGCACGCCGTCTCGTAGGAGACGGTGCGGTACGCCCGTGCGGCCCTCTGCGCGATGGCCCGCTGCGGACGACGCAGCAGGGCAACGTTAGCCGGGCAGAGTGCCTCCGCCCAGATAGGCGCTCCGTAGAGCGCCTTAGAGCGCACCACACCGTCGTAGAGACGGCGGCAGGCAGACCCCGGTCCTCCTACGTTGGGGAGCAGCTGCGAGAGCATTCCGGCAAACGCTAGCACCTTCGGCGCCAGCTGCCGGAAATGTTCCGCAAACCCCCACCGACCGTCGAGAACCAGCCCCAGATACTTGAGGCTGCGGCCGACGGCGATGGAGGTGCCCCCCACCACGATCGTGGTGTCTCGAGGCGGCGTCTGCCGAGGCCCATGGAAGAAGAGGGCCTCGGACTTCTCGAGGGCGACATGGAGGCCCAGCGCACTGATTCGGCGCACCACTTGAGCGACGCCTGCCGTCGCTAGGACGGCGGCGTCGCGGAACGTGGGGCCCCGCGCGGTCACTAGAGTATCGTCGGCGTAACAAAGTACGCCGACTCCCCGAAGAGTAGCACCGCGCAGGACCCAGTCGTACCCGATGTTCCACAGGAGCGGCCCAAGTACCGACCCCTGTGGAACACCACACCTCATAGCCTTGCGGACCACTCCGTCTCGGCCCGAGTACGTGATGACCCGGTCCACGAAGTAGTCCGCAAGGATTCGCCTGAGGTACCACGGTACGTTGTGGTACCTCAGGGCCTCGGCGATTGTCTGCCAGGGGAGGGTGTTGAAGGCGTTGGCGATGTCGAGCGACACGGCCAACAACACCCCGCCCCCGGCGATCGCCTCATCGACGCTGCCCCGCAGTCGGGAAACGGCGTCAAGAGTCGACTTCCCGCGACGGAAGCCGAACTGACCGTCGCTGAGATCGGGCCCCGCCCCCTCCAGGTGCTTGACGAGACGCGCAGCGAGCACTCGCTCAAACATTTTGCACGTCTCGTCGAGCAGTACGATGGGGCGGTAGGCCGACGGTGCCTCGGCTGGGCGCCCGTGCTTCCTGATCAGCACGAGCCGTCCGATCTTCCATCGTCGCGGGAATCTCCCCGACGCCACACACTCCGACATGAGGGACAGCGTCTCCTCCTCGAGTGCCGGCATCGCTAAGGCGACGACCTTCCCAGGGATGCCGTCCGGGCCCGGGGCGCGTTTCCTGACTTTGAGAGCCAGGATCGCCGCCCCTAGCTCGGCCTCGGACACGGGAGGTATCGCCTCTGCGTCGCCTTCTGCCGGCACTCGGTGACGGCTTGGTGCTGCCATCCGCGGTGGGACCCACTCTTCCCGCTCAGGGAAGAGGGAACTGACCACTCGGCCCAGAAGCTGTGGCTCGAGAGTTCTGGTGAGGGGAGGCGCCCAGGGCCGGAGCTTCTGGCTCACGGTTTTGTACGGGCGCCCCCACGGATCTCGATCCAGGCTCTCGAGCCACTCCCTCCAGGCCTCCTCTTTGGCGGCTCTGATCGCCGAGTTGAGGGCCGCACGAGCGGCCCTATGTGCGGCGAGCAGTTCCTCTTCACGGGCGAGGTCCCTGACGGCCCTCCTGCGGCTGCGAGTGTACTGCCTATGGGCCGCGTGACTTGCGGCACGCAGCCCGGCAAGGTGGGGACGCCACCAGTACACTTGCCTCCGAGGGAGGGCTGGCCTCGCCCTCTGCATCGCCGCATCGCAGACGCGAGTCAGCTTCCCAGCGAGACTATCGCACCTCGCGTCCGCGTCTGGGCCGCTTTCCGCTCCACCAGCAACCCAGCGCTCGACGATAGCCGCCTCTAGGGCCAGTTCCCGGTTCAGAGAACCGAGGCGCCACCGCGGACCTTCTCCAGCAAGGGGACGGTTGCCATCTCCTCCTCGGATGGCCGCTGAGCGAGAGACCACGTCGAACCGTATGTAACGATGGTCCGACGCGGTCTCCACATTCTTGACGACCCGCCAATTGCGAGTGCGGCCAGCCAGGGCAGGACTAGCAAACGACAGGTCTACTATCGAGCTGCCCTGGGGCCGCACAAGCGTGGGTACCGTCCCCCTGTTAAGCAGCACCAAGCCGTGAGACACCGCCCACTCCTCCAATATCTCCCCCCGGCCGTCGGTCCTCGGAGATCCCCACGCCCGTGAGTGGGCGTTGAAATCCCCGGCTACCACGACCGGAGTGGGGTGCGCGTCCGCCAACAGAGCCCCGACCTCCGTGAGCCACTGCTCGAACTCGGCGAGGCTTCTGTTGGGCGAGAAGTACACCCCAATCACTGCAGTGTCGCCCAGCGTGGCGAGGACGCACCCTCGGCCCCTCACTACTCTGTCGAGTTGGTGGGGGCCGGTTCGCTGGGCGACGATAGCCACCAAGCCGTCGCTGTCGCTGGCCCAGTTGGGGCCAGTGCGCACGTAATACGGCTCGGCGACTACCGCCACTGTCGTCTGCCACTGCGTCACGGTCTGGGCCAGTAGGTCCTGGGCCGTGGCGCAGTGGTTGACATTGGCCTGCAGCACGGAGATTTGGGGAGCCATTAAGTTTGGGCGGTGTCCATCTCCTCCTCATTGGACGGTGGCGACAGGGTCGTTGGGGTGGTCTTGGGTTCCACCCCCCCTGTCGCCTTGCGTTTCGCCTGACCCCCCCTCTTACGGGAGGCTGCCTGGCACTTCGCGGAGCCGAGTCTGTGGCCGGACGCCACACCTTCCGCCGCACAGACGGGACACTTGGGGTCCGCGGAGCAGGCGGCCGCCTTGTGGCCCTCCTGTCCGCATTGGAAGCAGAGTGCGCTGCGTTCGATCTTCGCAGCGCACTTTGCCCCCACGTGTCCCGGCTCCAGGCAGCGGAAGCACCGCGCCGGCCTTGGCTCCAGGGTGGTCAGCTTGACCGCTGACCACCCGACGACGATGCGGCGGCCGTCCGTTAACTTTTTGGCCGCCGCAACCGGACACCGCAGCCAGGCAGTGCCCTGTCGACCGGGTGGGCGATTGATGTCGCCCACCTTGATGGAGGCGACAGGGCAGCCTCCCTCTTCTGCCAGGATTTTGGCCACCGCCTCCTTAGTTGCCGCATCGCCCAGGCCTGAGATGCGCAACTCTACGCACCTCTCCGGCCTGGCAATACGGACCTCCTCTCCCAGCACCTCTTCAAGCTTGGCCGCCAATTTATCGGCCTTGGTGGCCCTGTCAGCGCCACCTATCTCCAGGATCCTTCCCCCGGTCACGGCAGTGCGGAACCGGAGGCCGTCAATGCCGAGAGTCTTTATATCGATGGACCTCTCGGCATTGGCGATCACCTGGGAATAGGTGACCCCCTTCTCTACAGCGCCCGGCTGCAGTGTGAGGCACACTGCAGCGGTTGTCGGGGCGCGGAGTTTGCGACTCGCCTTCGCCTTCTTCGGAGGCTTGGCGGGTGCCTTGACGCTCGGCGGTGCTGGGGTGGCCTTTTTCTTAGGCCGCGCCGCCACGGCGCTCCACGCCTCCTTCACAGGTGGCGGGGCGGCGGCGGGAGCCTGCGGGCGCGGCTGACGGGCAGCTTCGGCCTCCTTCGCCGCTGCACTCCGTTTCTTTGCCTTCTGCTTTTTCTTTTTCCCCTTGGGTTCCCCGTCCGACGGGACCGTCCCAGAGGGGCAGGGATCCGAATCCTTCTGCCCGTCTGCCGCGACGGGCGAGAGGGGCGGAGCCTGAGGAGGCGCGGAAGGAGTGGGAAGAACGGCAGAAGACTCGGGCCTCCGGCTGGACTTGGAGGCCCTTTGTTCCGCAGCACGGGCAGCACCAGCGGCTCTGGCGGCGTTCCTCTCGTCCGCCTGGAGAGGCGGACGGATGCGCACCTCAGGCAGCAGGCGGTCCTGGAAGCCCGCGAGTCGCGCATCGATCATGAAGATCATCTCCTCGCGACTCATCTTCAGGGCCTTCATTTCCGCCCGTACGGCAGCAAGCTCTACCTGAAGGTTGGCGACCTCCTCGTTAGCAGTGCGGGCCTTGAGTTGGTGGGCGAGCTCCAAAATGGAGCTACAGGCCACCCTCAGGTCCCGCACATATTGCCCCTTGAGCTTGGAGCTCTTTGTGGCGATGGTTTGCACCACCGCCACTGCCGCCTCGATGGACACCGTCAGCTGATCTGCGCTGACGGGCTCGGAAGATTGTGTTTGGTCCGACGTCTGTATGGGAGTTTTACGGAGGTAAGACTCCCTTTGCTGTCGGACCTCTTCCGCCAGTTCCTTCTCGGCGCGGAGCTCCAGCTCCCGCTCCTTTGCCCTGTTCAAGTCGGCCTTGGCTTGCGCCAGGCCGACGTATTCCCCAGTTGTAGGTGGGCGACCTCTCTTCTTCACCTCCACTGGGCCGGAGCTGTCGGAGTTGAGGCGTTTCCGCCACAACCGACCCGGCGATGATGGGCGCGAGTCCGCGTCCACCATTGAGGCGTCACTTGACGCCGACGAGTCCCTGCTATATCGCGTCAGGGTGACGCGTGCCTCCTTCGTCACCAACGGGTGTGGTGACGGGGTTCGCAACTCCCCCTTGCAATCAGATGATCCGGTTGGCTTGCCAGTAGTCGTTTTTTTATTGGTATCAATTTCGTTTTCAATATTAGTTTTAGTTTCAGTATCCATAACTTAACCCACGAGTATGGGGGAAATGAAGTCCATCCGGGCGGTGCCCCCTGCACCCGGATAAGCCTATGTACTGTGGAGGTCGGCCGGTATCCACAGGTTTTATCGACTTAGCTGTCGGGTGTTATAGACTGTCCTTGTCATGGGCCGGCCAATTAAGGCAAGCCCTCCGGCCAACAGGTTCTCAGCATACCCTCTTGTAGCCACCAATCGGGTCGTTGCTGAGCCCCTGTTGGTTACGGAATGCGAGAGGGTGGCTAGCCCTCTCTCACAGACGGAGCTAGCACTCAAGTGCCAGCCCCTCTGACCTACTCGCTTTCCAATACGCCCTCTGCTAAAGCAGAGGGACGTTTGGAGTGCGGCACGACGGGTCACGCCCATCTCGGCAGCCTGAAATTCGGCTCCGATTTTCCCTTAGTCGCCTTTTACGACACCCACGGGAGGAGATGGGGTGGAGCTATTCTATGCCGGCTCCACACGGCCAAGGTTAGGTTAGGTTAGGTTAGGTTAGGTTAGGTTAGGTTAGGTTAGGTTAGGTTAGGTTAGGTTAGGTTAGGTTAGGTTAGGTTTTTTTTTTTTTTTTTTTTTTTTTTGTGGCAGGCACCCGCCCTCGCAGGGCGTTACTGCCTATTCTCTTTTCCCCGTCCATTATAACGACAGGACCTTGTGTATCTAATTGTATTTACAGTGCTGTGTGTAGTGGTGTCGATATAATTTGATATATATGTATATATAATATATTTAATATGTGCAGATATATGTGTTCGGCACATTTCAGTTGTCGGACACATATATCTGCCATTCCATTTCATTCATCTATTTGTGTTCTATCCTATTTGTTGTAACATTTTGTTTCGTGTCTATTTATTATCTATAATTTACATACATGTGTTTTGTTCGTTTCAACATTTTGCAAACTTTAATAATAATGATGATGATAATGATGAAAATGATGAATTTGATGAAGATGATGAAAATGGTGATGATGATGAAAATGGTGATGATGATGAAATTGGTGATGTTGATGAAATTGGTGATGATGATGAAAAATGGTGATGATGATGAAAATGGTGATGATGATGAAATTGGTGATGATGATGAGAATGGTGATGATGATGAAAATGGTGATGATGAAAATGGTGATGATGATGAAATTGGTGATGATGATGAAATTGGTGATGATGATGAAAATGGTGATGATGATGAAATTGGTGATGATGATGAAAATGGTGATGATGATGAAAGTGGTGATGATGATGAAAGTAGTGGTGATGATGAATTGGAGATGATGATGAGTGGTGATGATGATGAGAGATGACAATAGTGGTAATGATGATGATAGATGACAATAGTGGTGATGATGGCAAGCAACAACAGCGATACCAGTGACAGCAACAACAGTAACATATGGTAACAACAACAAATTTCCCTTCTATATATATTTTCCATGTACACATATTTGTCTATATCACCATCTGTCTGTTTACAATTTTATTTTATTTCAATCATATGTCTTCTAGTACATTTCTCGTATATTTCTTATTCACATTATTTTAATTTACCATTTACATATTTCAATTTTTATAATATATATTTATTTATATATACTTCCAATTTTTATATTTACAATTTACAATTAATATTTATTCAATCTTTTAAAATAATATTTTTCGAAAAATTTTAACAAAAATAATTTCCGGGCGGTCACCCATCCAAGCTCCGACCTCACCCAATGTTGCTTCTCTTCAGTGGTCGCTAATTTGCCATTCATACAATTTTAACTTTTATAATATAAATTTACTTATATATACTTCCAATTTTTATACTTATAATTCACAATTAATATTTATTCAGTCTTTTATAATAATATTTTTCGAAAAACTTTTACGAAAATAATTTCCGGGCGGTCACCCATCCGAACTCCGACCTCACCCAATGTTGCTTCACTTCGGTGGTCGCTAATTTGCCATTCATACGATTTTAACTTTTATTATATAAATTTACTTATATATACTTCCAGTTTTTACATTTACAATTTACAATTAATATTTATTTCAATCTTTTATAATAATATTCTTCAAAAAATTTTAACAAAAATAATTCCCGGGTGGTCACCCATCCAAGCTCCGACCTCACCCAATGGTACTTAACCTGTAGTTAATATGTTCAAATGTGTGTCTGCAGCGTACACACAGTTTCTACAGATACACATTTGTCCATCTGTTGTGTTTTATATATTTATATTCCATTTACTCACATAGTTTTCATATCATCTATATATACCTATCCCACAATATCTCCCATACATGTATTGTTTTTAATTTACTATTTATATATATTCTAATTTTTATGATATACTTATTCACATGTTACTCCAAATGTTTGCTTTTGTTTACTTCTTGTCTTAACTCCGTTGCTAGGCAACGGAATTGGACAAAAAGTTGCGCGGTCACATCTGCGCTCACACGGATCCGCGTGTTATTTTTCTATTTTTATTTTACTTATATTACACATTTTTCCTTAATTAGCACTATTTTTACATATTATCTGTTATCTACTATTCCTTATCGTTGATTATTTATATCTTTTACACATATTTATTCGTTATTTACGCCACATTTATACATTTAAATTTCCATACTAATATAAATTGTTTTAGAGCCTACTGTTTTAATCTTAGCAGTAAGTATTGATAATTTTTATTTTTAATTTTGCGCCTGTCACTTTTATTATGTCATTATTTGATTTGTTGGGACACTATATTTTTAATTTCTAATTTCAGGTACCTCACATTGGTACCCCACACACCGCCCCCAGTTTCATTAGGAAGACCAGGCCTCCACGACACGTATTTATGTTTAGTTTCTTTGTTTTTGTGTGCGTGTTTTTGTGTTTTGCATATGTGTGTTTCCATCCACAGTTCACTCTTTCCTTTATTTCTTTCTATTGACAAGAAATGTATATATAACAATATATATTTTTGTCACCTTCCTATTTGTGAACTGTTTCAGTCCATGTTTGTATGTTAAATAATGTAATCTAGTGTTATTGTTGTGTGCGTGTTTAGATATCTTCCTATATTTTTAAAATATATTCTTTATATCTATGTTTGTTTTTGTGTGTCTTTGTGTAGTGTGTATCTGTGTGTAGATGTGTCAGGGATAAGCCGTGGTCTCCCTCGCCAAGTAATCCCACTTGGAACGGGTCTGGCACTCGGCGCTGAAGGCGTTGTGGCCGACGTCCCGCAACCCAGAGTGCGAGCAGTTGCAGCACCGCGGTGTCGAACCCGCACTATACTCTGCGCAATCCTTGCGCAAGTGCGGGCCCCCACAGTGGCTACATCTGTCCGCACCCTCGGTGCAGAACTTGCGACCGTGGCCGAATGCCAGGCATTTCGTGCATTGGATGAGGGGCGTTTGGTCCTCCACCCTGACCCTTTGAAGGCCCAGGTAGAGCACCCCCGCCGCCGTCATCCTCTGCCATGCCTTAGGTCCCACCTGAAGGACGATGTGGGAGGTTCCCGGATTTTTGGTCTTTTTCCTGTATTTTATCTTGGCCTCCCTCTCTTCCTGTGGTAGGCCCATGAAGATGTCCGCGTTCTGGGTGTATATGGCGGACATCATTTTGTCATCGTCGCTCTCCACATGGACGTCTTTAAGGACGACCAGCGGGTCCTTATTCCGCATGGGCTCTACCACAAGCCCCTTTCCTTTGCTTTCAATTTGGGTTTTTACCCTCGCCATCTCTTCCCTGGTATCACAACCAAGGATGATGACGCTGTTTTTGGCTTTCCTAGCTTTTGATATTCTTAGACCAGTACGCCCGGCGTCGACCGCCTTCTCCACTCTGGTGAGCACCTCTCCGGCCGTCTCCTGTCTATCCTCAGAGGTGACAGCCATAGAGTGGAGTGCCGGCCGGCGCCGGGGTCTGGTCGCTGCGACGCTGGCATAGGACTGGGGGTTTGGATCCGGAACACCTTGGCTCTGAGACACTATTTCCTTAACGGCGGCGCCAAGGTGTGTTTTGGTTTCTACCACAAGATCTCTGGCGACAGTCCCAATCAGGTCTTCGATGTGGGACTGCGCACGCACTGTTTTGTCCTCGGTCGCCTGGTCGATAGCGGCTTGTGTTCTCTCTATCTTGTTGAGGATGCTTTCCGCTACGCCCAGGCTTTGACCTTCGAGTTCGGCGTTTAGGTCGTCTAGATCTTTCTTTGTCTTGTGGTAGCCCTCATTAATCCACTCAAAAATGTTTGTCTCCATTTCCCCCAGTCTGGCCATCATCTTCTCCATTTGAGCCGAAGGCGCGGCCGCCGCGGCGGCTTCATCCCTTACGGGAGGTGAAGCCGCGGCCGCCGCGCCCGTGGTGTCGGACGCCGCCCTCTCCGAGCTCTTCATCCTCCTACTGAGCTCAAAGAGGATACGTTGACAATTATCAGAGCCCTGCTCCAGGAAGTTTTTGATATCTTTCCTCATTTGAGGATATTGTTGAACCCTCAGAGGGATATCCTCAAACATTTTCATGACTTCCTGGAGCAGTTGGTCACTGGACTGGCTAGCGTAGGTGGTCTGCTGCCTTTTATAAATGGTCATGTTGTCCAGTGACCTCCGTTTTGCTGCTGGTCTCCTGATAAAGGTCTTCGCGGCGTCCAACACTAGCGAGGGCGATTTGTTGGCGTTAGGGGAGGCCTGTCCCTTTGCTACAGATGTTAGCGGTGTTTGATACATTTTTAAAACGGGGAAAATTGTCAAATGCTAAAATTATACTATATACCCTGTATAGTGGGGTGTGTCAATATTTTTAATGTCTGACCCTGTAAAGGGGGGTACAATTTATGTTCTAACTTAAACTAAGAAAATAAATAAATTAAATTTAAAATTTTCTCTAAGTAGAGAGGTGAACTCCTGCTCTGCAGGGTTGTCAGACTTGGGATGTAAAGTCCCGGTCCTTACAAAAATAATTTAATAATAAGTCAAAGTTGAGCCAAAAATAAATTGTTCAACAAAGTTAATGTCAATTTGGTCAATTTAAAAACTTAAGATCTATTTTATCTCCCTAGGGGGGGGTAAGTTTTCCCAACTGGGACTGTTCTTGTCTTTAGGGGATATGTACAGTCCCTAAACAATTCCTATAATTTGGAATTTAAGCAAAATAAAGAAATTTTTTGTTTCATACAAACTAATTTAATTAATATTAAATTAGTGTAAACTTAAGATTAATTTTCCTGAAGGATTGCGGCCTCTTACAGGACCCCTCTTTGTTGTGATGGGTTATATACCCTATCCCGGGCCGCAATCTGAAGGAATTTTACAATTCGGACCACCCTGGCCGAAGTTAGGTTTTCTTCCCTCCTCTCCTGGACCTCTTCCCTTTCGGCCCAAAAGTAGGCACCAGTAGTTTCCCTTTGTTAAGGGGAAGCTATCCCTGAAGAAATTTTTAGATTCGGCCCAACCAGGCCGAAGATGTTAATGTTTCTTGGATTTATCCCTGTTTTCCAGGGACTCTTCCAGGAAGACAGTCTAACTGGTAATATCAAAAGGGGGGCCTCCACTATGGGCTCCCGATTTCCGAATTTCAGCGAAATCGGGCCAAGCAGTCCGGAGATACAGCCTTGGAAAGCTATGTGCTGTTGGTTTGTGTGTTAGGAGGTTTCCTCCTAACCGATTAAAAATTTTTGGTTAATTTTGTTCTTGGGATGGACGGTGTTAGTTCCAAGGTTCCCAAAAATGCCTTTGCCGGTGAAAACAGGCCACGGGTGTCCGAGTTATGGGTCAAATACGGTTTGACCTAATTTTTGATAAGACTTATCAAAAATTCCGATGTCGTGACGTCACAATTTGTTTTAAAGTTTTAAAATGTATGTTTCACTAATACTCCCTGGTTTCCCAACCGATTTGGGTCAAAGGGGTATCAAAAGTTGCGTCTTTTTGTGCACTAATTACTTATAAGTTTTTTGAGGGGGGCAGAACACAACCCTTGGAGTAGGGGTGGTAAATGTCTATCAAACTAAAAGTCACTATAATAACTAAACTAATGCACTAAAATTAAATCTGAAAACAGTCTCTGGTACAGTCTAACGTCACTTACGTTTTTGTGTCTCTATCACTCTCCTGAGGGACCAGGATCCAGGACCTCGCCACCACACCCTTTTTATAGAAAAAGGGGTGTCACTCCTACAGTTGTGGTCCAAAACTCTTGAGAGGGGTCTCAAAAGACAGGTATCCCCGAGACACACCCTCACAAAGCTGAACACACAGGGGTCACTAAATAAAAATCCAAGTTTTTCACGAAATTAAATGTCACTATCACTGTTTATTGTCAAAAGATGCTATGTCCAATATCTCACAAAGTCCTGGTCCAAATTCACTGGGGTTTTCACTGTTACGATCGTCTAGTTCGCGTGCAACTTTTGAGCTATCACCAGCGGGGATTAGTGGTGATGAAAAATTTTTCCACCGACCACACCCTTTTTTGAAAAACCTTATAACTCCACTAATATTCAATTAAAAATTCTGAAAAGGGTCTCAATAGACGCAGGCGCCTGAGACACGTACTCTCGCAGTTAAAAAACCGGAGGTTAATCACTATTCTTGGAGTTATAAGCACTTTTCTGTTTTCGTATGACGTTTTGGTCGAAAAAATTTTCGAAAAAAACGCCACAACTTTGGCAATAGTCAATCAAAAAATCCGTAAAATGTCTTAAATTGTTCGTACACTAAACACACGCACTTCTATAGATCCAGAACACAGTGTCATAGATCGTTTTCCGAAGTTATAGGCAATATAAAGTTCAGAGTCAAATTGTTCAAAAAAGTTTTTAGTTTTTGGCCTATAATTTTCACAATTTAAGTCGGATTTCCGCGCGGTTTTCTACACTAGGTTCGCCTCGCGACGGCGCAACTTTTGGTGTATCGTACGGGTTTTTCGGGTCACTTTGGCTACACACACGATTTTAACGGTACGGAGCGAGTTAAAAACGATGCTATCTCGGCATCTAAGCGAATGAGACTGGTTAGGTTAGGTTAGGTTAGGTTAGGTTAGGTTAGGTTAGGTTAGGTTAGGTTAGGTTAGGTTAGGTTAGGTTAGGTTAGGTTAGGTTAGGTTAGGTTAGGTTAGGTTAGGTTAGGTTAGGTTAGGTTAGGTTAGGTTAGGTTAGGTTAGGTTAGGTTAGGTTAGGTTAGGTTAGGTTAGGTTAGGTTAGGTTAGGTTAGGTTAGGTTAGGTTAGGTTAGGTTAGGTTAGGTTAGGTTAGGTTAGGTTATTTTTTTTTTTTTTTTTTTTTTTTTTTTTTTTTTTTTTTTTTTTTTTTTTTTTTTTTTTTTTTTTTTTTTTTTTTTTTTTTTTTTTTTTTTTTTTTTTTTTTTTTTTTTTTTTTTTTTTTTTTTTTTTTTTAATTCTAGCACCTCCAATATTGATTTGGAGCCTATTTTATTCAAATCTTTCACTCCAGTTCTATCGTTCACTGCATCTCGTTACTTCCATGCCTCATACCTTTTCTTTCTCTCATACTTATTTTAACTTTTCAGGTGGGATTCCTGCTACTCTGCTATCTATTCAATTTTTCTGTTTGCCAAGGGTAATAATTTCAAGCACTTTTTTATTTATATTTTTTTAGATCTTAGTATACATCTCATGAAACTTAATTACTATATCTTATCTTACATCTAAATTAACACTAATAAATTTTTTATAACTTTTTTACAACATTATTATGCTATTGTGTAACTTACTTTCTATTATTTCTTACTTCTAATTACATTATGATTTCTTTTTATTAATTTACAAATTAATATCAAATCATATTTTTAACCCTCTTTATTTCTTTTGTTTACTGTTTTCACTATGTTCACACAATATTTTAAAAACTTATCTCTATTCTTACCATTAATTATTTTACTTAAATTTACAATATTAATCCGTGTATCTATCTCTTGTTCTATTTCGTATCGTTGCTTGTGATAAGCTGGACATTCCGTTATTAGGTGCGGGACGGTTTCCGTGACACTAGAGTCACAGATGCATGATGGGTTCTCCTTACACTTGAAACGAGTCAAGTATTCGGAGAACCCACCATGCCCCGTAAAAAGTTGCGTAGTTATGCCGGCAATTTCAATTTTACGCACTACGCTATAAGCCGTCAGTGCGCAGGGGAAAAAGAGCTTGGTGACGGAGGCGGTCTCGCCCTCTCTGTACCTCCTGTTCCACTCGACAAGCGTGGTCTGTCGAAGACCTCGCCTCACGAACGAAACGGGGCACAGACCGTAGTCCGGTGCTTTCTTCAAGCGTAGAGCCGCTTCTTTGGCAAGCTGATCTGCTCGCTCGTTGCCTCCCAACCCCGCATGGGCCTTGACCCAGAATAAGGATATTTCCTTACCCTGAGTCATGCCTTGCCGAATGGCTTCTCTGGCCTCCACTGCTAGGGGATGGAGGGCATGGCGATTGGTGACCGTTTGCAGTGCGGCTCTGCTGTCGCTGAAGATGCCGAACGTGATTGCGCTCTGCCTGAGAACCTCACTGGCCGCCTTGCACAGGGCCAGAAGCTCAGCCTGGTAGACGGTACAATGGGGCGACAGAGCAAGCTTGAGGGCCTTGGTTTCGGCTTCGCCATGCCAAATGGATAGCGCAGCGCCGACCCGGCCCTCAATCCTGCTCCCGTCCGTGAAAATGCGCACCTCGATGTTGTTGGTGCGCTGTAAATGTTCCTCGTCTACCAGATTTTTGAACTCAAAGGCCCCATGTTCAGCAGGGTGAGGCGCTCCTATAGCCGGAGTCACTCTTTCGATCTCTACGTCCCCCAACCATGGCTGCCACACTCCTCTCTTGGCCTCGTACAACGAGGCCACCTCATGGATCCTGAGGTCCAGAGGGAGCATACCAGCCAGGATCAGAGCCGAGTGCAAGGAGACCGTCCGATAACTCTTACACAGCTTTTGGGCGAATCCGCGCTGCACCACGTTCAGTTGTTTTCGGACGCCAAGCCCCTTTGCCGCGGCGCTCCAACTGCTCGCGCCGTACAAGATGACGGGTTCTACAGCTGCGTTATAGATGGTCCGGATCACCTCGGGATGTAATCCCCAGCTGATCCGAGCCATCCTCGCCAGCTTGTTATATATACCTATCGCCTTTCTGCATGTGTTTGTGATGTGTGTGTGAAATGTAAGTTTATGGTCAATGGTGAGCCCCAGGATTTTGATTTCACTGGACAATCCAATGTCTATCCCGCCCATGCTGAGGCGCGGGAGATCGTACTTCAGCCTCCGCGTGATTACCATCGCACGTGTTTTGTGCGGTGCGAATTTTAGCTTCATTCCGATCCCCCACTCCCGCGCATGCTCAAGAGAGGCATTGGCTTGTCCTTCAATCTCTAGTGCCGTATCGCCATCGAACACCAACACCACATCATCCGCGAATGCCTGAACGTACGCCGTTCCGCTTCCTAACTGGTGCAACAGAGGGTCCAGCAGGAGGTTCCACAACAGTGGGCCTCCTATTGACCCCTGGACGCATCCCTTCTCCGTCGGTCGGCTGCACTCCTCTCCCGCGTACCTGACTTTCACCCTTCTGTCACTGAGGTAGCTGCCAATTGCTCGTCTCAAATTGGCCGGACACTTTTCCTCAGCCAGTCGTACCTTTATAGCCGGCCACCAGGCGCTATCGAAGGCGCCCTCTATGTCCAAGGAGACCATAGTTACTATTCTCTTCTCATCAAGCCTAGCCCTTATGTGCCCCATCAGGTCATAGAGGGCGTCCTCGGTGCTCCTCTGCGGCATAAAGCCGTACTGGCGAGTACTCATCCTCGGCAGTAAGTAAAATTTGAGGCGAGCAATCAGCATCCTCTCATACACCTTCCCCAGTACAGGCAGTAGTCCAATCGGCCTGTAAGATTTTGGATCCTCATAGGAATCCTTTCCCGGCTTTCTCAGCATCACCACCACGGCCTCCTTCCATATCTTGGGAAAGTAGCCGAGGCGGAGGCACTGGTTTAGTAATCCCAGAAATGTCGTGGGGTCGGCTTCTATGGCGTGGGAGCAGATATCCGAAGTAAACCCATCTGCCCCGGGTGCCTTTTTGGGATTGAATTTTTGTAGGGCGTCCAGCAATTCGTTCACGTGAAAGGGTGGGTCATCGTTATGATGGTCCTTTATTTTGTCCTCTTTCTGAGCGGCCTGTCTAATAAGGCGATGCCTCACCCCGTCCTCTTCCTCGCAATCCTTAGGGTAGAAGACGCGAGCGAGCAGCTCGGCCGAGCCTTTCGCGTCCAGGTGTCCACCCTTCTCCTTCAACATTTGGTCTTCCTCTCTTATTGTCGCTCTTCCCAATATCCTGTACACTCCCTCCCAAACGCCTTCCCTGTCCTGCTTCCCACAGAAGTTCTTCCAACTTTCGACCTGTGCTTTCTTCACCTCTAATTCGTAGAGCTGTTTCTGTTCTAGGTACTGCGAGACTACCAACTCTCGCCGGACGGGCGCTGCATTCCTGACGCGACGCCTCTTGGTGGTGACCTCCTTCTTCATTTTTGCGAGTCTCTCCGACCACCACGGCGCGGTGAGTACCTCCGTCTTTTTCTTTTTGGGGATACTTCCATCGCATGCTTCCCCGACCAATCTGCCGTAATTTGTTGCTTTGTCCTCCAATTCTTGGGTATCTTTTATTTGGGTGGTATTAATGTTATTATCGCAGATTAGCCGGGTCAGCCGAGACCTGAATTCTCCCCAATTCGCCTTTCTGGTGTTGTATTTGCGTGTAGTGCGTTCTATCTTGGTCCCTTTAGACCTATTCAGACGGATGTTAAACACTATGCCGTTGTGGTCGGAGCTCACAAGGCCCTCTTCGACTCTCCACGCGTCGATCCAGGCCAGCATGTCGCTAGTGCAGGCAGTCATGTCCACGTAGCTGCAGTACCTAACTCCACCTCTCACAGTGTCGAAAGTTGGAATACCTCCGCTGTTAAGGACGTGGAGATCCAGCTCTCCCAGCACACCACTCAATTTCTCACCTCTACGGTCCTCCTGCCTACTCCCCCACCATGTGCTCTTTGCATTCGCGTCACCTCCCAAAATAACCCGCGCGGAGCCGATTTTACGCCCAATCTTTTTTAAATGCTCCAAGTAGGGCTCAATGGGTTCGTTCGGCTCAAAGTAGAAGGACACCAGCGTGATCTTCCAGGTACTGGTCCGGATTCCCACCACCACGATGTTATCGGTAGTGAGTTGCGGGTACTGTTCTACATCCAGTTTAGGGTCGAAAATTGCAACGGCCGCTTTAACAGTCCCTTCTCCTTGCCCGGTATTCTGGAAGACCCTGACGCCCTGGTATGCCTTCATTCTTTTTACCGCCCCCACATATGGCTCCTGTAACAGGGCGATCGCGGTTTTACGCTTGGAGGCTTCGATGATGAGCTCGTCCGTCGCGAGCTTTCTCCTCTGGAGGTTCACTTGCAGCACTCTGTAGGGGGTTGCATCCATTAGGGTGCCTTCAGCACTGGTATTGAGTGGTGGCCCTTGCTATAGCATCCCACCTTGTTCTCACTGGGCATTGGCTACTAAAGACATTATGTCCTATGCTGCCCAGTTTCTCCCTTTGGCAATTGCTGCAACTTGGTTCTGCACCAATTTTGTAGTCCGGACACTCGGCTCTCAGGTGAAGTCCGCCGCAGTGACTACATTTTGGTTCCGTTGTGGTACAGTGTCTTCTGCTGTGCCCGTACCCTAGACAGAGGGAGCACTGTACCAGGGGCGATTGATCTGCCACTCTGATTGGTTGTAAATCAACCTGTAATCTCCCTATGTCCAGGGCACGAGACCAGATTGCCGGGGAGACCCTGAGCACCACATGGCATGTATGAGGGTTTCTTGCCGTCTTTCTGTAGAGGACAGACATATTATTTTGTTCTGGATTCAGGTTCTGGAATATCTCCTTGTTCCTGGTTCTTACGGCTCTAACAAGATCTTCGTCCTTATGCGTTTTTAGGACGCCGTATAATATTATTAATGGGTCCTTATTTTTTATGTCCTCTACTATTATATTTTTTCCTTTCTCCAACAATCTCCCTTTAGCCCTGTTCTTTTCTTCCTCTGTCTTGTAGCCTATTATTATTCGCCTATCTTTTGCCTTTCTAATTTTTTCCACTTTAATCCACTCCTCATCCTCATTTGCCACCTCTTCCAGTCGTTTCATTAGTTGTTCTCCAGTATCCTGTTCGTCCTTAGATGTAACGACCACGGAGTGTAGTGTTGCCCGCTCCAAGGGCCGTGTTCCAGGGCGGCCCGACATTACCCCTGCATATGTGGTTATTCCCTTTCGCTCTCTCTCCCTCTCTCTCTCATCCTGTCTTTCAATTTTTTCTTTTAGATCCCCTATAACCTTGTTATTTTCCTTTAGCATCCTTTGGTTCTCCTCTATCCTCTTTAGAATCTCGTTTTCGGAGCTTATATTTGCATTTGTATTTTCCTCTGCCGTTTTTGTAGTATGTCCCTTTATATTTCGCTTCCTTTCCTCTTCGTATGCCTTTATTATTTTTTCTAATATCTCTACCTTGTTTTCAATTTCCCTTCTTATTTCTCTTTTTATGTTTCTAGAGATGGCGAGTTGCTCCCGGATGATCTCGCAGCATTGTGTCGCTATTTGACTGCGTTTGGAAGGTACCGGGACCACTGATAAGGTCCGCTCTAGCGGCCCTTCCTTCGGTTTTTGTGTCAAGGTTGGCACTCTTCCCTCCTTTCGTTGAAGGGCCCCTCGCAGCTCCATTTCATCCACGCTACGTCTTACCGGCTTCGTTGGGTTTACTTCGACTACGGGACTAGTTTTATCGGCCGGTGATGTCGAGTCGGTTTTTGAGGGCGAGGCACTTTGCCTCTTAATAGGGGTTCGGTTCCCTGACATATTGAGGTGCGCGTCTAACAGTATAAGTTATAAAGTCAAGATAAAATTAAGTTTGTAGAAGTTGTATATATTTTAAGATTAAAATTCTACCTTTTCTTTCAGGTAATGTAAATTTAACACAGGCTCACTTTACGAGTGGCGTCGACGTTCGATCCCGACAACGGCCCAAATGCCGTATTATGTGTAAGTTGTTGTGTAGATGTATCCGTGCAGTGTAGTGTATAAGTATTATTGTAAGCGTCACCCAGGGTGTATGTGTCAGTCGTTTGTGAAGTGGTGCACTGCAGATCCAAAAGCCTACACACAGATCTGCCAGTCACGATAGTCCCTAAAGAACTATCCCCTGCGAGACTAAATAAAGAAGACAAAATTGAACAAGAAATGAAAGAATACACTCGATGAAACTACGGGCAACAATATTGTAAAAACCCGGTCAGTTAAGTGGCGCGTAGAGTATCACTACAACAACACACGAAAACTAGTCAATGTAAGAAAACTTAAAACTAAGAAGTCAGAAAAAGACAAGCTAAAAATAAAAGTTTTTTAAAAATATTTGTTCTCTCTATATAGAGACGTTTTCTTTGCTCTGCAAAGTTGTCCAAGTAATACGGGATGTGTGATCCCTGTCGTATTAAAAATAGGATTTGTATATGAATTTATATTAAAATACAATTAGTCGAAAGCTCCTTAGTCAAAATTACAATTATACACTTAAATTTTTAGGTACTAAAATTAACAATTGCTAACTTGTGTCTCACAGTTTGTTTATATAAGAAAACACAGTTGTGTATCTTATAAAATTTATTTGTGCTTTGCAGAGTTGTTTGCACCTCAGGTCTCTCAAGACGAAGGTGTCCCCTTTAAATTAAGCCCAAACTCGGGTATTCTATGATTAAAATTAACCAGAAAGTTAAAAAGAAAGGGGGGGTATGTCGCAGTGCTGGAAAATGAAGATTGCCTTGGAGCCAGAAAGTCAGGCTGACTCTCCTGATTCCAATAAGCCCAAACACGGGGGGGTTAATGTGTCCGGTTTAGAAGTTAAGTTGAGGGGGGGGTGAAAAATTTTTGAAATGGGGGGAGGGGTAGTGCGAAATGAAATGGTTACTAATTCCTGACAAGTTCAGGGGGTACTATGGGGGGATTGAAAAGTGTCTCCGAGCTGTATTTTCGGAGATAAGGGGGGGGTCTTCCTTAAGGGATGATCTTAGGGGGTGGGGGTGCGGTTGGGTAGTTCGCTAGGTGGACGTAGTATTCAATTGGCGGGTTTAAATTTTATATGGTTTGATATGGAGGGGGGGTGAGGTAAAATTACAATTGGTGGGGGAGGGGAAAAGGTCAAAAAGGACCAGTCTAGTGGGGCGAAATGATTGGGAATGTTGTGCCAATTTGAATGAGCCCAAACACCAAGGTGTTGGGGCAATTAGTTCAAAAATTAGACCGAGGGGGGGTGAAGTATTTTTAAAATGGGGGGGGGGGGTAGTGCAATTAATGTAGTTACTGATGCCTGACAAGTTCAGGGGGTACTATGGGGGGATTGAAAAGTGTCTCCGAGCTGTATTTTCGGAGATAAGGGGGGGGTCTTCCTTAAGGGATGATCTTAGGGGGTGGGGGTGCGGTTGGGTAATTCGCTAGGTGGACGTAGTATTCAATTGGCGGGTTTAAATTTTTATATGGTTTGATATGGAGGGGGGTGAGGTAAAATTACAATTGGTGGGGGAGGGGAAAAGGTCAAAAAGGACCAGTCTAGTGGGGCGAAATGGTTGGGAATGTTGTGCCAATTTGAATGAGCCCAAACACCAAGGTGTTGGGGCAATTAGTTCAAGAATTAGACCGAGGGGGGGTGAAGTATTTTTAAAATGGGGGGGGGGGGGGTAGTGCAATTAATATAGTTACTGATGCCTGACAAGTTCAGGGGGTACTATGGGGGGATTGAAAAGTGTCTCCGAGCTGTATTTTCGGAGATAAGGGGGGGGTCTTCCTTAAGGGATGATCTTAGGGGGTGGGGGTGCGGTTGGGTAGTTCGCTAGGTGGACGTAGTATTCAATTGGCGGGTTTAAAATTTAATATGGTTTGATATGGAGGGGGGTGAGGTAAAATTACAATTGGTGGGGGAGGGGAAAGGTCAAAAAAGGACCAGTCTAGTGGGGCGAGATGGTCGGGAATGCTGTGCTGATTTGAACGAGCCCAAACACCAAGGTGCTGGGGCAGTTAGTTCAAAAGTTAGGCCGAGGGGGGGTGAAGTATTTTTAAAATGGGGGGAGGGGTAGTGCAAATGATATGGTTATTGATTCCTGACAAGTTCTGGGGGTACTATGGGGGGATTGAGATGTGTCTCCTGGCTATGGTTCCGGAGATAAGGGGGGGGTCTTCCTTAGGGGATGATCTTAGGGGGTGGGGGTGGCGGGGGTAGTGGGGTAAAAAGATTGGGGATGTTGTGACAAGTAAATAAATCCCAAACAAGGGGTTAAAAATATGGGTATAAGGGGGAACAAGTGTTGGGGGGGCACCTTGACCGAGAAGTGTGGCGGTGTTGAAAAATTTTTCTTCACGGCGTGTCGATATCCGGCGGTTCAGGAGCAAGTGGGGAGAATTTAATTCTCCCTGTGGTAATACTAAATTTCTTAGGTAAACACACAATATGGTAAAATCGAATCGAATCGTCAATTTTTTGTTATGTCAGCAACACCGGAAGTTTCATTCGCGGCGACCGGTCAGCGAGCTGTGCCGTGCGAACCCCGTAGAACGTGTAGACCCCACGGCCTGTGTGGTCCCCGTAGTTCTCGGCACGTGGTTTTCAGCACGTGTTTGCTGATAGTCTGCGACGCGAATAACTCCTCAAAGGGTCAACGGATCTTGAAGATTCCGGTGTCCAAAGATAGGTCTTGGTGCGCTCGATGTTTTGTTGATGACAGATGTTAAACTTTTACTGACCTTCGTGGAGATATCTGGTCGAGACTTTGAGGGTCTATATCTCCGGAGCCCGGTGATATATGATGTCTCCTCCAATTGACCAGCTGCGTGTCACACTTATAAGTCACTTTAAACAGTTTCCACGTTTCTAGGTCACTTTTAGCCACTTTTATTGATTTTTATTTGGGAGCTCGATGTGTGTTCTGCCGTAGTACACACGGGAAGGGGGGGGTTAGGTTAGGTTAGGTTAGGTTAGGTTAGGTTAGGTTAGGTTAGGTTAGGTTAGGTTAGGTTAGGTTAGGTTAGGTTAGGTTAGGTTAGGTTAGGTTAGGTTAGGTTAGGTTAGGTTAGGTTAGGTTAGGTTAGGTTAGGTTAGGTTAGGTTAGGTTAGGTTAGGTTAGGTTAGGTTAGGTTAGGTTAGGTTAGGTTAGGTTAGGTTAGGTTAGGTTAGGTTAGGTTAGGTTAGGTTAGGTTAGGTTAGGTTAGGTTAGGTTAGGTTAGGTTAGGTTAGGTTAGGTTAGGTTAGGTTAGGTTAGGTTAGGTTAGGTTAGGTTAGGTTAGGTTAGGTTAGGTTAGGTTAGGTTAGGTTAGGTTAGGTTAGGTTAGGTTAGGTTAGGTTAGGTTAGGTTAGGTTAGGTTAGGTTAGGTTAGGTTAGGTTAGGTTAGGTTTTTTTTTTTTTTTTTTTTTTTTTTTTTTTTTTTTGCTTTTCCCCTTACTTAATAAGGGACCTTTTTTATCTTGTTTTTTTATTTAATAGTGCAATGTGTGTTTTGTAGTGTCGTTATATTTTAATATATATGTATATATAATATGTTGAAAATGTTCGAATATATTTGTACAGCACATTTACAATTGCTGTACACATACATTCGTTCATCTTTATTGTTGTTTCAAATATTTATATTCCATTTGTTTACATCAATTTATATTGTATCCATTTGTCTTGACTATATTTTTCTTACATGTGTTATTTTCAATTTATTTCTGTGTATTTCTAATTTTTATAATATATATGTATATAATAATGATAATGATGAAAATTTTGAAGAAAGATGAAAATGGTGATGATGATGAATTTGGTGATGATGATGAATTTGGTGATGATGATGAAAATGGTGATGATGATGAAATTGGTGATGATGATGAAAATGGTGATGATGATGAAATAGGTGATGATGATGAAAATGGTGATGATGATGAAAATGGTGATGATAATGAAATTGGTGATGATGATGAAAATGGTGATGATGATGAAATTGGTGATGATGATGAAATTGGTGATGATGATGAAATTGGTGATGATGATGAAAATGGTGATGATGATGAAAATGGTGATGATGATGAAAATGGTAATGATGATGAAATTGGTGATGATGATGAAATTGGTGATGATGATGAAATTGGTGATGATGATGAAAATGGTGATGATGATGAAATTGGTGATGATGATGAAATTGGTGATGATGATGAAATGGTGATGATGATGGAAATGGTGATGATGATGAGAGACGACAATAATGGTGATGATGATGAAAGATGACAATAGTGGTGATGATGGCAAGCAACATGGTAATACCCGTGACAACAACAACAATACCATGGTAACTACAATAAATTTCCTCTATACATTTTACACATATTTATTTATAATACTATTTATTTATTTACAATATTATTTTATTTCATTCATATGTCTTCTAGTACATTTTTCATATATTTATATTCATATTTTTTAAATTTACCATTTACATATTTCAATTTTTTATAATATATGTTTACTTATATCTATTTCTAATTTTTATATTTACAATTTAAAAATTTTATTTATTTTTATCCTATATAATACTTATTTTCCACAAAAAGAGAAAAAATTTTTTACAAAAATAATTTTCGGGCGGTCACCCATCCAATTTCTGACCTCATCCAATGTTGCTTACCATTTGTGATCGATAATTTGCCATTTATATATTTCAATTTTTTAATATATATTTATATATAACATACATTTTAGAAGTTCAAATGTGTGTACACAGCGTATACACAATTTCTCTATACACACATTTGCCACAAAAAGAGAAAAATTTTTACAAAAATAATTTTCGGGCGGTCACCCATCCAAGTTCTGACCTCATCCAATGTTGCTTACCATTTGTTGTTGTTAATTTGCCATTCATATATTTCAATTTTTGATATATATTTATATATAATATACATTTTAGAAGTTCAAATGTGTGTACACAGCGTATACACAATTTCTCTGTACACACATTTGCCCATCCACTATGTTCCAAATATTTATTTGTTTACTATTTGTTTATTTACAACATGTTTTATCTTGTTTATATGTCATCTGATACATTTCCCATACGTTGCCATTTGCAATCATCATCCATATATATTCCAATTTTTTTACGATATATATTTATATTTAATATTTATTTAATGTTCAATTGTGTGCATGCAGCGAATATACAATTTCTGCATACACACACTTGTCCATCCGTTGTGTTCTATACATTTAAATATTGTCTATTTACATAATTATTTATATTATCTGTTTGTCTCCCACAGCAACTCTCACACTTACATACTTTTAATTTACTATTTATATATATCCTATTTTTATAATATATATTCACATATAGTATACGCAGATGTTTACTTTTATATATACAGCACGTTAAAATTCCTTGTTTATATCCTCTATTACATAAATATTGTTACACCAAATGTTTGTTGTTGTTTACTTTTTGTCTTAACTCCGTTGCTAGGCAACGGAATCAAGACAAAAAGTTGCGCGGTCACATCCGCGTTCACACGGATCCGTGTGTTATTTCTTTTATTTTTTTTATTTCACTTATATCACACAATTTTTTCCAATTAGCACTATATTTACATGTCCCTTGTCGTCTATTAATCCTTACTATTGTTTATTTACACTTACTACATATATATATTCATTATTTACGTCATATTTATACTTTTAAATTTCCATACTAATATTATTTGTTCCGGAGCCTACTATTTTTGTCTTAGCTATAAGTTTTACTTATCTTTTATATTTAATTTTGCGCCTTTCGATTTTGCTATAGCATTTTTTGATTGTAATGGGACGCCATGTATTTTGTTTCAGGTACCTAACCCAGGCACCTCACACACCGCCCCCAGTTTCATCAGGAAGACCAGGCCTCCATGACACGTATTTGTGTATAGTTTATTTGTTTTAGTGTGCATGTTTTTTGTGTTCTGTACATGTGTGTTTCCCTCCACAGTTCACTCTTTCCGTTATAACTTTCTTTTAACAAAGAATATATATTCAACAATATATATTTTTATTACATTCCTATTTGTGAACTGCTTCAGTCGGTGTATGTATGTTAATTTATGTATTCTAGTGTTTATTGTTTGTGTGCATGTTTAGATATATTCCTATATTTTTAAAATATATTCTTTATATCTGTGTTTGTTTATGTGTGTCTTTGTGTAGTGTGTATCTGTGTGTGGATGTGTCAGGGATAAGCCGTGGTCTCCCTTGCCAAGTAATCCCACTTGGAACGGGTCTGGCACTCGGCGCTGAAGGCGTTATGGCCGACGTCCCGCAACCCAGAGTGCGAGCAGTTGCAGCACCGCGGTATCGAACCCGCACTATACTCTGCGCAATCCTTGCGCAAGTGCGGGCCCCCACAGTGACTACACGTGTCCGCACCCCCGGTGCAGAACTTACGGCCATGTCCGAATGCCAGGCATTTTGTGCATTGAATTAACGGAGACTGGTCCTCCACCCTGACCCTTTGTAGGCCCAGGTAAAGTGCTCCAGCCTCCGTCAACCTCTGCCATGCTACTGGTCCCACCTGGAG
This sequence comes from Spilarctia lutea, assembly GCA_916048165.1. Lineage (NCBI taxonomy): Eukaryota > Metazoa > Arthropoda > Insecta > Lepidoptera > Erebidae > Spilarctia > Spilarctia lutea. The sequence continues at coordinate 19,215,184 of OU696487.1, forward strand.
GACGATGTGAGAGGTTCCCGGGTTTTTGGTCCTTTTCCTATATTTAACTACGGCCTCCCTCTGCTCTTGTGGTAGGCCCATGAAGATGTCCGCGTTCTGGTTGTATATGGCGGACATCATTTTGTCATTATCGCTCTCCGCGTGGACGTCTTTGAGGACGACCAGCGGGTTCTTATTTTTCATGGGCTCTACCACGAGCCCATTGCCTTTGCTTTCTATTTGGGTTTTTACCCTCGCCATCTCTTCTTTAGTGTCACAGCCAAGAATGATGACACTGTTCTTGGCTTTTCTGGCCTTTGATATTTTTAGGCCAGTGCGCCCGGCGTCGACCGCCTTCTCCACTCTGGTGAACACCTCTCCGGCCGTCTCCTGTCTATCCTCAGAGGTGACAGCCATAGAGTGGAGTGCCGGCCGGCGCCGGGGTCTGGCCGCTGTGACACTGGCGTAGGACTGGGGGATGGGTTCCGGGGCTCTCCGGCTCGGGGGGTCCAACCCCTCCAAGGCAGTGCTAATGCACGCCCTGGTCTCGACGATGACGTCCCTGGCGACAGTCCCAATATGATCTTCTATTTGGGACTGCGCGTGCGCCATCAGAGCCCCGGTCGCCTTGTCGGAGTCGTCTAAGTCTCTCTTGGTCTTGTGGTATCCTTCCTTAATCCATTCCTGTATGTTGGATTCCATTTCCCCCAGTCTGGCCATCATCTTTTCCATCTGAGCCGGAGGCGCGGCCGCCGCGGCGGTTTCATCCCTTACGGGTGGTGTCGCCGCGGCCGCCGCACCCGCGGTGCCGGACGCCGCCCCCTCCAAGCTCCTCATCCTCCCGCTGAGCTCGAAGAGGACGCGTTGACATCTATCGGAGCTCTGCTCCAAGAACATTTTAATGTCCTTCCGCATTTGCGGGTATTGTTGGACCTTCAGGGGAATATCCTCGAAGGTCTTCATTATGTCTTGGAGCAGTTGGTCATTGGACAGGCCAGCGTAGGTGGTTTGCTGCCTTTTGTATGCGGTCATGTTGTCCAATGACCTTCGTTTGATGGTGGGTCTCCTGATGAATGTCCTCGCGGCGTCCAGCACTAGCGAGGGCGATTTATTGGTGTTAGGGGAGGCCTGTCCCTTTACAATCGATGTTGGCGGTGTGTCATACATTTTTAGGTCGGGGAAAATTGTCAAACTCTTAAAACTAGTGTTATACAACCCTGTATAGAGGGGTGTAGTTAATATATTAATGACCCTGTAAAAGGGGGGTATATGTCTTATAACTAATTTGGTCAATAAATACACAATTCAACAAAACAAATTTAAATTAAATTAAAATTTTTAGAGAAGCTTTTCAAAAAAATATAAACTTAATATTAATTTTCTCTCCGTTGGGAGATGTGGACTCTACACGGTAGAGTCGTCCTGACTTTTAAGGGATGTATACAGTCCCGGTCGTATCAAAATAAATTAAAATTTGTCAATTTGAATATTGAAATAAAATTAAAATTAAATTTTTCCAAAACTTAAGAACAATTATCCTGATGGACTGCGACCTCCTACAGGACCCCTCTTTACTGTGTTGGGTTGTTGACCCTATCCAGGGCCGCAATCCAAAAGAGTTTCTTGATTCGGACCACCCAGGCCAAAGTTGATATTTTTTGGTTGTTGATCCCGTTTATTCCAGGACCTCTTCCTTTTTGGTCTAATTTGAGGCGTTGGTGGTTGACCCCGGTCTAGAGGATAACGACCCCACCGAAATTTCTGGTTTCGGTCCAGACCAAGCCAAGATATCTGCGTTTCCCGGTTTTATCCCCTTTTCCCAGGGACTACTCCAGGAAACGGTCTAGCCAATGATGTCGAAGGGGGGGCCTCCACCAGGAGCTCCCGTCTCCCAAATCTCAGAAGAATCGGACCACCCAGTCCGGAGTTATTGACGAGGAAATAAAGTAATGTAACTTCGTTTCGGTCAAGTACGCTCTCTCTAATTCAATAGATTTATATTTTAATTAGTTTGTTCGGGAGGAATTTTTTGAAATTTTTCTCCCTTTAATTTTTTCTGGGGTGCAAAGTTGGTGGCACTCCCTTTGCTGATTCTAGCGCAGAAAGTCCGGCGTGGATCGGCCCAGCCAATCCAAAGTTATTAAAGGTTTCTTAAAACACTGACCTATCAATTTGAAAAGTTTTATCAAATTTTGTTAATCCCACTTGGGATGGATAATGTTCGTTAAGGGGAGCACTAATATACCCTTGCCGGTTTGAACAGGCCACGGGTGTCCGAGTTATGGGGTCAGACGCGATCTGACCTGGTTTATCGTTAACCCTTTTCACAAATTCCTTAGTGTGACGTCACAAAAAAAGTTTAAAGTTTTAAAAGTGTACACTCCACTATAACTCTTCGGTTTCTCAACCGATTTGAGTCGAAGAGGTCTCAAAAGTTTCGTCTTAATTTACACTAACTTATAGAAAGTTGGATGAGGGGGTTAAGACACTACCCTTAATGTTAGGGTGGAAAATGTATGTCAAGTTAAAAGTCACTGTAAAATCTAAAGTACTACACTTATCTTAAGTCTGTAAACGGATTCTGGTTCCGTTTACCGTCACACTTGATGTTGAGTCTCTATCTCGCTCCTGAGGGACCAGGATCCGGGATCACACCGCCACGCGCTTTTAGAAAAAAGGCTATGGCTGGTGCAGTTGTGGCTCAAAATCCTTGGGAGGGGTCTCAAAAGATGCGTATCCCCGAGACGCACCCTCACAGGACAGAACACACAGGGTCACAAAACAAATAATCCAAGTTTTTACACAAATAAATGTCACTTTCACTATTATTATTGTCGGTTTTAGTTTTTGTCCTATATTACACAAAGTCCCGGTCCAATTTTGTTGGGACTTTCACCGTTGTGATCGTCACCTTGCCGCGCAACTTTCAAGATATCACCAGGTGATATTGGTGATGATGATGAAAATTTTCACCGGCCACGCCCTTTTGTGAAAAAACGTTATAACTCGCCCGAAAAGCGTCTGAAAATTACGGGAAAGGTCTCAAAAGGTGTGGACACCTGAGACGCACCTTCTAACGGTTAAAAAACCGGAGGTCGCAGATCGCTTTTAGGAGTTACACGTCCTTTTCCACTTTTGTGGTTGTTTTGGTCGAGAAATTTTCGACAAAAGACACCACAACTTCGGCAATAATCGTCTTAAAAATACGGGAATAGTCTTAAAGTGTTCGGGCACTCACTCCGCAACTTTGCACAGTTGAAAAACCGGGGGTCACAGATCTTATTTCTAAGATATAACACTTTTAAAAAGTGTTGTCACTTTTAACGAAAAAATTTTTGTTTTTTCGTTTGTAAAATCCAAAGTACTTGTCCGATTTTCGCGCGGTTTTTCACACTACGTTCGTCTCGCGACGGCGCAACTTTTGATGTATCGTACGGGTTTTTCGGGTCACTTTGACTACACACACGATTTTTACGGTACGGAGCTCGGTAAAAACGATGCTATCTCGGCATCTAAGCGAATGAGACTGGTTAGGTTAGGTTAGGTTAGGTTAGGTTAGGTTAGGTTAGGTTAGGTTAGGTTAGGTTAGGTTAGGTTAGGTTAGGTTAGGTTAGGTTAGGTTAGGTTAGGTTAGGTTAGGTTAGGTTAGGTTAGGTTAGGTTAGGTTAGGTTAGGTTAGGTTAGGTTAGGTTAGGTTAGGTTAGGTTAGGTTAGGTTAGGTTAGGTTAGGTTAGGTTAGGTTAGGTTAGGTTAGGTTAGGTTAGGTTAGGTTAGGTTAGGTTAGGTTAGGTTAGGTTAGGTTAGGTTAGGTTAGGTTAGGTTAGGTTAGGTTAGGTTAGGTTAGGTTAGGTTAGGTTAGGTTAGGTTTTTTTTTTTTTTTTTTTTTTATTTTTGCCTATGCGCTTTTCCCCTTACTTAATAAGAGACCTTTTTTATCTTTGTTTTTTATTTTATAGTGCAAATGTATTGTGTGATGTCGTTATATTTTAATATATATGTATATATAATATATTTATAATGTTCAAATATATGTGTACAGCGCATTTACAATTGATGTACACATACATTTGCTCATCTTTATTGTTTCAAATATTTATTTACAATTTGTTTACATCAGCTTATATTGTATCCATTTCTTTTTGCTATATTTTTTCATACATGTGTTATGCTCAATTTATTTCTATGTGTATTTCCAATTTTATAATATATATGTATATAATAATGATAACAATGATAATGATGAAATTTTTTTTTAAAAAATGATGAAAATGATAAATTTTTGGAGAATGATGAAAATGGTGATGATGATGAAAATGGTGATGATGATGAAATTGGTGATGATGATGAAAATGGTGATGATGATGAAAATGGTGATGATGATGAAAATGGTGATGATGATGAAAATGGTGATGATGATGAAATTGGTGATGATGATGAAAATGGTGATGATGATGAAAATGGTGATGATGATGAAATTGGTGATGATGATGAAAATGGTGATGATGATGAAATTGGTGATGATGATGAAATTGGTGATGATGATGAAAATGGTGATGATGATGAAATTGGTGATGATGATGAAATTGGTGATGATGATGAAATTGGTGATGATGATGAAAATGGTGATGATGATGAAATTGGTGATGATGATGAAATTGGTGATGATGATGAAATGGTGATGATGATGAAAATGGTGATGATGATGAGTTGGTGATGATGGTGAAGTTGGTGATGATGATGGAGGATGACAATAGTGGTGATGATGATGAGAGACGACAATAATGGTGATGATGATGAAAGATGACAATAGTGGTGATGATGGCAAGCAACAATGGTAATACCCGTGACAGCAGCAACAATACCATATGGTAACTACAATAAATTTCCTCTATACATTTTACACATATTTATTTTTAATACTATTTATATATTTACAATATTATTTTATTTCATTCATATGTCTTCTAGTTCATTTTTCATATATTTATATTCATATTTTTTTTTTTTAAATTTACCATTTACATATTTCAATTTTTATAATATATGTTTACTTATATCTACTTCTAATTTTTATATTTACCATTCACAAATTTTATTTATTTTTATTCTATATAATACATATTTTCCCCAAAAAAGAGAAAAAAATTTTTTACAAAAATAATTTTCGGGCGGTCACCCATCTAAGTTCTGACCTCATCCAATGTTGCTTACCATTTATGGTCGATAATTTGCCATTCATATATTACAATTTTATAATATATATTTATATATAATATACATTTAGGAAGTTCAAATGTGTGTACACAGCGTATACACAATTTCTCTGTACACACATTTGACACAAAAAGAGAAAAAATTTTTACAAAAATAATTTTCGGGCGGTCACCCATCCAATTTCTGACCTCATCCAATGTTGCTTGCCATTTGGCTGTTAATTTGCCATTCATATATTTAAATTTTTTAATATATATTTATATATAATATACATTTTTGAAGTTCAAATGTGTGTATACAGCGTATACACAATTTCTCCATACACACATTTGCCCATCCACTATGTTCCAAATATTTATTTGTTTACCATTTGTTTATTTACAACATGTTTTATCTTGTTTATATGTCATCTGATACACTTCCCATACGTTGCCATTTGCAATCATCATCCATATATATTCCAATTTTTTATGATATATATTTATATTTAATATTTATTTAATGTTCAATTGTGTGCATGCAGCGAATATACAATTTCTGCATACACACACTTGTCCATCCGTTGTGTTCTATACATTTAAATATTGTTTATTTACATAATTATTTATATTATCTGTTTGTCTCCCACAGCAACTCTCACACTTACATATTTTTAATTTACTATTTATATATATCCTATTTTTATAATATATATTCACATACAGTATACACAGATGTTTTACTTTTACATATACACAAACATTGTTACACCATATGTTAGGTTAGGTTAGGTTAGGTTAGGTTAGGTTAGGTTAGGTTAGGTTAGGTTAGGTTAGGTTAGGTTAGGTTAGGTTAGGTTAGGTTAGGTTAGGTTAGGTTAGGTTAGGTTAGGTTAGGTTAGGTTAGGTTAGGTTAGGTTAGGTTAGGTTAGGTTAGGTTAGGTTAGGTTAGGTTAGGTTAGGTTAGGTTAGGTTAGGTTAGGTTAGGTTAGGTTAGGTTAGGTTAGGTTAGGTTAGGTTAGGTTAGGTTAGGTTAGGTTAGGTTAGGTTAGGTTAGGTTAGGTTAGGTTAGGTTAGGTTAGGTTAGGTTAGGTTAGGTTAGGTTAGGTTAGGTTAGGTTAGGTTAGGTTAGGTTAGGTTAGGTTAGGTTAGGTTAGGTTAGGTTAGGTTAGGTTAGGTTAGGTTAGGTTAGGTTAGGTTAGGTTAGGTTAGGTTAGGTTAGGTTAGGTTAGGTTAGGTTAGGTTAGGTTTTTTTTTTTTTTTTTTTTTTTTTTTTTTTTTTTCTGCTTTTCCCCGTCCATAGGATCGACAGGACCTTGTGTATCTATTGTGTATAATATAGTGCTATGTGTAGTGGTGTCGATATATTTTAATATATATGTATATATAATAATATGTTAAAGTGTTCAATTGTGTGTCCACAGCGTACACACAGTTTCTGTGAACACACACTTGTGCACTTGTTGTGTTCTAATTGTTTATTTTCTAACTATTTATGTCCAACTATTTTCTATCTATGTGTTTCTACTTTATTTTTCATACATGTGTTATTTATTGTTCGTTCCTTTATAATATTTTTCAAAAAAAAGAACAAAATTTTTTCAACTAATTATTTTTAGGCGGTCACCCATCCTAATACCGACCGCGCCCAATGTTGCTAATTTAATGACAGTAAAAAGTACAAAAAACAATTTACGGGCGGTCACCCATCCAAATTCCGACCTCACCCAATGTTGCTTAACCTTAGGTGAGGCCGGAATCCGCTATTTCAACTGTTTCAACTTTATTATATATTCCTTTATTTATACTACTGATTTTTTGTTTACATTACTTGTCATTTATACATATTTCAATTTTTACAATATTTATTTATTTATATATACTTCTAGTCTTTATATTTAAATTTACTATTCTTGTTTATTTCTATTCTTTACCATATATAAAATTTTCTAATAAAAAACAACAAAAATAATTTTTTCGGGCGGTCACCCATCCAAATTGTGACCTCGCCCAATGTTGCTTAACCTTTAATATGTTCAACTGTGTGTACACAGCGTATACACAATTTCTCTGTACACACATTTGCCCATTCACCATGTTCTATGTATTTATTTATTTACTATTTGTTTGTTTACCTCATGTTTCATTTCTTAAAGAAATAAAAATTTCAACAAAACATTCATTTCAATAAACAAAACATTTTTACATATACAATATATAATAACATAATTCCTAACAATTTAAATATTCTAAAAATTTGACAAAAAGTAATTCTCAGGTGGTCACCCATCCAAATTGTGACCTCGCCCAATGTTGCTTAACCTTAATATGTTCAACTGTGTGTACACAGCGTATACACAATTTCTCTGTACACACATTTGCCCATTCACCATGTTCTATGCATTTATTCATTTACCATTTGTTTGTTTACATCATGTTTCATTTCTTAAAAGAAATAAAAAATTTCAACAAAACATTCATTTCGATAAAACAAAACATTTTTACATACACAATATATAATAACATAATTCCTAACAATTTAAATATTCTAAAATTTGACAAAAAGTAATTCTCAGGCGGTCACCCATCCAAATTGTGACCTCGCCCAATGTTGCTTAACCTTAATATGTTCAACTGTGTGTACACAGCGTATACACAATTTCTCTGTACACACATTTGCCCATCCACCATGTTCTATGTATTTATTTGTTTACCATTTGTTTGTTTACATCATGTTTCATTTTATCTGTATGTATTCTAATATATTTCTTGTACATTAGTATTTACAATTCTCTGTCATTATTCATTTCATTCTTCTATAATGTATTTCTAAAAATTTTTACAAAAAGCAACATACAGGCGGTCACCCATCCAAGCACCGACCTCGCCCAATGTTGCTTAACCTCGGTGATTAATATGTTCAGATGTGTGTCTGCAGCGTACACACAGTTTCTACAGACACACATTTGTCCATCTGTTGTGTTTTATATATTTATATTCTATTTACTCACATGATTTTTTATGTCATCTATATATATCCCACTATATCTCCCATACATGTATTATTCTTAATTTACTATCTATTTCTAATCTTTATGACACATATGTACACACGGTACATGTTAATGTTTATCTATATATGTACATACCAAAACTATTAATTTTCGTTTCCAAACACATGTTACTCCAACTATTTGTTGTTGTTTACCTTTTGCCTCATTCTCCGTTGCTAGGCAACGGAGCATGAGGCAAAAGTTGCGCCGCCATCTTTGCGCTTACATGGATCCACGTGTTATTTATTCTATTTTTAATTTGTCTATAATATACAATTCTCTTAGGTTAGCACTATATTTACATGTCTATTGTCCCTTTTTAATCCTTATTATCACTTATTTATGCATTCCAAGTATATGTATCTACTATTTTCATTGTATTTTATACTTTTATTTTCCATACTATTATTTCTCTATTTACAGCCTGTAGTTTCTGTCTTAGCAATTTTATTTTGTATTTAATAAACGCCTGTCACTTTTATAGTAGCATTTCTGTAGTGTGGGAAGCTATGTGTTTTGTTCCAGGTACCCCACACAGGCACCTTCCACATCGTCCCAGGTATACCCAGGAAGACCAGGCCTCCACGACACGTTTTTATGTTTAGTATTATTGTTTTTGTGTGCGTGTTTTGTGTTCTGTACATGTGTGTTTCCTTCCACAGTTCACTCTTTCCTTTATAGCATTCTTTTAACAAATAATACATATTCTATAATATATATTTTTATTACATTCTTTTTTGTGAACTGCTTCAGTCTGTGTATGTATGTTAATTTAATGTAATCTAATGTTTATTGTTGTGTGCATGTTTAGATATCTTCCTATATTTTTAAAATATAATCTTTATATCTGTGTTTGTTTATGTGTGTCTTTGTGTAGTGTGTATCTGTGTGTTGGTGTGTCAGGGATACGCCGTGGTCTCCCTTGCTAAGTAGTCCCACTTAGCACGGGTATGACATTCGGCGCTGAAGGCGTTATGGCCGACGTCCCGCGACCCAGAGTGCGAGCAGTTGCAGCACCGCGGTACCGAACCCGCACTATAATCTGCGCAATCCTTGCGCAAGTGCGAGCCCCCGCAGTGACTACACCTGTCCGCACCCTCAGTGCAGAACTTACGGCCATGTCCGAATGCCAGGCACCTTGTACATTGGATGAGGGGCGATTGGTCCTCCACCCTGACCCTCTGTAGGCCCAGGTAGAGCACCCCCGCCTCCGTCATCCTCTGCCATATTTTTGGTCCCACCTGAAGGACGATGTGGGAGGTTCCCGGGTTTTTGGTCCTTTTCCTATATTTCACCTTGGCCTCCCTCTCTTCTTGTGGTAGGTCCCCGAAGATGTCCGCGTTCTGGTGGTATATGGCGGACATCATTTTATCATCATCGCTCTCCGCGTGGACGTCTTTCAGGACGACCAGCGGGTCCTTATTCCGCATGGGCTCTACCACAAGCCCCTCGCCTTTGTTTTCTATCTGGGTTTTAACCTTGTCTAGCTCCTCTCTCGTGTCACAGCCCAGAATGACGACGCTGTTCTTCGCCTTCCTGGCCTTTGAGATCTTTAGGCCAGTACGCCTGGCGTCGACCGCCCTCTCCACTCTGGTGAACACCTCTCCGGCCGTCTCCTGTCTATCCTTAGAGGTGACAGCCAAAGAATGGAGTGCCGGTCGGCGCCTAGGTCTGGTCGCTGCGACACTGGCGTAGGACTGGGGGATGGGTTCCGGGGCTCTCCGGCTCGGGGGGTCCAACCCCTCCAAGGCAGTGCTAATGCACGCCCTGGTCTCGACGATGACGTCCCTGGCGACAGTCCCAATATGATCTTCTATTTGGGACTGCGCGTGCGCCATCAGAGCCCCGGTCGCCTTGTCGGAGTCGTTTAAGTCTCTCTTGGTCTTGTGGTATCCTTCTTTAATCCATTCCTGTATGTTGGATTCCATTTCCCCCAGTCTGGCCATCATCTTCTCTATCTGAGCCGGGGGTGCGGCCGCCGCGGCGGCTTCATCCCTTACGGGAGATGTAGCCGCGGCCGCCGCTCCCGCGGTACTGGACGCCGCCCTCTCCGAGCTCTTCATCCTCCTGCTGAGCTCAAAGAGGGTACGCTGACATCTATCAGAGCTCTCCTCCAAGAACATTTTAATATCCTTCCGCATTTGCGGGTATTGTTGTACCTTCAAGGGAATATCCTCGAAGGTCTTCATTACGTCTTGGAGCAGTTGGTCACTGGACAGGTCAGCGTAGGTGGTTTGCTGCCTTTTGTAAATAGACATGTTGTCCAATGACCTCCGTTTTGTTGCTGGTCTCCTGATAAACGTCCTCGCGGCGTCCAGCACTAGCGAGGGTGAGGTGTTGGCGTTGGGGGAGGCCTGTCCCTTTGCTACAAGTGATGTTGTCGGTGTGGCATACATTTTTAAAAGGTCGGGGAAAATTGTCAATATCTTAAAATTAAATTGTACACCCTGTATAATGGGGTGCGGTTAAAATTATTGACCCTGTAAAATGGGGTAGTCTAATATAGGTCACAACACAAATACACACAAATTCAGTCAATAAATATTTAAATAAAAATAAATTTTTAGTTAAAATTTTTCAATTATAAACTTAATTTTAATTTATTTCCCTATAAGGGGGCGTAAATTTTCCCAATTGGGACTGTCTTAAATTTAAGGGGATGTATAAAGTCCCGTATCAATTCTTAAATTTTAACTTTTAGACAAAAAATAAAATATTTTTTGTTTCATACAAACTAAATTTAATAAATTAAATTAATAAAAACTTAAGATCTATTTTCCTGGAGGAATGCGACCTCCTACAGGACCCCTCTTTGTTGTGATGGGTTGTAAACCCTATCCCGGGCCGCAATCCGAAGGAATTTTGTAATTCGGACCACCCTGGCCGAAATTAGGTTTTCTTCCCTCCTCTCCCGGACCTCTTCACTTTTGGCCCAAAGGTAGGCACCAGTAGTTTCCCTTTGTTAAGGGGAAACTATCCCTGAAGAAATTTCTAGATTCGGCCCAACCAGGCCGAAGATGTTGATGTTTCCTGGTTTTGTCCCTGTTTTCCAGGGACTCCTCCAGGAAAATGATTCAATTTGTAGTGTCAAAAGGGGGGCCTCCACTATGGGTTCCCGAATCTCGAATTCCAACGAGATCGGGCCAAGCAGTCCAGAGATACAGCCTTGGAAAGCTTTTGTGTTGTTGGTATGTTTGTTAGGAGTTTTCTCCTAACCGATTAAAATATTTTTACTTGTTTTGTTATTGGGATGGATAAAATTCGTCCCAGGATGCTCAAAAATGTCTTTGTCGGTAAGAAAAGACCACGGGTGTCCAAGTTATAAGGTCAAACACAATTTGACCTAGTTTTTAATGACGCTTATCCACATTCCTAAGTCGTGACGTCACAAAATGTTTCAAAGTTTTAAGAATGTAAAATCCACTGTAACTCTTTGATTTTCCAACCGATTTGGGTCAAAGAGGTCTTAAAAGTTCCGTCTGTCTGTGCACTATTTTATTATAAGTTTTTTGAGGGGGTCAAAACACAACCCTTAGAGTAAGGGTGGTAAATGTCTATCTAACTAAATGTCACTATAAAATCTAAACTAATGCACTGAACTAAAAAGTAAAAACAGTATCTGGTACAGCTCACCGTCACTCACGTTTTGTGTCTCTATCACTCTCCCGAGGGACCAGGATCCGGGACCTCAGCCTCCACACCCTTTTTAAAGAAAAAGGGGTGTCACTCCTGCAAAAGTGGTCCAAATCTCTTGGGAGGGGTCTCAAAAGAAGGGTATCCCCGAGACACACCCTCACAGAGCTGAATACACAGGGGTCACTAATTGAAATCCAAGTTTTTACACAAATTTAAATGTCACTATCACTGTTTATTGTCAAAAGATGCTATGTCCAATATCTCACAAAGTCCTGGTCCTATTTCACTAGGGTTTTCACCGTTATGTTCGTCTAGTCCTCGCGCAACTTTTAAGGTATCACCAGCGGGGATTGGTGGTGATGAAAATTTTTTCCTTCGACCACACCCTTTTTTAAAAATCCCTATAACTCCACCAATATGCGATTAAAAATTTTGAAAAAGGTCTCAATAGACGCGGGCGCCTGAGACACGTACTCTCTCAGTTGAAAAACCGGAGGTTGATCAATATTTCTGGAGTTACAAGCACTTTCCTGGTTTTGTGTGACGTTTTGACCGAAAAAATTTTCGAAAAAACGCCACAACTTTGGTGATAGTCACTTTAAAAATCCAAAAAATGTCTTAAATTGTTCGTACACTAAACAGGCACAATCCTACAGATCCAAAACACAGTGTCGCAGATCTAAATCTGGAGTTTGAAGGAAAACAAACTTCACTGTCACTTTTGTTAAAAATGTTTTCAGTTTTTGGTCTGTATCTTTCAAAGTCCTGAACGGATTTCCGCGCGGTTTTCTACACTAGGTTCGCCTCGCGACGGCGCAACTTTTGGTGTATCGTACGGGTTTTTTGGGTCACTTTGGCTACACACACGATTTTAACGGTACGGAGCGAGTTGAAAACGATGCTATCTCGGCATCTAAGCGAATGAGACTGGGTTAGGTTAGGTTAGGTTAGGTTAGGTTAGGTTAGGTTAGGTTAGGTTAGGTTAGGTTAGGTTAGGTTAGGTTAGGTTAGGTTAGGTTAGGTTAGGTTAGGTTAGGTTAGGTTAGGTTAGGTTAGGTTAGGTTAGGTTAGGTTAGGTTAGGTTAGGTTAGGTTAGGTTAGGTTAGGTTAGGTTAGGTTAGGTTAGGTTAGGTTAGGTTAGGTTAGGTTAGGTTAGGTTAGGTTAGGTTAGGTTAGGTTAGGTTAGGTTAGGTTAGGTTAGGTTAGGTTAGGTTAGGTTTTTTTTTTTTTTTTTTTTTTTTTTTTTGTGGCAGGCACCCGCCATCGCAGGGCGTTACTGCCTATTCTCTTTTCCCCGTCCATAGATATCGACAGGACCTTGTGTATCTTATTGTATATAGTGCTATGTGTGGTGAAGACTTTATAATTTAATATATATGTATATATAATAATATGTTAAGGTGTTCAATTGTGTGTCCACGGCGTACACACAGTTTCCGTGGTCACACATTTGCACACTCGTTGTGTTCTATTTACTTATATTTGTTTATAATACTATTTATTTATTTACAGTGTTATTTTATTTCAGTCATTATTTATTATTCATATTATTAAATTCACCATTTACATATTTCCATTTTTATAATATATATTCAATTATATATACTTCTAATTTTTTATATTTTCAATTCACTATTTTTATTCATTTTTATCCATTATGTATCATAAAATCATAGAAAATATATATTACAAAGGACACACACAATATAAAAAGAAAAAAAAAATTTTTAGCAAAAATAATTTCCGGGCGGTCACCCATCCAAGTACTGGCCTCGCTCAGTGTTGCTTAACCTCGGTGACCATTTTATACTTTTTGCCTTTGTTTACATTATATTTTATTTTAGTTATATGTCTTCTAGTACGTTTTTCATATATTTATTATTCATACTATTAAATTTACCATTTACATATTTCAATTTTTATATTTACAATTCACTATTTTTATTCATTTCTATTATTCATATATCATAAAATCATAGGAAATATACATTACAAGGACACATACAATATAAAAAAGAAAAAATTTTTTGCAAAAATAATTTCCGGGCGGTCACCCATCCAAGTACTGGCCTCGCTCAGTGTTGCTTAACCTCGGTGACCATTTCATACTTTTTGCCCTTGTTTACATTATATTTTATTTTAGTTATATGTCTTCTAGTACGTTTCTCATATATTTATTATTCATACTATTAAATTTACCATTTACATATTTCAATTTTTATATTTACAATTCACTATTTTTATTCATTTCTATTATTCATATATCATAAAATCATAAGAAAACATATATTACAAGGATACACACAATATAAAAAAAAAGAAAAATTTTTTAACAAAAACTATTTCCGGGCGGTCACCCATCCAAACATTGACCTCGCCTAATGCTGCTTAACCTCGGTGACCATTTCATACTTTTTGCCCTTGTTTACAATATATTTTATTTAATCTATAAGTTTTCCAATATATTTCTTTTACATATGCCATTTACAATTGATATTTACATTTATTTCATTCCTTTATAATATATACTCTCAAAAAATCTTAACAAAAACGGTTAGGTTAGGTTAGGTTAGGTTAGGTTAGGTTAGGTTAGGTTAGGTTAGGTTAGGTTAGGTTAGGTTAGGTTAGGTTAGGTTAGGTTAGGTTAGGTTAGGTTAGGTTAGGTTAGGTTAGGTTAGGTTAGGTTAGGTTAGGTTAGGTTAGGTTAGGTTAGGTTAGGTTAGGTTAGGTTAGGTTAGGTTAGGTTAGGTTAGGTTAGGTTAGGTTAGGTTAGGTTAGGTTAGGTTAGGTTAGGTTAGGTTAGGTTAGGTTAGGTTAGGTTAGGTTAGGTTAGGTTAGGTTAGGTTAGGTTAGGTTAGGTTAGGTTAGGTTAGGTTAGGTTAGGTTAGGTTAGGTTAGGTTAGGTTAGGTTAGGTTAGGTTAGGTTAGGTTAGGTTAGGTTAGGTTAGGTTAGGTTAGGTTAGGTTAGGTTAGGTTAGGTTAGGTTAGGTTAGGTTAGGTTAGGTTAGGTTAGGTTAGGTTAGGTTAGGTTAGGTTAGGTTAGGTTAGGTTAGGTTAGGTTAGGTTAGGTTAGGTTAGGTTAGGTTAGGTTAGGTTAGGTTAGGTTAGGTTAGGTTAGGTTAGGTTAGGTTTTTTTTTTTTTTTTTTTTTTTTTTTTTTTTTTTTTTTTTTTTTTGTAGCAGGCACCCGCCATCGCAGGGCGTTGCTGC
Source organism: Spilarctia lutea (assembly GCA_916048165.1). Taxonomy (NCBI): domain Eukaryota; kingdom Metazoa; phylum Arthropoda; class Insecta; order Lepidoptera; family Erebidae; genus Spilarctia; species Spilarctia lutea. Next base: position 19,230,253 of record OU696487.1, read on the forward strand.
CTTATCTCTTTTCCCCGACTGTTTAAATTGCCAGGACCTTGTATATCTGTTTGTGTATATATATAGTGCTGTGTGTAGTGATGTCGATATAATTTGATATATATGTATATATAATATATTAAATATGTGCAGATATATGTGTTCGGCACTTTTAGATTGTCGCACACATACACTCGCCCATCTGTTACAACCATTTATTTGTGTTCTATCTTATTTGTTACAACATATTATTTTGTGTCTGTTTACTTTCTATAAATTTTTATACATATATTATGTTTATTTCAAGGTTTTACATAATTTCTAAATCGTGAAAATGATGATATTGATGATTATGATGAAAGTGATGAAAATGATGAAAATGATGAAAATGGTGATGATGATGAAAATGGTGATGATGATGAAATTGGTGATGATGATGAAAATGGTGATGATGATGAAATTGGTGATGATGATGAAAATGGTGATGATGATGAAAATGATGAAAGTGATGAAAATGGTGATGATGATGAAAATGGTGATGTTGAAAATGGTGATGATGATGAAATTGGTGATGATGATGAAAATGGTGATGATGATGAAATTGGTGATGATGATGAAATTGGTGATGATGATGAAATTGGTGATGATGATGAAAGTGGTGATGATGATGAAATTGGTGATGATGATGAAGTTGGTGATGATGATGAAAGATAATAATAGTGGTGATGATGATGAGAGTCGACAATAGTGGTGATGATGATGAAAGATGACAATAGTGGTGATGAGGATAAGCAACAATAGCGATACCCGTGATAGCAACAACAATAACATATGGTAACCTCAATAGATTTCCCTTCCATACATATTTTACATGTACACATATTTGTCTATATTACTATTTATTTATTTATAACATTATTTTATTTCACTTATATGTCCTCCAGTACATTTCTCATACATTTATTATTCCTATTATTTAATTTACCATTTACATATTTAAATTTTTACAATATATATTTATTTATATATACTTCTAATTTTTATATTTACATTCCCTATTTTATTTATTTTTATCCTTATAATATACATTCTAAAAGAAAAAAGAAATAATTTTATAACAAAAATAATTTTTGGGCGGTCACCCATCCAAGCTCCGACCTCACCCAAAGTTGCTTCACTTCGGTAGTCGCTAATTTGTCATTCATACAATTTTAACTTTTATAATATAAATTTACTTATATATACTTCCAGTTTTTATATTTACAATTCACAATTTATATTTAATTCAATCCTTTATAACAATATTTTTCAAAAAATTTAACAAAAATAATTTCCGGGTGGTCACCCATCCAAGCTCCGACCTCACCCAATGTTGCTTAACCTCTGTGATTAATATGTTCAACTGTGTGTCTGCAGCGTACACACAGTTTCTACAGATAAACATTTGTCCGTCTGTTGTGTTTTATATATTTATAATCTATTTACTCACATAATTTTTCATGTCATCTATATATATCCCACAATATCTCCCATACATGTATTATTTTTAGTTTACTGTTCATATTTAAAACCTTTATGACACATATGTACACATGGTACATACAATTGTTTAGTTATATACATATATCACACCAAAGATTTTTCATTTTCATTTACAGAAGCATATTGCTCCAACTGTTTGTTATTGTTTACCTTTTTGTCTCATTCTCCGTTGCTAAGCAACGGAGCTTGAGGCATAAAGTTGCGCCGCCATCTTGCACTAGCATGGATCGGCGTGTTATTCCATATATATTTAATTTGTCTATATTTTATAATTCTCATTAATATGTTCTACACTTATATATTTATCGTCATCTATTTATCCTTACTATTAATTATTCACACGTATTACACTCATATATTCATTTTTTACGTCACAATACATACTTATATTTCTCATACTAATATTTTACTATTTGCAGCCTGTCGTTTTTGTCTTAGCTATTTATTTTTAACATTTAATTACACGCCCATTAATTTTATCTTGTCATCACATGTTTGTATGGGACACTATGTTTTGTCAATCAGAGGCCTCACACATCGCCCCCATTATGGTCGGGGTGACCAGCTTTCCACGACACGTTTTTATGTGTAGTTTCTTTGTTTTAGTGTGCATGTTTTGTGTTCTGTACATGTGTGTTTCCCTCCACAGTTCACTCCTTCCTTTATAACAATCCTTAACAAATAATATATATGTGATAATATATATTATTGCTACTTTCTTATTTGTGAACTGTTTCAGTCCATGTTTGTCTGTCAAAATAGGTGTAATCTAGTGTTTATTGTTTGTGTGCATGTTTTGATATATTCCTATATTATTATAATATAATCTTTATATCAGTGTTAGTTTATGTGTGTCTTTGTGTAGTGTGTATCTGTGTGCTAGTGTGTCAGGGATAAGCCGTGGTCTCCCTCGCTAAGTAGTCCCATTTGGCACGGCTAGGGCACTCGGCGCTAAAGGCGTTATGGTCTATGCTCCGCGACCCAGAGTGCGAACAGTTGCAGCACCGCGGCACCGAACCCGCACTGTAGTCTGCGCAGTCTTTGCGCAAGTGCGGGCCTCCACAGTGGCTACATCTGTCCGCACCCTCAGTGCAGAACTTGCGACCGTGGCCGAATGCCAGGCACTTCGTGCACTGGATGAGCGGCGACTGGTCCTCCACCCTGACCCTTTGTAGGCCCAAGTAGAGCACCCCCGCCGCCGTCATCCTTTGCCATGTCTTTGGTCCCACTTGTAGGACGATGTGGGAGGTCCCCGGGTTCCTAGTTCTTTTCTTGTATTTTATTCTAATGTTGGCCTCCCCTTCTTCCCGTGGTAGGCCCACGAAGACTTCCGCGTTTTGTTTACATATTGCTGTTATTATGTCTTCCTTGTCGTTCTCCGCATGGACATCCTTGAGGACGACCAGCGGGTCCTTGTTCGTCATGGGCTCCACCACGAGCCCCTCGCCTTTATCTTCAATCTGGGTTTTCACCCTCGCCAACTCCTCCTTTGTGTCGCAGCCCAGGATGACGACGCTGTTCTTCGCCTTCCTGGCTTTTGATATTTTAAGGCCAGTACGCCTGGCGTCGACCGCCTTCTCCACTCTGGTGAACACCTCTCCGGCCGTCTCCTGTCTGTCCTTAGAGGTGACAGCCAAAGAGTGGAGTGCCGGCCGGCGCCGGGGTCCGGCCGCTGCGACACTGGCATAGGTCTGGGGGACTGGCTGTGAGACCTTTTGGCTTTGTGAGGCAATTTCCTCCACGGCGGCGCCGATGTGGGTCTTCGTTTCGACTGCTAGGTCTCTCGCGACAGTCCCAATTAGGTCCTCCATGTGGGACTCTATTTGGGACCGCGCGAGCTCCAGCTGTTCCTTTGTCTCCTCATTGGTTATTTTATGTGCCCTTTCTATTTCGTGGATGAGGAGGTCCGCCGTGGTCCCGATTGTTGCCTGACTCTCCTTTTCGAGTTCCATGTGTTGGGTTTTTATTTTGCTTTGGGTCTCACAGATCCACTGATAGACGCTATCTTCTAGTACCCCCAGCCTAGCCATGATTCTTTCCTCTTGAGCCGAGGGCGCGGCCGCCGCGGCGGCTTCATCCCTTACGGGAGATGTAGCCGCGGCCGCCGCACCCGCGGTGTCGGACGCCGCCCTCTCCGAGCTCTTCATCCTCCTGCTGAGCTCAAAGAGGATGCGCTGACAATTATCTGAGCCCTGCTCCAGGAAGTTTTTGATATCCTTCCTCATTTGAGGATATTGCTGAACTCTCAGGGGGATATCCTCAAACATCTTCATGACCTCCTGGAGCAGTTGGTCACTGGACTGGCTAGCGTAGGTGGTCTGCTGCCTTTTGTAGATGGACATGTTGTCCAGTGACCTCCTCTTTGTAGCTGGTCTTCTGATAAAAGTCTTCGCGGCGTCCAACACTAGCGAAGGCGATTTGTTGGCATTAGGGGAGGCCTGTCCCCTTGCATGCGATGTTGGCGGTGTGTCGTACATTTTTTTAAAAGTCGGGGAAAATTGTCAACTATTAAAACTATATTATACACCCTGTATAACGGGGTGTGTCTTATTATTAATATTTGACCCTGTATAAGGGGGTACACGTCTATAACTAACTTAAAACTAAGAAAAAGGAAAATAACTTAAATTCAAATTTGTCAATTTAAAACTTAATTTTAATTTTTTCCCCTATAAGGGGGCGTAAATTTTCCCAATTGGGAGGTTAGGTTAGGTTAGGTTAGGTTAGGTTAGGTTAGGTTAGGTTAGGTTAGGTTAGGTTAGGTTAGGTTAGGTTAGGTTAGGTTAGGTTAGGTTAGGTTAGGTTAGGTTAGGTTAGGTTAGGTTAGGTTAGGTTAGGTTAGGTTAGGTTAGGTTAGGTTAGGTTAGGTTAGGTTAGGTTAGGTTAGGTTAGGTTAGGTTAGGTTAGGTTAGGTTAGGTTAGGTTAGGTTAGGTTAGGTTAGGTTAGGTTAGGTTAGGTTAGGTTAGGTTAGGTTAGGTTAGGTTAGGTTAGGTTAGGTTAGGTTAGGTTAGGTTAGGTTAGGTTAGGTTAGGTTAGGTTAGGTTAGGTTAGGTTAGGTTAGGTTAGGTTAGGTTAGGTTAGGTTAGGTTAGGTTAGGTTAGGTTAGGTTAGGTTAGGTTAGGTTAGGTTAGGTTAGGTTAGGTTAGGTTAGGTTAGGTTAGGTTAGGTTAGGTTAGGTTAGGTTAGGTTAGGTTAGGTTAGGTTAGGTTAGGTTAGGTTAGGTTAGGTTAGGTTAGGTTAGGTTAGGTTAGGTTAGGTTAGGTTAGGTTAGGTTAGGTTAGGTTAGGTTAGGTTAGGTTAGGTTAGGTTAGGTTAGGTTAGGTTAGGTTAGGTTAGGTTAGGTTAGGTTAGGTTAGGTTAGGTTAGGTTAGGTTAGGTTAGGTTAGGTTAGGTTAGGTTAGGTTAGGTTAGGTTTTTTTTTTTTTTTTTTTTTTTTTTTTTTTTTTTTTTTTTTTTTTTTTTTTTTTTTTTTTTTTTTTTTTCTGCTTTTCCCCGTCCATAGACAACGACAGGGCCTTGTGTATCTTATTTTTGTATAGTGCTATGTGTGGTGACGACTTTATAATTTAATATATATGTATATATAATATGTTAAGTTGTTTGAGTGTTCAATTGTGCGTCCACAGCGTACTCACAGTTTCTGTAGACACACCCTTGTACACTCGTTGTGTTCTACTTTTTATATTCTATGTGTTTACAACTATTCATATTCCATCCATGTGTTTATACAGTATTTCTTTTACATGTACTTTACATTCCTTTTACATATATATATTCTGATCAAAATGGTGATGATGATGAAAATGGTGATGATGATGAAAATGGTGATGGTGATGAAAATGGTGATGATGATGAAATTGGTGATGATGATGAAAATGGTGATGATGATGAAAATGGTGATGATGATGAAAATGGTGACGATGATGAAAATGGTGATGGTGATGAAAATGGTGATGGTGATGAAATTGGTGATGATGATGAAAATGGTGATGGTGATGAAAATGGTGATGATGATGAAAATGGTGATGATGATGAAAATGGTGATGGTGATGAAAATGGTGATGATGATGAAAATGGTGATGATGATGAAAAGGGTGATGATGAGTAAAAGGTGATAATGATGATATAACAACAACAATATCTATGACAACGGAAGCAACAGCAACATCACTATCCACAGCAACCATGGTATCAACAACAATGACACATTCCTTTCCAATATCTATATTATATGTACACATGGGGGACGTTCAAACATGTGTCTACAGCGTACACTCAGTTTCTACAGACACACGTGCACCCGTCCACCGCGTTCTACATATTTGTTTATAATATTATTTATTTATTTACAATATATTTTATTTCATTCATATGTCTTTTTGTACATTTCTCATATATCTATTATTCATATTATTTAATTTACCATTTACATTAAGTTACACTATATTTATTTTAAAAGTTTGTTTATATTTCCAATACACATATTATTCTAGTCATCTGTTGTTGTTTACAATATCTTTGTTTACCGTTGCTAGGCAACCCGGATCTGGGTCATGCAGTTTCATCTGCCGAACACCGATCCGCGCTCCTTCCTTTTATTTTTCACTTTTTGTATTTATTTTCAATACATTTTATTTCATCTATATATTTTCTAGTATATTTCTCACATATTTACTATTTACAATTCACTATTCATGATTATTTCAATTTTTTAGAATTTTAGAATTTTTTAAAATGACAAAAATAATTTCCAGGCGGTCACCCATCCAAGTTCTGACCTCGCCTAATGTTGCTTGACCTTGGTGACCGGTCTATACAATTCCAACATATTTATTCACAATTTGCTTTCCCAGGCGGTCACCCATCCAAGTAATGACCTCGCCCATTGTTGCTTAGATATTTATTTAAAATGTTCGAATGTGTGTATGCAGCGTATATACAATTTCTGCATATACACATTCGCCCATCCGTTGTGTCATATACATTTAAATACTGTTTATTTACATAATTTTTTATATTATCTATTTGTCTCCCACAGCATCTCTCACACTTACATAATTTTTGATTTACTATTTATATATATTCTGATTTTTATGATATATATTCACATATAGTATACACAGATGTTTACTTTCACATATACAGCACATTAAAGTTTCTTGTTTTATATCCTTCATTCATATGTTACACCAAATGTTTGTTGTTGTTTACTTCTTGTCCTAACTCTGTTGCTAGGCAACGGAGTCTAGACAAAAAGTTGCGCGGTCACATCCGCGCTCACACGGATCCGCGTGTTATTTCTTTTATTTTTAATTTACCTATATCACACAATTTTCTTTAACTAGCACTATATTTACTTGTTATCTGTTATCTACTATTCCTTATCGTTAACTATTTACATCTTTTACACTTATATTTCCGTTTTTGACACCACATTTGTACATTTAAATTTACATAGTAATATAATTTTGTTGGCAGCCTACTGTTTTTATCCTAGCAGTAAATCCTACTTGTTTTTGTATTTAATTTGGCGCCTTTCACCTTTAATGTAGCATCTTTTTCTGCAATGGGACACTATATGTTTGCAGTCGGGTGCTCCACACACCGCCCCCAGTTTATCCAGGAAGACCAGGCCTCCACGACACGTATTTGTGTATAGTATGTTTGTTTTAGTGTGCATGTTTTTGTGTTTTGTACATGTGTGTTTCCCTCCACAGTTCACTCTTTCCTTTGTACATTCTTTTAACAAAGAATATATATATTGCAATATATATTTTTGTTACTTCCTTGTTTGTGAACTGTTTCAGTCGGTGTATGTATGTTAAATTAGTGTAATCTAGTGTTTATTGTTTGTGTGCATGTTTTGATATATTCCTATATTATTATAATATATTCTTTATATCAATGTGTGTTTATGTATGTCTTTGTGTAGTATGTTTCTTGAGTGTGGGTGTGTCAAAGATAAGCCGTGGTCTCCCTTGCCAAGTAATCCCACTTGGCGCGGGTGGGGCATTCGGCGCTGAAGGCGTTGTGGCCGACGTCCCGCGACCCAGAGTGCGAGCAGTTGCAGCACCGCGGTACCGAACCCGCACTAAAATCTGCGCAATCCTTGCGCAAGTGCGGGCCCCCACAGTGACTACACCTGTCCGCACCCTCAGTGCAGAACTTACGGCCGTGTCCGAATGCCAGACACCTGGAGCATTGAATGAGCGGAGACTGGTCCTCCACCCTGACCCTCTGTAGGCCCAGGTAAAGCGCCCCAGCCTCCGTCACTCTCCGCCATATCCTAGGTCCCACCTGAAGGACGATGTGGGAGGTCCCCGGGTTCCTGGTTCTTTTCCTGTATTTAATTCTAATATTGGCCTCCCCCTCCTCCCGTGGTAGGCCCATGAATACCTCCGCGTTCTGTTTTAGTATTGCTGTTATTAAGTAGTCGTTGTCATTGTCCACGTGGACGTCCCTAAGGACGACCAGTGGATCCTTATTGGTCATGGGCTCCACCACGAGCCCCTCGCCTTTATTTTCAATCTGGGTTTTTACCCTATCTATCTCCTCTTTAGTGTCGCAGCCCAGGATGACGACGCTGTTCTTCGCCTTCCTGGCTTTAGATATTCTTAGGCCGGTACGCCTGGCGTCGACCGCCTTCTCCACTCTGGTGAGCACCTCTCCGGCCGTCTCCTGTCTGTCCTTGGAGGTGACTGCCACTGAGTGAAGTGCCGGTCGGCGCCGGGGTCCGGCCGCTGCAACGCTGGCATATGTTAGGGGGTTTGGCTCCGGGACACCTTGGTTTTGGGTAGCCAGTTCTTTTACGGCGGCGCCGAAGTGCGTCTTCGTTTCTACGACTACATCTCTGGCGACAGTCCCAATTAGGTCTACTATATGGGACTGCGCACGCACTATTTGTACCTCGGTCGCTTGGTCGATCTCGGCTTGTGATCTTTCGATCTTTTCTCTAATATGCCCCATGTGGGCCGCGCGCAACTCCTCAGTCTCCTCCCCAAGTTCCCGGATGTCTTCCTTAGTCTTTTTGTAACCTTGGTTAATCCACTCGAATATATTTGTTTCCATATCCCCTAACCTTGCCAGTATCTTTTCCACCTGGGCCGGAGGCGCGGCCGTCGCGACGGCTTCATCCCTTACGGGAGGTGTAGCCGCGACCGCCGCACCCACGGTGCCGGACGCCGCCCCCTCCAAGCTCTTCATCCTCCCACTGAGCTCGAAGAGGATGCGCTGACATCTATCAGAGTTCTGCTCCAAGAACATTTTAATATCCTTCCGCATTTGCGGGTATTGTTGTACCTTCGAGGGAATATCCTCGAAGGTCTTCATTATGTCTTGGAGCAGTTGGTCACTGGACTGGCTAGCGAAGGTGGCCTGCTGCCTTTTGTATGTGGACATATTGTCCAGTGACCTTCGTTTGGTGGTAGGTCTCTTGATGAATGTCCTCGCGGCGTCCAGCACTAGCGAGGGCGAGGTACTGGCGGTTGGGGAGGCCTGTCCCTTTGCTACAGATGTTAGCGGTGTTTGGTACATTTTAAAAACGGGGAAAATTGTCAAATGCTAAAAATAATATTATTATACACCCTGTATAGCGGGGTGCGGTTTAGTTTAATTGTCCCTGTATAATGGGGTACAGTCTTAAATTAGTAACAAACACAATTACACACAATTAGTCAATAAAGTCCCTCAAATAAAAATTTGAGATAAAGAATTTTCAATTAAAAAACTTAATATTAATTTTATCCCCTATAGGGGGGCGTAAATTTTCCCAATTGGGACTGTCGTTATATTTAGGGGATGTATAAGGTCCCGTATCAGTTCTTATAATTTAAGATTTAAATAAAAATAAAAAATTTATTTTGTCATACAAACTAATTATAATTAAATTGAATTGTTAAAAACTTAATTTCTATTTTCCTGAAGGATTGCGACCTCCTACAGGACCCCTCTTTTTGTGATGGGTTGTAAACCCTATCCTGGGCCGCAATCCAAAGGAATTTTACAATTCGGACCACCCAGGCCGAAGTTGGGTTTTCCTCCCTTCTCTCCCGGACCTCTTCCCTTTTGGCCCAAAAGAAGGCACCAATAGTTTCCCTTTGTTAAGGGGAAGCTATCCCTGAAGAAATTTTCGGATTCGGCCCAACCAGGCCGAAGATATTGAGGTTTCCTGGTTTTATCCCTGTTTTCCAGGGACTCCTCCAGGAAAACGGTCCGACTGGTGATGTCAAAAGGGGGGCCTCCACTATGGGCTCCCGATTCCCGAATTTCAGTGAAATCGAGCCAAGCAGTCCGGAGATACAGCCTCGGAAAGCTATGTGCTGTTGGTTTGTATGTTTGGAGTTATCTCCAAACCGATTAAAAAATTTTGATCTATTTTATTCTTGGGATGGAAGGTGTTCGTTCCAAGGTACTCAAAAATACCTTTGCCGGTCAAAACAGGCCACGGGTGTCCGAGTTATAAGTCAAATAGGATTTGACCTAATTATCAATGACGCTTATCAACATTCCTATGTGGTGACGTCACAAAAATGTTATAAAGTTTTAAAAGTTCACAACACTGTAACTCTTTGATTTCCCAACCGATTTGGGTCAAAGAGGTCTCAAAAGTTTTGTCTTTTTGTGCACTAATTGTTTGTATGTTTTTTAAAGGGGGCAGAACTCAACCCTTGGAATAAGGGTGGTAAATGTCTATTGAACTAAAAGTCACTATAACTACTAAATTAATGCACTAAACTGAAATGTAAAAATAGTTTCTGGTACAGTATACAGTCACTCACGATTATGTGTCTCTGAAGCTCTCCCAGGGGACCAGGGTCTGGGACCTCACCACCACACCCTTTTTATATAAAAAGGGGTGTCAATCCTACAACTGTGGTCCAAATCTATTGGGAGGGGTCTCAAAGGATAGGTATCCACGAGACACACCCTCACAAAGCTGAACACACAGGGGTCACTAATTAAAAATCCAAATTTTTTACAAAATAAAGTGTCACTTTCACTGTTTATTGTCAGAGTATATTTTGTCCTATATCTCACTTATTCCTGGTCCAATTCCACTGGGGTTTTCACTGTTATGATCGTCTAGTCCACGTGCAACTTTTAAGCTATCACCAGCGGGGATTAGTGGTGATGAAAAAATTTTTCACCAACCACACCCTTTTTGAAAAATCCCTATAACTCCTTCAATTTACGATGAAAAAATCTGGAAGAGGTCTCAAAAGACGCAGACGCCCGAGATACACACTCTCACAGTTGAAAAACTGGAGGTTGTTTGCCACTTCCGGAGTTATAGGTCTTTTTATTGTTCAAGTGACGTTTTGACCGAAAAATTTTTCAGAAAAAACGCCACAATTCTGGTAATATTCGCTTAAAAAGTCTGTAAAATGTCTTAAAATGATCTTACACTAAACACACGCACTTCTGCAGATCCAGAACACACTGTCACAGATCGATATACGGAGTTATAGGCAATATAAAGTTTACAGTCAAAATGTTCGAAAAAGTTTTAAGTTTTTGGCCTATAACTTTCACAATTTAAGTCCGATTTTCGCGCGGTTTTCTACACTAGGTTCGCCTTGCGACGGCGCAACTTTTGGTGTATAATACGGGTTTTTCGGGTCACTTTTGCTGCACACACGATTTTAACAGTACGGAGCGCGTCAAAAACGATGCGTTCTCGGCCATCTAAGCTACGAGACTGGTTAGGTTAGGTTAGGTTAGGTTAGGTTAGGTTAGGTTAGGTTAGGTTAGGTTAGGTTAGGTTAGGTTAGGTTAGGTTAGGTTAGGTTAGGTTAGGTTAGGTTAGGTTAGGTTAGGTTAGGTTAGGTTAGGTTAGGTTAGGTTAGGTTAGGTTAGGTTAGGTTAGGTTAGGTTAGGTTAGGTTAGGTTAGGTTAGGTTAGGTTAGGTTAGGTTAGGTTAGGTTAGGTTAGGTTAGGTTAGGTTAGGTTTTTTTTTTTTTTTTTTTTTTTTTTTTTTTTTTTTTTTTTTTTTCTGCTTTTCCCCGTCCATAGATATCGACAGGACCTTGTGTATCTATTTGTGTATAATATAGTGCTATGTGTAGTGGTGTCGATATATTTTTAATATATATGTATATATAATAATATGTTAAAGTGTTCAATTGTGTGTCCACAGCGTACACACAGTTTCTGTGAACACACACTTGTGCATTTGTTGTGTTCTAATTGTTTATTTTCTAACTATTTATGTCCAACTATTTTCTATCTATGTGTTTCTACATTATTTTTTATACATGTGTTATTTATTGTTTCATTCCCTTATAACATTTTCAAAAAAAAGAACAAAATTTTCCAACTAATTATTTTTGGGCGGTCACCCATCCTAGTACCGACCGCGCCCGATGTTACTAATTTAATGACAGTAAAAAGTACAAAAAAGCAATTTTTGGGCGGTCACCCATCCAAATTCCGACCTCACCCAATGTTGCTTAACCTTAGGTGAGGCCGGAATCCGCCATTTCAACTGTTTCAACTTTATTATATATTCCTTTATTTATACTTCTGATTTTTTGTTTACTTTACTTGTCATTTATACATATTTCAATTTTTTACACTATTTATTTATTTATATATACTTCTTGTCTTTATATTTAAATTTACTATTTTTATTTATTTCTATTCTTTACCTTATATAAATTTCTTAATAAAAAGAAACCACAAAAATAATTTTTTCGGGCGGTCACCCATCCAAGTTCCGACCTCACCCAATGTTGCTTAACCTTAGGTGAGGTCGGAATTTGCCATTCCAAGTTTCAATTATTCCAATATATATTCCTTTACTTATACTTCTGATTTTTTATTTACATTTCTTGTTATTTATACATATTTAAATTTTTTACAATATTTATTTATTTATATGTATTTCTAGTCTTTATATTTAATTTACTATTTTTATTCATTTCTATTCTTTATCATACATAAAATTTCCTAATAAAAAACAACAAAAATAATTTTTTCGGGCGGTCACCCATCCAAGTTCCGACCTCACCCAATGTTGCTTAACCTTAGGTGAGGCCGGAACCCGCCACTTCAATTGCTTCAGTTATTTCATTATATATTCCTTTATTTATACATCTGATTTTGTTTACATTACTTGTTATTTATACATATTTCAATTTTTTACAATATTTATTTATTTATATGTATTTCTAGTCTTATTATCTAAATTTACTATTTTTATTTGTTTCTATTATTTATCATATATAAATTTCTTAATAATAAAACAACAAAAACAACTCCTTCGGGCGGTCACCCATCCAATTTCCGACCTCACCCAGTGTCGCTTAACCTGGTGGTCGTTAATTGCCATTCATACATTTTAAATTTTTATAACACATATATATTATTTATTTATATTTCCAATTTCTTACTTACATTACTTGCCACTTACACATATTTCAATTTTTTTGCAACATTTATTTGCCTATATATACTTCTAGTTTTTATATTTAAATTCACTATTTTATTCATTTCTATTCTTTACAATGTATAATTTTCTTTAATAAAAACATCAAAAATAAATACAACAAACAATAACAAAAACAGCACACAGGCGGTCACCCATCCAAGCAGTGGTCCCGTCCAACGCTGCTTAACTTTGGTAATGATTTTATCACTTACAATTACTATTTATTTTTCTAATTTCCAAGATATATATTTATATGTATATATATATATTTAGTATGTTCAAATGTGTGTACACAGCGTATATTCAATTTCTTTGTACACACATTTGTCCATCTACATGATTCTATAATTTATCTACGTACTATTGCTTGTTTACTCATTCTTCACGTTGTTGCGCCGCCATCTTTGCACTAGCAAGGATCGGCGTGTTTTTCCATCTTTATTTAATCTGTCTGTATCTTATTAATCCTATCAATATGCACTATACTTATATGTCTATTGTTTTCTATTTATCCTTACTATTACTTATTTACACTTATTACACAAATATATTCATTATTTACGTCACAATACATACTTATATTTTCCATACAATTTTTATGCCGTTTGCAGCCTGTCTGTTTTGTCTTAGCTATTTTTTCCATGTCTATTTAGTCGCCTGTTAATTTAATTTAGCACCGTATTCTTGCGGAATATTATCTTTTTAGAGGCTTTTTGCACACTGTTATCAGGTATGAGAAGTCGGTCAGTATGTCTGTTTATGTCCGGTGGCTTCCCACCCACTCCCCCAGGATAAGGGAGACTCGTTACTCATGACTGGTGTATCTGTATTGTTTGCATGTTTTGTTTACTTGTTTAGTATTTTGCATGTGTGTACCCTTCCACAACTCACTCTTTTCTACATGTCCCACTATTTGGCAATATGTATATATAATGTAATATATACAATTGCCACGTACCTTTTTGTGAGCTGTGTCCTTCTTATGTATGTCTAGCAAATATATGTTATCTTAGTGTCTGTGATAGTGTCCATGTTCTGATATATTTTTATATAATCATAATATAATAATTAAATCAGTGTTTAGTATTTATGTCTGTTTTGTATAGTGTGTAGTTGTGTGTTGGTGGGTCACAAGTACGCTGTTGTCTCCCTCGCCAGATAATCCCATTTGCTACGGGTAGGACATTCGGCGCTGAAGGCGTTATGGTCCGCATTCCGCTGCCCAGAGCGCGAGCAGTTGCAGCACTGAGGTCCGGAGCCCGCACTATAGTCGGCGCAGTCCTTGCGCAAGTGCGGGCCTCCACAGTGACTACATTTGTCCGCGCCCTCGGTGCAGAATTTGCGGCCATGGCCGAATGCCAGGCATCTGGTACATTGGACAAGCGGAGACTGGTCCTCCACCCTAACCCTCTGAAGGTTAAGGTAGAGGGTTCCGGCCTCCGTCATCCTCCGCCAAACCCTTGGCTTTACCTGGAGGACTATGTGGGCAGTCCCCGGACTTCTTGTCTTCTTTCTATATTTAATACAGGCCTCTCTCTCCCCTTGTGGTAGGCCCATGAAAATATCCGAGTTTTGTGTATAGAGAGTTTTTAACATTTCCTCATTGTCGCTCTCCCTGTGGACGTCTTTAAGAACGACCAGGGGGTCTTTATTTTTCATGGGCACCACCACAAGCCCGCCGTTACTACTTTCAATTTGTTTTTTCAATCTTGCTGCCTCCACCTCAGTATCGCAGCCCAATATAATAGTGCTATTTTTGGCCTTCCTGGCCTTTGATATTTTGAGGCCGGTACGCCTGGCGTCGACCGCCTTCTCCACCTTGGCGAGCACCTCTCCGGCCGTCTCCTGCTCATCCTTTGAGGTGACCGCCATCGAGTGAAGAGCCGGTCGGCGCCCGGGTCCGGCCGCTGCGACACTAGCGTAAGACGCTGGGCTAGGACAGGGTTCCGCGACGCGGAGCGCCCCGACGGCGTCGCTGATGTGCGTTTTGGTGTCTACTATTATGTCTCTGGCGACAGTCCCGATTAGGTCCTCAACCTGGGTCTGCGCACGCACAACAAGGCCCTCGGTCGCCATGTCGATTTCGACTTGTGTCTCCTCCATTTTTTCCGAGACCCTGTCTACTACTTTATGGCAACGCTCGTCGTTGGCCTTCTCCATGTCCCGGAACCCCTCCCTTAATGCCTGATGGGCTTTGTTTATTTGCTCAAGGATCGAGCCCTGAACCTCCTCCAACTTTGCCAGGACTCGACCCTCAAGCTGCGAGGGCGAGGCCGCCGCAGGCGCCTTCGTGTCAGTCGCGCCCACGGCCCCGGATGCCGCCTCCTCCAGACTTCTAATTCTATCCCTGAGCGCATAGATGATGTACATGCCATCGCAGGATGTGTCCTCCAGGTAGTTTCTTACGTCTCTCCTCATCTGAGAGTATTGTTGGACCTTTTGTGTTATTTTTTCAAAGGTCCGCATAGCATCCTGGAGGAGCTGGTCAGTGGGAGTAGAGTCGAGGACTTTCTTCCTGGCGGCACCCGCATCCAGCGAGGGCGAGGTATTGGAGCCAGAAGAGGCCCGTTTCCCTACGGCCGCAGTTGCATGTGACGTATGAGACATGTTTTTTGTACGGGGAAAATTGTCAATCTTAAAATTAAATTGTACACCCTGTATAATGGGGTGCAGTTAGAATTAATTGACCCTGTAGAAGGGGGTACTGTCTATATACTAAAATTACACAAATTGGACAAACAACAAAAATTCAAATAAATTATTATAAAATTTTCAATTTAAAACTTAATATTAATTTTATCCCCTATGAGGAGATGTAAATATTCCCAATTGGGACTGTCGCTTTATTTAGGGGATGTATACAGTCCCGTATCAGTTCCAATAATTTGGAAATTAAATAAAAACAAAAAATTCCTTTGTGTCAAACAAGTTAATTTAAATAAATTAAAATTTCAAAAACTTAATATCTATTGTTTTGAGGGACTGTGACCCTCTACAGATCCCTCTTTTTGGTGACAGTTTATGTGGCCTATCCCGGGCCACTAGCAAAAAGAATTTTTCACTTTGGACCACCCAGGCCAAAGTTGGGTTTCTTCCTGTTTTCTCCCAGATCTCCTTCCCGACGGCCCGATCTAGGGCGCCAGGCAGTTGGCCCCTGCTGAGGGGATCCCAACCCAAAGAAAATTTTCGGATTTGGCCTAAATAAGGCCAAGAAATTTTAAGTTTTCCTGGTTTATCCCCTCTATTTGAGGGAATCCTCCAGGAAATGGTCCGAGTAGTTTTATCAAAAGGTGGGCCCCCACAAGGAGCTCCCAATCGCTAATTTTTAAGAGAAACGGACAAGCCAGTCCGGAGTTATTTTTAAGTTTATTTGTCCAAGTTCTACTGTCTTAACCCTTTCACTAGACACATTCCTAAGTGTGACGTCACTAGAATTTATAGGTTATAAAGAGTTGTTTAACACTACAAATACCCTGTTTCTCAACTGATTTGAGCCAGGAAGGTCTCTAAAGTTCCGTCACGTCGTGCACTATTTAGTTATATGTTTTTCGAGGGGGTGAAAACACAACCCCTAAAGTTAGGGTGGTAAATGTCTGTCAAGCTAAATGTCACTATAAAAACTAAATTAGTACACTAAATTAAAATCTAAAAACTGTCTCTGGTGCAGTTCACCGTCACTCACGTATTAGTGTCTCAGTAGCTCACCCAGGGGACCAGGATCTTGGATTTCACCACCACACCCTTTTTAAAGAAAAAGGGGTGTCACTCCTGCAAATGTGGTCCAAATCTCTTGAGAGGGGTCTCAGAAGAATGGTATCCCCGAGACACACCCTCGCAGAGCTGAACACACAGGGGTCACTAATGAAAATCCAAGTTTTTTCACAAATTTAAGTGTCACTTTCACAGTTTATTGTTAAAACATATATTGTCCTATAAGTCTCTGAGTTCTGGTCCGATTTAACTGGGGTTTTCACCGTTAAGTTCGTCTCCTTCGTGTGCAGGTTTTAAGCTATCGCCAGTGGGGATTGGTGGTGATGAAAAAATTTTTCCACCGGCCACACCCTTTTGGAAAAATCCTTATAACTCCACTAATATACAATTAAAAATTCTGAAAAAGGTCTCAATAGACGCGGGCGCCTGAGACACGTACTCTCGCAGTTGAAAAACCGGAGGTTGTTCAGTATTTTTGGAGTTACAAGCACTTTTGTGTTTCCGTGTGACGTTTTGGTCGAAAAGATTTTCGAAAAAACGCCACAACTTTGGCAATAGTCAGTCAAAAAATCCGTAAAATGTCTTAA